>ML675632.1:8452383-8616452 GCA_007922155.1 Mesoclemmys tuberculata | reverse complement strand
TGGCCAGTTTGGGGAACCATGCTTTGAAAAAGATGTGGGCAAATTGGAACGAGTCCAGAAGAGAGCAACAAAAATTATAAAAGGTTTAGGAAACTTGACCTCTGAGGAAAGGTTTAAAAAAACAACTGAGCATGTTTAGTCTTGAGAAAAGAAGACCGAGAGGTGACCTGGTAACAGTCCTCAAATATATTAAGGGCTGTTCTAAAGAGGACTGTGATTAATCATTCTCTGTGTCCACTGAAGATAGGACAAGAAGTAATAGGCTGAATCTTCAGGAAAGGTGAAGGTTAGATAGTCGGATAAACTTCTTGGTTAACAGGCGATTAGGTTAGATAGTCGGAAAAACTTTCTAAGTGTAAATATAGTTCAGCTCTGGAACAGGCCTCCAAGGGAGGCTGGGGAATACCTATCAGTGGAAGTTTTTAATAACAGGCTAGACAAACACTTCTCAGGGATGATCTGGGTTTAGTTAGTCCTGCCTCAGTGTTGGGGTTGGGGTGGACGGATTAGATGACCTCTTGAGGTCCCTTCTGGTCCTGCATTTCTATGATTCCCCTGATTAATGTGTTTGTGTGTGCATGGGCCTGCTTCTTGCAGGACCATGAGTGTATTTTCTTGCTGCTTTGGCAGCATACACAAGCTTGTTTGGTGAGTGCTTTTATCACTTTCTTCAAACCTGACTGGAGTTCAGTTCCCAGTTCTGCCACAGACTTCTTGTGTGACCTTGGGCAAGTCATGTAGTCTCTGCACCTCAGTTCCCCATCTGTGAAATGGGGATAATAGCACTGTCCTACGTCACAAGAGTCTCGTGAAGATGGAAGCAATAGAGACTGTGAGAAACTGATATTATGGTGAGAGGGACCATATAATGATGATGATTGCTTAGGTAAGTAGACCCTTTCCCGAATGTACCCTGTAGTGCCCTTTTATACGTTGGTGCAGTCTTTTTTTCAGATTTGCCTGAGTAAGGCCGGTGGGATTGGAGCAGTAGCCCCCAGTTAGCTTGCACAGAACTTACTGCAGGGATCATAATTTTTATGAAAGCATTATGCCAAATTAAAACAGGCATTTTCAGAAAGGGATAACAGGCACTCTCCTTGGGCGGCACTTGATGCATAGTTTCAGGGACAAATATTTTTACCAGAAATCAGTCCAAAAACAGAACGGCTAATGACATTGCTGGCACAAGACGGACCGAAAAATTTTAATGCAGGTAATGAAATCCCAGAGAGAAAGCCAAATGGCTTGTGCCTGATGTGCATTAACCAAAGTCTGATCAGCCTCTTACTGATTTATGTTCATGTGGGATACAGATGAAGCTACAGGGTTTCAATTGAGATAATGTGTATAATTAAAAAGCAAAAAAATTACCGCCTCTGTGGCAGAGGTCGATAGAAACTAATTGGAGAAACAAATGAATAAGAAACATTTTTATTGCATTTTTGTGCTGAGCTGTATAGACAGCTCAGCAATTAAACAACTCATCATACCTAAGAGCGCTGGTGATTTATGAGATGGGTGACCGCACATCTCAGTTGTCAGGGAAGATGTAAAGTTTTTGTTCAAGGTTCAAAAGATGCAAAAATCTAAAAATGTACATTTTGTGCTTTCATTGAGTTGTGTCCTATTTGCAGTGATTCCTTACAAGATAAACAGCATTGCTGCAATGGAAGCTTCTTTATAGAGACACCCTATTTATTTAAAACAGAATAATTATGCAGTAAATGGTATGGCAATTTAATGAACTTCATTTTTGATCACCTTTTTGTCACGTGCTTGTTAATTCAGCTTCTTTGGGGTCTCTTTGTACAGTGCTTGGCACAGTAGGGTCCTGGTCCATGACTAGGGTACCCAGATGCTATGACCACGCTGCCCACTCCCAGCCCAGGTAGACAGACTTGAGTGAGTATGTTAAAAAAAATATCAGTATTGATGTTGCTGATCAGGTGGCACCCTGGGATCTCAAGACTACCAGATCCTCTGGTCTAGCTCAGTGGCTCACTGGAGTCTCTAATGTAGCTGCAACATCCATAATGCTGTCTTTAGTTCACTAACTCCAGTGAAGTTATCCTGAGACTGTCTACTGTGGCTGGGAGGCTCTCTCCTAGTTGCAGTGTAGTCAAGTCTCTAGGCAGTGCATTAATATAGATAATAACAGGCAGACGGGATCACCTTTTTATGGTATTGCTGCTATCGCCAAAGTACTCGAGCACTGTCTGTTGCATATAAAGCCCACAGTGACATTTAACTATAGCAAATGAGCATTGACAACTCACCCAGGGCCTGACTCTGCCTATTTATCATGTTAAGTATCTTCCTCTGAAGTTTAGATTGTGCCTTTACACCGGCCCTGCCTCAGAGGTGCTGCGTAGCTGCAACACTATAGAGCACAGCAGAGAACAAACGATGGCTCTGAGAGTAATATCCCCTCCCCTTCCTCTGGGGAGGCGGGAAATCACGTCACTCCTTTTGGTGGAGCAGCTTATTCTGCAGCTGTTCTGTCCGCTCAGGCAAGGAGGGCAGCAACACTCCCACTCTGCCTGCTTCCTGCCCACTCACGCGCCGGTGGAAGCATCGGGTGAGCTCTCCTTGCACCCGGAGTCACAATATGGTCAGCACAGTGGTGGTTGAGGGAGGGGCAGCTAGTTGCCCTGAGTGGCCACGTTGGCAAAAAAAGCTTCCCAAAACCCTGTGGTATCAAGTCTCAGGGAACGGGCCTATGGATTGGGCTTGTTGGGCTCACGCTACCGTGCTAAAAATAGCCATGTAGACATTCCAGCGTGGGCTCTGAAGCCAGAACATCTCCACGGCTATTTTTAGCACCGTCCCGTGTGTCATGCGGACTGCATTAGGAGGGGGGGGCATTTGTGTTATTTGACATTAATGTGTCAAAATCATAGCAATTCATGTAAGACACGCCATGTCGGGTACTGTTAGAAAGGTTATGATATGCTGAATAAGATGATAATATTTGTGTTCATGTGTGATATGTGTGAGGAAAGTTATGGAGATCTTTGATATCCTGTATTTCAAACTGTGCTGTAAAAGACACACCCCAGACAGAGAGGCCACAGTACAATAGCCCGTGTAATGGCCCATCAAGACCTTTACAGAAGCCAAAGGCCTAGGAAGAAACTAAAGGCATACCTGAAGAGTTACCCGGATTGGCCCATGTGACTGTGGACTCCCTTTTGGTTCCTGTAAAGTTCCACAAGCCACATGGCCAGCAACAGAGGGTATATAAGATCAAACCACAGAAACCATTTTGTCTTTGTTTGGTTCTTTGCTCCTGTCCAGCTGCGGACACACCTCTGGATCAACACACTTTGCAACTGAACTGAAGGACTTAGACCCATCCAGGTAGCGGATGTATACCAGAGGAACTATACAACTCCACAATTGCTCTAGAAACCTGATGTATATGGACTTTTAAATCATTTGTATATATCTGATTGCTTTAAGCCTTTAACACTTCTCATATTGTTTGTTTTTCTTTTATTAATAAACCTTTAGTTTTAGTTACTAAAGGATTGGCTGGCAGCATGGTATTTCGGGTAAGATCCAAACTTATAGTGAACTGGTACTGTGGCTGATCCTTTGGGATCAGAGGGAATCTTTTAGTAAAGAGCAGAGAGTTTAAATGACTGGTCTCTTTACTGGACCTAGTGTCGGTTTGGGAGCCAGAGACTGAAATGCAGTAAAGGGGGCTGTGTGTATTTGCACAGTGGCTTCTTGATAACCAGTGTGGGGGAATCAGAAGCACTGTTTGTGGCTGGTTGGGAAGTCTGACTGCAGTGTCACCCACCAGTGCTGGGAGAATTTATTCTCCTTTTTCAGCCTGCCCTGACCCTGGCATTATCAGTGGGCTACCCTGGGCACGGACGGGTTACACCGTGAAGCCCATGAGCCTGAGTCCGTAGACCTGGGTCTGTGACTGGCTGCCAGGGGACCATTTTTGGGTATAGACCTACCTGGTAAGGGCTGATGTGTGACTAGTACAGCCAGAACCTGTGGGGCCGTGTGTGTGCAGTAAGTGTTGCAGAATTAGCCCCTCAGAACAAGGCTTTCAAAAATGAGGGGCTAGAGTTTCCCAAGCCCCTATTTAGGCTCCTAGATAAATGGCCTGGACTTTGAAAGTGCTGAACAGCCAAGAGCTTCGTTTGATGTCAGCTGTGTGATGTCAGCTGTTGGGTGCTCTGCTCTCTTCAAGAACTAGGCTGTTTGAATAGACACTTTAGTAAGGATTTAGGAGCCTAACTTTTAGATCTCAATTACTGGAAAATTTGGCTGCAGTTTTCAGCCACTGAAACCAAAATAAAAGTCCCTTATCAAAATGTGCAAAACCTTCCTCATCCACACCCCCACAGGAAAAGTTGGGGTGCACATCTGCAAATGAGGAGCTTTAATTCTGCTGCTTTCTTGAGTTCACTGAGACTCAGATCCGGGCCCCTGTGTGCGGGTTGATCAGCTAGTACAGTTGTGCCGTGGTGGAGGGTTTTGTGGAGATAGGGATCCCTCCCCATACAGCCTACTTCTCGTATAGCAACGGAACTGGGAAGTGGTAGCTGCGTCAGCATCAAGATTCGAGCAGCCTCCTTGCTGTTTGTGTAACCCACTGGTGAGTAGAGCTGGCATGAAATGAAGATTTGGTGATGTGGAAACCTTTAGCGGACTGGTGTTGGTTTGGCCTACTTGTTTTGGATGGGAGGAGAAAACCATCACAACCAAAATTTGGAAAAAAGTTTTCACATTTTCTGACGGAAATGTTTTGGTTTGAAACAACTCTTTGTTTCAGTTTCTTTTAATTTATTTGACTTTTTTTTTAAATAAAAAAGGTTTAAAAATGGCCGAAATAAAATGAGATGTTTCACTTGACCATAAGCCCTTTATTTTTTTCAGCTGGCCAAAAATTTCAAAAAAAAAGTTAATTTATTGTTCGACCTGAAATGATTTTTCCCCAAATTTCCAGGATTGCCTGAGAACTAAAAACCACATTATTCTCATGGCTCTACTGGCTAGTGTGTGTTACAGGGCCCTTCCCACCTTCTACGAAGGACATGAGTCATTTATAGCTTCAGTTAACTGTATCAGTTCATGCTTCTAACTCTGAAGGTCCCCATTTCAATCTCTGGTGTGTCAGCCAAGGTGGTGGCACTCACATTTGTGTCCCAATGGTTGGAGAAGAGCCAGTAGGTCAGTAGAAGAACAGATTCACCCTGCCTAGCTTTCATTTTCTCCCAAATCAGTGGCTTCTAAGTAATATTGTTCCAGGGTAGACAGTTTGTGCACACCCACTGTTTCTTCCATCAGCATGCTCCTCACAGTGCAGAGACAAGATAGGCCCCTATCAGCAAATTTCACAGTTGGAGGTTTTGTGTTGCATTTTTCAGGTTATGCCTCAGTGGACATATACAGTCAATCACTTCCCTCACTGCTGGGGCATTTCGATGGAATTTCAGTGCCTACTTCAACTATCCAATGCTTTAACTATCCAATGATGCTTTTATTTGGCCAAGGTCATTTCACTGCTTCCATTTCATTTAAGATCATTTAAGATAATTTAAGTTTAGTAACGTGAATGGCTGTATTGGTGTGATCTTTTTAAAAGCTTTCATAGCTTGGAATGCATTTTGAAGGAAATGGGCAACATTAAAAGGAAAAAAACCCTATATAATCACTGAGTACATTTAGAGCTAGAATAGAGGCATCTCTGTCCACAGAGTAGCGATGTGGTTTTTACATTATTTGTATTGCAGAACAATGGTTGCTCTTTATAGTCCTCTCTAAGTTTCTTTGGCCTTGCTCTCCTTTTTTAATCTATTTGTTTTAGTTAAGGGATGACTTGAACATAGTGTACAAGAACCTGCATGGGAAGAAGATTTCTGACAGTAGACTGCTCTTTCGTGTAGTAGACCAAGGCATAACAAAGTCCATGGGCTGGAAGCTGAAGTTACAAAAATTCACACTAGAAATAAGATGCAATTTTTAAGAGAGGATAATTAACCCCTGGCAGAATTTACCTAAGAATGTGGGGGATTATTTGTTATTTGGAGTCTTTACATAAGATTAGATATCTTTTTAAAATTCATGCTTTAGCTCAATCAAGTTACGGGCTGGCTGCAAGAATCACCTGTTGAAATTCTACAGCCTGTCTTATGTTGAGGGTTAGACTTGATGCTCAGAATTGGCCTTATGGCCTTAAAATTGATAAAAAGTACTGAAAAAATATATGAACAACCTTCATTGTAAGTGGACAATATCTCTACCATGGAAAGCCAGCATCCCTGTCCCTCTCATACCTAATATCACTTGTTTAACTTAATGAAGACAATAAAAACGCGTTGAGTGTGACTGAGAATGTACATATCAACACCAGACTGCACCACAATGGCAGTCTGCTTCCATTTCTCAAAGAGAAATGCAAATTCTGGTATTACCAACCTCAAGAGATAAAAAATCATGACAGTGATCCCCCAAAATTATGATTTTTTAAAAAAATATGGTGTGTGTGATGGGGTTGATTAGGCCCAGAGGCTCCCTGCTGGAGGCCTGGGATGGATGTGGCAGGACCCTGAGGAAAAGAGCAGTGGAGCTAAGTCCTGTGAATATCCTAGAGAGATGGCACAGGAAGCAGCCAATTGGAGAGTCTGCAAAGGGCTAGCCAGTCAGGACCCAGGAGAGCCATATAAAAAGGAGCTGCAGAGCCAGAGACAGTCAGTTCCTTGCTGGAGCCAGAGGAGTGTACTTGGTGCTCCTGGCTGGCCAATGGAACTGTAGCACCATGGACAGCTCAATGCTGGCAGGGATTGGGGGAGTGAGGAAAAGCTCCTCACTGGCTGCTGGGCCTGAACACGGAAGAGCCCTGAGCTAAGGGTGCAGCATCGGTGAAGGGTGGAGCTCTCAGGAAGTGACCCACAGAACTGAAAGCAGTTTTGTTAAAGGGACATGGAAGTGCCTGGTTACTATTCTTAGGGTCCCTGAGCTGGGACCCATAGTAGTGAGTGGGTCTGGGTCCTCTGCAAATGACACTAGGCAAAGCGACCTACAGTTGGGCAGCGATGAACCCACAGAAGGGTATCTGAATTAATTAATGGTCCAGCTGGAGATCTAGGGCCAGAAGGACCCAGAGAGGATGAAACCGTTGCCTCTAGAGAGGAAGCCATGGGGTACAGTCTCATATCAGGGCTGGGACTGTTTAAAGACTGCAGATGCACCTGACCAAAAAGGAGTGCTTCTGAGAGCAGGGTGCCATGCCATTACAGTGTGTATTTGATCTATTTTGATTTTTGAGCTCCTCCTAACCATCTCGTGTGTGTGTGTGTGTGTTAGAGTTAGTGTTGTCCACTTTCCTAACTTTATTGGGTAAGGTGATTTTAGCCCTTGCTACAGGAGCTCTCAACTCCACATCTGCTTGTCCCTGCCCAGCAATTAATCCTGTCCCCCAGCATCTCATCAGTTCTCTCCCTACCTACCCCCCTCAGCTGAGTCCCCCCCCACAAGTCTCACCTCTGCACTCCCATGTCTGGGGTGAGGTCCTCTCTCCCCTTCCCAAGCTGGGGAGATGGCTCCAGGAGCTCTTCACTCCTTTTCTATCCCTTTCAAGGCCATGCTCTGCAGCAGGGAGAAGGAGGAGCAGAAGTGGTGCCTGTCCATATTTCTCACAACAGGAGAAGTAGAGGAGGGAGTGGGGCTGTGCTGAGTTCCTGGGTCTCTGCTCTCTCCTCCCCTCATCCTTCCTGTGAGAGCAGTGAGTGGCGAGGGGGAGTCTATGCCAGTTTCTGGAAGGGCTGAACTTCATGAGAGGGCTGGAGCTTTTTGCATCATTGCAAGTTGAGCACCAGCCCCCTTGGAAATCCTGTCACTTGTGATGCAATCATGAGAGTTGGCAATGGCTGAAATTCCCTCTTGAGCTTCATTAAATAAATACCTTCTGAATGATCCTTGGAGGTTGGAAATGGCAGACATAGCGTTGGTGGGGATGGGTATTGGGCAGGTGAGGTGTGGCAGCCAAAGGCACAGAATAAAGGCAGTCCATCTAATGGTTGCAGAAATAAAGGTATATGTCATATGGACACCATTGTCTCTTATGGTGTATATGCCATTTGAGTACAGACTTTAATCCATTGTTGCACCCACCTTGTAGAGTTGCATTTAGATCGCTTTTCCCTAGTTTGCTCATGAGAATGGCAAAGGGGACTATGACAAGAGCCTTCCTAAAACCAAGATATAAGAATGGCCATACTGGGTCAGACCAATGGTTCATCTAGCCCAGTATCCTGTCTTCAAATGGTGAGCAGCACCAGATACTTCAGAAGGAATGAAGAGAATGGAACAATTATTGAGTCATCCATCCCCTGTCATCTAGTGCCAGCTTCTAGCAGACAGAGGTTTAGGGACACCCAGAACATTATCTTTTCCATCTTATTATCTATCCCTTTCTGAATGATTCCTAATATTGTATTAGCTTTTTTGCCTGTCAGTGCACATGAGCAGATGTTTTCAGATAACTACCCATGGTGACGCCAAGATCTCTTTTCTGAGTGGTAACAGCTATCTTAGAACACATTGTTTTGCATGTATAGTTGGGGTCGTTTTTCCAATGTTCATGACTTTGCATTAATCAATGTTGAATTTCATCCGCCACTGTGTTGCCCAGTTTTATGAGATCTCTTTGTAACTCTTCACAGTCAGCTTTGGTTTTAACTATCTCAAGTAATTTAGGATCCTCTGCAAACTTTGCTACGTTACCATTTAGCCCCTTTTCCAGATCTCTTATTAATATATGGAACAACACAGGTCCCAGGTCAAATCTTTGTGGGCCATCATTATATACCACTTTCCATGATAAATACTGGCAATTTATTCCTACCCTTTGTTTCCTAGCTTTCAAGTATTGAGAGGATTTTCTCTCTTATCCTATGACTGCTTACTTTGCTTAAGAGCCTTTGTTGTGGGACCTTGTCAAAGGCTTTCTGAAAGTCCATGTACATTAGATCAACTGGATCACTCTTATCCTCATGCTAGTTGTCAAATAATTCTAATAGTTTGGTGAGGCAAGATTTCCTTTTACAGTAGCCAAGAGCACTCCTCCCCAACATGTAATGTTCGTCTGTGTATCTGATAATTGTGTTCTTCACTATAGCTTTATTCAATTTGCCTGGTACTGAAGTTAGGCTTACTGGTCTGTAATTGTCAGGATTGCCTCTGGAGCCTTTTTTTAAAAATAGGCATTACGTTAACTGCCCCCAGTCACCTAGTACAGAGGCCGATTTCATCGATAGGTTACATGTCACAGTTAGTAGTTCTGCAATTTCATATCTGAGTTCCTTCTGGACTCTAGGACAAATACCATTAGGTCCTGGTAATTTATTACTATTTAATTTATCAACTTCTTCCAAAACCTCCTCTACTGACACTCAATCGAGATAGTTCCTCAGATTGTTGACCTACAAAGGGTGGCTCAGATGTGGAAATCTCCATCACATCCTCTGTATTGAAGACCAATGGAAAAAAATAATTTAGACTCTCTACAACAAACTTGTCTTCCTTGATTAATCGATTAGCACATCAATTGTCAAGCAGCCCCATTGATTGTTTGGCAGGCTTCCTGTTTCTGATGTACTTAAAAATATTTGCTCTTAGTTTTTTGTCTTCTGTTAGTTGCTCTTTGAATTCTTTTTTGGCTTTGCCTACCAACTTTTACTATTGACTTGCCAGAGTCTATGCGCCTTTCTATTTTGCTCAGTAGTTTCTCACTTTTAGAAGATGTCTTTTTGTCTCTGACTCTTTTACGCTGCTGTGTAGACATGGTGGCATTTTTTGGTCCTCTTACATTTCCTTTCATTTATTTATTTATTCAAGGTATTCATTTAGTTGAATCTCTATTATAATGTTTTTAAATGGTGTCTGTGCAACTTGCAGGCATTTCCTACTTGTGACTGTTCCTTTTAATTTCCATTTAACTAGCTTCCTTATTTTCATGTAGTGTCACTTTTTGAAGTGAGATGCTACTGTGGTGGGTTTCTTTGGTATTTCCCCCTCTACAAGCATATTAAATTTAAATACACTATGGTTGCAATTACCAGGCAGTTCATCTACATTCACCTCTTGGATCAGATTCTGTCCTCCACTTAGGACTAAGTCAAGGATTGCCTCCACCCTTGTAGTTCCAGGACTAGCCTCTAAAAGAAGCAGTCACATCTACTGCTTCCTCCCATTCACTAAGTCAGTAACTCTGTCAAAGAAGAATTTAGGTTGGCTTGGCATGATTTGTTCTTGACAAAACCGGGCTGGCTATTCCCTATATCCCTATTTTCTTCAAGGTGCTTACAAATTGATGATTTAATTATGTCTGTGTAAAATACAAATAGGCATATGTGTTTATCATGTCTTTCAGCACTAATTTAACTTTGTATTTTTAACTATTCATAGTTCCTTCCCCATCAGATGGTTTATTAGCAGTGATGAGAAAGGCAGAACAGAAGCTGAACACCCACAGTGATCATGGCTAGCTTTCCGTTCTGACAGGCTGTGAGAGAATAAATTATTTTTTCCTGATGACCTGCTACACATTTCTCTGTAACTCGGGCATGACCCCTCCATTCTAACAAAATGAGAATTCTATCACCTGGCTTTAAGAATGGCCCTGATTCGCTGTCACCCATATACTTGTGCAAAAATGTTTTGTGGCGGTAGCAATGGAAAACAGCTGGCTGGCTGGAAGGAATTAGATAGGAACAATCTATTTCTGCTTACCTCAGTTTGAAGAGAAGACAGTACTGAGAACTGACTGAGTTGACAGTGTGAAAGACTGAAAATGAGATCTTGAGTTCCCAGCTTCACAACTGTACTGGGGCTCGATGAAATGTCTTGTGATTGGTTTGGGTTTTTTGCAGGGACTTCAAGTATTCGTTTAATATCAACTGTAGGACTGGATTTTCATTTACACTGAGGATCTTGCACACCCCGTGGGCAATGTACAGTGGCTTTATAGTGACTGTAAATTAAACGTATGCCTTCTTTCTCCTTCGAGTGGTTGCTCAGATGCATTCCACTTAGGTGTGTGCGCGCCCTCGTGCACAGCCCTCCGGAGAACTTTTCCTAGCAGCCCCTGCAGGGGCCGGTCTCAGCGCCCCCTGGAGTCCCGCCCTCATGTGGCGGTACATATAGCGGGACCGGCCCCTCCCCTCCTCAGTTCCTTCTTTCCGCCCGTGACGGCCAGTTGAGAACTACCCCTGCTCTTCAACAGTTTTTGTTTCTCCTTAAAAGTGAGTAGATAGTTTATCAGTTCACCCTGAACTAAGTTAGTTTTTAGTTAGTGAGGGTTTTTAGTTAGTTAGGGAGCCTTCGGGCTCAAGGCGTCCCGGCTATGCCGGGTTCGCCGGGCTTCAAGCCATGTGCTAGCTGCGGCAAGGCCTTCCCAGCTAGCGACCCCCATGACCGTTGTTTGCGGTGTTTGGGGGAACTGCACCGGAGAGATAGGTGCAGTATCTGTAAGTCCTTTAAGCCTCGGACTCAGAGGGAGCGTGAAGTGAGGCTTAGGGCTTTTCTGATGGAGTCCGCTTTAAGCCCGGCGTCCGAGCCATCACGGACTACTCCGGCACCGAGTGTGTCTTCGGTGCGGAGTGCGCCTCCGGCACCGGGGTCTCGGTGCCGAAGAGGAAGAAGCGCCATCCACGCTTGCAGCGCTCCCCCGCACCGCAGGAGCGGCCGGGGTCGAGTTCGGAGGTGCTCCTCCTCATGGACGTGCCGCCGGCATCTGCTCCGGCACCGGCCCCTGCTCCGGCACCGGCCCCGGCACCGACACTTACTAGGGAGGCTCCCCCGACTCCTGGAAGTGGGGGACCCCCTATACGGGACCCTTCGACGCCGGAGGCTATCGAGGCGGCTCAGGCTTTGTTGGAGCTGCCTACGCCTCCGGCACTCTCTCACCGGAGAGAGCCAGGGCCCGTTTCCCGGGGCAAACCCGCGATGGGGGGCCCCGAAGGGTGGGCGGCCCCGGCACCGGTGGACAGGCCGCCCACCACCCGACGCAGGAGAGTCGAGCTCGGAAGCTCCTCTCCATCTTCGTCCTCGGACGACGCGTCGCGGCACCGTTCCCGGCACCGCTCCAGGTCCCGGCACCGCTCCCGGCACCGTTCCAGGTCCCGGCACCGCTCCGGACATCGCTCTTCGTCGCGGCACCTCTCCTCGTCGTCGAGTTCTGACTCGGCACCGAGACGGCGTTCTCGGCACCGCTCCCCAGCATCAAAGCGGCGAAAGACTTCCCGGTACCGGTCGCCTTCTTCTTCGGCGTCGCCTCGTCGGCACCGAAGTCAGAGTCGCTCCTCGAGATCGTCGCGTGGCGGGTCTCGGAGCGCTCCTTCCCGGCGTCATCACCGCCTGCGTTCTCCTGGCTCGGGGTCCCGGACCCGACGTCAGGAACGTATATGGTCGTCGGCACCGCAGCCGGCACCGCAGCCGGCACCGCACCCGGCACCGCACCCGGCACCGCACCCGGCACCGGACCCAATGCTGTTACCGGCACCGGCACCGACTGTTGCGGCACCGGCTCTGCCCTCGGCACCGGTGCCGCCTTTGAGCTGGCCACAGGGACCCTGGCAGTGGCCGTTATGGGCCCAGTGGGCGGCTCAGATGGGGCAGGGAACTATGTCGGCCCCTGCCTCTGTCACCCAAACTCAGCAAGCACCTTCGGTGCAGGAGGGTGACCGCTCCTCTGGGGAAGAGGAGGTGGAGGAGGACCCTGGGGAGGGCCCCTCCACTGGGCCCCGCCGCCCTTCTTACTCCTCATCGCCGGATGAGGCGGCGGTAAGAGACCAAGGAGCCCCGCTCATTGATTTTAAAGCCCACCAGGAGCTTCTAAAGCGGGTGGCTTTGAACCTTGGCCTTGAGGTCAAGGTGTTAGAGGAAGAGGTGGACCCCCTCTTCGGCCGTGTGGGGGCCCAGGGACCAACGAGGGTGGCCCTTCCCGTACATGAGAGGGTCCTGCGCCTGGCTAAGTCAGTCTGGCAGACCCCTGCCTCGGTTGCCCCGACCTCTAAGGGCGCCGAGAAGAAGTACTACGTGCCAGCCGAGGGGCACGAGTACTTGTATGCGCACCCTGCCGCGGGTACTTTGGTGGTGGATGCCGCCAACCAAAAAGACAGGCAGGGTGCTCAGACTGCCTCCCCTAAAAATAAGGAAGGCAGGAGGCTGGACCTTTACGGTAGAAAGGTCTATTCTACTGGGGCGCTTCAGCTGAGGGTGGCCAATCATCAGGCCCTCCTCGGCAGGTACAATTTGAACCTGTGGGACTCCTTAAGGAGGTTTTCGGAGTCTCTCCCTCCAGACCAGGCAGTGGACTTTGGTTTGGTGCTGGAGGAAGGGTTGTCTGTGGCAAGTGCGGCCCTGCAGTCTGCATCGGACGCCGCAGACACAGCCAGCAGGGCTATGGCCTCCGCCGTTGCAATGAGGCGGGCAGCGTGGCTGCAGTCCACAGACTTGTCGTTGGAGGTGCAGCAGTCCATCCAGGACCTACCCTTCGATGGAGCCGCCCTCTTTTCGGAGAGGACGGACGAGAAGCTGCACGCTCTCAAGGACTCGAGGGCAACGTTGCGCTCCTTGGGCCTGTACACGCCCCAGGCGGCTAGACTGCAGAGTCGCCAGCAGCAGCAGCAACCGCCGCAACGTCAGCGGCAGCAGTCTAGGCCGCAGCCTAGGCCCTTCCCCACAGCAAGGGGCAGGGATAGGACCAAGGGCTCTGGACGGCGCGATCGCCCGCCGCCGTCCTCCTCTTCCTTTAAAGGACCCTCTCAGGGGCCTAAGGGGAAGAGACAATTTTGACGGTGTCTCCGAGGGTGGCACCGTCTCATGTTCCCTGGGTTCCCCGCCTTTCCTGGACAGGCTCAAGCCGTATCTCGGCCTGTGGCGGGAAGTAACATCGGACCAGTGGGTCCTCGATATCGTGCGCTGGGGATATGCCCTTCAGCTCCTGGCCTCCCCTCCCCACTCCCCACCCCCCCCGTCCCTCTTCAGGGACCCATCTCACGAGCAATTACTCCTCCAGGAGGTTCAATCCCTCCTAGTCAAAGGAGCAATAGAAGTGGTTCCACCACTCGAGGTGGGGAGGGGATTCTATTCGAGGTACTTCCTCGTTCCCAAGGCCAACGGAGGCCTCAGGCCTATATTGGACCTGCGCAGGCTCAACAGGTTCATAAGAAAGCTGAAGTTCCGCATGGTATCCCTAGCGTCCATCATTCCCGTTCTAAACCCAGGGGACTGGTTTGCCGCCCTCGACCTGAAGGATGCGTACTTTCACGTCTCCATCCTTCCCGCCCACAGGCGGTACCTAAGGTTTGTGGTAGCTGGTGGCCACTACCAGTTTACGGCCTTGCCCTTTGGCCTGTCTTCCTCCCCCAGAGTGTTCACCAAGTGTATGGCGGTGGTGGCGGCCTTCCTGCGGCGCAGGGGGGTCCAGATATTCCCCTACCTGGACGACTGGTTAATCAGGGGCAAGACCAGGTCGCAAGTGTGCGAGGCGGTCTCTCTCGTCCAGTCCACCTGCCATGCTCTGGGGCTGCTCATAAACGAGCAGAAGTCGACGCTGCGTCCGGTGCAACGCATAGACTTCATAGGGGCCCACCTGGACTCGGTGCAGGCGGAAGCCTCCCTCCCACGTTCGAGGTTCGAAGCCATGACAGCGATAATATCGCAGCTTCAGAGGTGCCCCACGACTACAGCCAGGCACTGCCTGCAGCTGTTAGGCCACATGGCCTCGTGCACCTATGTGGTGAGGTTGGCCCGCCTCAGGCTCAGGCCCCTCCAAGGTTGGCTGTCCAGGGTTTACATGCCCAGCAGGCATGCTTTGAGCAAGGTGGTAACGGTGCCCCCTTGGGTGTTGGGGTCACTGACTTGGTGGCTGGACCCCAGGACTGTGTTGGAAGGGATTCCCTTCAGGGCCTCCACCCCCTCGGTCACCCTGATCACGGACGCATCGGACCGGGGGTGGGGAGCCCATATCACCGGTGGTCTGACCACGCAGGGTCGCTGGTCCCGGGGGGAATTGGCCCTCCATATCAATGTGAAAGAATTGAGGGCGGTCAGACTGGCATGCGAGGTGTTTCGCCACTCTTTATTGGGGAGAATGGTGCAGGTGTTAACAGACAATACCACTGCAATGTATTACATCAACAAGCAAGGGGGGGCGCGCTCCTCGGTGTTGTGTCAGGAGGCGCTCCGACTCTGGGACTTGGCGGTGAGATGCAATTTCTGTTTAACCGCTTCTCACCTGCCTGGGGTCAGGAACGACGAGGCGGACCGCCTCAGCAGGTCATTCCTACCACAATACGAATGGTCTCTCCACCCAGAGGTGGTGGACAGGATTTTCCGCGTGTGGGGTGTTCCCCATCTGGACCTCTTTGCGTCAGCGCAGAACGCGAAGTGCCCGAGGTTCTGCTCGCTCAGGGGTCGCGAGCCGGGCTCTCTTTCGGACGCATTCCTCCTCGAATGGACGGGGGCCCTCCTGTATGCGTTTCCCCCCTTCCCGCTCTTGCCCAGGGTCCTCTTGAAAATCAAGAGGGACAGAGCGGATGTGGTTCTGATCGCCCCGGCGTGGCCGAGGCAGTACTGGTTTTGCCTGCTCCTGGACCTGTCTGTCGCTCCCCCGATCGAGCTCCCGAGGAGACCGGACCTGCTCTCCCAGGACCACGGCCGGCTACTGCATCCCAACCTGGACTCCCTGCACCTGATGGCCTGGAGGCTCTCTGGCTGACGGAGGAGGAGAGAACCTGCTCGGAGCAGGTCCAACGCGTGCTGTTGGGAAGCAGGAGGCCCTCCACGCAGCTCGCCTACAGGGCCAAGTGGAGGAGGTTCACCTGCTGGTCGGAGTCGCGGGGCGAAAACCCCGGTACGTCCCCCGTGCAGGCGGTCCTGGACTACCTGCTGCAGCTTAGGCTACAGGGGTTAGCGTTGGCCTCCCTCAGAGTACACCTGGCGGCCATATCGGCGTTCCACCAGCCGGTGGGGGGACGTTCCCTGTTCTCCCACCCCATGTCGGTGAGGTTCCTCAGGGGTGTAGAGAGGCTTTACCCGCAGGTCCGTGACCCGGTGCCTCCCTGGGATTTGAACCTGGTCTTAGATAGGCTAACGGGTCCCCCCTTTGAGCCCTTAGCCACCTGTCCAATGATGATCCTTTCCTGGAAGGTGGCTTTTCTCGTGGCCATTACCTCGGCCAGGAGGGTCTCTGAGCTAAGGGCCTTAACCTCGGAGCCCCCCTATACCGTGTTCTATAAGGACAAGGTTCAGCTTAGGCCTCACCCGGCGTTCCTGCCTAAGGTAGTCTCCCGGTTCCATTGTAACCAAGATATTTTCCTCCCCGTGTTTTTTCCTAAACCGCACGGGTCCGAGGACGAGAGGAGACTGCACACCCTCGATGTGAGGAGGGCGCTGGCGTTCTACCTGGACAGGACGAGGCCGCTCCGAAAGACCACGCAGCTCTTCGTCGCGGTGGCAGAGAGGATGAGAGGCTCCCCGGTCACCTCCCAGTGCATCGCCAGGTGGATCACCGCCTGCATCCGGCTCTGCTACGAGCGTGCAGGCGTCCAGCTCCCAGGAGTGGTGACGGCCCACTCGACGAGGGCCCAGGCCGCGTCGGCGGCCTTCCTGGAAAGGGTCCCCCCTGGATGACATCTGCAGGGCTGCCACCTGGTCTTCGGTGCACACCTTTGCTGCGCACTACGCTGTCGTCCAGCAGTCAAGGGACGACGCGCGAGTCGGCAGGGCCGTGCTGAGGGCAGCTCGCCGCTGACTCCTACCCACCTCCAAGGTATGGCTCGGGAATCACCTAAGTGGAATGCATCTGAGCAACCACTCGAAGGAGAAAACGTAGTTACTTACCAGTAACTGTTGTTCTTCGAGATGTGTTGCTCAGATCCATTCCACACCCACCCTCCATCCCCGCTGTCGGAGTCGGCAGAAAGAAGGGACTGAGGAGGGGAGGGGCCGGTCCCGCTATATGTACCGCCACATGAGGGCGGGACTCCAGGGGGCGCTGAGACCGGCCCCTGCAGGGGCTGCTAGGAAAAGTTCTCCGGAGGGCTGTGCACGAGGGCGCGCACACACCTAAGTGGAATGGATCTGAGCAACACATCTCGAAGAACAACAGTTACTGGTAAGTAACTACGTTTTAAGGCCCCATAACACTGCCTGCATGGTGTAAAGGGGCTTTAGTGTAAATGTAAACCAGACCTCTGGGGTTAAATCTTGGCCCCGCTGAAGGCAATGGTAGTTTTGCTACTAATAACAACAGAGCCAGGATTTCACCCTTAGTGTTAAGTACAGTATCCTATTCAGGTTCTTATACCTCTCCCATCACCATCAGATCTGAGCGTTTTCCAGAGTTAAAATCCATATAGTGTGCCTTGTGTCAGAAGAGTTCTTCTCAATTCCACCCCACTGGGGAGCACAGGTTCAGTGAAGGGGATTATTTCCCCCCAGAAATGATAATGGGTAATGAGTTTCTGTGCAGGAAAGTGAAGCTGCAGAAATGAGGTTTGCATTTGGCTCTGTGGGTGCCGATGTTCTGGTCATCCTTATTTCCTGCGGGAGTGAATTCTGTCATTTTGGGCTGTCATCAGGAAATCCCTCCATCCTGGGGCCCCATTGATATATTCATCCGCATCCTCAATGTCTTGCTGCAAACATTGGAGTATCCTGTTCATAGAATGATAGAATCATAGAATATTAGAGTTGGAAGGGATCTCAGGAGGTCATCTAGTCCAACCCCCTGCTCAAAGCAGGACTATCCTCAGCTAAATCATCCCACCAAGGGTTTTGTCAAGCCTCAGCTTAAAAACCTCTAAAGATGGAGATGCCACCACCTCCCTAGGTAATCCATTCCAAAGCTTCACCACCCTCCGAGTGAAAATTTTTTTCCTAATGTCCAACCTAGACCTCCCCCACTGCAACTTGAGACCATTGCTCCTTGTTCTGTCACCATTGAAAACAGCCTAGCTCCATCCTCCCTGGAACCCCCTTTCAGGTAATTAAAAGCTGCTATCAAATCCCCCCTCATTCTTCTCTTCTGCAGACTAAACAGGCCTAGTTCTTTCAGCCTCTCCTCAGAAGTCTTGTGCTCCGGCCCCTTTATCATTTTTGTTGCCCTCCGCTGGACTCTCTCCAACTTGTCCACATCCTTTTTGTAGTGGGGGGCCCAAAACTGGACACAATACTCCACATGTGGCCTCATCAATGCCAAATAGAGGGGAATAATCACTTTCCGCGATCTGCTGGCAATGCTCTTACTAATGCAGCCCAATATGCCATTAGCCTTCTTGGCAACCAGGGCACACTGCTTACTCATATTCAGCTTCTTATCCACCGTAACCCCCAGATCCTTTTCTGCAGAACTGCTGCCTACCTCGTCGGTCCCCAGTCTGTAGCTCTGCATGGGATTCTTCTGTCCTAAGTGCAGGACTCTGCACTTGTCCTTGTTGAACCTCATCAGATTTCTTTTGGCCCAATCCTCCAATTTGTTTAGGTCCTTCTGTATCCTATCCCTCCCTTCCAGGGTATCTACCACTCCCCCTAGTTTAGTGTCATCTGCAAACTTGCTGCGGGTGCAATCTACCGCATCCTCCTGATCATCAATGAAAATGTTGAACAAAACCGGCCCCAGGAACGACTCCTGGGGCACTCCACTTGTGACCAGCTGCCAGCTAGACATGAAGCCATTGATCACTACTCATTGAGCCCTTTGCTCTAGCCAGTTCTCTATCCATTTTATAGTCCATTCATCCAACCCATACTTTTTTAACTTGTTTATAAGAATACTGTGGGAGACCGTATCAAAAGCTTTGCTAAAGTCAAGGTATATAACATCTACCGCTTTCCCCTCATCCACAGAACCAGTCACCTCTTCATAGAAAACAATCAGGTTGGTCAGGCATGACTTGCCCTTGGTGAATCCATGTTGACTGCTTCTGATCACCTTCCTCTCTTTTAAGTGCCTTAAAATAGATTCCTTGAGGACCTGCTCCATGATTTTTCCAGGTATTGAGGTGAGGCTGACCGGCCTATAGTTACCTGGATCTTCTTTCTTCCCTTTCTTGAAGATGGGCACTATATTTGCTTTTTTCCAGTCATCAGGGACCTCCCCCAGTTGCCACGAGCTTTCAAAGATAATAGCCAATGGCTGTGAAATCACATCAGCTAACTCCCTCAGCACCCTCGCGTGCATTGCATCTAGCCCCATGGACTTGTGTATGTCCAATCTTTCTAAATAGTCCTGGACCTGTTCCTTCAGCACTGCGGGATGTTCACCTCCTCTCCATTCTCTGCCTCCCTGTGTAGTAGTCTGCGAGCTGACTTTGCCAGTGAAGACAGAGGCAAAAACGGTATTGAGTACCTCAGCTTTCTCCACATCCTCTGTCTGCCTATTCTGTAAGGCGCCCACCCTTTCCCTTATCTTCCTCTTGTTGCTAACATACCTGTAGAAACCCTTCTTGTTCCCCTTCACATCCCTTGCTTGCTGCAACTCCAATTACGCTTTGGCCTTCCTGATTTCATTTCTGCATGTTCGAGCAGTATTTTTATAATCCTCCCTTGTCATCTGACCAAGCTTCCACTTCTTGTATGCTTGTTTGTTGTGTTTAAGCTCACCAGTGAGTTCTTTGTTAAGCCAAGTTTGTTGCCTACCACACTTGTTATTGTTTCTGCACATCGGGATGGTTTGTTCCTGTGCCCTCAATAAGGTTTCTTTAAAATACAGCCAGCCCTCTTGGATTCCTTTCCCGTTCATATTAGCCTCCCTGGGGATCCTGTCCATCAGCTCCCTGAGGGAGTCAAAGTCTGCATTTCTGAAGTCCATGGTCCGTATCCTGCTGTTCTCCTTTCTTCCTTTTGTCAGGATCCTGAACTTGACCATCTCATGGTCACTGCTGCCTAGGTTGTCACCCACTTCTTCTTCCCCTACCAAATCTTCCCTGTTTGTGAGCAGCAGGTCAAGAGCAGCACGGCCCCTAGTTGGTTGCTTCAGCACTTGCACCAGGAAGTTATCCACAACACACTCCAAAAATTTCCTGGCTTGTTTGTGCTCTGCTGTATTGCTCTTCCAGCAGATGTCAGCGTGATTGAAGTCTCCCATGAGAATCAGGGCCTGTGAACTGGAAACTTTCCCTAGTTGACTGAAAAAAGCCTCATCTATCTCATCATTCTGGTCTGGTGGTCTATAACAGATATCCACCACAATATCACCCTTATTGTTCTTGCTTCTAAGCTTCACCCAGAGACTTTGAACTGGTGTATCTCCAGTTTCACACTGGAACTCAGAGCAATCACAATGGTCTCTTACATACAGTGCAACCCCTCTGCCCTTTCGACCCTGTCTGTCCTTCCTGAACAGTTTATACACATCCATGACAGTGTTCCAGTGGTGTGAGTTATTTCACCAAGTCTCAGTTATTCTACCCATGTCATATTTTCTTGACTGTGCCAGGACTTCCAATTCCTCCTGCTTGTTTCCCAGGCTTCTTGCGTTTGTGTACCCGCATTTGAGATAACTATCCGATTGCCCTACTTTCTTAGTATGAATCAGGAGGTCTCCCCTGTTGCACCCTCCTCTTTCTGCTTCCTCGTGGTGTCCCTCTTCCACACTTACCTTCAGGCTTAGTTCTTCGTCCCCCATCAAACCTAGTTTAAAGCCCTCCTCACTAGATTAGCCAGCCTGTCTGTGAAGATACTCGTCCTTCTCTTCGTTAGGTGAATCCCGTATCTTCCTAGTAATCCTTCTTCCTGGAACAACAGCCTATGATCGAAGAAACCAAAGCCCGCTCTCTGACACCACCTGCGTAACCACGCATTTAATTCCACAATGCGACGATCCCTATCTGGGCCTTTTCATTCAACTGGGAGGATGGATGAGAACACCACTTGTGCCTCAAAATCCTCAAACTCCTTTATCCTGTTGCACATGATGTATAGCAGGTGGGGCGGGCAAGGTGTGGACAGGGAGTTTCTGTCTTCCAGCATTGAGTGGGGCCCTGGGAAGTAGCTGGGAAGCATTAAAATCATCAGAATTTCCCCTCAGACAATTGAACATTCAAGCAGTGAAAAGGCCTAACCCTCTGCCCTGCCCGTAGGTCTTCCCTCCAGCATATTCCTTTAGGATTTACCAAGTAATTTTTTTTTTCGATGCTGGGTTTGTTTTGTTTTTTAATAGAAAGAGGTGGTCTAGCCCAAAACATGTTTCTGTTTGGTTTGAGGAGAAAAAATTCAGCTCACTCCTTATTTGCAACTCCCTCATTTTTAATAAATCGGTCACTGAATTTGGTAGCCTGCCACCTACCGCCTCCTTATTTGGAAAGGTAGTGTCAGAAAAGCATAGCAAGCCAAGCAGTTTATTAATGTACAGAGCAGTGGATCTTTGTTATACCCTGTAGCTTTTTGTCTCAAGATCACCTTGTTTACTATACTTGGCAAGTGTACTTTGGCTCTCATCTCTATAACAACAATCCATAAATCCTCCTCCCACCTAGGTTAATTCACACATGCATTGTCTGCAACTACCCTGCACTCCAGATCCAACAGAGTACAGAAAATGCTTCATTTATAAAGGGGAAATGAAAGCTCCAGTAGAGGGTTGCAACAATTACAACTGTTTGATTAGTTGCAATGGGGCTTTAATTAGCTCTTATTTAAGAAAGCATATGGCTCCGACAGATGGCAAAGGAAGAAGCAAGTCAGATAAACAGTTCTATTTGCATGAGACTTTCTGGTCTTTTGTTGGGGTTTTTTGCATTATAGTGCTTGGTTTTTAATGTGTTGATGTAATGTTCATTCAAGGAACGTCTACGGGTTGTACTTTTCCATAGCAAAGCAAAATTAGCAGGACTGAGTGCCTATAAATTGTGGTGACAGCAAGAGAAGCTAAAAGTAAGTAGAGGACATGCCTTAACAATGAAACATACTGGGCCTGACTTTTCAAAGTGCTGGGCCATACCAAGTCATTGAGGTCAGTGGAGTTTCAAATGCTGAACACAAAGAGGAAAGGTAGCTCAGTGGTTAAGGTGCAGGATGGGCACGCTGGAAACCTGGGGTCAGTTCCTAACTTTGGCACAAAAGCTTTTTGTGTAACATTAGGCAAGTCACTAAAGTCCATATTTGTATAGGTATTTGACACCTGATCACCATTGGTGCCTTAGTTCCCAATCTGTAATATGAAGAATTGTTCTAGCCTGTCTTTGAGTGGATTGTGAGGTACTTTGGATACTGTGGTAATAGAGGGCATAGAAGTACTCTAAGTTATGGTTTGGTTCTTGCAGCTGTATCTTATTAACTGGAAATACAAGTGTTAAAGGGTAAATTGCTCTTCACATAGAAACGTCTTTACAGTACATACCCTGCTTTATTACTACCCTGCTTGTTTCGTATATTGTCTTTCACAGTAGCTTGTTCATTAAAACAAGGCTCAGTAGACTCTGGTATTCTGGCCCTCAGAGCACCCCGGTGCCAGATGACAACTGTCTCCTTGATATGGAACCATAAAACTCAGCTGACTTGACCAACTCAATACATCTCTCACACTGTTGCCATGGTATTTATTTTAAAGATGTCTTGTAATATAGCTAACAACACACTACTCATTAATAGCTTGAAATATTCCTGTGGGTAACAATTCTGTAGGTGAAGTTATGGAGGGCTTTCTGATATTAGGGTTTGGAGTCTGTAAACAGACCAAAGAGGCAAAGCATGGGGTTTTTCAGACCAAGGAGAATGGCTAAGACCTTTTTGGCTCAACTGCACATCAAGGCTGGTGTGACTGAGAACAATGGGCAGTTCATTTGCATCAGGGATCACAGGAAGATCACTTGCATTGTAAGATTGCAGAAGACAGTGAAAATCACTGTGCCAGCAGCTCCCTTATGGACGCAAAAAGCTGAACCCCCAGAAGGGCTTCCTCTGAAAACAAAGATAAACTTTGAGGTGATAAGGAACTGGAAAAAGACTTTGGGGTAGCCATCACCTAGGGGAGTAGCACCCTATGAGTTCATGAAAGAGTGGATTATCTTGGCCTGGTGGGCAGGTCGTAGCTGGAAACTGACTATAGGTAAGGAATCTGTTTAGACAAAGATTGTAACGTGCTGAAATTAAGTTTTAACACTAGAAAGTGCATAGTTTAGTTTTGTTTTATTTGTAACCACCCCTGTCTCTTCTGTACTCACTTATTCTCACTTACATCTCTGGACTGTGTTAGTAAACGTATTCTTACAAACAATTGCAATGCAGTGGACCAAACAGAAAGGTAAAATCTTCAGCCAAACTACCAGGCTGGTGTGTGTTCTGTCTCTTTGCAGGCTCCAAACTTGATAACTCCTATGGGGGTCCAGTGGGAGAGACTGGATGCTGGAGGAGAGGTGGTTTGGGGGAGACATGGGACCGTAGTTATCGCCCAGCAAGGAGCAACCAGGCAGGTGGAAGCCAGGGTGAGGCCTTTGTGATAGGAGCAGGCTTCTGGTGTCAGGGCTCTGAGCCAAAGCTGCATGGAAGCACCCAGGGTTAGAGGGTGGGTGGGTTAGAGGCCCCTTACTGGTCTGAGTGAACCCCAAAGCCTGACAAGTGTCTATTTGCACACTGGTGTAATTTTATTGTTTTCCTTAGTCCTCAAGAGAGATTCAAGAAGTCCTTAGCATTTGAATAATCATCTTATTTGGTGTACTGGGTTAATAAAGTAACCTAAAGAAAGAACGACAAAAAATCAAGAATATAAATGAGTTTATAAATGAGTTAGGCCTGTTCCCTCTACCAATTATTTCCACGCACTTTAATATCTCACCCACACATATTTTACCTATGTCACGTAATGTCAAGTATCGTGCAGAGATGTACTTGGGAGAGGAAGGGATACAGACTGCATTAATGCTTCCACAAAGGTGCCCTTGTCACTCTGATATTCTTTGGGATTGCATTAGGTTGTGGTCTATAGGTCAAGCTTGGTGTAAACACCTGGACTGACTGTATGTGGTCCAACAATTCTGGAATGAGTGGCAGAGGGCACCAATTTCTAATGGTTACCTGGTTGAGGGTCCAGTAATACATGTGTAAGTGCAGGTCCCATCTTTTGTTTTAACTAAAAGAGGCAAGGCCCTGGAAGGGGAGGTGGAGGGAAAGAGAAATTCCTTGTTCACGTTATGCTGGAAATAGGATCACAAAGTGTCTAGCTCCAGCGCCGACATGGCATAGATGAGGCCAAAAGGTATCTTGGCCCCAGGTTGCAGCTCACATAGTCATGGTGTGGTGGTAGGTCCATATTTTTCATCTAAAAATATATATGCATAGTTATGGTACTTGGGGGAAAATCAAGAGCCAGCTCAGAGAGTCTGACCCAAGAGTACCTCGAAGCCAGGACTTGTCCAGTGGTGCATGCATACAAACTTGCTTATAGGGTTCAGAGCAAAAACTGGTATTCTGATCACGCCAGAGGACATGTGGATCATGAGGGAGCAGCCATGTGACTGAGAATTAAGGGGAAATGGGGAAAGCAGATCATAGGATTTCTCAGTAGTCCTAGATAACCATTTCCAGGGGTTCTGTTTCCATTGTCACCAGGTGAGGACAGCAGTGAGCCGTCTATAATCTTTTTGAGGTCAAGGGGTTGTTTTATGCTGAACCAGGATGGCCAAGGCTTGTGCTATGTTGGCATACAATTGTTCACAACTCTGGAGTTTATGAGCAGCCACTGTGTGGGGAATTTGTGGGGCTTCCCTGGGATGTGCAGGCAAACCTCAACTTGCAAGTGTGGTGAGGGTCCCTGTTCCTTGGATGTGTTCTAGGTGAAGTGGGGTGATAGTCAGTGGGATGGATACCCTGAGGCCTGACCAGGCCAGCCCCTCTTTCTGGGCCTGGCCTTGTCATTTCCTGACTTTTTCTGTCTGAGATTGTGATGATTCTGTGAGAGCCTGTGGTGGGCAGCCAGTGAGGGCATGGCTGGATTTGCCATCGTACAAACTGCTGTGGTGTTAGCAGTGCCCCTCACTTTGTGGGGTCACATGACAGTAGGCTGCGTTAATTTGCATGAGTTATGGGACCAAGTCAGAGATGGGTTTGGGGGAATATTGGCTAGGTAGTGGCCCAACTCCCTTTCTTTCTTCTCTTCGCTCGCACAGCCTGTTGTCAATGCAAGTGATGAGATTGACAAAGGCACTTAAGGTGGCTCAAGCTTCCATGTGAGCTAGCTCATCTTTGATCTCTCCGCTTAATTGCCATTGGAGATGGTAGAGCTTGACAACTTCATTCTACTCTGTATCAGAGACGAATTACCTAAAATGGGCAATATAGGAAGGGGCCAGTCCCTTCCCTGGCCATAGTTTTCGAAAGGCTGCTTCAGCTGAGTTAATGTGCTGGGGGTCATAGTCAGTAGAGGAAAAGGCCTGGAGGAAAGTGTTCTAGTTTGACCATCAGGCTTTGTAACTGTAGTAAGGGTTAAGCCCAATCCAGTGTGTCTCCTGTCAGGAGGCTAATTACAAATCCTACTTTCACCTGGTCAGTGGGGTAGAACCGGGGGCGGAGCAGGAACAGCGGGTGACACTGGTCAAGGAAATGCCTACATTTTGGGCAGACTCCATTGAAACACTCCAGGAGGGGAACTGTTGATCCAGGTGTGTGGTCGCGGCACTTGTCTGGAACACAGTGTTCTCATCCCACACCTAGACTGTCTGCTCTCACAGTATCTGGTTCTCCGTGGCATACTGCACCAATTGGCCCATTCCATGGTTTTCATCATGGAGTCAGGTGAGCTACGCCTGTAGAGCCTGGCTCTCAGATGAGAGCTGCACCACTTGCAACATGGGAAGTTCAATGCTATCAACCCATTCATGTGTGTCTAGTGCCCTTTGGGACATGCTGGGCAGGGAGGGTCTCCTGCTGCCATTTCCCCACAGGGCCAACCTTAACGCATCCAGGAAAATTGTCAGGTTCCTCGGCAAAAATAGTCAGAACTAGTGGCAGGAGCTTGGGAGCCAGGAACCAAAGCCAGAGGTCAGAGCTGGTGTTGGAGTCAAGTTGACCATCAGATTCAGAGATGGGGTCATGCATGGAGCTCAGGGTCGATATCAGGGTTAGGGTTTGAGTTCTGGGGGGTCAATTGGGAATCAAGACCTAAGTAGGAGCTGAGATCAATCCCAGGAGTTCAGAGGCAGAAAAGCGGAGTTTTCATGGAAGCTATCTTGTGATTCACATTGTTGCCTGGACATTGTCGCCATAGTTTGCCCCATGGGCTTCTATAAGATCAAGGAGCCAATCAGGGGTCGTTAAGACAACTGTCAGTCGGATCAGTCAAAGTGGAATTTCCCAGGCTGTACAGTCTCTACTGATTGTGTGCCGCAGGGAGAGGCTAAGTTACAATTGTTGCTGGGGGGACATCATTAGAATGTTATTTATCCAGTAGCACTGAAAGCCCAGGTTCAAATCCTCACCATCCTCACATGATCACAGTGAGAGCAGGACTACATGTGTGTGGGGAGGAATAAGGGAGGTTCCTTCCCTGCACAGTTTAATAAGGGCTGTGGCAACCTAGTGCAAAGAGATTAATGGGCATGTTGTATTGAAGCTAATTTGCTTCAGGGTTGGCATCATAATTAGTTTTCTCTGGGGTGAACTTTTTTATTGCTGAGGTTTTGCGGAGTCTTCCGATCTGTAGGCAAGATGGCTGTTTTTATTTAAGGGTTATGTGCCGTCTCCCTCCTACCACTTGGAAATGAATGCTTTAGGCAAACTAGTCAATTTTAAGACAATTAATCATGGGCCAAGTTCCAAGGCTTTTCTAGTGGTGTCTTATACCTAGGTCTTCTGATTTTAGGTTTGAATTAATAAACACCGATGAAACACCCCCGGTATACACACACACTGAGAAATTTTATTTTTTAAAATAATTGTCTTGGTGCAATGTTCTCAATCCCACAAATTAATCCTGAGACTGAACCCGCAAAGAGTTCTGTGAGGTTACTTTAAATACCCTGAGTTTTGCATCAAATCAACCCCCCCTTCAAAAAATAAACAAACAAAAAGCAAAACAAAAATCTCTTGGTTACTGTCCAGATTATTTATCTATTAGCCCCAAAGAGGGCAAGGGGAGTGTGTGTCTGTCCGTGCACGGGCCCACATATGTGTGCATTACACACACACAGCATGAAATTCAATCAGAAATGTGCAAAAAATGCACACCCACGTTGGGAGCAGTTATGCCACTAGAATGAATAAGGTGATGAAAGTCCTCCTATTGGTGCAGATAAATTGGCAAATGAAACCTAGGTAGAGTTAAGGCCCCTCGATTTTCTGTGTTTGGCATTAACCGTAGGATTGACAGCATCTCAGCAGAGCAGGAGCTGTGTTCTTTTTAATGCCTGACCTGCTAGCAATGTCATCTACTCTAGCAGGGGGCATAAATAACCCCAAGGGGCTGGGCCGGCTCTGAGGCCAGCACTTTTAAAACAGTGTGCATGGCTTGGGCCTACACTCTTGCAGTTCTGTAGCGTCGGTGTGGAGGGCAGACTGCTGCATCTGGTGGGAAAGGATGCTGGTATCCCATACAGCACGGCTGAGCTCTCTGCACACCACATGCAAGGCTCCAAGGGAATTCCCAGCTCCTTGCATAGTGACTTTCTGGAACGGGGCTAGATGCAGAGCAGAAGGCTGCAGTCACTGAAGTGGGTTGGGAATGGGTGGTGCTCAGTATCTGGCGGGGTTAGTCTGCTCGTGCACTGTAGCTGTCCTCTTGGATCTTCTGCACCCCTCTAGGAATGCAGCTCTCAGTGAACATAGAGCATGTTGAATTTCAAAGCTGAATGGAACATTGCCCTGAGCTATTGTATCTATTCACCTTAATGTGTAGCATCCTAGGCCTCATTGGCTGTCTTTGACTTTGACCTTCTCAATAAAAATAGTGGCTCTAGTGCCATTTTGCAAATCTAACTTCGAAACCAATTATTCACTGGCAGTGGTCGGAGAAGGAATTGTGTTTGAAATGAAAATTACATTAAACTTTCCATCTCCGCAGAGGACCAGTATATCAATATCCAAATCAAATAATAGCAAAGCCCTTTTGTCTGTCAGATAGGAATAAGAATACATTATGCCTGTAATATCATTTTCCAGGTGTCTCTAAAATGATGAGGTTTAAATTAAAATAAATATGACTTCATGCCTTTGAAGAGCTCATCTGGCTCAAGCATTCTATTGGAACTGCTGCAGTGCAACCAAGTAAATATGCTTTTATTTGGATTATCCACACTTAGTGCTGCTGCTGTCCAGTGTATCTGATGAGAAGACGTTGTGTAGAGGAAATATTTTGTATATTCCCAAGTTTGCTTCATAAAAATTAGAATTAGGACAACTGACTTGTATGTAGTTTGAAGTTTCAGGCAGCTAGACCTGGTAATTAATTCATTCTAGTCTGATCTGTATTTAACTCCTATTCTTCCATAAAGCCTTTTAGACAGTAAACTTTTTGGGAGAGGGACTGTCTTTATTTGTGTATGCTGTGCAGGTCAAACAGAATGGTGCTAAATAAATAATCAGTAATGATTATTGTACTACAGTACCATTTGTCTATCTGCCTGGGAACATGCTTGGCCTTTAGGGAATTTGCACCTCCACCCCCACCACTTATTGTAATTTTCCAAATAAACTTGACAATAGGAAATCCTCCATGCTGCTCCCCTATAGTACTGATTGAAGAATGTGAACGCATTTTCCATCAACTGGAGAGAAGTAAAGCAACAGTGTTCCATGCAGCAGAATACACTCAGTGCCGCGTCATGTTAATTACAGTTTCATAAACCGGTGCTCCCTCAGACCTCTTGGATTGCATGAGTGCAATTGTATCCTTGGTTTTTGCAAATGATATAAGGTTGCTTGTTTTATTCATTGGGCAGCTGTGGTGAGTACAAAACATCTGCACAAAGGTCCCAACTCAGGAAAGCACTTAAACTCTTGCTTAACTCCATTCCTGTTCACAAAAGCACACAGTTAAATGCTTTCCAGAGTAGGGATGAAAGACTTAGGTTTCTCAGTTCTGCCTCTCTTTTCATAAGTGCAACTTTTGCACCTTTTAAGTAGACTCACTCTAAATCCAGGAGAGTTGTTGAATTAGACTGTAAACTCTTTGGAGCAATGACCACCTTTTTGTTCTGTGTTTGTACAGCAACTAGCACAATGGGGTCCTGGCCCATAATTGGGCCTTCTAGGTGCTCTGCTAATAATTAATAATAGTAATATAACAGTTAATACATAATTTATATATATATATACACACAATTTAATAATAATATAAAATTCAGGGGTGGCCTTAGGTGTGGGCAATCAGTATGTCTGCCCTGGGCACCAACATTCAGGGTTGCCAAATCCCTGGGGAATTTTTTTATCTGTTTTTCTTTGACTGGTGTTTTTTTTTCTTTTGCTTGTGCTTTTTGCTGTGCGTGGGGATGGGACATTGAAAATGTTTTCTACTCTCGGTCCTGTGCTCAAGAATCATGTTCTGCAAGTTCAGGTTGTCACAGAATTCAAATATGGCTCTGGGTAGAGCTGGATGGAAGGAAGCTTTGCCAGAGATGCTGTTGCACTTGGGTGATAGAAGTGTAATTACTGGAGGATACAGTCAAACAATTATGGTACAGCCTTGAAAGTCTCTGAACATCAGAGACTCCTTAGATCAGTAACCTGGTCCTGCTGGCATGGCGGACTGCTAAGCCTGGTTGTTACAGGTCCCGCTTTGTGCCTGGATGTGAGTCTGATATAGCCCTCGAGAGCATCTTTCCTCAAACTGTAGCAACTCATCCTTTTAGCTCCAGAGGTCCCTGGTGTGTCACCCAAGATGGCAGCCGTCATGTGTTCAGGGTCCCAAGGATTCTCCAAAATTTTTGGTGACTTGGAAAAGTTCAGACATCTTTTCCTTTCATTGGGTTTTTATTTTGTAGTATCTTTGCACGTCTATGTTTTAGCCTGGAGCAGAGAAGGGACAGCTGTCCTGGCGTTTCGGCCGCACCCCTGGTATTCCATGGAAATGCTTGCTCAGAAATCGAATCAAATTGTACAGATTCCAAGTCATTTGGATAGGGTTCTGATGAGTGGCTTAAATATCCTAGACCTCTCAGACTCCATATGGGTCATATCCATCATTAGAAACAATGTCAGTGAAACCAAGGCTGTCACAAGGTCAGTGTACCCTCTTTGAAAAGCAGCCTGTCTGCTGCAGCTTAATGTTTCCTTTAGATGTCTCAGAAGGGGACCATTATCCTGCGACAGCATTATGCTTCATTAATGTTAATTATTAGGAATGCGAGTGTGTGTAATTACACATGCAATACAGTGGTCCTAATTAATCCTGGAAGGCGAAATGTAAGCTAGAAAACGATCTCGTTGCAAAAATCCAAAAGCGATGCTCTGTTTGTATTTTGTGCAGGTGACTCTAGCCTCGCTTCAGCCTGCGTTCACGAGAACAACGTGCACAGTAGAATATTTCAGATCTTGTACAGGAACGAAGAGATCGTTATCAACGAATCGATGAACTTCAGGGTCCACTTACTGCTAGATGGCGAGAGGGTGAGTTTTCGTTGGATGTGAATAAAACAGTAAGTGTTCTGTTATAGAGCACAGGCTGTACCCGAATGTCAGGCATTCAACTGAATTCTAGAACCGGGTTGAAACTGTTGGCAGGTCATGACATCTGTGCTCTAGCTGGCACTGGGAACCGGGTCCATCCCTCCTGAAGCTTCTAGGTGCACATGGAGTATGTGTGGACTGCAGCATCCTTTTGGTTAGTACATCCAGAGCTTGCTGCTACTAGAGGAGTGGAGGGGACAGGGTCAGTGCCCCACCTTCACTCTTGGATGGTTTGTGACCATGGAGAATTGTCTGTGCAGTTTTACTTTATCTTTTCACAGCGTGGAGAAGGATGTTCTTTGTGCCTTCCACCCACACCATTTACATGTACAGTCTGAGCCAGTGTGCCCATCCCTATGTTGCATCTGCACAAAGACTACCATTCGATTCAATGGTATTCATACCTGCTCTCAGAAATGATGAAGATCTCAAGAGCTCAGCTGCTCTTGCAAAATTTCAGCTACATCACAAAATAGGCCCTTTTGGTCCTGCGGCCAATCTAGAATAAATGCATTGGGTTAGGTTGTGGCGAGGCAGTTCTGACAACCACTACCCACCTTCTCTTCGTGTCCTGAAATGAAAGAGGGGCAGATTCAGTGTTCTGGATTTGGCTCATCTTAACCAACATATAGCTTTAAAAACCAGTTATAGTTTCAGATCGGTGTTAGTTAAATCTACTGGAAAACCTAATTTAAGATCATTTGAATTGCTTCCTCTCCCCTAGTTTTACCGTGTGATTGGTCTCCTATGCTCTCTCCTAAAATGTTTCTTTCCAGTTTCATGTATGTTTATGAGAGAAATGAGCAATCAGGAACTCTGAAGGAAGAGGAAAATATCCTCCTTTTGCATAGTGAGATTTGATAGAAAACAGTTCTAACAAATTTAGCTTCAAAATTAATTTACCCTCAGGATGCAAAATCTGCAATTATTCAGCTTCTCTCCTTCAGTTAGAGTGACTTCCACTGGGCTAAGGGGCTTCACGTTGACAGCTACATTAGCATTCAGGACAGTTGTTCACCCCAAACACGAAAACGATCCTGCCAGATGCCTCACACCAGCTCAAACTTGTCCCTGTGCCTGGCATGTTGTGTGGAGCCTGGCTGAGATAATAAGCTCCTAAGGGATAGGACGGGGCCATGATTTGCCACTCACATGCTGGTTTTACGCAGATACCAACTCTCTTGACTTCACTGCAATCACACCAGAGCAATTCAGGCGTAAATGAAAGGAGAACCAGACCCCACCTCAATGTATTTACACATTACTGGATATACTGTTGACACTGTAAATTATAAATAACAATAACTTTGCAACTCAGAAACTTTGGTGCTTTTCATTCCTTTGCTTGATAGCTTATTTATCACATGATATCATTGTCCTGCCAGCCTTCCAGAGCCCAAGTGGCACCTAGCTTTGCAAGCAGCAGGTGGAAGGTGCTATTGTGCATGAGTAAGGGTTGAAGAATCACGGGGGCATAGAGCTGATTAATGACCAATAAAGTTAGCTAAAAAGTCAGACTGGTCAACGTGGCTACTTGAATTAATATCCTCTGAGCATTTTGGCTGTTGCAGTTTGATTGATAAAATATTCCAGTAAATGAGCTGTGTGCACTGCCACATGGTGCTTTAGCAATTCCCTCTAGGGGATAGTGAACTTATTGCAAAAACATAGTAATATTGGGTGGATTTTGGTTAGAGTCTCTTCTTGTGATCTGTTTGTATAATCCAAGAGAAGCTTAAATGTCTTTTGCAAATAAAAATATGGAAATGACTCCGTAGTGCAGCAATATGTTGAGGATTTTCCCCAATTATCAAGCCTGCACGGGCAATGAGCACACCAGTCACCATATAAACATGTCTCATTAAAACACTGTAGTCTTGTGGCAGCTGGCTCTGCCACCTTCTACTGTCCCAGAATGCACCATTCTTTGATTTTGTAGGAAATTATGGTGCAAGGTGGAGCCAGCCCACAGGGTTCCAAAGGAGCCTAATTTATTTTCTCATGGTTTTCAGTTTCTTTTTATTATAATAATTAATAATTCATATAATTAATTTTAAAAAAGACAGTTTCATGCTCTTCAGTAAATGATGATAGGACAGAATGATCCATCACACCCCAGAATGCTAGAGTAGAGCCACCTGACATGAATCTGGGATTCCTTAGTCAATTTTTAGCAGTCTCTGTTCTCTCAACCCACAGAACTAATTGCTCAAATCAGCCACAGAGAAATACAGTTTCCTTCACCTTCCTTTTATTTATTTTTTTAATTTGTAAGTTGCCTCTTAAAGGTGTCTTCCAGAGGACAATATATACCTAAGTGTTTATATAGAATTCCAAAGTATCTGTGCTCCAGTAACATTTAAGGGCTGGATCTAAAGATCATGGATGTGAATGGAAAGACTTTCATTGATACCAGTGAGCTATGGCCCAAAGGCCCCAAGACCCAGATTTTTTAAGTTTTTTAGGTATTGCAGAGCTCAGCTTTGCTATTTAGGAGATTTAATTTAACTGATTTAGGAAAATAAATCTCAAGTCATCAGGGTGGAAAAGCCATGTAAATTAGGCTCTCCCTGTTTCAGGTCTCATTGCTAGCTCCAGAACTGCTCAGTCAGGTGCACTAACATCTCATAGAGAAAAAACAACTACAGGACTCTTGTCATTTTTGCTGTATACAGACTAACATGGCTACCCCTCTGGGACGTCTCATAGAGAGGAAAAGCTCACTTTAATCCTAGCTATTCCCTGCTGTGTGCCACATTTGCTCCTCCACTGTAGCTTCAGTGCCGACCCTCATGACTGGGTGCTGGGAAAAGTTCCACAGGATGGAAATTGCAAATTTTGCTCAGCCCTATATTGGTGTACAGCTAATGAGAGACGAGAACCAGGTTCCTTGTCTAATGCTAATGCAGATCTGTTAGAAGAAACTATTTTATTTTTGTCCTTCATTGATTGGATTTGTAAATATTAAGACTATTGAAAAGTCAAACTACTGTTTACAAACCTCTGGACCTTTCACAGGTGCTTAGCAGGAACTCTGCATGCCACAGAATAGCTTAGCTTGTCTAACTGAAGACTGTTCTATAAGGAAACATATTTTACAGTGTTTCTCAATGCAATTTTTCAGGCATTTCAAATGTTAAGTTGATTTGTGCTAAGCTTGATATCTTTTGTCCATGAGTTACTGATAAGATCGGATACCCGAGCATACTATATAAATATCCTCAGTAAATATAATATGGGAATTGGTATATTGGCCCCAGTAGTGCTAAACATTTAACCACTCTCTTAGTTAAGGACAGTGTAATTTCATACTGAAGGCTGGAAAATTAATAGTGGAAATTTTAAGGCTTCTTAGTTGTTCAGGCTACAGAATGGTCACTTCAGTTTTTTCCCCTATAAAGAGTCATGTGGAACTCTGGCAATATTACAAGTATAAATAATAGAAAGGAACATGGAGAGGGAATGAAAACTACAGTTAATCTATACAGCAATAATGTCACTTGCAGTATATTCTGCCACTAGATGTCTCCATGTACTGTGCAGAATCCAATCAGGGTGTGTTCCCTGGCAAACAAAGGAGACAAAGCTGGAACTCAAACTGTGTAGAAGCTGTTTGTGTCTATAACTGGCTATTTTCTTTAGTAAATGGCTTCTCTTTAAGTAGGACAGTCATGAAACTATGCTCGGTCTTATACCAAACCCACTACTCTGGTATCCAAACAAAGGTGGGATTGGAACTGTTTTTACATGATTACTCCAACCCTTAATCCATGATTCTGTGCAGTACTGAGCACCCTCAATTTCCATTGAATGGAGAGCTATCCGCATTTCACAAATGTCTCTTCAGAGGAAAAGGGTTGGGCTCTTCATGTACAATTATATGGGGATAAAAAACTCGCGGCTTGCCCAGGTCATCTGACTCAGGTTCGGGAGGTTCTGAGTCCAGGCTGAAAAACTGCTGTGTAGACGTTAAGGCTGAGGTTTGTGGGTCCCAGCTCAGGGTCCCAGAGCTTGGGCTCCAGCCCGAGCCTGAATGTTTACACAGCAATTTTTCTGCCCGGAGCCCCATCGCTGCAAGCCTGAATCAGTTGACTAAGGTCAGGGGTGGGTTTTTTATGCCCGTGTAGATGTGCCTGTGGGATGTATGTATGTGTAGATGTATGCCTGTGGATGAGCCTTGGTCTGCCTCAGGCCCAGGGATTGAATCCGTAGTTTAAATGCAGCCTGCAATTCCAAGAGATTTGCTATATCATTATTTCTTTTGCACCCTGCAGCGACTGTGATTTGGGTGTTGGTGACAGCAATACATTTTTTTTTAAAAAGTCTTGTTTTGATAAATATGCTTGCAGCTGTTTCAAGACAAATATTCAATATTCAGAGGTTGGAATTTCCTCATCTCAGGTCCCAGCCTGAGCTATCATGCGCTACGCTGCAAAATAACAGATCATTTTGGGAAGGTTTGAGTACCTTTACTTTACTATACCTTCTTAAATTCTAAATGATCTCCCCTCCATACACACATACGCACACACAAAAAGATGTTGTGTCACCTTTTCAAGAGGTAGTTAAAGTATATGTTCTACCAGACATCATGTGATTCATACATATTTGCCCAGGTTTGGTGCCTTTGAAATGTCTTTAGTGGGTTCCTGATGTTAGGCCTTTTGCAGTGATGTGCTGAGTAACTGCTGTAGAGAATCTATTAAACACAGTTGAACAGTTCCTTTTCTATCCAGTAGAGGACAGTGCACACTTACCAGTACCACCACCTTAAATTTCTGTCCCACAGTGCTGTGTAGCATTGCTATGGTCTGTTGAACAGTCATTGTGTTGTACATGAGAAGTGGCTGCATTTCCATAATAGAAGAACTGATTTCTGCTGGTATTTCCATTAATGCAAGACATCGTTATAAACTCTACTGAAGTTGCATGCCTAGTTGTGAAAAGTGAAACAGACAATTGTTAGAGGATTAGATTTTGCTTCCATTCTTTAGCATGTATTTCTATTGGTTACAATTGCCTTTAATTGTGTCAAACTATAAAGTGCAAGGCTAGATCCAATCTTTCCGAGGTTAATTTAAATTAACTGGCACCTCACCTTCTTTTCTTGTTCATAAAATCAAATTAAAATTCTTTCATTAACAATAAAATATGAGGAAAAGCTTCCTGATGGTGAAATCTATTAGACCACAGTGTCAAACACTCAATGTGCAGGCCAGATCTGGGCCCATTTGATGCACTTATTTGGCCTACATGGTACATCCAGATTTTGCCGAATCAAAGCTTTCCATAAAAAGTTTCGCCTCTTATGTTTTGCGATTAAAATCTTCCAAACCTGAGCCAATTACAAACCAATAAAGTGCTTTCTTCCTGTCTGCAGAGAGCCTGTAACAAAGGCTCTGAGCAGTAGGAACTCCCCTAATCTCATTGGGTATTAACTATAAAGCCTGATATCTTAAATGTTGAAATTAACAGTTTGTAGCGTTGTTGTAGCCATGTTGGTCCCAGGATATTAGAGATGCAAGGTGGGTGAGGTAATATCTTTTATTGGACCATTTCTGTTTGTGAAAGAGACACACTTTTGAGTTTGCAGTCTGTAACCCACTAACCATCCTTTGTCCTATGACTGCAGGGTCTTGAATGGTCCCTTGCAACATGTGTAGAATCATAGAAGATTAAGGTTGGAAGGGACCTCAGAAGGTCATCTAGTCCAGCCCCCTGCTCAAAGCAGGACCAACCCCAACTAAATCATCCCAGCCAGGGCTTTGTCAAGCCACACCTTAAACACCTCTAAGGATGGAGATTCCACCACCTCCCTAGGTAACCCATTCTAGCGCTACATCACCCTCCTTGTAGAATTTTTTCCCCTAATATCCAACCTAGACTCCCCCGCTTCAACTTGTAAACCTAGAACTCCCTCACTTCAACGTTACGATATAGATTTGTTCTGCATTCTAAAGTGCATTCAGTGACAGTTTTCCTCTGTGCACGCCATCACATCTTAGTCTCATTCCAGAGCCATGTTATATTTGTACGTCGAAAGCCAGACAGTAGCTCTGAACCCTGCTGTCGCTGACTCATTATATTGCCCAGATGTTTTATGTATGCACTTCAGCTGCTTTCCCACACTGCTCCTGCATTTCTTTGCGCTCTTTTTGTCAGACAAAAATACTGCTTTGCACTTGGGTTTTGTGTGAGCTGATTCACTCAAGGAGCTCTGCCTTTCTGTCCTTTGCAGGTGGAAGATGCATTAAGTGAAGCAGATTTTCAGCTCAAGTTGGACCTGCACTTTACTGACAGCGAACAACAGTAAGTGCCATTCTTAAGCTATCCTGATGTCTCAGGGACTCTCTGTAGGTAGCATGAATTCAGTGAACGTTAAAGGTTTTTTTTAAACTGGAGAGCTCTGATTTGGTTTCCTTCTCCCTTGCAGAAGTGCCTGTCCTCTTCCTCCCTCTTTCCCCCACCATGGGCATTTTTCTCACCCTTCCCCTTCAACAAGAGGTTTTCTATTTTTAAGATGGAATTTTCAGAGGTGCTGAGCACTTCTCTAGCTCTGCGGTCATGCCAATCAAGTTTTCCCATTGACTCGGTGGGATATGGGGCTGCAATTTGGGAAAGCATCCCTTTTCAGGACCTGCTTCAATGCTATCCTGGATAAGGATGGACTTAAGCAGATGTCTCGTGCTTTTCTGAGTCAGGGCCAAAGCTAGGCCAATGCTGATCACGGTTGGAAAATCTCACCCTCTGTGTATAAGGGCTCAGGGTCTGTTCCTATGCCACTGAAGTCAATGAGAACTTTGCCATTAACTTCAATGGGAAGAGGATCAGCCCATTATGCAGGAACGTTGAATTACTCCTAGCTCACCGCTCTTGCCGAAGCACACGTGAAGCTGTGCAGAAAGGAGCCTCTCTGGCACCACTGAGGTCATTGAAAAGGCTTCCAGTGACTTCAGTAGGCGTTAGATAAGGTCCAGAGTGAGCCCCTTGGAGTTGGGCTTCACACCTAGCATGGCCCTAAGTCCCCTTATACACTGCCCCACAAGGCACCTTATAGCAGAGCTCAGTGTGCCATTTCCATTTAGCTTCAATACGGTGTAGAGGACTTGAGAGAAGATGTGTTTTCCCAGGCTGGGGGGGGGCAGCACTTTAATATGGTGCTGTCAGGATGGGGTGAGGGCCTGGATGAGAAAAAGCCTGGCCGCAATGGGGAAAATGAACTGAAATCCATCAGAAATAATCTAGTGCATTTATTTCATTTTCCTGTTGTTATCTGAACAATTATTCACCATTCTTTTAAAGAGAAGTTTCAGTCATGGTATTTTGATAGGGACAATGACACAAGTCACAGTGAAACAACTCTGTTCATCCACGGATGCGCCAGGTGATCTTTGAAACCCTCCATTGACAGGTCTGCTCTTTAGCTCTTGCACTTCCTCTGCGGCAAACGGACTCTCTGGTGCTATAGATCCAGATTAGTGCTAAATTCTGGGTACTGACATTTCAATTAGCAAGGCAACCTGCTACCTGCACTTCTTCCCTGCTACCCCCAAGCTTTCCCTAGGTGTGAGTGTGGGGTACAGGAGGGAAATTGCTGCTTCTCTGGCAGATCCAGGATGGAGCTCCTGCATTCTGTCACAGGTATTTCACTGCATAGTAGTAATGTTTACATCCCCCCTACTTACAAGTGCAATTAAGAGATTAATTGCAATTAAGCATCAGTTGTGTAAATGCGCCTGTAGCTGCGACTGTCACCATGAAGTGATACAAATTTTACTCATGTGGTTACCCAGGCTGCTGCCTTTAATGCCATCGTCGATTGTGACAATTTAAGATTTCGCTAACCCTTGTAAACCTCTGCTTTCAGGCTGAGGGACATTCCAGCGATCCCCGTGATAAGCAGCCGCACGCTGGGTCTTCACTTCCACCCGAGAAGAGGCTTGCACCACCATGTTCCTGTCATGTTCGACTATTTCCACCTGTCAGTGATATCTGTCACGGTGCATGCCTCACTGGTAGCATTACACCAGCCGCTGATCAGGTAAAGAGCAGAGAAATGGTGATTGTGATACAGTTCTTACGAGAACTGATCTGATAGTAGCAGTACTTCCTTTAGAGAGGAAGAATGGGTTTGTGCTTCTGGCCCTGGCCTGGGTTTCAGGAGGTCTGGGTTCAAATTTTGATTCTGACACAGATCCTAAGTATTCTTGGGCAAATCATTTCATCTCTCTGTGCCCCAGTTCCCTGTAAAATAGGGATAATAGCATTGCCCTATCCGATAGGGATGTTTTGTGGATAAGTATATTAAAGATTGTGATACTACAGTAATCGAGGAAAGATAAGTTCCTTAGATGGATAGATCTAAGTTATTGTCATTTCTCCCTAGACTGAGGTACGTAATTGTTGGTGTACATGGAGTTTTTAATGTGAACTGTATGTTAACGCAGTTCTCCTGCCTGATAGTTTTACTAACATCCTTGTGCCCCATAATGTTGCTCTGTAAATGGGCAGAACGATAATAGCTTTGAGTGGTGGGAGTAGGAAGGAAACAGCTTTCTTCTGTGATAATTTTCAAGATTTTGAGAAATTTTCTCATGCTGAGACAGGATGAAAATTTGAGATTTCAAATCTTCATGAACTGACAAATCTCTATATATTGGTTGGGGTTAAATAAAATGTTTTGTTTTGAATTTGATCTTTTTTTACTATAAGTTAAATTTCAGTTAAAAAAGGTTAATGTATTAAACCAAAACACAAAGCTTTTTGTTTTGGAAAGTGTTGTAGTGTGACATTTCAATGATTTCTAAACTCTTTTTGGTTGCTGGGAAATTCTTCAAAGCTGACCCTCTCCCACAAATGGTTTCAGTTTTCATGAACTGGCATTATCAGCAAAACAAACACAAAAACAAAAACAAAAAACCCACCCTGTTTTGTCAAAAAATTGCCAGCCAGCTCGGCTTATTAGGTTTAATTATTGTTTATAAAGTGTAAAGGGGCTACAGAAGTGTAAAGTATTATTACTGTGAGACATAAACAGTATGATAGGCCACTGATCTACAGCTGTGGTTCTTTAATCACTTTTAAAAAGTGATTTTGTAGACTTTTATGAGGAAAAGAGTGTTTTGATTTTATGCAGTGGAATGGAAAGGCACTTTTGACAACACAATATATGGTCTCATTTGGTTAAGTCGATGATGATGATGATGAATTTAAAGTGCAATATTGTGGATTAATCTATCTCTTGATAAATATCCAGAAACCTCAGAATTAATATATAATAAATTCACTAAACATCAAACAGCAATAACATAAAAACAACTTGTGTGCCAGGCATCCTCAAACAAAACCAGACTGGTAAAACCAGTGTTCTTTTTCCGCAGTTCAGAGCTTTTGTGTGTAGTCAGGTTTATCTTTGCAGTTTTCAGTGGGATCACAAAAATAAAGGTTTTAATTGTAAAGGTTTGGATCTCAGAATAGGACCATATTTTTGCAAAATCTCAGTTACATTCTAATAATACATTCTCTATGTTGTCACAGTATATTAAGCTAAAAGCAAAGCAGTTAATTTGCAGAATACAATAAAAATCCATGTGTGGTAGCCTTTGGTGTTTCTTCCTGTTTTAGTATGCTATCAATCTTAAATTGTTTTAACATAGAGTCTAAGGCTGGAAGGGACTATTGAGATCATCTAGTCTGACCTATGTAGCACAGGTCAGAGAACTTCTCCAAACGATTCCCAGAGCATCTCTTTTAGAAAACCATGCTTCAAAAATTATCAGGGATGGAGAATCCACCACAATCCTGGGTAAATTGTTCCAGTGGTTATTTACTCTCACAGTTAACAATTTACATCTTATTTCCTGCCTTAATTTTCAAGCTTCAACTTTCAGCCGTTGTGTCATATTATACTTTCTCTGCTAGATCGAAGACCTCATTATTCAATATTTTTCCCCATGTAGATACTTATAGATTATATTCAAGTCCCCTCTTAACCCTCTCTGTGTTAGATTCAAGTAGCTCGATCTTCTTAGTTTATCACTATAAGGCATATTTTCTAATCCTTTAATCATTCTCATGGCTCTTCTCTGAACCCGTTCCAGTTTATCAATGTCCTTCTTGAATTGTGTACACCAGAACTGGACACGGTATTCCAGCAATGGTCACACCAGTGCCAAACACAGAGGCAAAATAACTTCTCTTCTTGTATTCAAGATTTCCTTGTTATTTATCCAAGTATCACATTAGCTCTTTTGGCCTCAATGTCACCTGGTAGCTCAGGTTTACCTGGTTATCCACCACAACCCCCAAATCTTTTAGACTCACTGCTTCCCAGGCTGGAGTCACTCATCCTGGAAGTGTGGCCTACATTCTGTGTTCCAAAATGGATCCATTTATATTTAGCTGTATTCAAACACATATTGTTTGCTTGCACCCAGTTACCATGCAGTCTAGATTATTCTGAATCATTGACCAGTCCTCTTCAGTGGATGTGTGGCTATGTCTCCACTACAGATCTTACAGCAGCACAGCTGTACTCCTACTGCAGCACCGCTATTTAAGGTCTCCCGTGTAGACCCGCCCTATGTCGACGGGAGAGAGCTCGCCCGCCATCATAATTAAACCACCCACAATAAGTGACTATAACTATGTTGGTGGCAGAGCCAACATAGCTCTGTCCACACTGGCACTTTTGTCAGTGCAACTGATGTCAGCCAGGGTTGTGGTTTTTTCACACCCCTGACTGACCAAAGTTTTACTGACAAAAGTACTAATGTAGACAAAGCCTGTGTATGTGTTTCATTACACATTGTTTAATGTTGAATAATGAACATTCTTACTCTTCCAGTCTTGCTTTGTGCAGTCCAAGCTCATCCCCATTTACCCACAACACATTTATATAAAATATCAGCTCATGCTTTCTCTGTAGACTTGGCTGTTACTATGGTTCCTTCCTCAGGGCTACTCTGCCCACACCCTAGATCCTCGCCCCCAAAGAGCTATCCCAATCTCACTTACAGGTAGCATTTCCCTATTTAAATATATCAGTGAGTCAACAGAACTTACTTACTCTTTTCTAAATGGGATCACTGTGTGTTAAAAAGATAGGAGATTTAAGATAAACACTGCCAGCATATTATCTCTTCCATTATCTCTCATCACTGTGGTAGGCATAGACAGAGCTTGCCCAAAATCAGAATCTCAGATACATGGTCAGCCAAAGTGGTTTTAAGAATAACCACGTAAAATACAGTTAGCAGCTCAGTTTTGACACAGTGAATGGCTGATTTATTAGTTACTGGATCATACCTGATACTCTGAAATTCCAGCTGTTACTGAGGGTGCGTGGGATTGAATTCTTTGGCATTGCTAACATTTGTTTTTAGCCTCAAGTTTTAGGATTCAGCTTTTTTGATGTAAATAAATTTCAGCAATAAAGATGCAGTAGCCCCAGGGTTTATGAGCAATGGAAGCAAATTTGGGTCTGGAATCTAGGACAGTGGAGCGGCACCGTATGATCCTGTGTGGTCTGAAACCAGCTCCCCACTTGGCTCTCTCAAGCTAAGCAGCGGTTTCCCTTTGAAGTGTCACTGCAGAAAGAGGGCTAGAGGGGTGCTTCAAAGAGAAGCTAACACTTCTCCCCAGCTGCTGCACTCAGCTGTGCTAAAGACAGAGTTGAGCTGCTTTTCACTCCTCTTTTGTCTTTAGGGGACTGACCCAGGAGCTGGTTCAAGTCTCCCAATTCAATGTGAAAACTAATATGACTAGTTTAAGGCCACCCCAGGAAATGGGAGATTGGAACAGCAGAGAGAGGGCCTAGTACTTCTGATTTACATATAAGGAGAATCATAGTACTATAGGAATATAGTGCTAATGGGGGTTTTGTGTCCATCACCCCAGCCTGCGGCATGTCTCGGTTCCCATTCCTGCTCCCCGCAGCAGCCAAACATTTCGCACCAGTGACAATACCTGCCACACCACCCCTCTGAACCTGAAGGGGTTTCAAACTCCATTCCCACAGTTCCAGAACCCTTCAGCTCCTCTAGTAATTGGTGCATTGCAGTGGCAAGCTGGCAATTCCGAATCCTTTCTCCAGCTGCAATTGCGGGAGCAGCATGAAGAAAGAAAAGCGACTGGGGGGAATGGAAAGCAGGATTTAAATGGCAGGCTCCCAGACACTGCAGAAATCACAGTTCATTATAGAAAGCAAGGGGCGTGCTTCTAGAGACCTGATTCTTCAACTGTCCCAGAATGGATATAAGATAATTCCATCTGGGAAGGGAAATGGGTGTTTTTACTGAAGGGGATTAAACGTGTTGGGACAGCAACGTAGAACTTTTGAAATGTACACACTCTTGTAGGGAAACTAAGAGCAGGTGACTAAACCTGCTTTACTGGATGAGAGCATTCTTTGCACTGCTCTTTCTAAGCAGGAGGAAGCACATGTCGTTGCTTATAACACAGCTACTACATGCAAATAGCCTCTGACATGAGTGTCTGAACTGTTGATTGTCAAATCCTTTGCTAAGTGCACGAGGAGGCCAGATCCTCTACCTTCAGCTTAAGGTTGACTTGCCTTCTAGTGAAAGTTCATACAGTAACACCAAGTGATTTCTATCTGAAAATTTCCAGGAGCTCTCTAGATATTTGAGAGTTGTGATTCCTCGTCGGATTGCCATTGTCCATAAAAACAGGAGCAATGAAAGCTGTGCAACCTTTGACACGGTTCAGAATCCACTTCAGTGGCTGGCAGCATGATCTTCAGTCTTATATTTAGCAGTTCCAGGCATCCTTTTGAAAATATTTGCAACCTAGTTAAAACAAACAAGCAAGCAAAGCATTTAAATGAATCTCTATATGCCCTGAGAGCCTTCGCTGAATGCAGCTGGCAATAGTGTTCTCTTTTTGTTTGTATTATAGAGGAGATGTCTTTCCTCCCTCAACAGCACCACTGCCCACACACACACAGGCACACATACAGGCCTCTTAAAATAACAGTAATACGAGAAATCTTGTAGCCCTCGGTCAGACAAACTCCCCGTGCCTTCAATGGGAGCTTTGGCCATGTCAGAAGAGACAGCCTGTTAGGGTTTCCCCAGCTAATACTTAGCATTTGGCAATTGCCATCCTTTACATCTTCGAAGCATTCTGTAGTAACTAACACCTATTCCCAATGCCATCTGGGACAGGTAAAGAACATATATGGGGGAGTGACTTACCTAAGGCCGTGCTCTGCCTTGGACAGAAGAGGAAAAAGAACAGAAGGGGCAAGATCTTAAAAAGTGTTCAGCACTGGCTTAATTCTGACTCCGCTAAAGCAACCCGAAGGGTATGTCTATACAGATAGCGGGAAAGTTGGCACTGTCAGATCGACCCATCTGGCTCGACGGAGCGGTCAATGTAGACCTGCTCAATTGATCCAGAAGTCGACGCAGGAAAAGCGCCCCCCACGAGGCATAGCGCTGTGTCAATGGGAGCGTGGTTCCTGTTCGCTCAGCGCAGTGAAGATGCCACGCAGAACGGAAGCAAAGCAATCAACAGGAGTTACGCAAGCTACTCTGTGCAGCTCGTGTAACTCCCATCAACTGTAGCCAAATTGCCGGGTAAGTGCAGACCAGGCCTAAACCCTCCCAATTTCTTCAGAAGGAGCAGAGTTAGGGCAACATAGAGTTTCTTTTTTTTTAATCCTGCCCCAAATTCTTTATTCCCATTCCAACCCTTATTCCTCCGAAGCACTTTGTTACTTCATGCATTGTGAATCTTGGTAGAAAAGTGACTGTATAATTTTCTGCTATTCTAAGTGTTAATGGGTACTCACTCAGTGGAAGCTGCTACAAATATAAGCCTGGGTAGCAGAGTCAGTCAGCTAGTGATTTATTCATCTCGATATTTCATTTATATTTTTAAAACTAATTGTATTTAGAGAAAACACAGAATGTTTGCAGTGAAGAGCCACCGATGCCTCAGAGAAAATATTGAAAACCGTTCATTTTAGACAAAATGGCATCAATATGGTATATCCTCTTTCCAGGGATATTTGCATGAAAACAAGAATTTTCTTGCTTTGGAGATTATTTCTTCCTGCTGGTTGTTCCTTACTTGAAGTCTGAATCTTTTCGTATAGCAACCTCCAGAGCTACCAGTTAGGGTGTGATATAAGAAAAGATTCTGACTCGTTGGCTGCAAGCTTTCATTTAAAAAACCAACACTGAATTTGCCTAGCTTTCAGGTTTTATTGTAGATCCAAAACTTGGTCCGACTTGGCAAAAAGTTATCCAAGGTTTAGAGTTACTTTGGAGAATGCAAGCCAGATTTCAACCCTTGTCTCTCATCAAGTTCCAGGGAAGGATTTGTGGTTTCAATAAAATATATGTAAGAATAATGAGACATCGCTCAAATCCAAGGATTTCAAAGCACTTTACAACCATTAATTATTTTAGCCTTACTACACCTCTCTGAAGATTTACAGGTGTGGCAGTTTCAGAGTTATGCTCTCATACTTCTCTCACAAATAAGTATCAGATTGAATACTTAACAAGGGTCTGTATGTTCAACACTTACATTGCTGGGGCTTGGAATTAAGGTTGTGTGTTATAATGCGAGGAAAATTAATGAGAATGCATATAGTGTTTCCTCATCTGTTGGAGGCAGAAGGAAGTTCCTCATGAAGCTGCAGAGTGAGTCTGTCCATAGAAATGTGCTGTGTGGGAGTAAAGGTTTGATTAAGAGAGTCTCACAACTTTGGATTTCCTTATCTTTAAGGGTTTGCATTGGAGGCATGTCACAATTAACCAGCTGTAACCCTTTTTTAACACCAGTTTGTTTGAATGTATTATTATTATTCATTTGTCACAGTTAAGGAAACAGGCATAGTGATTAAATAATTTGTCCATAAACCTGGCTGGTGAAATTTCATGACCTCTCCGTCAGGGGAGTCCTTAACCACGAGGAAGTCCTCTTGATGGCATGACAATTTTAGTGACTAGGGCCAAGATTCACATATAGCATCTGCATGTGTTCAGTTCTGATTTTCAAAGCAAATGGCAGCAGGTGCAAACTGGAGCTGGTTTGGGATTTCCCCCTGGAATGACTTTCTGATGAAAACTGCACTTCCTCAAAATCAAAAGTTCTGAGGAACAATCTCATCAAAATAAGTTGTTTCTGGTTAGGTCAATTGAACATTGATCTGTATCTGCCTGAGCTGTAGTTGTAATTTGGATGTCTCGAACCTCTATTCTCTGTTAAAGACTGGACTGTCAAGCCAGATTAAATCTCTCATGATTGACCATGGTCTCTCTGTGCAAACTGCTGTGATGCATCATGGGAGTTGCATGACCACAGTGCATTATGGGAGTTGTAGTTTGGCTGGTGAGCCCAGCCCATAGCAAATGGTGGCATTTAAGCACCCAAATTACAATTCCCATGAGTCACCACAACAGCTCAGGCAGATACAGGTCAGTGGTGAACTGAGAAGAAATGAAATGTTCAGTTCAATGAAATGACATAAACTTTCAAATTGATTTTTTTTGTAACTTTTTGTTCAGTTTAAAAAAAACCCCTAAAACAAACAAGATATTTCAATTTTTTATCTGTTTTGGGGCAAAACCTAGTGTTGAATTATAAGAATTTCCCGAGGATGGAAATTCTGCTTTTCAGTCAGCGCTAATAAACAGGAAGAACAGTTAAACCTGTAAATAACAAAGATGCAAGCAACTTTTGTAGTAATAGTAACATTTAAAGAATTAAAGAAAAATACAAAAAAGAAACTGCATAATAGCTAACGGGAATTGTCTCCAAATAAGATGTTCTTCATGAGGCATCAGTGGGACTTTAACTAAAAAAGCTTGAGAAGGTTTGAAGTTTCCCTCAGAAAACAAGCTACATTGTGGCTGGTTTCCCAAAATTGTTTTTGTTTTACAGTACCATCCCAAATCAGTTTCCACAAGATCAAGGCAATCAAATCTCTTCTCTGCTGCGAAAGCAAAAGATGAATAAATAACAATGGCATTAAAAAGTGCTTTCCTCTCCCTCAAAGCCTTTGAGAGTATTGATAATATTCAAGGGAAGGTTATTTTGTGTTTGGGAATCATTTGTTTAGGCTTCTGATATAGTGACAATAGGTTTATGTTTTTGTCTGCTTCAGCCTTTTCAAGAGACCACAGCATACTGTGTTGTCCATTGTCCTGTCATTCTGAGCAATGTTTGTCCCTTCATTCTTTGGAGATGCCTTTTTTTAGCTTGCATTTTGGATGTGATAAATACATTGAAGTGCTGCCTGATGCTTAGAAGCAGCCTCCACAAATCTAATGGCAGCACATCAGCTAAAACACATGAACTCAAGGGCTAGCCATGAGGAAATGTACTGCAAGGTTTCCACCTTGTTATGCAGTGTCCTTATGGCAACGTATCAAAGCCTGAGGAGATGTAATAAACGTAATTGCAGCTCCAGAGAGAGAGAGAATGGACTTCTGGTTAAAACGCTGAATGCTGGGTTCAGTTCCTGGGTCTACCACACACTTGTTCGATCTTGGGCTAGTCACCTAATCTCTGTGTGCCTCAGAGTCTCATCTCTCAAAGGCCTGATCTAAACTACAGATTTAGGTCGAAGTAATCCACCATGCATCAAGCTAGTTGTTCATGTGTCCACATTTAAAATTTGTCTCCCACCAATTTAAGTGCCCCATTACAGCAACACAGTAACACCATCTCCCCAAGTGACATTGCTGCAAATTCATCCACTCTGTCCTGGACATTACCAGAGTCACTGTCCTGTGTAGCACCAGTCGATTAATGGTCCTGCACACTTGTACGACAATGGCTGTCACAGTGGATTTTGCAACTCCAGAATGATTTCCCACAGTGCAATCACCATTTGCTTCCCCACTTGGTGTCCTGCACTGGACGGCTGAGGTGAGCTCAGTGCACAAGTCCAGTGCACAGCTGAAAATTCTGCAGCCACTGCTCATCATCCCAAACTTTCATTATGATGCAATCCCACCAGTCAGTGCTTGTTTCTTGGGCTTAGCAGCGATGTTCCACCATATGCAGGTGGTCTGTGAATGCCACCAACAGCCTTGAATTGGTTCTCACTATGTCCCACATCAACCTGTCCTCCAAGAAATTGTCATGTTCCACACAGATTCAGTTCTTCGTATGGCATTGCAAATACAGGAGGATCATGTGTCCTGTGCTTGCAATGCTCATAACAATAGTGCAGGGATGTGCTGGCTCCAGGCTTCTGTAAGAGATGGCAAGTAGGGCCATGTGGGTTCATGGGATTTTTTAAAAAGGCACAAAAGTTATGGCATGATGACATTATAAACTGGAGACAGTTGCACACTGGGAAGTTGACTCCTAGATCCCAGTCACCCCCGCGCTACTTGATTCTGCCCCACCACACATTGCCAAAACTTCCTAAATGACAGCAGACTGGATGGGGGCAGGTTGCACACTGGGATCCCTACCCCTGGTGCATTACACAGCAACACAAGCATTGACTGAGGGCTCCATGTATGCACCCACACAAGCGATACACTAACTGTAGTGGCTTTAGGCTGGCCGTAACTTGTATCAACCAACATTTGTAGTGTAGACGTAACCTAAGATGCAAGGAATGTACTCAGGGTGCCTACCCCCTCCCGCTGTTTGTGCTGCCATGGCTATACTTCCATTTTTAATGTGTTAACTCCATCACAGCTAAGGCAGATGTGTGTCTCCTCAAGTTGGTATTTATACTTCCATCTCAAAGCGTGGATGTATCATTACTATGTTTCTACAGTATTTAACGCTCTTAGAGGTGCAATACAGAACCGCACAGTTCAGGAGAAAGAAAGGCAAAAGCTCTCTGCACACCACTTTTGTGCAACCCGATCAACCACAGAATCATAGAATATTAGGGTTGGAAGGGACCTCATGATGTCATCTAGTCCAACCCCCTGCTCACAGCAGGGCCAGTCCCAGCTAAATCATCCCAGCTAGGACTTTATCAAGCCAGGGCTTAAAGACCTCTAGGATGGAGATTCTACCACCTCACTAGGTAACCCATTCCAGTGCTTCACCATCCTCCTAGTGAAAAACTTTTTCCTAATATTCAACCTAGACCTCCCCCATTGCAACGTGAGACCATTGCTCCTCAGTCTGCCATCTGCCACCACTGAGAACAGCCTATCTCCATCCTTCCTGGAGCCTCCCTTCAGGTAATTGAAGGTCACTATCAAATGCCCCCTCACTCTTCTCTTCTGCAGACTATACAAGCCCAGTTCCCTCAGCCTCTCCTCAAAAGTCATGTGCTCCATGATTTTCATTGCCCTCTGCTGGAATCTCTCCAATTTGTCCACATTATTCCTGTACTGGAGGGCCCAAAACTGGACACAATACTCCAAATGTGGCCTCACAGTGCCGAACAGAGGGGAATAATCAATTCCCTCGATTTGCTGGCAGTGCTCGTACTAATGCAGCTCAATTTGCTGTTGACCTTCTTGGCAATAAGGGTGCACAGTTGACTCATATCCAGCTTCTTATGTCCAGTGTACCCCCAGGTCCTTTTCTGCTGACCTGCTGCATAGTCAGTCAGTCCCCAGTTTATAGCAGTGTTTGGGATTCTTCCATCCTAAGGGCAGGACTCTGCACCTGTCCTTGTTGAGCATCCTCAGATTTCTTTTGGCCCAATCCTCCAAGTTGTTTCTGTTTCCTATCCCTACTGTCCAGCATATCTACCACTCTCCCCAGCTTAGTGTCAGCCGCAAGCTTGCTGAGGGTGCAATCCACCCCATCTTCCAGATCATTAATGAAGATGTTGAACAAAATTGACCCCTGAGCTATTCTGGATTCTGGGGTCATTTGTGATGATAGTAGCCCCATCCTCTTCAAAGCCATCCCTAGCACCATCTTTACACTGGGATTAATGGGTCAGCCTGCGACTGCCTTTCACAGAGCCCGGGCTGGGGGAATGCTCCCTCCAACATTTCTGAAGTGTTCACAGCGGGATGAAGTTACCACCCCACCAGATGTTCATGTTCCTGTGAAAAAAACATAGAGTCAGTGACCAGGACATGGGCAGTTGAGCATAGTGGTTAGAGCAGGAGCAAGCTGCCAGAGTCAGAAGTCGTGAATCGGCACCGAAGGTCAGAACCAGGTTACCTGGAGTGAGACAAGGCAGGAGCAAGACTGGGAACAACAAGTGCAGGAGCTATTGCAGTCGTGGGCAAATGCTTTGAGCAGCTGCTGACCTGCTGCTGCTAGGCTAAAGAGCCAGTCTTCAGACTCTTCCAGCCAATGAGATGGGGAAGACAATTAGACAGCCTGCTACAGACCAGCTGGGCTCATTAGGGTACCCTGGGCTCCGGCTTGGCTGCAGGCCTGTTTCCTGACACAGTACGATAACACAATCACTGGGAAGAAGGCGAACAATAAATGTGGACTAGGCTTCTTATTGTACAAGGAAGAACTACAAATGCAGCAGGATGGGTGGATAACTCAAGAGATTGCCAATTGACTATGGAGCCCCTCATGTTACAGCTTTTTAACTCCAGGCCGTGTCAGCAGTAGTGAAAGACATTCCTTTCCGATGGCACAAGTGAAGGTTTTCAGGAGTAAGTCCAATGTTACTCTTCAAGTTCCTCATTTATTTTCCTGGCTTCATTGTTGCAGAGGGGTTCTAGCTGCTCTTCTTGCTTTTCTTGGGACATCCTATGAGTGTCCATGATAGGGCTGTGGAAGAACAGAAGAAGACACTGTCCTCCTAAGAAGCCATGGGCAGGTTCTATGTTGAGCCCAGTGAATGCTCAGAAAGGACACTGGAAATGCTGCATGAAATACTCAGATACAACTAATAACACATTTTATGTACCTCACTAGCTATTGAGATGCTGGGCCTTGATTTCAGTAGCTTCCTGATAAAACAGAGCATAACCGTATTGGAACTTCAGTCTGTTCAAAGATGTGTGGTTTGACTGATCTAATAGTGGTCATGGTTTGATTTGGTTTTTTCTTTGTGAGTCAGTGATTTCCATTCCATCTTTGTCCACCTATTTAAAAAAAAATCAGCATTGATGTTCGTATTTAAGACCCTGCATTTTGGATCATTAGGTTTGTGACTAAACTGAATATAGTGACAGACTGGAAAAGCAGTTTATCTACCAAGATATATGTAACCATAGACAATTATAATTAGTAGTTATTCTTAACTTCTAACAATATACACTTGCATTCCAAACACTTGGTTCTACAAACATGGCTTGATTTATGCACAAGAAATGGCTCTAATTACCATTTCAATATTTTTAGCATGTCCTTAAAGGTTGATTTTGGGTCATTTTCACCTGCTTGATCTTAACCCTTTCTGGACCAGTATCACAAGGCTGTACATGCTTGACCTGATTTCTCTCTCTAACCCTACCTACAACCTGCCGTCTAATTCTGATCTACCTCTAAGCCAGGATTTTAAAAATGGGAGCTCCTACCTCTATGTTAAAGCACCTGAGAAAGTGGCCTGAGTTTTTAAAGTGCTGAGCACTCAACAGTTCACATTCCCATGAACGGGAGCCATTGGGTGACCCAAACTTGAAGAACAGGCCACTTTCTTAGATGCCCTAACCAATTTTGGAGCCTAATTTTAGACCACCATTTCTTAAAATCTAGAGCCTCGTCATTTCATTTTCACCTCTGGAGCTGCCAATACTGGCTATCTTCAATCCCCATGGAATTTTTCCCCTTTGTGAGATGTGTGGCATTGGCTTCTTGTATCAGTTGAAAACAAAGCCTGCAACTTTTAAATTTGTCTGTACACCCTTCTTATTTCATGCTATTGTATTATAAGCTGTTAGTTCAGTTTCTAATATCTGCAATAAATTCTGCCTAATGGGTAACGGGGACGGAAACTGGCTCTTCAGTAACTCTGATTTTTACTAAATCTCTTCTCATGTTGTTTCTCCTTTTAGCTTTGCTCGTCCTGGGAAAGGGTTGTGGCTTGGTAAAGGCAGCCTGGAGACAGGACCTGACCAGTCCAGTATGTCATTAGAGAATCTAGTATTTGGAGCTGGCTACTGCAAACCGACTTCATCAGAGGTAAGGGCAGGCGGGCAACAATGGAATGGTTACATTTTGATCTGCAGTCTGGGCAATAGATTGTGCCTTGGATTATATGATGATGCAGGGAAATGTGAAGGAGTAAGAACCCCTCCAATGGTCCTATGTGGGATACTGCAACCATGTATCCGGGTGTGCCATTTGCACCCTGGAGGGCCGGGGTGTTAGAGAATGAATGGGGTCTTGCCTCCATGATCTACAGTCATGTTTTCCAGCTTAGCTGAGCCACCAATGACAGCATTGTGAGTTGCTGTGAGTAAAAGCCAGAAGCAAATTGCGTTCCCCTCCCGGCGGATGGAGGACACCAGGAAGAAATTATGCCTCAGAGCATTGTCCGAGTCACCATGACTCCTGGGTTAGTGCACCTTACGCACATTCCCTTGCTCAAAGCAGTGCCTAGAGTCACGGTCTCCCTCTGACAACCTTTACACTAGTGACAAAGCTCGTTGTTTTATTAGTGACCTATAAAAAGTGTCAGAATAGCAGGGTTGTTATGTTCTAGACAGCAACCCACCAAGTGCTAAAGTAAGAACCTTCACTCATTCTCCATCGTGAGCCTATTATTTTAGCACAGTCTGCTGTACTGCGAGTCACCAGCGTGTCAGAAGCTGAACAGCCAGCATTGTATGCTCCGCCACCCTTCTGTGCTAGGAGATCAAACGTGCTCTTCCTTAACTTTGGAAGCTACTTAGGGCATTTGTTCTTGATCCGTGCAATTATTTTCCATTAACACAGAGGGCCAGTATGCAGAAGCTAGCCCGCAATGGACAATAATGAATGGAGAATAGTCCCCTTGGATTAGTGTAACTAGTACAACGAAGAAGCAGTGAGGAGTCCCGTTCTGCAGATGGACCCCGTGCCAGGCGCAGTGCTTTCTGCTACCCATTGATCTGTGTGGGCGTTGGCACACTTAGGACCTGAAGAAAAATGCAGTCAAGGGTTTATTATTTGGCTCTGTGTTTCTATTGTTGGATTTAAGGGTCCAGATCCTTGGCTAATGGAAATGGGTGTAGCTTTAAATCTGGTGTGATGCCCATTTACTCTAGCTGACGATCTGATCCTGTGTTAACTCTCCATACAGAACAGTGCAGATACTATCTGCTTTACACTGGACTTCCATCTCGCATCCATCATCTTTTCAGACTTTCTGGCCATGAATTCTAATACTACTTTTACTGTGACAAATGGCCTGCTGCAATCGGTAGAAATGTCATCATTGACATCAACAGGAGAAAGATAGGGCTTATCCCAGAGCTCTTTGACTACACATACAAGTCTCTGGGTTGGGTGGTCTGTGAGATACACTACCTCCAGCTTAGCTATCTCAGTGCACTCTTTGACCTTTTTCATGCTGTAGACTACCTTGATGCAGCCAGTCGAGGTCCACATAAGGCAGCTAACCTCAATATATTTTCCCAGTGTAGAAAAATCCTTGCAGGCGTGGGAATGGGGAGGGAGAGACGATTTTGGCCAATTATTTTCTATTTGCAAAAAATGCTATGAAATATTTAAACCTCATGCAGTGCAGATGGGAACTCGGTCACAGCTGAAAGCCCCCCATGCACTAAGATTACATGGATCTCAGGAGAATGAGGACCTCAGTCAGCTCTAATGGGATTTGAACCTATAGTTCCAGGGACAGTACGGGGCAGATTTTCAGAGATGCTCATCACCCATTGCAACCCAAAGTGTCCTGAAAGCAAATGCTCCTACAACTCAGCCGTCCCTCCCAGGCATCTGTTGAGCACTAGATAGATCATTCTTAAATCGACACATGAGCCCCAGATTTTATGGCATTTCATTATTATACATGCACATTGTTTAATTGTTTTCTTTAAAAACGTGGATATACCAAAATCTTTAGAGAAGACATGTCTAACTCTCCAGCAAGGCCCAAAAATATCATTATAAATGTTCCCAGTGACTTTATTGGCTTGAATTCTTTTGTCTTTTTTTTAAAAAAAACACCAGTTGCTGCTTTCATTTGAAAAGAAGGCTGGTTTCAATTATCACTCCCTCTTGCTTCTTTTTCTGCTAATGTTCCACTCATGGGAAGCTGAAGTGCCGCTGCTAGCGAGAGACGCTTAACGTTCTGCAGTGTGAGCTTCTGAATTCTCAACATGGAAAGTAATTAAATGTCAGCTGCAGAGTGTACATGTTCAATTTCCCCGTCTCTCGTCAAGTGACCTCAGAACCCCACTGACAGTTCCATCATCTCCCAGCCTAGTATAAAAATAATAATTCACACTCTGATTAAAACCTGGGCGGGGTCCTATTATTCCCTCCACTCTCTTCCAAATCATATGCCCAGGCTATCAGGGTATATTAGTATTTTCTCAGGAGTATGGGGGAAAGCACCCAGTTATACCATATTTTGATGCAGCAAAAGGTGCCATTACTTTTCTTCTCTGCAGCTCTTTTATTTCAAGCTTACCATTCCTCTGAGCTCATGTAATTTTGATCTACTAGAGGGACCATTGTCATTCTAGGTTACCTCTACCCATGCATCTGGGGGAGTGATGCCCTGCTTGAATAGACCTATGATAGCTCTCATCGAGTTAGTGCGTTAAAAATGAGCTGTAACACAGATAGGGCGAGTGGCAGATGAGCTATCCGCCTCGAGCACAAACCCATCCAGACCAATGAGTATGTGCTCATACCACCACTCGCAGCTGCCTGTGCTAATGTGGCTACACTACTATTTTGAGCACATTTGCTCAACGAGAGCTAGCGCAATCATGTCTTCTTGATCTGGGCATCACACCCCTAGCTTCAAATGTAGATGCAGTCTTCGAATGGATAATATGCTTAACTTCCAGCTAATGTAAGGGAGAATGGTCTTGTGGTTGAGGCAACGATCAGATGAGGCGCGGGAAAAGAAGAAGGTAGTGCTCTTTCAAGCTTCAGCCATCACATGAACTCTGCCCACATGAGAAGCTGCTTACAAAATATTGTGCACGTGTTCAAAATACTGTCAGACGTACTCACTTGGCTTTTTGGGATTGATTCCCTCTCCCTGGGGCCCATATACACCATGGGGTCTGCTTGTGTGGCATTCCCTCAGGCCTGGTTTACACTTGCATTCCGGATTCAAAATGGTGCCACCATGCCTCATAGCAGTTGTAGTTTTGGTGCCTTATGCTGCCATTGACTATTATGGGCTGGGTTCTCTGGCCAGATTACATCTCCCATGATGCACCACTTTCTCTCTTCTTCATGAAGGGAAGAGTGTGTGTTTCATAGGGCCCCTGACTGTGATCTATCATCGGAGATGTAGTCCAGCCAGACAGCCCGTCCTACAGAAGAGAATGGGAAAATAAGACACCTCAAACTACAACTCCCATGAGGCCTGGTTGGCACCGTTTCTGATAAAAAATATTTCAATTTTGGCCGAAAAGATTTTGAAGTATTTGGGGTTTTGATGAACTATTGATTTTATGTGTGTGTATGGAAAGCAGGTATTTTTTGTGAAAAATGTCATTTTCAGCTAACAGTCCAATTTTCCATCAAAAACCAGTTTCAATAGAAACTTCATGGTCCTATTGAAATGCACTGTCACGCTGTAGTGCTGCAGCACGTGCCATGAAGATCAACATGGAGGGTTTCACTCTTTCTGATTTCTCTTCAGGAAAGCTTGCTCCCAGTGCAATCTGGAAGTTCTTCAACTGGAGAGCTTGTGTTACTGATCCCCCTCTGTGCCCAATCTGGGAAGAATATGAGTCTGTTACAGCTCATCTAGAGACCTCTTTAGCTCTTTAGCTTACACTGCAGCAACTCATGCTTTTAGCCCTGGAGGTCCTATCCCCAATGTGTCAGGAAAAATTGTGGCAGCTGCACCACCTCCTTCGGTTCCCTGCAAGGTCCCCTTCCAGTCTGAGGGATTCTAACATCACCCTAGCAGAGGCATGATGGGACAGCGAGTGCCCTGTATGCAGAGTCCTGTGGTAGAGTGGGGATCAGGTTTCAGAGTCAATACCCTGTGGAGATAAATGGAGCAGTCATACTTGTCGAGCTATTGTCTCAGGCAGAGGCAGGCAGATGTCTCTGCTAAGGTTATGCTCCACCTTCATCTGATCCATTTTTTGTCAAACATTCCATTTTCTTCTGCCATTAGACACCTGCTAAACTTCGGGTGTTCCTGTTTTTTTCTTCTTCATTTCTAGCCAGTGAGCAAACATCTTTTGTGTTACTTTTTATCATTTCTTTTCCTGAGGATTTCTTCTTTGCTACCCTGTTTCCCCGAAAATAAGACCTACCCCGAAAATAAGCCCTCGCATGATTTTTCAGGATTTTTGGAGTATGCTTGAAATATAAGCCCTACTCCAAAAATAAGCCCTAGTTACAGTTTACAAGCGGTTCACAAGTAAAGGTCCCCATACACTTTGTTGTTCATGGAAAAAAATAAGACATCCCCTGAAAATAAGCCCTAACCCATCTTTCAGAGCAAAAAATAATATAAGACCCTGTCTTATTTTCGGAGAAACACGGTAGTTGTGTCCTCTGGTATCTGTTGACTTATAAAGAAAATATATCACAAAGAAAGAAAGAAGATGTTAGCTTGCAAAAGAAGGACTAAAGCCCAGCTGTTTCCTTTTAAAGGGCAGATACTTTACATTTTCCCTTTCTCTCTTTGAAACTAGTTAAGGGCTTGAGGGCTTTTATATTTCCTGCTGAATAAAGAAAACTTTATCCATCCAAAGAGGAAACTGCATTTTCTCTCCAGAGACCTAAAGTGCCTCCAGGATCTAGTAGATTTCATAACATTTTTCCTTTTTACAATAGTTCCTGCTGGTTACAAGATCAGCACATGATTTTGGTCTTGGCTATGCTGGTGCAATTCTAGAGTATCTCTGTTGGCTTCTGTAGCATCAATCTGGAATTACACTTGTGTAATTGAGATCAGAAACAGACTTGGTTTTGGATCTCACGGGTGTAATTCAGAGCACAATGATAGCCCTGAATGTTGAATTTGGATTGGAATTGTTCTTTTTTTTTTGATGGGGGGCAGCTCTCTTCTTAATGTCAGTCCAACACTTCAGATACATTTTTAATACGCAAAGGGATGCACTTAAAATGCTTTTGCAAAGACTGGTGTTAAAAGGAAATACACTTTTCGATGTTCCTAATTTGAATCTTAATTAGCAGTCACAGAGAACCTAACAAATTATTATTCCATATGTGCTTCTGTAACAGTAAGAGACAATACACTATTCTAGAGCTCTGCTTTTTGAGTATTGAAAAGTATGTTTAATCATCAGGGTCTGGAGACATTTGAGAAAATTGCTGTTCGTTGTCTGCCATTGGCAGGAAAATGAAGCCTGTTGGTTAATATTTACACAGGACTATAAATATTTTCCTACAGGTATTACAATCCTGCTAATCCAACAGCCATGCAATAGGGGCAGTATTTCTTAGTGGTTACTCCACTGTCTTTCAATAGTTGTTTCTTTTAGCTATGTCATAGATAGAGGGAAAAGCGGGATTAGGTTCAGAGTTGAGATTAAGGCCATTTGGGGACTAGGGTTCAAATATGATGGCAAATAAATCTTGAAATTTGTGCCTTTTTTAAATTGCAGATGGTGGAAATATTTTGAAATTAGCTATTCCTGTTAGATTTCAAATATGTGAAAATCAGAACCAGAAAAGAGGCCACTTCTGGGCTTTGGTTGTTAACCAAATCCTTAGGGGTTTGTTCAGATTTTGGGATTGATAATTGACCCCTCCCACCACCCTGAATATGGCTGTCCTTTGTATCTGATGATGACATCACAGCATCTCGTGTGTTCTCTTGGGGCTATACAGTAGGGTCTGTGAAGAGCAAGGTTGCAAAAAGATATCAAGTAGGAAGGTACAGGCTCCCACTGACAACTTGGCATTTTGCTTGGTCCTGTTTTCAAAGTGTTTACAACCTTTATAGTAAACACGGGACATGGCTACCCCTCTGAAACAACCTTTATAGTTGCTCTTCATTCAGGTCTGTCCTTGACTGTGTCTTCAAAATGATCAGTATTTATGTTGCTAGAGTAGAAATTCTGCTTAAGAGTTTCTTTTATGTATTTCCCTTGGTTGCCTTTCTTGCACTTTCCAGATTCAGCTCATTGTAGAGGACTTTTTTGGGAGTCTGTCATCATCCATTCGGATAATGTGAACTGTCCATCTAAGCTGAGCTTTGATAATCATTGCTTCAGTGCTGCTTTGCTCTTTCAGTGATGTTAGTGTTTGACACTTTGTCTTACTGGTGGACCTTCAAAGTAGAGTGAAAACGGTGCACATGAAATTTTTCATGTTGCTTGGTGTCTGCAATAAACTGTCCATGTGTCCCTGTAGAAAAGGATGCCATCATCCCTGCATTGTATATCGTCAGTTTTGTTGACAGTTGGATGGTCTGCTGATTGAGTATCCTATGATGACTGACCTCTTCCAAAAGCCTGGCTTACCTCTTATATCCTGTGTGGTAGCTCTTGATCCAGTGATCCATCACTTGAGGTAATACTGCCAAGATATGTAAGCAGATTAATGCTCTTTAGTTTTGTACCATCAATGGTGATGTTTGGCTCAGTGGTAGTAGTTGATGGAGCTGGTTGGAAGAGGACTTCAGTTTTTTTCCAGGCTGATGGTGATTCCAAACTGTTCAGTTGCCTCTGAGAATTTGTCAAGAATAATCTATAAGTCACTTTCATTATGACTAATGGAGCAAAATCAACCACAAAAAGGGCTTCAAATATGAATTCCTCAAGGAGTTTTGTCTTTGCAGCAGGCCTTCAGAGATTGAAGAGTTTTCCATTATTTCTGTATGTTATGTAGATGCCCTTTTGAAGATTATCAGTTCCATAAATCAGAACGGCTTTTAAGAAGAGATCAAAGAGAACTAGTGCCAGCACACTGCCTGTTTCACCCCAGTAGACCTGAAGAATGTTTTAGAGAGGCCATCATCTGAGAGTACTTGACAAGTCATGTCTTTGTGGAATTGTTGCATCAGGTTAATAAGTTTGGGAAGAGGGTGGTATGGGGTGAAAAAGGAGAAATAGTATCTCCCGCTCTGAAATTTGAAAGATTTGCACATAAAGTCACACTTTATCCATCTCTATGTTCTGTTGTTGTTTTGTTTTTTTAACACAAGCTTAATTGCTTTTTTTTTTAAGGCCTATAGAATGGGGGAGTCAGGATTTCTTAGTTCTGTTCCCGGCTTTCCATCTAACTTGCTGTGTAATCATGGACAAGTCGTTCAAGGCCAGATTTACATAAGGGGTCATTAATTTCGGTTGCCCAATTTAGATACCTAATGTTCTCTTATTGCAGTAGAGAGATCCAAGATTTAAGCAGCAGGGAGAATTCACAGCTACAGGTTCATAGACAGCTTGCGTCACTTTAATATCAGAATTTTGGGCTCAGGTCCATTGATAGAGTTGGTACTGCAGCAGTCCACATTCTTCCTCCTCAATAGATAAAAAGACCCAAGTTCTATCAATTTTGCCCGTTTTAAAAATGGTAAATAAAATGTGGACTCAACAACAATGGTCCACTTTGTGGGGGTTCTGGTTGTAGGAACTGATTAGGTCTATTACATTAATTAAAAAACAAAAAGGCTGCCTTCTGTTAGTCTCTACACTTCAAGCCAATGATGCTTTTAACCTGTGGTCAGATAAACCAAGGCCAGGGACAACTATAAAAGAATGGTTGAAAAAGAAATAGAGGCATTTACTCACTGATCCATTTTCCATGTGGCTAGCTAGCTTCTATGTGAGCTTCCTAATAGTTCCACTCTAACTTAGCACTTCATCTAATGCATTTTTGCATATATTTAAATCGTTACCTGTCTTCAAAATTCAGTGGTGGTTCCTCAGGAAGCTTAAAGGAGGAAGGAGGGGACAAGTGTTTCTGCTTCCTACTCTTAAGGTATAATAAGCTATGTGAGGGAGGAACTTTTGTAGCCTCAGCCTGGGGCAAAGGAAATGGCTGATCACTGCGTGTAGACGTAGTGCACCATGGTACAATTTTTTCTTTCCCCTAAGTATTTTTTCATTGTACTTTGCTGAAAACCAACCCCATATCCCTAAAGAACACTACAATAATTCCCATAGATTGACGGTAACAAAATTCTTGAACAGACACTTAATCAGCTTTTATAGCTTTGGAGCCGACTGCCTTCCAACAGCAACACACAGATGCCAACACCAGAATGGATGAGATCCATCACCTAGATGCAAACTCTTTGCCACTGGCAAGTGTCCCAGACAGCAGCACTGAGACTGAGAAATGAGAGGAGAGAATCCCAGTTTCCCCTACCACTTGCTCTTGTTTTGTGGAAACAGATCTTCACGTGACATCAAATGCTGCATCCTAGCTAGAAGCCACCATGCCAATAACTGTTATGCAGAATGTATAGGAATGAGTGGCACTGTTTTTGTCAATTATAATAATACTGTAGGGCCTAGACACACCGAGCAGGGGATCATAGTTCTAGGGCTGCACAAGCGAGCACCAAGGACAAGATACAAAAGGACAATAAACCAAAAAAATGGGCTGAGCAGACAGTTAAATTGGGGGCAACTGCATGCATTAGTAGTCTCTCAGTGAAAAAATGGGGAAGTTTAAAGGAAAACCAGTGAACCCATTGCATGCTCAGGGTAAAACCACAAACAGTCAGCTCTGGAATGTAAGGGCAGTTCACAGTCTGTTCCTCATGTGTCCAGCCCTCCTTGTCGGGCCCTGGCAGTGCAGCAGGAGTGCCGCAGGTCAGACACTTGCTCTGATGGTTGGCCATACACCCTCAGGTTCTAGGTGGCAGGACCCTTCTTCCCATGAGGGTTACGATCCCCCTCCAAGTCGGGTCTGCAAGACGTCTCTGCGCTGGGCCTTCTGCCCAGGGCCCCCCTCGCTCTCTCCAGCTGCTCACTGAACTCGACCCCAGACTGCTCCAGCTCCACTCTGCCTCAATGCTGCTGCTGCCGTGCCTCCAGATCAGCTCTCTGGGCTGCTCTTCTCTGGCTCTGGCCACTGCTCTCTCCTTAGCTCGGCCCCCTCTGGCTCAGGCAGCTCCAGCTTACACAGGGGATGGACCCCGGGGCTCCTGGCTCCCTCACTGGCCTGTCTGCCCTGTCAATCAGGCTGAGCTGAAGCACTGGCTTATGCCAACTGTCAGTCTCAGGGTCTTGACTTCTGATTGGCCCTTCCCCTTTCTTTTGATCCTGGGAGAGAGACAACCAAAAAAAATAAAACCCACTAAGTTTCCGTAAAGGGCCAACAGCCCCCTTCCATTTGGAAACTCTCACCCTTGCCTATGAGGCTGCTAGGTTCAGCACACAGCCCCCTGAAGACTTCTATAAACTTCAATCAAGCAGGCACATGGCAAGTGAACAAGCCCACCTCAAAAGCTTACGTTGTCACTTCTCCTTCACCAGGAGAATTTCCATGCAAAACTCTCCTGTTTCCTGCTCCTGTTCACCAATGTAGACAGAGTCTAAATGTTACATAGAGTAAACCAGCCTGGCCCGGTGGCCATATACACATGGGTTGTGTAATGAAGTCCTGCCAACAGTTTGGAGCCTGGAGGAGGTGCAATCACCACTCCACAGCTGTCACTACAACATTCAGTTTGTTGCAGACACACTCCTTGTGAAGGTGTTTTGGCCATTAGGTCCACTGACTGTCCCTCCTTCACAGCTCCCAAATTCCCTCTCTATGAGAGGAAAGAGCAGTCTCGAGGTTGAGGCATGAGCTCACTCATTCAGATGTTTCCTGGAGGGACCCTGACCAAAAGTCGTTACATCTGCCAGTTTTTTGGTGGGCATCAGAACAATTCACAAGGGGCCCTGTCAACCGAACCATCCTTAGAGCTGGCATTGATTGGCACCTTTCTTGGCTGCCTCTGCAGAGAGGCCATAGAACTGAGTGAGACGTGGAATTATTTTCTCACCCCCCAAAGGCAATTTCTCCAGAATAAATCTGAGTCATGTTCAGAGGGGTGAGGAAGTACTGCTTCTACTGTACATGCTGTACTTTTCCTCTGGATAAATAGTACCCAAGTATCCAGAGCTGTCAGTTCAACACCTTTTCTCCAGTGCTAAACTCGCTCAAAATATTTTATTTAAAAACATAAAATAATGACCTGGAGAATATATAGCAATCTACTCTGTGGCTCATAACATTTTATTGTCTTTGCTTCTAAGTTACTTGTAGGCTGGCATATGAACTATGCATAGTATAGCAAATGACTGCCAAGATAAGAAACGAATAAGTGAAAATGGAATATTTATGCAAATTTATACATCTCCTGCTATTCAAAAGTTCCAAGTTAGTTGCAGTGAATTGTAGCTGACGGCTGTAATTTGGCTGCAAGTAGCATACCTAGGGAAGTTTCTGATTAGTCACTATTGTAGACCCAAAAGAAAAATAGAAATTCTGGCTGTATTAAGCAGGAACAATGCTTCCTAATTATTTATAATTAGCTTTCTGCTTTTTAATTTGGTGGGGGGTTGCGCACACGTCAAACAATGGATATAAATGATTTACTCTGCAGTACTGTGGTGACAAGTTAGGACTGTGGCTGTAGCATAGTGACAGTTCTGAGCATTGAGAAGTTTCCTGGCAGCAGCACGGATAGACCCAGATCTTTCATCATCAGAAGTGTAGGCCTCTATCACCTGGGCTAACTGAGAAAATCTCTGTGGGAGGTTAGCGGTAATAGGGCCTATGCCATAGTTGAGTCGTTCTGATTCTATCCAGCAAAGGACAGCAGGGCACAAACAGAGAACTCATTCACAAGAAGGCCAGTTGCTGTTACCGGAGCTGTAAATCGTTCCCTGTGGAAATTACAGCCAGCAGTAAGCACTTGTGACACTCTGGGAAATTGACAGGATGGTTATCTGGCATAACTATGGGGCAAATTCAAATCATCCCTGCTACAGGAATACATTCAAGAGGGGCCCAGGGGCCAGTAAATCTCTGTGAGAGTGCCCTTGGTATTCTCATTCCATTGAGAAGGTAGAGTTTTCTCCTCCTACAGAATGAGTGTTTCGGACCTCAAACCCTGGAGACCATGGGATCTTCCACCACGTTACCAAATTTATTATTTATATTCACCAGTAGTGCCTAGATGGAGTGTCTACACAGCATTTTTAACTGGGGTCTGTGGGATCCCAGTTTGTGGACTTGTGTTTCCAAGCCCATGCTTGAGCATCCACCCTGCCTTGTACACCTAGACTTAAAATTGCCCGACCTGGGCCGCACAGCCAGGCTAACACATCCATTCTGCACTATGCAGACCCTCTGACTTGAGTCTGAGTTTTAACCTGCGTCCACACTTCAAAATGTCAGGGCTTGGGCCCAAGTTACAGTAGGACTTGGCCTCTGACCCATTCCCCAGCAGGCTCCTAAGACCTGGGTCCTGAGTGCGTGCTGCCCTGAGTGAGGCTGATTTATGTGTGGACAGATGTGGAGCTTGGTCTCAAACCTGAATCGGAGCCTGGGCTTAGCGTACAGGGTAAATAAATCCTAGAAGCCCCAGTCATGGCCCCAGGATCCCATTGTGCTAGGTGCTGTACAAACAGAACAAAAAGCTGACTACTGCCCCAAGGAGCTTACAATCCAAGTATAAAACAAGAGACATCAGATGAAGAAGTACAGGGAACAATGAGGCAATATTGACCAGTCTGATATGCTATGGTCTCTGCACACCAGCAGCCTCGCCATTGTCAGGTTTTTCTAGAGATCACAGCAAAGGAGAATTCTGAGAAGGGATTTGAACATGGGTAATGAGGCAGCTTTGTGGAAGTTTATGAGGAGCGTCTCCCAAGTATGTGGGGCAGCACGGGAGAAAGCATGAAGGTGAGCAGTGGAGGCTGGGATCATGGTTCGATCAAAGGCAAATACTGACTGCTCAGTTGCGCATGAGATGATAGGAAAGGTGGGGACTGGCGATGGAGAGCCTTGAAAGTTGTTACAAGCAGTTTATGTTTGATGCAATAAAGAAGAGTCTGTCAAAATTTTATCATTAGCCTAATAAATAAATAAATAACGATATCTGGAATTAAATTTTTCAAAAACATCTAATTTTCCCTGACTTTCAGTGAGACGCAGGGTCCAAAGTGCCCAAGTCAATTTTGAAAATAGGACTTAATCTCCTAAATCACGTGAGCACTTTTGATAATGGTCCCATCATCTTTTTCTTAGAGCCTCAACTCCCGGACTTATAAATAAAGAAGAATCTCAGTTTTCATTTCGAAAGAAAAAAAAAGTAATTTTCCAGCAGTCATGATTGGGCAGAAAAGCTTAAAAACATGAACCCTAAAGACTCAAAACCTAGGAGACAAATATAAAGATGTATTTTTAAATCTCGTTAATTTTATTTCAATTTCATGGTTCCTGATTCATGATTTTTGAATGACTGGGTATGGCAATATTATACACATGTAAAAGCCCTGTGCCCCCAGCAAATATTGGAACCTATGTTTATAAAAAGGCTCAGTGGGTGATCCTGGGAATTACAAACCAGTGAACCCTAAGTCAGTACCAAGAAAAACGCTTAAAATGATAAGTAAAAACATAATTGTGAATGCATAGATGAACATGATATCATAAAGATGGCCTAGCCTGAGTTCTGTAAAGGAAAATTATGCTGCATTAATCCATTAAAATCCTCTGTGCATGACAACAAAAAAGTGAATAAAGGAGAACCAATTGACATAATTTATTTGCATTTTTAACAAATCTTTGTCCAAGTCCCTGGCAAGAGGTTCCTATTCACAAGAGCAAGGGGAAATTCAATGAAACTGAAAGGCAACAGATTTAAAATAAAATAATAAATACAATAATAAAAATAAAATAAAAAATTAATAAAATAAAAGAAGTATCTGTCATACAGAACAAAGAATTAATCTCCAGAACTCGTTGCCACAAGATATTGAGATCAAGAATGTAGCGTTCAAAAAAGGATTGATATTTCTGTGAATGAGAACATCCACAGTCACATTAAATAGGATTAGACTGCTAGTGTGCAGAGATCATATTGCCCAATATTGCCTCATTGTTTACGTGTATTCCTCCATCTGACTGTCTGTCTCAGTCTGTTGTCCCTTGTTTTATACTTAGATTGTAAACTTCTTGGGGTGAGAACCATATTTTTATGTGGGTGTTTGTATAGCGCCTAGCATAATGGGGCTGTGCTCCATTACTAGAACTGCTAGGCACTACAGTAATACAAATAATAAATAATAATAACTGATTAAAAGGGACATAAACACTTATGGTTTATTGCCTGAACCAACCACTGATGGGGATTTAGGAAGAGACTTTGCCTGTGGATAGGTTATTTCATAAATTGTTCATAAAGGGATATCTCACATCTTGCTCTGAAGCATTGGATACTGACAATGGTTGGAAGCAGAAAACCTAGCTCAATGGGCTGCCGGTCTGATCCGGTATGATGATTAGTACATAATCTAATTTATCGTCCCCTCTACACCCCTGGGAAATTTGAGAAGCTGAGCCGGAGGCAGGTAGAAAGAGAGACATGTGAGAACATTATCCATAGAGAGATGATTGCCTCCCGCTTGCTCATGACTCATCAGAGCCTAGTTGGTAGCTGTGTGGCAGCATGCTTTAGACGGAAAGAAACAATAAACACATAATTGGCCTTAGCAACAAAATGTCAGACCGATTGTTTTTTTATTTAAAAAGAAAAGCCCATAAAAGTAGAAGTTACTGATCATTGCCTAATGATGACTAAATATTTTCTTTCTAGCAACTGTTTGACACTGCTGCTAATGTTTAAATTTGCCAGGTTTAGGAACACGTTTGAAGGTGATATTATGATCCGTCTCATTATTCTCGTCTTCTCCTTTAGAGGACACACCACTAATTGTAGCTGGCGTGCTTCAACTGGCCTCCTAACAATGTCTCTCTCCTCTGGAAGTTGTGGAAGGCTCTTGAGTGTACAGAATGGGCGTGAGTGTTTGGACAAATCAGTTCCCTCTCGCCCTTGAGCAAACTGAGCACAATGAATTAGCTGAGGAATCTCTTCAGCTAATGATGGTTGGAAAGGCTGTCTGAGCCATGTCAGTGCGATATCTAACATGTCATCAAAAGCCCTTTTTTTAAAGCTCAAAAATTAGTGTGTGAAGTTAACACCAATAGGTAAATGAGGCAGCAGGGTTCAGTGGATAAGGCATGGGATAGGAGACTTGGATGCGATACTTGGTTCTGCCACTGATTAGTTGCGTTACTTGAGGAAGTTGACTAGCTGCTCTGTGCATGTTTTTTCTTCAATCCTTTGTCTGTCTTGCCTGTTTAGATTGTAGACTCCTCAGGGCAGAGGGCTGTCGCTTACTATGCATTGTGTGCTGCCTGATGCAATGGGATTCCAGTTTGGATTGAGGGGCCCTAGGCACTAAATAATAAAGATAAGGATTTGATGCTGCAAGGTGTGGAGTGGGAAATCTGAAGGGAGTTGAGGCTACTCAGCACCTGGAATGAACAGGTCCTAAGGAGCTCAATGATATTCTCCTTAATGTCCTTTTCCTCATATATCCCTATCTTTGCACATCAGTGAACAACATTCTTTGCCTTCAAATCCTTCTGTCTGTTTCAAACACACCCATCACCACTTTATCTGAATGCCACAAAGCCTGTCAACCATAATCTACTGACAAAAGGAGAGTGATGTTGAACAAATTGTCAACTCAGATTAAACCACAGGGGCAGAGCTGAACTGAGCTGAGCTGACCTAAGCAGGGAACACGTTGTAGAGGCAAACTTGAGACCTGCACACAGAGGCAGCTAATGTGCATTTCAGAGGGAGTTGAGTAAGAGACTGTGAGAGACTTTTTCCCCCAGTTTCAGCAGGTCTGAGGTGTATTCTCTAGGACTGACAATTTTTATATCAAGGTTGGATGTTTTTTCTTAAAGATATGGTCTAGGAGTTACCTTGGGGAAGTTGCATGTTCTGTGTTATACAGGAGATCAGACTAGATGATCACAGTGTTCCCTTCTGGCCTTTGAATCTATGAGTAAATAATACACAATATTACTGATATGTTTGCTTGAGGCTAGCATAATGCACTCTTCACTACAGAGCTCTGCTAAATCCTCAGCGACAATGACCCTCCTGTTCTAGCGAAAGGCATCGCTTGAGCAGAGACTTCCTGTCAGGCCAAACTGACAGTTTTAAAGAAGACATCAGTTACTATTAACAAATACTTACTAATGTATTTGGTGATATAGGTGTGCCTGTGCTTTATAGACTATTATTCTCATTAGTTATGGAGGCTGGGCCAACAAGGTAGTGGGATGACACTGAAGTAAAGAGAATGAAGGTTTGACATACTTCATTGGGGCTTCAGGACACACTCATTATAAAAACAGTCTGAGAAATGGGATAAGCTACCATCGGTGGAACCTGTGTCAAAATAATGAGTTAAGGCGGGGCTTGGACACCCATCTGTCAGGGAGAGGATATGAACAATGGAACTGATCCTCCATGATACGGGGGACAGGTTAGATGACCCATTAGGAATCCCTTCCAAGTCCACCCAATTGGCTTAAATAATTTTTTGCCTTTATTTATACAGTTTCAAACAGAATTATTGTCACATAATGTCTGGGCATACATTTATGCCAGACAAAGAACAGGGAAGATGGAATAGGTAAATAGGCCCAAGTTACTGCATTCCAGGGTCCTGGGAAGTTCTTCCACCTTCCATAATAGTTGTTGCCTCCTCTGGTCTCCCAGTCCAGTCCTTTAGTTTTGTCCACCAGTTTCTGGTCTGGTGTTTCTCCAATTTTGGGCCCATGTTCACTTAGATTCTGATATGTTTCACCCATTCCCCATTGTGCAACTTTCCTCCAATCAGCATTTATTAAAAATCTAGCTATCAAAGCTCGTAATCTTGCCATCAAATAATCCATCATTTTTATTTCAGTTATAATGTGAGCCCTGTTCTTCTCTTTAATCTATTAGAAAAAAGGGGGTTTTGGAGCGTATGCTTTGATTCTTTAATGTCAACATTTCTTTATCTTCTGAAAACACGTTTCTCAGGGGATTTTATAACTCCAAGTCCAAACCCTGTATTTGTAGTGCCAAACATTGTCAGTGTTTTTTTTATTTCCTGTTACAAATTTTGAGGTGCTTGTGGGTTTTGGTATTTAGTTGCTTTTGATAGTTCTATGTCATGGAGCACCCCCAGCGTGCCACACTGCCTGGCTTGTTTCTTTGTCTCTTAACAACAAACACACACCAAGTTGTTACCCTTTCATCATGTGTATTTACTCATTACTGACAAAGTATAACAGAGCGCACTGCAGGCTTTCAGCAAGAGGAGACTTCCATTCAACCTTCTTTTCCAGCACAGGCTCGCCCTCTGTGCTTCCCCCACACTAGTATCCTACCAGTCATTGAGCCAATTACCTCATTAGCCCAGCAACTGCCACCCAAGTGTCAATAATCCCCAAAACAAACTGGTTCATTGGCTTCAACGAAACCTGCCCTCTTCCCAGTGCTGCAGCTACCTCGGTGACCCGCATACTACTAATCATGCCAAATCATATGCTCCAATTCTCCACCCCCTCAAAATCTTGCATCTGCTTTGAGCAGGTAGTTGGCCTAGATGACCTCCTCAGGTCCCTTCCAACCCGCATCTTCTATGACTCTATGATCTGTGGATATATGCGATTTTCCAAAGACGTCACTTACTCCATATGATGGAGTAAACAGGTATACTCCAATCCTTGCTTCCGTTCTTGTTTCTTTTGCCAACCCTTTAACGTACACCTGATCTTACAACACGTTATGAGCATTACTACAATGATCAACACTTCTATCCATAACAATATCTTAAAGCCAAATGCCGCAGCTGGATGTTCCCTAAATGTGTTCGTTTTATCACACCAATTAACTGGCTTTAACACATGTTCCATTTGATTATCTGCTGTGTTTATTTTCTCTTGCCTGTGAATTAGATTGTTTGCATTTTGTTTTAACGAAGACTTTTAAGTGCAGATTTAACTTTGCAATAGGTACTGTGAAGCTAGGGAGTAATTGCATAGCCTCAGAACCAATCAACTTGGTTGACTTTTTAAAAGTATGGGTTCAAGAAATTTGGGCATGGGTATAATTTTGACTGATCCAATTATAGTTTCAAATTTAGGAGTAAAGCACCAATTACACTGATTACTTAGGCATATTTTTCCTTCTTAATTCTATTTTAACTGTTGTGTGACCACATAATATGCTTCATTCCCCATACCTGTGGCATGATGTCTATTTGATGTCCATTCGAGGTACTCAGTCATACTGGGAAGTTGAGATGAAACCTGTCTTATCTCACTGCTATCATCTATGCCGCAGATAGGCTGCATTGCCCGTAGGCCATAATATTGGCACTTGCACCTTCACGCAACAGTCTAGAAAGGGGGCTTGCCACCATCCATATGTGTGTCTCAGCAGTATTTGAGGTACCTGTAGATGTTCCTTAACAATGATGTCTTTAAGAACTCCTGTCGAATGAACATGTACTATTGTCTCAAACACATCCTTCTTTTCAGTTATTGTCAAGGAAAATGAAAAATAAACTTGCAAGTCTTCTGTATAGTAACTTTACTCAATAATGTTAGATTCCAGCAGATATCAGTGCCTGTGTCTAGCTATGTTTCATTCCTATACCAATAAAGCAAGTATTCATTGGAAATGAGTCTGGGTATTTTCCTCATGTAGGTTTCTTTTAAAACTTCTCAATTGTTTATGAATATATATGTATCCATTGCACTGCACATTATTTCCTTAGCTAGAGTGTAATTCCTAGCTTCCTCATTATTGTGACTAATTAACTGATCAACCCTTTCTTGGGTTTCCCTTACTGCCATGTGGAATTACATACATTTAATACTGTAAGAAATTCTTCATCAGTAAATCCACATTCCATCTTCACAATGGGATAATATAGTTTATTTCTCATACTTGTTTTGCTTTTACAGTGCCTGTATATCTTCTTGGGTTCCTATGAACATTCCTGTCCCCAACAATCCACTAATGATTCCTATTATTGCACTAGTATCTCTCTTTTCTTTTGCCTGTTCTTTTGTTTCTGGGGTTATCCCAAAGTAGATTAATAAATTCTCCATATAATTCCCCAATTTGACAATCTTCGCAGACTTCAATATTGATCAAATCCCACTGGCTTCTTGTAAGAACAATCAGAACATGTAACCAGTGTACTTTATTGTATAAGGCACTGATTTTACTTCTATCTGGGCAAAGTCTTAATCCATCTTCTTGTCCTGGTGTTACTACCAGGGAAATATCAGGAGTGGAATTTATAATTGTTTCTGTGATAATGATAATTGAGGGATTGGTTGGTTTAGTTAATTAGTCTGCAATTAACCAATTAAAAGTGTTTATTTAATCTCTTCCACATTTTCTCTTAATAGCCCTTTCTCATGTATGGGTTCCCCAATTTCCCCTCTTACCTTTTTAATGCTTGTATCCTTATTGGTATTATCCTCCTTTTAGTGCATGGTCCTCTTCATCAGGTATGATGTGGAATTGCATAGGAGCAAACCATATAACTGGCCTGAAAACAGTTATTCTTATTCTACAAAACTCAGGTAGTATACTGTTTTCTTCAAACCTAATAGATAAAAATTGATAACCCCATTTTCACATTGGAGGTGAGTACCCTCAACTCCAATCTTCCAGTTCTTTGACCATAGTTATGTTGACTGTACAACCTTTAGACCACATCCAGCCTCCAGTTATCCAGTTCATACATGGCAAAAACTGGACTACCTGTTGCGCTCTGCAATGTCCCACTGACCAGTCGTATGCAAGTCAAAGCATACACAGTTCAACAGGAGACATTTATGGACCGTGCATTTAAGTTGGTTCATTCTCTGTGTACATCGGGTAAGTCCAGGTCAATAGTTCATTAAACAGCATGTATCCAAGTAACAGACTAGATGTCAAAATAAAGAAGCATCAGACTTGTCCTTTGAACAATTTCATTTAAGATGAAACTATTTGTCCCACATTTTCTGCCTTTATCAATTCACACCAAATGCACACTGGGACTAGCATTTTCTATAACACAGCATGGCCCATACCAACTAGGTTTTAAAGAGTTTCCTTTTTCATTGTAGATTTTTATCATTGCTTCATCTCCTGTTTGCCACTCATGCAACTTTCTTGTGGAACCAAAGTATTGAGCAGTCTTTCTGTGTCTCACACCCATGTTTTTAACAGCCCACGGATTAACTTCTCTGAGGTGTTCTTCTGGTTGTAACAGCCATTGATCAGTTACAACAGCATGTTGTACCAAGCTGTTGTACAGCACAAAGCAGGTGTTCAAACAACACCATTTTACATCCTGTCATAATTTCAAAAGGAGCTACCTGCATTATTCTGTTTAGAGTACCTCAAATTGTATTAAGGACAATTTTATATCCCAATCTTTTTTGTTTTCTTAAAGGTATTTAGTAAGCATAATCTTTAAAGTTCAATTACAACTTTCTACCAGTCCTGATGACTCTGGATGATAGGTGAGATGATATTTCTGCTGTATTCCCAGCATTATCATGATGTTATGCATTATCTCATCAGTAAAATGTGTTCCCTGAATCAATTACCTGTAGAAGTCCCCATCTGGTAAAAATCTGCTCAAGCATAAATTTAGCGATAGCAGCTGCTTTGTTGTTTCTCATAGGGATTACTTCTACCAATTTGGAGAAAGCATTCACAGTGACCATCGTGTGCATAGGTTTCCTTGGGCTATTTTAGGCAATGGTCCAATATAATCAATTTGAAGACAAATCCACAAGCCTTCAATTTGTCTCAATTTTTCTTCCTTCTTGACCAGTTCAGAATTTACCTGTGCGCACACTAGACAATTTCTTGAATATTACCTAACATCATGATTTATCCCTGCCCACCAAACAATCTGCTATGTTCTTGATCATGTATTTTTAACACCTTAGTGCCCTCCAGGGGTAAACCACAACACATATAAATAAAATCAGTTTTATATTGCAGTAGTACAGTACAAACCCGTTGACCACCATGGCTGATTCTCCATGATTGATTGGCTACCATGATTGATTCTCCATCGGGGTTTATATAAACTTAAAGCAATCTACTTTATATTCTGTTGAATCTCTGTCTGGCCTCAATTTAGTTAAGGAACGGTCTTACATTTTCAAACTAGCCGAATAAATAGTTTCCCATTTAGACATAATAGCTGCAATGGAAGTCTCAGATTATGGCAGTTTCCACAGTGAAGCACCTGTAGCTGTTTTCTTGGCTGCTAAGTCAGTCTGCTCTTTCCAGCATGCTCCGGGGAGTTGCTTCTGTGTGTCTTTACCTTTACTATAGCCAGCAGGGCATCTTTGGCTCTTTTAATTGCCAGATTATAAATATACTGTAGTAGGTGAGCATATGCTAAAGGTTTACCAGCCCACAGCGAAATCAGTGGTAAATCCAGTATGGCAATAACTCAGCCAATGGTCCCTACACCCATTGGGAATCCAGATAAAGAGGAAAGGACAATGAGGAAAAAATGCCTAGCACTGGGCTAGTGCTGCTGTTCAGCAAACTGGGCTGACTTGGTTTCCACCCTGTGCTGTACTGCCTCATCCAAGTTGGGAATCACAATAGCACATCCTGTTTTAGGAGTGCCCTCTGATAACATGCTGATCCATCTATGAAAACGTTGATGTCTGGCATTGTTTCTATCCCCAGGTCACAGCTCTAATCAGAGATGTGCCATAATAAGTATCAACCAAAGGACATTCACACAGGTCTCTCTCTCCTGTAACAACAGTGCCCAACGGGTTAATTTTGCTTTTGCTGCATTTCCCCTCTTTACTTGCCCCGATAACAGGAATTGTGTGGAGTACTGACAATCAAAGGTGACAATCCCATAATATCAATAAAGTGCCCAACAGCCCCAAATGTGGACAGCATGTGTTTCTCACACCGAGAATTTGTCACTACTTGAGATGCAAAAAGAACTTAGTGTGAGTTGGGAGTTTCTGTGTTAACCCGAAGCAGCTGCTCGTGCTGACGCTGTAGCAGCTTATTCCAACACAAATGGTTGTGAATTGTTAGGTTGAACCGACACAGGAGCTGAACCTAGTGCCCGTTTCAGTTTAGTGATCGTGTTAGTCAACTGTGGATTCCATTCCCAGCTGCTAGCTTTTTTGAGTAAAGCATATAAAGGAGCAGCTACCTGTGCATATTGATCTATAAACTCTGGAGAAAACCCTGTCTTTTCTAAAAATTGTCCTAAAGCAGCTTAAAAAGTAGGCCAGAGTAAAGAATGAGTCATTTCTAACTTTTGTTGATCTGGGGATTTTAGTCCTGGCTGCAGTGTCAATCCAAGAAAATGCATTATCCATCTGGCTATCTGCTTTTGGAGGATTGACCTTTAGGCCTGCTGCAGGTAGCGTTTGCAGCAGAGCTGCAAAAATAATCCGATTTCCCTCCTGAGTTAGGGTAAACAATAACAGGTTATTCACATACTGAACCACAATTTGCCAATATTGGAACTCAGCCAACCCAGCTTTTGTGCGTGCATGGAAAACCTCAGGGGAATCACTGTACCCTTAGGGGAGAGGGTGAAAGTATACTGAATTCTTTCATATTGAAAAGCAAAATTTGTCTTGTGAGTCAGGGTGAACAAGAATTGAAAAAGAAACCCATTTGTAATATCCAGTACTGAAAACCAATTGCCATTACCATCTATTGCATTTGTTATCTTGTGTAAATAAGCTACAACAGGTGTGTGTACTTTCGTAACTGTGTTTCGTTTTCTACAGTCAGTAGTCAATGTCAGCTGCTGTCTGATTTCTGCAATGGCCAGATTGGACTGCTCATTACTGAGGCACATTGTCTAATTACTCCTTGTCTCAAAAGTGATAGGATTACTTTTCCAATTTCCTCCTCTGTTTCTCTGGCATAGGGATACTGTTTGGGGGCTTGGAGGGTCCCTTCCTTCTATCATCACCCATGCATTCATTTTTCTATAGTCCTGCTGAGAGTTAGTAAATACCTGCCTCTGCCTTAAACAAATTTGCTTTACATCCTTCTGGTCCTCTCCTAAAGTCAGGTCTTCTGTTGACAAAGGAACACATCCCTTCGCCTTTAACACAGCATGTGTGTCTGGTGTAACCTATTACTGATGCTTTAAGATGGGATTATCCAGAGACACGTATCAGCCAGGTTCACCACAATCATGTGTTGAAGTATTGTGCCCAATTCCATAATAGATAGCTTTGTGGGTAGGCTGGCTAAGGAAAATATCATGCCTGCCTTCAAACCCAATAGACACTGGTACCAAAATATATGCAGTTAAATTATTGCCTTCAAATGCTAGCAGAAGCATTTTTTAGAGCTCCTCAAAGGGAAACACTGTGGCTTTTTGTCACAACAGATAGAAAGGGACACCCCTGTATCAGATAGAACTGTTTGTTGATTGTCTCCTATCCAAGCTTCTATTGGGGGTTCCTATATTCAAGCCAAAGAGAAACATTATGCCCTTAGAAATGGAAGGCTTAGTTTTCCTAATATGAATATTCTCTGGCAGCAATATCTGGGGCTATGACTCACAGGATTCTTCAGTGGTAACGAGAACTGACTTCTTCTCGCCTCTTCTTTAAATTCTTCCAATTGTTATAACAGTTCCCTATTATTTGGTCTTGTCCACTGATGCCTTCAACCTCCTCTTCCAACATCCCCTCCCACTATCGCTTGGAGAACATCCATCTCTTCTGTCTGACTGCCAGCCATGCTCTGTATCAAAGGTATATTCCTTCCGTGGACTCAGTTGTGTCTGACAGGCTGCCACTCTCATAGCCTGTAGCCATTCCTGAGCCTTGGCTTGATTTCCTTCCCAGATGCTGGTCATGAATATTAAAAGCTGTGGTAGGGTGCTGGTCTCAGCAGAATGCTGAAGTTTTGTAAAGTGTTTAATATGATCTAAGGCAGTTGCTATTTTCAAGCCTTTATATGCCCTGCCATTATGCTCAGAATTGGCTTGTACCATACAATAATCAACTTACCACATTCTTGATTGAAATGCTTGAGCGTGTTCATTGGGGCATTGCTTGGTTTTGGTTAAAGTCTCAAATGCTTTCTCTGTACTTTCCCCATTGAATTAATTATTGTATATCCTAGAGAATGCACTGCTCTCATCCTGATCCCTTGAGCTAGAGGTCCCCACATCTCTCGAGGTAGGGAGGTCAGTACCGCTTTCTTTTTATCATCCTCATTTAAAGCTAACGTTGGACCCTGTTGATCTACCTTCATAGTATGTTCTTCAATAAAATCACCCTGCATTCTATGCTACACGGCTCACCACCTTACCCATTAACTCAGGACGGGCTGAGATATTTGTAAATATATTTTCATTTGTCTGCCATGGTTCATCTCCATCCTGAGTCGGACCATGGTTTTTGGTAACAATTGGGGCCATTGGATATATCGAGGAATCCTAAATTGGAACAGTTGGATGTGTGTCCGCTGGATAACTTGGAGGGAATAAATCATCCTTATAATCATAATGGGGTGTGCAGCAGGTTTCACTTGGAAGCCAGCAGGCCTGCTGGTAGTCCGTGGCTTGGCAGTTCTTCCCACCCCCAAAGTCCTGGGATGGGCTTGCCTGATGGTTAGCAGGCTCAATGGTCAAACTGTGGTCTGTTGTTCCTCAGGTGGACAGGGGAACAAAAGTAGGAGGACCCAGGCCCTCCATCTTGACTAGGTCCCAGCCCAGCGCCCAAGGAAGAGAGGTATGCAGTATCTCGATCACCTCTTCCTTGTGTACCTGGCCAGCCTTCCCTAGGTTCCTTCCTTCCTCCCCGCTCTCTCTTCAGTTTGGGGAGCGGTTGCAGTCACCATCCACCCCCAGAGTGAGTTCCCAGTCAGTTTTAGTGGCTCAACTTGTCCAATAAGCATTCCCTAACTCAATTCCCAATGGGAGTGAGGCAGGAGAATGGTCTGTAATGTAAACCCCATTACTCCTCCTCCTTCTCAGGTCTGGTGTCAGTCTGTGTTGACAAGTTTCCTCTGGTCCATGAGAAAAAGTCCTCGTTGTTGTGATCTTTTCAGTGCAGCACATCAAACCGACATGGCTGTAGTGAGAGGTACCGCTGCATGATCCGGGGACCGTGGTCTTTCATGGCAGGTGGACACTGCAGGGGTGAATGGTCTGTCATTAGATGGAATGGGTGGCTCCAGAAGCAATAGGGCAGGTTCTCGAGAGGGCCTCCTTCTCAATTACTGAGTATGAAACTTCTCAGGGGAACAACTTTCAGCTGAGGTAAACCTCTTGTGAAAACATGGCCCCTGGGCCAGCGTCAGAGGCATCAGTCTGTAGGACAAAAGGCTTTGAGCAATCAGGGTGGAAGAAGATGAGTTCTTGAGCCAGTTGTTCCTGCAGTGATCTGAAAGCCTTGTAGTGCAATCTTGAGGCCATCGGAGCTTCTTGGGGGCCGCGTCTTTCACCAAGTCCATAACGGGGCAGCAAATGTGACGTTCAGGATGAACCATCTCTAATATCCTATGAACCCCAGGAAATGTTGTATCTGCTTTTTGAAGGTGGGCTTCACACATTCTGCGAAGGTTAGTACCTTCACCACCAATTGGCAAAGGCACCAATATTGTTATTGCACATTGCCATGTCCCAGTCGGGCATAGAAGTCTAGAATGTCGATGCAGCACTTCTGCAGTCCCACAGCAGCATTAAAATACCCATGGCATCTGTGGAGCGGGCCTTGCCCTGAAGCAATGGAAATGATTGAGCAAATGTTCAATTGCTATTTCAGGGCTGCAGGTGGAGGAATGTAAAGTGGGTGGAAGGGAGAGGAGGAGGTGGTGAGTCAGTCTGGGATGGGGGCAGCTAAAACAGTGTGCCATCCTGGTGCCCCGTTTCTGCTTCAGTGTAAATTCTTAAGGGAGAACATGTCTAGGTGGGTGTAATGTACCAGTGGAAAGGTGGGTTGGTAACTGCTAAAGCAGCTAATTGGTGAGTTCTAGGTGGATATAGATTAAAAAAGAGGAGCCTGTTTCACCCTACAGCTTTCTGTGAGTTGCTTTTCTGGCTATAACCCTGCCTCCGCCAGCCTATAAATCACACCAGTTTACACTGAGTTACTGATCTGTAGCATGTACCATTTACCTCACCTCTGGGTCTGGCCCATAGTCTGTCTCTAAAATGGTCCAAAATTCATCAAGCTTTACATGTTGTAACTTTTAAAAAAGATTTAAAAAAAACTTTTTACTTACATTATTTTGTGCTCAGTCTTCCCTACAATGAATGTTTCCTGCATATTAATCCATTTTCAGTGGATCCTGCTTCTAAAGACTAGATGGCTTCTCTTCTGAGCCTTGCCATGTTTGGCTTTAATTTAAGAACTGAGTAGGAGTAGGAGACAGTGTATCCAGCAGCATATGTGGATACTATGTTCTTTAGGTCTAAATTATAGCCTTGTGCAAAGTTTATATTGTAGGCTTTGTCATGACTGTACTGTAGTTCATTGCTAAATTTCACTGGGCCTCAGTTAACATCATCATTGTGGCGATGCATTGTACTCAATATAACTAGCCACAGAACCCAGATGTAGCAATTGCTGAAGAATTGCTGATTGAAAATGAGATGTTCATAGGCATCATTCATCCTGAATGTTATTCCAGTGGAGTCAAGGGAGTTTTAGGCAGGCAGATTTGCCCTTGCAACTCTAATGATCACTACCTTCCTTCTTGGTATAGAAAAAAGGGGTTATAAAAGCTGAAACAGTCCTGGACACACTTGCCATAGCTTCCACCTGCTGCAAACCCCCTAAAATCTCATAGGGTCACCATGTCACACACAGGCTCTGTATCAGCCAGCCAATGAGGTGATGTCCCTGTTTTTCTCTTGGGTTCATCAGCAGAACCAGCCAATCCCTGGGAAAAATTCATTGTGGTAAGTATCTTTGTTCTGACCTTCAGTGTGTCTGTTGTTTCTCCTTCAGTTGGATATGTCAAAGCCACAAGATGGCTTGAGAATGACAGAGCAGCACAGTTCTGAGACCCCTTCTGGAGGTGTGTTTAGGAGAATCAGTCCCATGTTCCCTGGTGGATTAAACTATTTCAGGGAAATGATCCCTCCAACCTGGGGAAAATTCTCCAGCGTCACCTCGGATGCACACAGCATTGTAGGCAACTCTTCAGGCCCAGGTCACCCCTTCATATGTGACCTCTATTATCATTAATGGCAGCCGGTCACAAGCAGAGTGCCCCAGGGGTCAGTCTGGGGCCGGTTTTGTTCAACATCTTCATTAACGATCTGGAGGATGAGTTAGATTGCACCCTCAGCAAGTTTGCAGATGACACTAAGCAAGGGGGAGTGGTAGATACCCTGGAAGGGAGGGATAGGATACAGAAGAACCTAAACAAATTGGAGGATTGGGCCAAAAAATCTGATGAGGTTCAACAAGGACAAGTGCAGAGTCCTGCGCTTTGGACAGAAGAATCCCATTTACAGCTACACACTAGGGACCGACGAGCTAGGCAGCAGTTCTGCAGAAAAGGATCTGGGGGTTACAGTAGATAAGAAGCTGGATATGAGCCAGCAGTGTGCCCTGGTTGCCAAGAAGGCTAATGGCATATTGGGCTGTATTAGTAAGAGTATTGCCAGCATATCGCGGGAAGTGATTATTTCCCTCTATTCAGCACTGGTGAGGCCACATTTGGAGTATTGTGTCCAGTTTTGGGTCCCCCATTACAAAAAGGATGTGGACAAGTTGGAGAGTGTCCAGTGGAGGGCAACAAAAATGATAAGGGGGCTGGAGCACAAGACTTATGAGGAGAGCCTGAAAGAACTAGGCCTGTTTAGTCTGCAGAAGAGAAGAATGAGGGGGGATTTGATAGCAGCTTTAACTACCTGAAAGGGAGTTCCAGGGAGGATGGAGCTAGGCTGTTCTCAGTGGTAGTAGATGACAGAACTAGAAGCAATGGTCTCAAGTTGCAGTGTGGGAGGTCAAAGTTGGTTATTAGGAAAAACTTTTTCACTCGGAGGGTGGTGAAGCACTGGAATGGGTTACCTAGGGAGGTGGTGGCATCTCCATCCTTAGAGGTTTTTAAGCTGTGGCTTGACAGGTGTGCCCCCCTGGGGCAGGCAGGGGAGTGCAGGGGACTGGTGTAGGAACTGGCTACACCATCCCAACACTCACTAGAAACTCCCCCGGGCTGGGAGTTTTGGCAGCCTCCCAGCCCCTTTGCAATGCCAGAGCAGGACAGAGAATCTGACCCATGTTCTTCTTGGTTGGCAGACAACTTGGTTAGAATACAGCAGGCTTCCCTAGTGCTGGTTCTCTTCCCCCAGGGGGCTGCTTGCTGGCCAGCCGCTAAGTTTTGGATGGAATGTCACAACATTTTTAGTCCCAAGATTAAAGTTCCAATTAGCCAGATACTGTTATGCTCACAGCCCCCTTTTGCTGTTCAATCAATGCAAAGGGCTAGATTCTGGCTGTAAATTGCCAGCAGAGAAATCCTGCTGCAGAGGGGAACTTACCGCACCGGCTCTTATACCTGGGCATAAAAGGCATTCTGCAGAAGGAGAGATGGCAGCGCTTCACCCTTGCTATGCTGATCCTCCACTGTGATAAAAGGTCTCTTCAGGCCCCTACTCCAGTGCTGTAAATTAGGGCAGCTCTTAGGCTGCTCTACCTTACACTATGGCAAGGCTGACATAAGATAGGGAGCTGGTATGAGTTTCCTGAGGCCCATCCTTACTCCAGCCTTTGATGGAGGGAAGGATCCAACTCAATAGTGGATTAAAAAATACTAGTGTGTGTTTTTGTGTTCTGTCTATGAGAAACCAGTATCTGTGAAATTAAAGTGTCATTCAGGGGACAGGCTTCTGTTTCTGGCTCTGCCACTGGGTGACCTGGGCTAATCACTTCACTGCCTTGTGCCTCTCAGTTTCCCCATCTGTAAAATGGGACACTGATGCTGCCCTCCTTTGTAAGGCACTTTGAGATCTGCTGATGAACAGTGCTATAGAACAGCTGGGTATTCTTCTCCATATGCATGCATGCTTTGTCACCGATCATTAGATGTTTCTGGTAGTAGACACCTTTGCAATATAAAAGAAGGTTTCCCAGAGAGTTTGCCATGACACTTTCTCAGGGAACACAGGATTATGAGTCACCCTGTTGCCACCCCCGGCCCCCCTCCCACACACCTCAGCAAGAGAGAGTTGCTGGTGATCAGTTGGGTATCACCTCACTCTGTGATCCATCCTAATAGTTTCCTCAGGAGCTCTGCCAGCTTTCACTTCACCTTGCAGATTGACTTTTGGTTTGGCACAGGTTTGCACTCCGATCTCTGAGATACTTTGAAGAGCCTTCCCCTTATCACTGGACACACACAGACATTACCAGTTCATTGTCTGCAGAGCAGTGGTTCTCAGCCTGCCGGCCGCTTGCAGCCCAAATCAGCACACAGCTGCGGCCAATATGACGTCCTCAGGGCCCTACAGGTAATGTATATATTGTGTAGCTACAGCCCACACAAGACACAGAGAGCTGCGTGGTAAACAGGTTGAGAACCACTGCTCCAGAGACCGTAAATATCAGCCCGTTGGGATCAGCTGAGGCATCTCACTTTACTTAATGTTAATGGTTTTAGTCTATGGTGACTCCCATGTTGATTTCACATTCCCCGCCCCATTAACTTGGCTTTTCCTGTTGACTTACATGCAAATGTAGTTCCCATTAGGTCTTGCCCTTTACAATGCTTGACTTACATGGGAAACACAGGCAGACAGACAAATCAACATTCATTTGTCTAGGACAAACTTGTTGATCAACCAGGCCTGGTTACATGGCTAAAACATATCTTTAGTACAGACATACACCTTGATAATTATCACCCATACGTACATCATGCCGTGCTCATGATGGCAGTGTAATATACACTTTCATTTGATACCTCACACAGTCTTTTTTACAGACAAATAGTATGCCAGCCGTGCAATAGGTGTAGTGAATTTGTAGGAGTTGCTGTTACAAGACAGTGAACCCTTTACTAGTTGGCACTGGGGGGCTCTGAGGGTCACACTTGCACACTAAATATTAGATCACTTGGACACTGTTGAGAAGTTTGCAAAAGAAGCCTCGCTAATTCTAAGCTTTAAAATACAGTGTCCGATGGAAAGGGACAGCTAGTAACTGTGGTGCGTCTTTTTTTGGGTTTTTTATATGTAACAAGTACTTGCTTTCTGATAAGATTGGTGAAACTGATACTGGTTTGATGTCGCCACCTAAATAACTGACCACACTCTTTGAACAAAAGTATTAAGATAACATAACTTATGTAGAGATATTTTGCATCAATAAGCTAATGGCAAAGAGACACAGGTGTGGTCTACACTTACCCCGGCGATTCGGCAGCAGTCGATGGGAGTTATACAAGTCATGCAGAAAACTTGATCCCTTGAAAACTTGAACTGCCATGCTTCTCTGTGCACCGTCTTCACTGCACTGCGCCAACAAGAACTGTGTTCCCATCCACGCAGTGCTGCACCACGTGCAGGGGTGGATTAATAGGGACGACTTCTAGATCGACTGAGCGGGTCTTCACTGGCTGCCCGGTCAATCCAGATAAGTCGATCTGAAGGCGACTTTGCTGCTGCCAGTGTAGACATAGCCGAAGAGTGGAAATTCACCACCAACTGGTAAACTTCAGCACACCAGAGCACAATGCCAACACACCAGCCTGAAAAGAAGTTTGCGACATCTTTCTCTGTTGATATATTTAAAAGTGTATCATAACATTTTGGTTGCTTCCAATTGCCCTTAAAGTGATGGAGAGCTCATTATTCTACAATGCAAACGCTTTCTTTTTCTTTTTTTCCTGAGACAGAGATGCTAGCAACTATAATGAGAGTTTCTTGTCTGGTTATGTCTGCTGCCTGTGGTGATGTCTAATAACATGGCAGCTCTTCTGCTCAGGGGTCCTTGTTTGATCACAGTAATGGGTGTGAGTTCGCCTTTTCTTACCAGCGTGTGAACATTTAGGACTATAAAAAAGCAGGAAATACTATGTTCTAGTGTTCTTTTGCAATATCCCCGCAACATTAGTTAGATGCCTTGTGCGCTTTGTGGTTTTAATTTCCTTTTGAATTAACTGGATGTTTTGCATGTACATCCCAATCTTCTTTAAAAGCCTCAACCCCCTTGTTTGTTTTATAAAATAAATATTTGTCAGAGCTATGTCCTCTTTTATCCAGGATTTCAGCGCACTTCACAAACATTACTTAAGCCAGTCTCTCAATACCTAGGAGATGTAGGTAGAGGATCAATATGTTCTGCTGTTATACATAAAGCAATGAAGACTTGTGATGTGCCTTGTGGTGAAATGATCCATGACAAACTTGGTTGTAGGCCTGACTCTCTCCGGTCATATGTGCTAATAAATCGGTTCTACTGTTACGCTAGTGCCACGATAGCAGTGAGAATTCTCCAGTTAAGGATAAGACCAGCTTTCTGTTTAAAGCTTAGCTGTTCTAACTGCTCTAAAATCTGTATGGCCAATTGGACTGCCTTGAAATTTGAGAACCCTTGTGGGAAACATGGTAAGGTTTGTGATCTAAATCTGGGGCCGTTTGATAAAGGGGCTCCTGAGATATAGCCCCCATTGTGGCAGTGCTCTTTAGTTCACAGATAGAGATCAAACTAGGGCACAGATCATCACACCAGGGTGTCGAAACTTAAAGGTTACCCTGACAGAGGAGGTAGGAGAGGAGGAGTGGGAAGGACAAAATGGGGGTGAGTATCAAGGGAAACTGGGAGACCTGTCAGCCCATTCCCCTCCTGTGTGTGTGCCCAGCCCATCTACAGGGGTGTGAACCCTCTTCCTTACTCCCTATGTGAGCCAGGCTCTGGAGGGGGCTTGCCTGTCTGGGGTGGTCTGAGCCCATCTCCCTATCTTCCCATATGAACTGGGATCTGAGGGTCTCTGAGTCCTGGTCCCATGTTTGTGCCAGGATCTGGGGGGCTGGCCTTTCTTGGAGTGTCTGAGCTCGACTCCCTAACCACCTAACTGGATCGGAGGGCCACCAACCTGTGGGTCCTTGAGCCCAAATCCATACCCTCCTGTGTGTGCCAGGAGCTGGGCCCCCTGGCCATCGATGGGAGTCTGATCCCCCCATTGTTACCCCTACTCATGTGAGCCTTTCCTGTGGTGTCTGAATACCTCTCCTTACTCCCCCATGTGAGCCAGGATCTGGAGGCACTCTACGTATCTGGGTGGGGAACTGAGACCAGGCATGCTCAGAGCATGCACCAAGAAAACTCTGCTGAACCTGGGGTGAGGAGCTGAGAATGGACATGCTTGATTGCATGGGAGGGAAAGAACACCCACGGACTGAAAAGAGCCGCTCACACAAGTCATTGTTTCAGGCCGTATTAATCTCCATAAGATATTATCTCTACGAATATCTAACTGAGATGAATGCGTTGCTTAACGCTCCTTTTTTAACCATTCCTCAGAGGTCAGGTTTTTTAAAGCTTCCATCATTTTTGTTGCTCTCCCCTGGACACTCCAATTTGTCCACATCTTTTCCAAAGTGTGGTGCCCAGAATTGGACAGAGCTGAGGCCAAGTAGAGTGGGACAATCCCATGCTGTGTCTTACATACAACACTCCTGTGCCCGTCCAGCTCAGTAAATCTCAAACATCTGAAAGCCAGGAAATATCCAGGTAAGGTAAATAGCCCCATAGCCTTAACCCTGTCCTCTCTGAGCAACGCCCAGCCACCCCCATCATACACACACTCCCACTGTGCCTTTTTGTTGTAGTGGACAAGGACGGCCTGCACATGCTCTACCCTCAAACACCGAGCAAGGGTCCCCAACACAATACCACACTTGTCAAATGTAACAATCCCTTCACACTTGAACACAGGATATCACTTCATCCTATACTTTCCCCTCACCATCATTAAATCCACAGGCTGCTCTCATATCCCACACACTACTGACAGGCCCCATGGCAAGAAGACCTCAGGGCCCTGCCACAAACACAGTCTACACACTTCTGTACTGAAATAGTGTGAGCTGGAACCTCAAGGTACACATGCACCTCTTTCCTTTGATAGTACAAGTAGGAGGACTCAGACCCTGCTCTCCTCAAATCACAATCACAGCTCTTCCAAGCTCTTGCTACGTCTTCCTTGAGCCATTTAGTACAGCTTCACCTAACACAGTGAATAAAGCTGGAGTTCATGGAGATAATTCCCAGAGGCTATTGCCAGCATTAGGTTGCTTGGGTAAACCTTAATTTTATCTTAACTGTGTATTTCTGGGTTTCCAGAAGTTTGAGTTTTGCTGAACTCTTCCATTGTTGTTTGCAGAGATACTATATCCAGGTTAGTCCCAGGATATTAGAGAGACAAGGTGGGAGATGTGATATCTTTTATTGGACTAACTGCTGTTCTTGAAAGAGACAAGCTTTCGAGCTACACAAAGTTCTTCAGCTTTGGAAAAGGTACTCAGAGTGTCCCAGCTAATGCAATTTGGAACAGCTTGTCTAGCATCAGTATAAGAACAAATGGACACAAATCAGACATCAGGAATGGTAACATTCAAAAACCAGTTGGAGAGCACTTCAATCTCCCTGGAGACAAGGAGTAACAGACTTGAAAGTTGCCATAATTCAACAAAAAAACGTCAAAAACCAACTCCAGTGCGAAACTGCACAGCTGGAACTCATATGCAAACTTGACACTATCAGACCAGGTCTGAACAGAGATCAGGAGTGGCTAGCCCACTACAAAAAATAATGTTCCCTCTTTTGACATTCACACCTTCTCATCAACTGTTGTGAACAGCCTCATCCACCCTGATTGAATTCACCTCGTTAACACTCACCCTTCTTGCTGCATTGTAGCTCACCCATCCTTGCATGTGTATATATACCTAACAAACTGAAGTTCCCACTTCATGCATCCAATGAAGTGGGTTTCTGCCCACAAAAGCTTATGCCCAAATAAATTTGTTAGTCTTTAAGGTGCCACAGGACTCTCGTTGTTTTGCTAAAAACAGACTAGCACAGCTACCCTCTGGAATTCTTTAGTATCAGTGGTTCACACATATTGTAAGAGAACATTCATGATGAACTGTCAGTTAACACGTCTGCAGTCAGAGGACGAAAAGCAGGGCTCAGGGAGCTACAGATTGTTATAATAAACCATAAAGCCAGTGTCTTTATTAAGACTGTGATTTTTTGCGTTTTGCAAAGTTATGAATTTAAGCTCCCAAGTTCATCTTTTGAAGGTGTTTTGCAGCTTTCCATTGAGGACCTGCAGGGAGAGGTAAGATCTGGAATGATCACTTTGTGAAAAGTGTTCACCCATGGATGATGTGGGTTTTTTTTAATAATTTTTCTGTGTGAATTTATTCAAGATCGTAGTGAGCTTGCAGGCTGGTAGTTAGGAAAATGACATTGTTAGTCATAAACAGAGTGCTTTTGATATAGAATAATTGAAACACAAAAATAGAAGCCTAATAGGCCATTTCTACAGGTATTTTAGAGTGAACCGCTGCACTTTTAGGGAGGAGGGATCCTGTATCCCAACCTTTTTGTTCAAATGATGATAATGTAATTGATTACCATAGCTAAGCTGTTCCTATTAGTCTTGAACAAATTGTTAAGCAATATTAGGCCTGACTCTGGATTTCAAATCACTTTTATATTGTTGTTACTCCTTTGATCTGTATCAATTCGGTCAAAATTAGTACTATATTTAGTAAACACATAGATAAGTTTTTTCACAGATGAGATTTTGCAGAAGACCTGAGTGAACAAAAAATACATTGTTAATGATCTCTTCCTCATTATTTCCTTTATTGATGCCTTGGATTTACTTCTGCCAAGAGCAAATAACTCAACCATATAAACACAGTATAGAAATTTTATTTCTACCACTAATTTTACAGCTTTAGGTAACAAAGCATTTTATATTTTATAGAAGATTAGTAAATCAATACAAGCAAAGTAATTTGCTCATTCAATTGATATAATATGCACATTAAAAAGCAGTTTTTAGTTCCATAAAGCTGTTTATGTGAAGTGTTTGGCATTATGGTTTATAGTATATGATTAAAAAAACCTTTAGCTTCCATGTTTTGTAAAGACAAGGTGGGTGAGGCAATATCTTTTATCGGACGAGCTTCTGTTGGTTAAAGAGACAAGCTTTCAAGCTTATACAGAGCTCTTATCTATCCCTAAGTTCTTAGCTCAGTGCAAACTCGAAAGCTTGTCTCTTTCATCAGCAGATGCTGGTCCAAAAAAGGATAATACCTCACCAACCCTGTCTATCTTATAACCTGGGACCAAGACAGCTACACCACATGACCAATAAATTTTGTGAAGTCATTTCTGTCACAAACACTTTGTTTTCACATTTCTGGGGAACACGTTGTTTCAAGAGATCAACATTCACTACCCAGGACCAACTCTAGAGAACCTCTGATCCTGCTCTCACAAGTCACTTTCTAATAGATGACAACTTGGTAATACATGTGTGCTTTTTTTTACGCAGGATAAGACCTTACGTGTCTTGCTAGTTACATAATCTTAGGAGAACAAGCTAGGTGATAGAATTGATACAGAAGGAACATTGGCATGCTACCAAATAGGCATAAGAACTGTTCATTGTAGACTTCTCAGTTCTGTGAACTAGGTCAGACCTGTATACTTACCGACATTCATTTTCTGACACAGGAGCTTATGTAATGTTTTCTGTTTTCAAAATATAAAATAATTGTTGGCTGGAGGACTGGTCACAACTGAGGCTCATTAGTAATTGCTCTAATCTGGGAACAAGTAGGCTGACCGATACATTTACTGTGCATTCCAATACAGTAGCTATCAATTTGGAAAGGTGGTAAGGATGGGCAAAGGGTTCAAAGTAATATAGGAGCCTAAATCCCATGGATTTTCATCAGCTAAGTGGCTAAGCCTCTTTTGAAAATGGGATTTAGGTGCTTTTGTAAGTATTACCCTCAACTATATATATTTTTAAATGTATGTCCTAATTCTTCCACCCTTATTTAGAATGACTAGCCTCTGACTTCATGAGCAGTTCAGTTGATTTCAGTGGGACTACATGCAGTCTCAAGGCCCAAACCAGTGAAACATTTAAGCACATGCTTAACTGTAAGAATCTGAGTAGTCCCATTGATCCCTTGCATGGACTAGGTCATTGGAATGAGACGCAGGAGACCTGAACCCAGCTGGTGTAAATCTTCATAGCTCCACTGAAGTTACCCCTGGCTTTAATTCCATTTCCACCACTAATCTGCTCTGTGACCTTGGGCAAGTCACTTCACCACTCTGTGCCTCTGCTTTCCTTCCCACCGCTCTTGGTTTTGTCTGTTTGGATTGTAAGCTCTTCAGGACAAGGATTGTCTCTTACCGTGAGTTTGTGCAACACCTAGCGCAATGGAATCCCGACCTTGGTTGGGGTCTTTGGGTACTACTGTAATAAAATAATATTCCTGTGCTTAAAGTTAAGCTTGTGTTTCTTTAGGTCAGAACCTTTCCTTCTGAAAAAGGATAACAATGGGTTTCAGCATCACATTTGTTTTGTTGTTGGTTTCTTGTTTGTGATTTTTACTTTTTAATTACAAAACACCATTTCACTTTGTGTGGTGTGGGAAAGTACAATACCTACATAAGAGTTTCATCTGCACCATTACATCCTGAACTTCCTTTTCTTTTTATGCTTGATTCTTTTATTTTAAAAAGAATAAGCAGATGTAAAAGCTAAAGGATCTATTGCCATAATTATATCACTTCGTATTCATTTGAGCCACTTCCCAACAGTGAGATCTTAGACTGTGAAATAGGCCCCCAAGAGAAGTCATGGAATCTCATTGCTTGGTGTATTTGAAACTAGACTAGTAGTGGTGCAATAGGGTGCAATACTGCATTGGCAGGGAGATGGACTCAATGATCTAAGAGGTTTCTTCCATCTCTGGATGATGTGATTTTTGTTCCTCTGTTCCTTGCATATGTGGCTGGATTGTCATTTCCCAACTCCATGTGAAATGAGCAATGCCAATTAGTTCTGCCTGTCCTAAATTAATTTCATTAACAAGGGTGCCAAGATGGTGGTTTAAATCTAGAATGGTTTTAAGCATGTTAAAACTCTTGACAACTAATTTGTTACATGTTGAATCTGAGTTGTGTAACGCTGTCCTCAATTAGATGAAATATTTAGGGTCCAGTTTACCAACTGTTAGTCCATTTGTTGAACATTGCATACAGTTAACATGGTTTGTGAAATTGCTGTAATATAAAACAAATGAAAGCCCAGCACAATATACTACAAAGCATCAAATCCATTTGGTATTTTGATATTAGATGGATCTGGTACATTAGAAGTGAATAATTACAAATTGTTCTCTGTGTTAGAATAGTGAATTGGCACAAACCTAATTTAATTAGTGTTTGCTTTTCTGAAATTATTTTACTTTCCCTTTCTATAAAAGAAAAATGCATTTATGAAGTAATAGAGTCAATTATAGGAGAAATTGGTTGACTGAAAACAACAGCACACAATAGGGTCATTTATTTAAATGGGTCATTTATTTAAATGTATTCAGCAGGGCTTTGTAGAGTTTCTTTTTTTATATTGCCTAGTTTGGTCTGCTGGGTAAACTCAAGAAACAGAGCACTCTTAATGTTTCTTTGACAGGTCATTTCAGATTTGATCTCACATCCATAGCAACTAATGGAATTCCAGTGCTAAAAACAAATCTGCCTTTATTAATAAAGGCAGACTGTGAGTTATTTGTGATGTATTTTATGTTGGTATTCAGTATTCAAGTTCCTAACCTGGCCACTTTAAATCTCTGAAGACTTGAATATATAGTTTAGACATAGAGGGTGAAAGCTTACCCAATTAAAGTCAATTGCAAAGGTCCCACTGGTTGCAGTAGCGACATCCTGCATGCAGCTATTTGACCAAGTCATGCAAACTAGTTTTGAACCTCCATGAATTTGTGAATGCTACAGATCTCAGATATTATCCCCATTTTACAGCCTGGGCATTGAGGCACAGATGCTTAGGCTCTGCAAAACCTGGAAGCACTCAGATGGCACAGAGATGAGCCAATATAAGAATCTAGGTTGGCAGACCGTGGTAAAACTGTTCCAAAGCCCAGTACTTGTGAAATATTCATGAATTGTTTTTACCTAGTATTTGACCAGGTCTATTTATATCTGTATATTGAGAAACAAAGAGATTAAATGACTTTAAATGACTATACATTATGTAAACAGATGGGCTGCACTGACCTTCCTGGAAAATGAAGTTCTCTCTTTAGCCACTGAACATCTAGGAAATAGTAAGATTCCTCCACTTGCTTCTACTCTAGTATATTTCATTTCCAACCTGGGCAGCACCTCACACATGCCCAGTATTATACTGGATTTCAGATTAGATGATTTTATGGTCTCTTCTTGCCTCAGAAACTATGAATCTAGAGCTGACAGCTGAGTGTCCAAATCCATTCCAATTTTGGCCTCGCCTGAGTTTGCTGATTAGCACCAGTTGTGGTGGTGGGTTTTGATGATAACTTGACTGACAATGAACATCTCGTTCCATGTAACCCACCAAATACCCTTCACAAGATATTAACATTTGGTAATAGTATGGGCTGGATTCATTCTTCCAGGAGAAATTTAGTTCTCCCAAATATCATAGAAAATCAAACACCATTAAAAAAAATCTAAAGTGCATTGCATAGTCTGCATTATCTATCATATCTGCCAAATCACCTTTTTCCCATTTCCCCTTTTATTTAGTCTGATATCTACAAGATGGGATTCAATAAAGAGAAGTGCAAAGTACCACACTTAGGAAGGAAAAATCAAATACACAACTACAACAAGAGGAATAAATAGTGAGGTGGTAGTACTGCGGAAGAGGAACTGCGGGCTACAGTGAATCACAAATTGAATATCAGCCATTAATGTGATGTAGTTGTAAAAAAAGCTAAAATTATTCTTGGTATATTAACAGGAGTATTGTATGTAAGACACGGGGGGTAATTATCCCTTTCTGTTCCACACGGCTGAGGCCTCAGCTGGAGTACTGTGTCCAGTTCTAGGCACCACGCTGGGGAAAGATGTGGAGAAACTGGAGAATCCAGAGGAAAGCAACAAAAACGATAAAAGATTTAGAAAGCCTGGTCTCTGAGGAAAAGTTTAAAAAAAAAATAGACTTGTTTAGTCTCAGGAAAAGAAGATTGAGTGGCGACCTGATAACAGTCTTCAAATACGTTGAGTTGTTTTAAAAGGGACTGTGATCGATCGTTCTCCCTGGCCACTGATTGTAGGGAGATTTTGGTTAAATGTTAGGAACAGCTTTCTAACTGTAAGTATAGGTAAGCATTGGAATGGGTTTCCAGGGAGATTGTGGAATCCATGTCACTGGAGGTTTTTAAGGACGGATTAGATAAAGATCTGATAGAGATGGTCTTGGCTTACTGGGACCTGCCTCAGCACAGGAGGCTGGACATGATGACCTCTCATGGTCCCTTCCAGCCCTACGTTTCTATGAATCTATAAGGGCTGAGATTGCAGCTCGTGATAGTTTTAGAAATAGAAGTCAATAGGGATGCATTTGGAACAGGTATAGTAAAAGCTTCCTGTGCCCACAAAATGAGGGATTAAAACAACTAGTAAAGAAAAGCAATTAATTGAAAAGATTGAGAGGTTCTTTTCCCAGGAGACCAACATGTAACTTTACATTTGACATATTTGTAATTTCAGAGCAGGCATATACCCTGAGCAAATGGGGACAGTCTGAGTCTCTATGAGCATTTAGTTTGAACAGGAGCTGCATCTTAAGCAGCAATAAATCCTTTGGAATATAAAACATTTAAGCCTTTGATCCAAGCTATACAAAGAACCTCATGCTTTGCAACCATTAAACTGCTTGAGACACTGTGGCTCCTGAATGCTTGTGCTGTGGTGTTTGTTCTTTTCCCTTAGCCATATTCACGCTGCTTGCTCTGGGACTTTATCATTAACATCTTCACTTGGTTCCTTGTTAAGGGCCATGGCCTGGAAAACAGCACAGCTCCCAAATAAATGCACCGAGGAGAATGCATTCAAACCAGGGGCTGCTCAAGGGATGCAATACTCAGTCAATTGCACACAGAGGGGCTGTGTCCACTACTGTAGGAATGCAGAGGATGCTGCCTCATGCTTCCCAATATACTGAGGTTTGAGCTTTGTGGCTCTCCAACATGCTCATTCCTTGTATGCCTCAGTGGCAAGCTGAGAGCGTCAGGGCTCCCTGTAGGCAGAGGAGTTTTAATCCCCCTGTATTCAGCTGCTTCAGTAGCATGGTGGAACCACATCACTTCCGTGGCCTAGGGCTTGTAGCTAAACAGAAGCTGTTCTGGTTTCACTAAAATGAACCAATCCAGTCAAACTAGTGCAAGACCCCCTATGAACCAACCATAAGCATTTATGCTTAGCTTGTATCTGGTTAGGTTGTACAAGAAGTCTCCATGCACGGACTTGCACTGGTTTCAGTGAATCAGTTGAAAATTGCACCTTGAGTTAAACTGATGTCACTTTCCGAGTGGGCCAGGCCGTGAGCAGAGCAGCTCCAGATTAAGGCCTCAGTGGCCAGAACTTTCCCATGCACATACAAGCAGCCCTGCCATTGAGTATGTTTCGTCTGAAGGGCCAGCTGCAGGATGGGCCTTGATGGGAGACAGCCCTGGGGAGCCTTTGGCCTGAATGGTGAATAGGATGGCTTTTCTGTGTCTGGCTTTTCAGCTTTCTGTGAGAGCAGGAGGGATGTTCACACTACCTCAAATGGTTCCAGAGACAATGGGCCACTCGCTAGAGCAGCGCTGACTTGCTGCACTTGTGGGTCTGACCTAATATTCATAGACAGTCAGTGCTGGAGTGTACCTCTTAAGCAGTGCCCTGAATAGGGGTAGTGATGTATGATGTTAAGTGTTGAAGGGTGGAACGTCATTGCCTTAGTAACGCTGTTCATGCTGCCTCGTGCTTCTGTCCTTGGAGCTCCAATGTTATCACTCTTAACAGCACATAAGACAGCCTGCTTATTCGGCAGACCTCGAAGTGACTTACAAAGAAAGATCACAGGAAAAGTTCAGTGACAAAGGCACTCGGCCAGGTTTATTACTCCCTATCTTGGCAGCTACAGGGGATCTTCACCCGCCCGCCCATTTTTTCAGATCAAGGGCTGCAGGGGGAGGGGCAGAGTCTCCATCCTATTCATGTTTCCCACAGGACGGTGGGGGAGGGAAGGAGGGAGCTGTGAGGAGAGACTCTGCCAGTTTCTAGCAGGGCTGAACTGCATGAGGGGTCTGGTGCTTCCCACATCATTGCCAGACGTGTGCCATGATAAACTCCTGCGAGTTGGCAGAGCTGGGAGTGTCCACGCAATGCTGCTCCTTTCGGTGATGCCAGTAAACGTATTGGGCTTCACCTCTGACCCCACTCCTCCCTCACACATTGGGGCAATACACAGCTTTGAGGCGCCCATGGGAACATGCCCCTGCTCTCCCCAGACTCAGATTTTCCCCACCGAGTGCAAGGAGCACAGAGAAAAGCCAAACTGGCACCTATTGTCTGGCAATTTTTTGTGCTTTCCTGGCTCTTATTTAAGATCCCGGTGTTTTATGATGAGCTTTGTCTCTCCCAGCTCAGTGTCCTCTTTGGCTGACTGCTTTGAAGTTGTAACCCTGCAGCCTTTTACCGTGGGTAATGTCCCGAGCAGAGCATTATTACTGCAGCACCTACTAGTCGAAGAAAATATTGTGACCCATTAAGGAAGGGGCATGAAGGAGCAGATGAAGTTTGAGGCCCACACCAGATACTTGTGCACAAATTGGGGGTTTGCACATGCATGCGCTATTGTGTGAGCTCAGCTTTGACTTGCACGTAAACGTTTGGGTACTCTGCGTGCACACTCGCATGCTTAGCAAGCGGATCTCTGTTCGAGGTTCGGGTCCTTATGTTTATCAACATACAAACAGCTCTTTTCTTAATGGCTAATCGGATCGTTAACTCAGGCTTTTCAATCTGGGTCATATCTAGAGCTATGCTTGACACAGCACCCATGGTGGGGACAATGGTGGCTGGAAGCTACTTCTACCCTATCCTAATCCTGTGGACAGTCACAGCTTGGTACAAATTAGAGCAGTCTCAGGGCTGCTCTGACTTGCACATGCCGTAACAGAATGTGGTGGGGAGGGGGGAGATTATGCCAACATTGAATCACAGGAGATGAGCACATGCTGTCCATGCCCCCTTCATTCCAACATGTTCTCTTTCCTGAGGGGAGGGTCAAGAGTGATGGAGAAGATGTGGTGATGCCAAGGGATTGTAAAAAGGCCATGGATTGAGCTCATTGGTTCCTCAGCTCAAGCACTGCCATGTCATTCTGGAGCACAGGACCTGAAAGGGGCTTCATTAAGCCATGTCCAGATTGCTTTTATTCTCAGATACTTCCCTAGACTCCTCAAACACACAGTGAAAAACCAGTGTAAATGTTCCCAGAGCCTGAAATCACAGAGAATTCTTTTAAAAATGGCAAAAAGCTGCATGTCAGTGGTTTCTTCTTTTATCAGGATAACATTTAAACTCCTCTCATGTTACAGTTCAGTAGGGCTATGACTCCAGCTGTCTGCTGCATTTGGAGGCCAACCACACTATATAATTGGTCCCAGAATCAACTTGGATTAAATGTCAAGGAGCAGCTTGTTGAGTGTTTGACAATTGTAAATGGATTTCCGAATTCCTACCCATCCAAAATATTCTGTGAGATGACCAAACCCTCCATATGCTATTCCCCAGAAGAGCTCAAAGCCACCAAGAGGGGAAGTTCTTTTCATTCCGTTTTGCAGAGGGGCAGGTGAAATGAAGACCCATGTTTTCAAAAGCAGTCCACACGAAGCCGGGGGAGTTGGGTAATCAGCACTGCTGCACATTTGAGTTGGTGAGGGGGTCAGCATCTTTAAAAAACAGGCCCCTATAGGTCGCTCAAGTTGAGCAGGCAAGAATGGAAGGATCAAAAATTAGCATAACTTTTGAAAATTTGGATCAGGTGACTTGCCCAGTCTCACGCAGTTAGTCTAATGCCTATGTCTCCTGTGACCGCTAGATTATGCTGCCCAAATATATTGAGCAGCAAGCAACATTTTTATAAATAGTTTTCCCGTCCCCATTTTTCCCCCACTGCATAGGTCTCTGCCAAAACCATTCTCACAAACTCTGTGCTTAAGCTAATGTGAATTAACTGTTCTCTGACTAAAGGATTTTAATCATTCAGATGAAATCAATTTGAAAAATATGTTAGATTTTAAAAGAAAGCACCATCTGAGAACTACACATACACAAATGTAATTAAAACGGAGTTAATTGATAAAGATTTTCACTGCCTTTAACTCACATTTGTGATCCCACCTGCTGTTCCAGTTTCCTATTTCTTATTATTTTTGCATTATAATGATGTTTTACCGCAAGAGAGGATGCAAACAGGCTTTTCAAAACATCATCTTGTTGTGCAACTAGGATCTATTATATCACCAATATAAAATGTGAAGTTACAATGCACCACCAATAGATGTGTCTGTTATTTAATGAAGTATTTATTTGTCAGAGTGGTTTTGCCTACATAATGGGGCAGTGGAATATCTTTGACTTTCAGGGCTGGCATTGTTTAGTACTTTATGAAAGAAGACTCTAAAATGTATATCAATTCACTTCCCCGTTTCTATCCTCTTCCAGCACCTTTTCTTCATTCATTTCCCCTTTCCCCCTCTCCCGAGGTCTCCAGATATCGTGTTGTGAATGTGGGGTGCTCAGTTCTTCCAAGGCTTCAGGATTTAAAGCTAATATTTAAAACTCAACTCAGTGACAACCCTGACAGATTTCTGATGGAGACTAATTTTTGCCAACAAAAAATACAAGTGTCAGATAAGGGCTCTGGCCTTGACTGACTCCACAAGGACAAGGCCCTGTGCTTGTACAAAGCCACATTGCAATTAGTGGGGGTCAATGCAAATGCAATTGCCAACCTGCCAGGGGACAGTTGGAGCACTGGAATTCATATCATGACTGCCCCTGTGTGGGTGTGCTGAGGAGATAGGGTGCAAAAAGGCCCTTTTCCCCCTCCGTGCTCTTGTAATTCATGGCTCAGTGTGTGTTATGCATTCTCCTTTGTGTCTGATCCCCAGAGAATATGAATCTGTCTGCATGCAGCTACGGGGCCTGTCCCTTTAGCGCGAATTGTGGAGAGTCCTAGGTGTAGGTTTGGAGGTCCTAGGTTCAGTCTGTGGTTTGTCAGCCAAGCTAAAGTCCTCATGTTAGTGTCTTCCCACCCAACAGAACAGACTGCTTCTCTTCTTTCCCAGCTAACTCCTGGGAAAATACACCACCAAGTTCAAGCGCTTGCAGATCCTGGGTGGGGAATGAGTCCTGAGATGCTCTCCCTAAGAACCAAGAACTGCCGTCCTTTCTCAGATACTGGGTGGTGGCTATGGGAAATGCTGACTGTGCAGTGGCGACCACTGTACTCTGCAGGCAGCAGGGAACATAGTAAGTGAATAGCAATCTACACAGTGTGGAAATTCCGTGTGTGATGCACGCAAACAAAGCCAGGATCAACCTGATTCTTGACGTCTGAATCCCTCACTGTGTCGGTATCAGCCAGTGACGTGGAAGAAGAACCCACTCGGTCATTTTATTTACCTTGCCCGTATGGCCCTGCAGGACGGGAGGGTTATGATGTGGTTGGTTTACTTCAGCCATTTTCCTGTAGGAGGAAGGCCCAGCTGCTCTGCGCAGATCAGTATCTGAAGTTCCCTAGTGCCCAAGAACGTTTGGGTACTGGGGTTCGGTTTGGCCTCTCGGTCCTTCCAACTTAACGAGACAATGGCAATTTGACACTTAGTTTCAAATAATGGACGCCTGCACCTATGTTCCCTCTTTAAAATGTTGTTTCTCTGAAGTGGCTCTGAGTAAAAATCCCACACAAACAAGGGGAAGTTACTCAGGCCTCATGTCTGCAATCAGAGCCAGTGCTAACGACAGGCTCAGAGCTTAGCTCCCTACGCAGGACAACCAGAGAAAAGGACTATCTATAAAGTGCTGTCAATGGCCCAAAGCAAACAAACTGCAAAAAATCAGGGATGCAGTTTTACCTTCTTCCTCTCAGTTCTTGTAATCTTCCGCTGTGCTCGTAACAATTGCAGGCAGCAAACGTTTCGTCTGGTTCTGATTTTCAATTGATGGTATCCTTTTGACTTTGCTACAATATGGCAAACATCCGCTCCAGTTCTATTACCTACATCTACAGAGAGGTGTAAAAGACTGTTCCTTTGTCACAACAGGTTCTCGAGATTTCCGTGTTTAAAACATACTTTCATCTCCCCTACTGCTTCCTCATATGACAGACCCAAGCTCAGGCTTCCTGTTTCTGATGTAGAAAAGGGGCTAATGCCTGGGGAAAGGACGAGTAGAAATCATGCTGTAGATATCCTCTTATGTGATGCCAAGGGCATGGTTCTTTTTACACTGAGGATGAGTGGAAATCTTGGGTGTAGGATTATAGGGCTGTTCACATTCCGATTTTTAAAACTTCCAGCAGAAAAGAAGAGCGTACATTTTAATTTGCATATTGTCTTCTAACTGTTTCCTTATCCAGGGTAGCTTTTATGTCCCTTCTGAAAACTGCATGCAGCATGCGTACAAATGGCATAAGGACCTGTGTTTCCTGCTCTTGAATGCGTACAGAGGACTTCATGTGTACTACAACATCATAATGAAGGAGATTCCAGATTTGCCACAGCTGAAGTTGGGTAAGACAACAGACATTTTACATCCCTTAGTGTTGACTGGCCTCATTTTAAACACATCTTGTAGTAAATATGTTTTCTGGTTTGCTGAGAAATTTTAGGGCATTTTTTTCCTGATTTTATTTTTGGTGTTTATTTAGGCTAATTATAAGCCAAGGCCAGATCCTTGGCTGATGTAAATTTACATCACTTTATTGGAATCAGTTTATACTAGCTGACGATTGCCTTGAAGTTTAGAAGGAATACGTTATTATAAGTGTCCAAAAATAGTTCATTTGAATGATATCTGGAATTAGTGGCCTTTCACAGGTCTGAGCTCCCAATTTTTTGTTCCTGTCAGGCGTGGGAGAACTTTAGAAACCAACAGCTCCTTGAGCAATTTTTTTTTTCACACTGGTGAGGGGAGGGGGGAAATAACCCTCAATTTTGGGTAAGTTTTATTCAAACATTGTCTCTAATTTTTGCTTTAGAATGGATTGCTTTTAACCTCAGACACTTTGGTAATAGCATAATTATTACATGCTCTTTCAAATGCATTCTGCTTTTCTCCCTAATCAGCTGTTTATTAGAGTCTCCTCCTGAAGCAGAAGCCATAGCTATGCTGCACATTTTACATACGAGGGTTTTTGGTGTTGGTTTCCGTTGTGGCCATGCACTATAGGCTCATTATGATTAGTGATGGCTCCACCCCTGCAAATTCCAGAAGCCAACGTTCCTGAGGTTTTGTTTCAGATTTCCCGCTGTTGTTAAGTTTTGCAGAATGTCTCTATGATCCACTTCTGCTGGGGCATAACTTCAGCAAGGGATTTCCCTGGTGCAACCTCACTTGAACATTGCAAGCTATAAAAACTGTGTCTACACTAAGGCCCAAAGCAAGCAGTTCTGCTGAGACCAAGCATAGATGCAGAAAAGGAAACTAATACACGTGCAACAAGTACCAGGGGCTTTGCAAACACAGAGGAAGGTACGGTCCCTGCCCCAAAGAGCTTACAGACGTCAAACCCAGTGCCGTATAAAGACTTCCAAGCCTGGCTTGCCTTGTTGCTCAGATATTGGGGAAGAAACAAAGTGGAGGGCAATTGGTTGAAACATTTGCTGCCTGGAAGGCTTTTGTCAGGGCACTTAGTGGCTGGCACTTTGTTACTGTACTACCTTTCCGTTAGAAAGTAAGCAAAGGGCATAATCCTGCTAAGTGCCTCTGGAGCAGCGCTGAGCATTGCCAATGCACCGACCCCTAGCGAAGCTGGGGGTGCTCCCGTGCTAGCCTTTACCCACTTGCTTGCTGGAAAACAGGTAGGGCATTTGGTACTGTCCATGCTCCCTTTCTGTGTCGAGCTGCTGCTTATATCACTGGGCGTCCCACAGAGAAAGAGCCAAATCCTGGATGCTTTTCTGAGGCAGGTGTCCCATTGAACTTCAGTGAGGATAGCTGCTGGAGTAAAGTGAGCAGGATTTTACCATTAGGGAAAGAGAGGGCCTTTTGGTGGAAGAATTTGGGTGCAGAGCCAAGGAGACTCTTGCCTGTGGAGGGTGGAGCATAGAATGCAGCGTGAATCACCCCTCGTTTTGATGGACAGTTATGAGTTAACGTTTCACTTCTGCTCTTCTCAGCTTGATTATTTTCTCTCTTTCTGCCCCCAGAAGAGCTGGCTGTGGAAGATACGCTATCTCAACTTTGTACAGAGCTGCAGGTATTTTCTTTCCATGCACACATTGCTTCCAAACTCCATCTCACTTGGTGGATGCGTATTCAGTGCCAGCAAGAAGTCAAACAAATTGTTTCTGCACTTATTTTCACATCCCTGTGATTGCAAGTGCAAACAGGACCTCCTGCATTGCCACAGAATCACTGGCTGGCCTATTTTAACAAGGGCTGACATCTCCAGCTTTAGTAACAGCCCTGAAGATCAGCTTACTTAAATAGACTGGGCGTGGGGCTGGGAGCTACCAACTCCTGTGTTGTAATCATAGCTCTCCTGCTGATTGAGTGCAAAATAGACAGTACCAAAGGGTCAAACATGGGTGCTTAAAATTAAACAGGCCGTATAAATGGGAAAATAATGAGTTGGAGTAAGGAGGTGTTTTTACCTCTCTGAATATGGCATTGGTGAGGCCAATGATGAAATGGGGCTTGCTGTTCTGGTGTTCACATTTTGGAAAGGATGTTGACAAACTAGAGAGGGTGCAGTAAGAAGCCACAAAAATTATTCAAAGGCTGGTAAAAATGCCTTACTGTGAAAGACTTAACCTTCCATTTGTTTAGTTTGTCAACAGCAAAATTGAGACCTGACTTTGATTACAGTGTATGAATTCCTTCCTGGGGAGAAAATGTTGGGTTCTTTAATGTTGTGGAGAAAAGGATCACAAAAACCAATGACTGGAAGCTGAAACCAGAGAAATTCCAATCAGCAATAAACTTTTACAGTGAGGGTAATTAACCATGGGAACAAACTATCAAGAGAAGTAATAGATTCTCCATCTCTTGATGTCAAATCAAGACCGGATGCCTTTCTGGAAGCTGTGCTTTAGCCAAACACAAATTATTGGGCTCAGTGAAGGAGTAACTGAATAAAATGGGATGTGAGTCTAATCCTCCTGATTGCAGAGAAAAACTTGAAAATATGGCCCAAGTGCATCTTGAAGGTTTAGAAACTAGAAAGCAAATCCCCCCATTGACATTTATTGTTATTTTTTAAAATCTTCGATTTTAAGGCAATGTCATTATTTTTTAATTTTTTGGGGGGTGGGGGGTTGAGGGGCTAGCTCATGACTTTTTGAAAGTCTGGCAATAAAACAGTGGATTCCAGGCTCCATTGGGCTCCTCTGAAAGTCCCAAATGAATGAATGACTATTGCAAATCTCAGATGCATTTGGAGGGATTTGGAATTCAAGGATCCTTCTTAGCCTTAGCTCCAAACCAGAGCCTAAGAAGTGCTGAAGCAAACCCGAATGGCCACCTCTCTGGGTTTCACCTGATTCTCTGACACCTGACGCACTCCCAGTTTGTATGATCCACTGTTGTTCTGCAGTAAGAACATCACAATTAGAGTTGACAGTGACCTTTCAAAGTATCTCAAAGCATCCTGAAAAGGTTAAGAGCCAATGAGCTGGAAAAATAAGCATCCTACTGTTTAATAACACTCAGTGTTAATGCAGCTTCTCTTCTGAAGCTCGCGCTCACCATGCCGTAATTTACAATTTATGCAATAACTTAGTTGCTAATTTTAAAAATTAAAAATAAAGAGCAGTTGTTTCCTCTTCTAAGCAAGAAGGTCCAGTTATACAAAATAAGGCCCTGAGTTTGCAAGGAGCATCAGGAGGGAAGATGCCTCCATCCCATGGGTCCTTTTGATTTCACAATCACAACTTGTACAAGAGTTTGCCCACACTGAACAAATTGTGAGATCAGAAATACAGCAGTGAGGGCAGTGTAAGTACATTAAGGTTACTCATTGTTTTACACACGCACACGTACCTATGCAAGGATTTACTTTTAATCACGATTTAGGTTTCAGTGCCGCTAGCATTGGGAGTTTGCCTGCATAAGGACAGGGTAAAAATTAAGTAGGAACGCAAGATTTGTTGCAGTGCAATGGTGAAAAGGGATTTTGGCTGACAAACAGTTTTTGTTGGCTTGTTTTTTTTTTTTTTAAGGTATAACTTGAGTTATTGTTATTGTTATAAATTTGTATTACCTAGTGGCCTGAGATATGAATCACAAGGCCCCATTGTGGTAGGGCTGTACAAACACATTTACCATAAAATATAATTACCATATGTGGATTCAACTGCTACGCTATCCTACAGAGGTTGGAGCTGATAAATACCAGCAGAATTATGAAAGAGAATGCTATAGCATTGTATCTTTTTCTCACTCTTGTTCAAGTGCAGTAGTGAAAGGAGAAAATACACTTAAGAATATCAGAATGGCCAGACTGGCACAGCCCCATGGTTCATCTAGCCCAGTATCCTGTCTCTGACAGTGGCCATGCCAGATCCTTCTGGCAGATGGAGATTTAGGGACACCTGGAGCGTGGAGTTGTGTCTCTGACCATCTTGGCTAATAGCCATTGATAGACCGATCTTCCATGAACTTATTTAATTCTTTCTCGAGCCCAGTTATATTTTTGGCCTTCGCAACAACCCCTGGCAATGAGTTCCAGAGGCTAACTGTGCGTTATCTGCAGATGTACTTTCTTTTGTTTGTTTTAAACTTGTTGCCTGTTAATTTCATCAGATGACCCTTGGTTCTTGCGTTATATGAAGGAATTTTGGAATTTTTTTTCATGCAATACTAGCAATTATACTTAAGGAAAAAAAAATTACCCAGCTAATGCTGTGATGTGACATAGGCAAAAAAGATGTTGCTCTAATCAAAAGGCATCACCAAGTCTGCAGAAGAGGGATCTGCATTTTGTATTTTGGAGTAAGCAGCACCATCTAGTGGGTATTTTGTAACCGACACCTATTGGTTGCATTCATTTACTTTTACTTACAATGAAGAATAAGGCTGGCTGGTGGCAACTCTCCACTCTTCTCTTATGTTGCCAGTTTCATTGGTGCTAAAATACGTGTGCTGAAATAATTCTATAGTAATTGCCTGAGCTGGGATGAAATAACTAATAGGAAAATAGCAGCACTCAGTTTTGAGTCAAGGATCATTCTTTTTTCTTTTCTTTTGTTAAAGGGGACTTAATCTAACGTCCTAATTAATGACACTGATCTAATCTCCAAACATCCTTTTTCCCTTCCAGATGTTGAACAATCCGGAGAAAATAGCAGAGCAGATAAGCAAAGACCTCGCCTGGCTTTGCTCCCACCTTCTGGCACTATGGACACAGTTCCTGGAGACGGTGACACTCCATTCAGAAGTTACAGCCTATCTTACTCAGGAGCATCACACGCTGAGGGTAATGCTAGAAAATTCATTCAGAAATGGCGATAACAAACTGATAAGAAGAAATCAATGATGCATCCTGAGTGTGCCTTAATTAGAGTCACTGGGTGAAATTCACCCCCAGGCAGAGAACCAGCCCAAAGGCTACATACCACTTATGTTATGCCTAAATCGTTGTGCTGACTCTCTGCACTGGTGGAATTTTATGCCTAGCAAATAGCATTTTTGAAATATTCTTTCAACTATCAAATCCCAGCTGCCAGTTCAACAAATAGGAGCAAGTGATGATCTTGTAACTTTATTTGTCCTCACCTTGCAGTGTTAGCCAGGTTTCCCAACTGGAGAGCATCATGCCAAGAGGGATGCTGTAGCCTGGAACGAATAGTTTTGAGAGATCCAGGAAGATCTCTACAGTCCTCAAGAGATGATGAACAGGGAAACCAGGGTCTGCTTTTATAATTTTGTTTCAACAACTTCATAGACTCTCAGTACAAGCTGCATTCCCTGGTGGGGGCTGTTATTAATCAGTTGTTACAATGGCACCAGAATTGTGCTCAGCACCTCTCAGACAAGTCTAAAGGGAAGCTCCTTTCTTTGAGCAGTTTACAAACTAAATTAACTTCATATTTTATCCCTAATTCTGTAGTTGTTTCTGCATGGGCAGATCCATGTCTCTTAGACTTCAGTAGGGATCTGTGAGGGCACAGGGGTCCACCCATTTATCTCACTGGGCCAGGGCCTTGATGTGGATTTGAATTTGAGGCCTTAGTGACACGGATTACAAACAGGCTACTGTCCTATATAAAAGCTGCATTTCAGGACTGTACCTCTAATCATACAGAACAATGAGATCTTTGCCGCTTTATTGGTGTCCTGGCTTTTGGGTAGATTGGGTCTGAAATTTGGAAAACCCTCCAACAATGGAAGAGAAGACCTGGCCTTGATAGAACACTGGAACAATGCAGAAAATGAGTTATTTTTAAATCTCAAAATACCAAATCAAACATTTGTGGTAAATATGCATGTGTCCGATTTCCCATGGTGGCTGGATTGTCATGAAACATGGACATTCATCTGAAAAAACAGAACCATCACAGGGTCAAGTAATTGAAAAATCTATCTTCCGTAGCTCCTTTAACACAGCTGCCCCTGGAAATATAGTTATGTTCCTTTTATTTCTCTTAAGCAGCCAGTACTTGTCTTCACCTTAGTATCTCACACACATTCTCATGTAGACGTGCATGCGCACATGGTACCATTTGGTTGCTCCATATATGATTATGCTGAATGCAGTAAAGCTCCACTTAAGCAAGTGATTCACTTTAACATTGATTTCAGTGGGACTATTTGCCTGCTTAGTTAAGCACGTGCTTAAGTGATGTGCTTCAGATTAGGACCGTCTTTATTATCTAACCACTTCATAGGGAGATATATAGGAAGCAGAAGATCCCTTCAATATAGCACCTAAGTTGAAGAAGTAGCATTGTCTAACAGCTAGATCAGGGGACTCGGGTTCTAGTCCTGACGGCTGTTGATTTCTTGTGTAACCTTTGGCAAGTTACTTAACCTCTATGTGCTCGGTTTCCTTTGAAATATGTGTGGTATCCTTTACCCTGCTGTGTGAAGCAATTTGAGACCTCAGATGTAAGGTATTGTTATTGTTAAACAGTCTTTTTCAAGAGATGTTAATCTATTATTTTAGAAAAGCCATTTGTCAAACATAGTTTGGAGATTTGGGGGATGTTGTAACATCATAATGTACAATTTCTGCTGCTATTCTACAATGCTGGGTTTTTTTACAAATAATGTAATAATGTTTGGGCTAGAGTTTTAACAGATTGCTTGTTCTGATCACATATCTTGTTTGAGTGTGTGGAAATTCAAAGCTTATTCCTGAGCAGATAGCAGTATCGAATTTTTTAGGACTGTATTTTTTCATACTGAGTGCCCGACAAATCATTTCAAACCTGTACCTATTTCACAATTGATTATCCATTGCTAAATTGTTCACTCTAATGTCCATGAAAGGATTTGGAAAGCTTTAATTTGCAGATATCATGCCACAGATATCTGTGTTTCTGATACGATAGGTTTTACTCCCCTCTTTGTTCATGTGTGATAATGGGAGTTACTGTGTCACTGTGTGCAGAAGATATCATTGATTATTAACTCTCCTCATTGTCAGCTGCATGGCAAAAGGAATTAAATACCTTTTTTTAAAGCTGCAGAGAAAACTGTTAAATTCACATATACCTGAAAGAAAAAGCAGGTACATTTAAACAAATTCTGTAATATTTTCAAGTGCTGTTTCTCCAATCCTAACAACTTTTGAACATCTCAGGCCATAGTCACCCATACACACTGGCTGCTTCATGCTGCTCCAGCACGGTAAAGCAGAAACCCAGCTGAATTGTCTAAGCAACCTGGGTTCCCAGGTTTCTTGTGTCACCAACGTGGAGCAAAACTACTGGAGCACACTTCTCAACCTAGCCCGCACAACTGTGAATTTGAAGCAGGGTTGTATGCACTCAGGATCTTTAAAAAGTTCTAAAGTGTGTAACCTCTGTGTTTCTTCTCCAGGTAAGAAGATTCTCAGAAGCATTCTTTTATGCTGAGCACCAAAAGCTAGCTGTGCTGACCTTTCAGGAAAGCCTGTAAGTAATTCCTGATATCTCCCATCCCTGGCACTTGGGCCCTCAAGCAAGTGGTCTCTTACAACTCCTTGTGGTCCAGATCCCATGCCACCATGTCGCCCTTTCCAGTGCAAATACAGGCCTTTTCCCCTTGATCTTCAGTGGGTGTTCGTACTCCGTACGGACGACATTGCGTCTATTTACATCTCACTTCAGGTTAACTCCACTGAAATCAGGGTAAAAAATTACACACTGCAAGCTCTAGACCAGGCCCAGAGAGCTGTAATTTCCAGACACCTGTGATATGCAGACAGGTTTTGTTAAGGCTTGTGGTTAAAACATGATGGAGACTATGGCTAAGATCCTGCACGGAGTTTCCTGCAAATCCCAAATATTCCTAACTCTTTTCTCCTCATAGACTCATAGACTCATAGACTCATAGGTCAGAAGGGACCAATATGATCATCTAGTCTGACCTCCTGCACAAGGCAGGCCACAAAACCCTACCCATACACATTTATAACAACCCCGAACCCATGACTGAGTTATTGAAATCCTCAAAAGTGAGATTTGAAGACCTCAAGCTGCAGGGAATCCATCAGCAAGCGACCCATGCCCCACGCTGCAGAGGAAGGCGAAAAACCTCCGGGGCCTCTGCCAATCCGCCCCGGAGGAAAATTCCTTCCCAACCCCAAGTGGGTGAAACTCTATTAGGTGTAGACATGGCCGCTCAGGGAGGATCGGGGAAGGCAGACAGGGCAGAGCCATGAAACGTTCATCAGTGGGGAACACAAAGCCTTGAATGCGGCTGTGGGGTGCAATTCGGAAGCTGGCTGCTCAGAATGGGCAGAACACTAGCTTGGCGCTGATAACAGTGGGTCTCAGAGTGGATGATGAATTGCAAGAGAGACAACAGTGCAGAGCAGTCAGAGAAAATCAATCTGGTACTGGGCTGCATTCAAAGTCGTGTGTTATGGATAAGAAGCAAGGTAATTGTTTCCCTCTGCTTGACGTTGTTGCTTAGGCCGTGACTGGGGAACAGAAATAGGACCCACATGATTTTAAAAATGCTTAGAGCCAAATTCTGTTCTTCGTTACCCCTGAGTAACCCTGCTGCCTTCAATGGGGTTACACAGAGCTGACTTAGGGTGACCTGATTTTATAGGGACAGTCCATATTCAGGGCTTTGTTTTTATATAGGCCCCTCTTACCCTCCACCCCCTGTCCCAATTTTTCACTCTTACTATCCAGTCACCTTAAGTGGACAGCAGCCAGGATTCCACTCCTTGGTTTATTTAGAGGCAAGTTAAGAGGAAAGCAACACAATTAATAAAAGATGAGGAAACTAGGCATGGTCTGGGGAAATGTTAAGGGAGAGCCAGGTTCGTTCTGCAGAAAAGCAGGCTGAGAGGAGGAAATACCTGCTCACAAATATGGTCACAGATACTGGCGATGGAGCAGGGGACAGTTCGGTCTTGTCTACATTGGAAAAATAAGTCGATCTAACATACATTAACTTACCGCCACCGCAGTAATTACTGAGGTGGCTGAGTTCCACACTACCCTCCTTGGGTCGTGAAGTGCGTCCTCACCAGAAGCATGTCCACCGACCTAAGAGGGGCAGTGTGGGGAGCTGAGAGACAAAGCTTATGCTCCCAGCAGGGCTGCCCCCTTCCACTCCCCATTCCCCACCGGGAGCCAGCCCAAGGCTTCTTGCCCCTGGGAAATGGGGGTCCAGTTGTCCTGGCTTCTCGCCCTTCTCCTCCTCCCCACCCTCCACCTACCCATTGTCAGGTGCCAGGTAGCCTTGTCAGCTGTGAAATGTACAGGACTGCCTGGCTCCGATGGGGAGCGGATGGAGAAGCTGTCCAGGACTTTTCCCCTTCCCGCCAGGAGCTGGGGTCCAGCCACACACAGCTTCTTCTGTCCTGGTCATAACCAGGCGCTGTGGTTCCAACACCCATAGTTTCTCCCGTTCCAGATTGCACCAGGAGCCAGGGTCCCACTGCCAGGTGCTTTTCGCCTCTCTCACATTTGGTTTTGACAAGAATGACAGAGAACGACCGATGTAAGGGAACGCAGTGTCTACATTGATACTCCATTGCCCTGTCTGTGCCAACATAAGCCTTTTGTTGAGGTGCTTTTATCATGTGGGCACATCAAGGGAGTTACACGGGTGGGCGGAGCATTTGAATGTCTACCCCTCCACTGTTTTGTCGACAAAAGCTGACTTTTGTCAACAGAACTCTAATGTAGACCAGCCCTTATTCTCATTAATCGAGTTAATCAAAAAGCAGGAGCAACTTAAATTAAATATGAGTGAAAATGTTATAGTCTTAGCATAGTTCTGCCGAGAAACAGGAAGGCAAGAGGGACTGTGACGTCCCCATTGCTGGAATTTATCAGACTGGAGACGTGTCTTTCAGAAATGATTTAGGGATGGCGAGGTTGATCGTGCCAGGAAGCAGAGGCATAGGCGAGGATTGAAGATGATGATTTCCTCTTCAAAGCGGTAACTAGAGAGAGGGGGACAGGTTTAGTGCCCAGTCTACCATGTTGTAAAGAGGAAAAGTGAAAGGCAGCCACAAGCACTGCTTGGGTGGGTGGTTGTTTAGGGCCCGCCCAGACTACAAAAGTGGGTAGTACTCACCTGGGAAGAAGACATGGCCAGAGGGGCCACAGATGCAGCTCATTCTCACACGTGGAGCCTCAAATATAGACTACAGCTTTCTGCTATCTCTGCACCCCTGAGGGAGGCATCAGCAGTAACTCTACTTGCCTCCTAACTGGGCAAACAGCCCTGGAGCAGAAGGCGAGCCATGCTGGTACAAAGATGTTTCACTTACACTTTGCTGGACTGGCACCAGTGAAACGAGCCCATTTTCTATGAACTAGAACTAACTTCCACCTTAACTGCCTGTGGAGCTGTGGAGAACAAGAGTTGGATTGTAAACATTTACAGTATCTTTAGTCCGTAAGCTCCTCAGGGCAGGATCCTGTTTGCTTCTATGTCTGTGAAGCATCTAGCATGTCTCTGGGTCTATGTTCATGATGGTTAATGAGGCTTGATTGCCACAGGCTTAACAGTGGCAGTGTTATTATGGTAGCATCTAGTTCCTCAACTGAGGTCAAGTCCCCCTTGCGCTAGATGCCCTGCAAACATAAGAAGAGACTGCCTCTACCCCTAAGAGTTTATGCTCTAAATAGACAAATTGTCAAAGGGCGAATGGGGAAATTAAAGCTCAGAGAGGCTTCCTCAAGGTCGCACAGCACATCAGTGGCAGAGCTGGGAAAAGAACCCTGGTCTCTTGATTCCTAGCCACTAGGAATTTAAGTCGTAAGTATGCTATTCCTAGCCACACTCAGCATTTATGTCGTAAGTATGCTATTTCTGATATTAGCACAGACGTGGTGGTTGCTAATGAAAATACAGACTGTTGTGTGGAATTTTGCTACTGACTTCATTGTTTCTCTCACTGCTGCATGTGGCATAGATTGCAGTGTCTAAAAGGAACGCATACAGATTTTGCGTTTTGACCTTTATCTTCACATGTTGCTTTCGAACACTAAGGGTAAAAGGGGCTTTGTCACAGGGTTCAATGGGGCCAGGAATTCCCTCTAGAAATCAAGGAGTTGGTTGTGTGTGCTAGCAATGGAAACCAAGTGGCTGCTGATCATGTACTCCATGAGTCTGGGTGGCCGTCAAGTTTGTGGGCCCTTTTACTTAATTATTCTACCAGTGTTCAGGGTGTAGCCAGAAGTGATTTTCTGGCAGGGCCTGTGATTGACTCAGGTGGGCCTACGCCACTTCCTGCTTCTGGTCAGGGAGTGACAGAGAACAGAAACTAAGCTGTTAGATGCTCTAATTACCTTGGCAACTGGCGCTTCAGGCAGCTTAATGATTCTCCGCTGGTCGCTTCCCGAGCTTCCTGCTGCTGGTCACGTAGCCAGAAGCAGGAAGTTCAGGTAGCAGCCAGCCGAAAGCTGCCTGACACTCCAGGGTAGCTTAAATGGAGCATCGTCAGCAGAAGCAACAGATTGGGTTGGAGCAATTGGAAGCTGAGGGTGAAATGTCAGACTTGAGAGGGCGTTTGTCTGGGATTCAGAGATCTGCATTAGCTTGAGAAGAAAGGAATCTGATTACAAGCCTCGTGCTGGAGTTGGCATGATCTTTTTTATTTTCTGCCAGGTACAAAGTTTGGTGTTTCCAGTTGGTGCCTGGTGATTAACTGTGTTTCCCTGAAGGATATTTGAAGTATGTGCACTCTTGCAGTAGCTCCATCCTATAAAACCTGTCCCATATGGCTACTAACTAATGCCATCTCTTAAAAGCTTGTGTTGTCTTCCTCTCTGTTTGTTAGAACGCATAGATTAGTTCAATAGAAATGCAAATAAAAATGATCTCCCATTTGAAATGTGCTCTCCCACTTGGCTGAGGCGAATTTTGGCAAGGGGCCATTCAGCAAAACTGAAAAGCCACCACATTTATAGCCGACAAAACAAAATACTTTTGTTTGCCAGGCATCCTTAATATGTGGAACTCACTGCCACAAGATCTCACTGAGGCTCAAAATGTAATATGATTCTAGCACGAATTAGATATTTGTATGGAGAATGAGAACATCCACAGTTAGACTGGAGAGGATATAACTGCCTGATTTAATAGGGGCACAAAGAAACTACAGTGCGGCGGTCTTCATAGTGCTACTCAGCTCGTGGCAGATTAGTGTGCTGTACAATAACATCCTGGCTTGCCACACACCAAACCTCCACCCAGAAAACCCCTGAGACATTTTGTCTGTTGCGTCTCATCCTCCATCCCCGCTTTCTGATACTTGCAATATGAGACAAGTCAGGAATAAAACCAGTACACGGAGGATAAATTGATTGTATTGTGCCTGTTCTACCCTTCCCCTGACAATCGTCATGTCATTCAACACTGGACCATTTATGGGCCATTTCTTCATCCTGGACTTTCAAGAGAGGGACTGGTAAGGGTCCTCTGCAGGATGGGGAAGGATGCTTCTGATTTTAGAGCAGTAGAGGGTCTTGCACTGCCCCCTGGCCAGAGTGTTGCTTAGAACAAGACGGGGAAGATCCAGGGTTAGTAGGGCATGTGCACATGACACTCTGAACTCTGGTGGATTCTGGGCTGTAGAGCAGCCAATAGGCAACTGAGTAAAGTTGCCACAAAGTGGAATAGCCCTTGGAGCTACGCAGAATGACTCCGCAGATCACATCAGCCCCTGCTGCAGGCAGAATCCACCAGTGTCCCTGTGTACTTAAGTAGGTTTGTACTTAAAAGTACTTAAAAGATGCCAGCCTTCCAGCTGCTGGGCCATGAGCTCTGAGGAGACAGAGCACTTATCTTGAGCCCCTCATTTCCAGAAGAAGCCAAGCAGGCACCAGGTTCTCAACAAATGGTCGATTTCTCTAGTGATTCCTGTAACAAGCTGTTCAGGGATGCTGTTTCCATCACAAGGAGAGCAGTGGACCCGTTTTTCGGGAGAGTTGAGTGCCCACTTCCAGCTGAGGTCAATGTGAGCTATATGTGATAAGCACCTCTGGAAACTAGTCCCGTAATGGGCTCAATTGTATCGCTTAGGTACAGCCCTGTCAGAGAACTAGTATAGAGCGATATCACACAGGAGGAACTCTAGAAGGCAGTGAGGCATAATCCTCCCTGCCGTTATAGGGCATACACGGGAAGCATCTCTTGTGATGTCACGGTGTGCCCCCGTCTCTGAGTGTATGCAAGGGGGAACATCACCCTGCATTTGCCTCAGCCACCTCCATCCCTTTTGGAGTGTCTTTCACCCCAGAAGTTCCTGGAAGGGAAGAGAGATGGCAGCAGTAAGAACAGCCCAAAGGGCTGCTGAGGTGTTGCAGCACCACAAGAAAAGGCTCCTTGCAAACCCACTCTGCAGACTGGTACAATGTAAATAATGCTGTATGCCATACTACTGAGTACCTACCGCTTTATTAAGTTCAGTCTCTCGAGTTCAGTTCTGCAAGGTGCTGAACACCTCTTTTCTGTTTGCTCCAGAGCGTTCTCCCCATTGCTGACATGAAAACCATCCGATTTATATAATGTCCAACTATAGACATAGGTGCCTAAATTTAGGCACCTGTAATTCAAAGCATTGGCCTGTGCTTTGGTCGTGCACAATCTGTTTTGTGGACGTGAATGATGGCGTAACTCATCCCACGCTTGATCCTCTCCGTGTCTTGTTTTCAGGATCCAAAGTCACAGTCAGATTTCTACGGAAATTCGGAATTCTGAGTATCTCACCAGCATGCCACCGCTGCCGGCTGAGTGCCTCGACATTGACGGGGATGTGAACACGGTCCCTGTGATTTTTGAAGACAGATATGTGGATTTCCCTTACAAAAGTGAGTAATGTCCCTCGGACTGTGCCCTCAATGTATCTCACAGGCAATAGGGGGGCAGGGCAGCTCCCAGGAGATTGCAAGAAGTGGAATGGGTGGGTGAGTGGGTGACAATGCTGAACCAGTCCTCCAGTACGGTATTAGAGGGCTCTATGGCTGCTCCAGGTTCTGTCTTGGGAATGATGCTTAAAACCAAGATTTTCCCAACTACTTGTGGTCAATAAAGATCCCGGGGAACTTCTCATCTGAGTAAGGTTATGTTTTCTAGTCAGATTTCAACATGGCGTGAATGCTTCTGTTACTGGCATCTAATTTCCCCTGTCCTTCCAGTAGATTATAGTATTTACACTTCCCGTTACTTAGACATTTTCTTTCTATTAAATGGCTCTGTTGTTTTTTAAGTTTAACAATTTAATTCCAAGAACTGGAGTTCAAATGTGAAAAGAATCCTGCTGGAGTTTTCATTTTAGTGATTAAGGGGAAATGAAAGGGATAATAGTTTCCATTATTAGAGTGACATCTAGTGGTGGGAAAATCCTCTATAAAATATTTCATCTGCAGCTTATTGGAACATGAAATCCAGGGCAGGTTATAAAACAAGCTATTGGCGCTAATATTTTTTTTAAGGTACGAAGATCTGTAGTTTTCTCTTACTGTGTCAGTTAAAACACGGTAGTCCTCAATATTCGTCTACTTAAACCTATCAGTCTTGCAAGTGTAATAAGAATATAGGCCTGCATTTCCAAAAGCATCCACTATTTTTAGGACAACTCTAAATTGCCTGATTTTTGAAGGTACTAAGCACCCACAGCTACAAGTGACAGTAATTTAGCTGTGTATTGGGCATAACAGTTACAAGTGAATAGCGCTTAAAGATCGTTGATCTGGAATGTATATGTATGGTGTGTGGATGGGAAGGTGTGTGGATGTGTATAGACACCTCCAAATATTTTGACTCCTTGTATAGGCCAGTGACTGTTTTTTTCTTTCAGGTCAGAGTTTGGATGTTTTTCCAGATTTTGAAGTTTCTGCTCTGGACAGTACACAAATGAACTTAATAAACAACAAGGAGGATCTTGCATCAACTGATGACATTGCATTAGCAAAGGGAGATTTCAGGAAGGATGCTCTGTTAATACATACAGATAAAATAAATGGGAATGCCTCCTGTATCTACAACAATATAGCAGCTGATGCTTATATGGCTAAAGGTTTAACCCAGCACTCCACAGGTCAGGCACATACAATCAACAAGGAAGTCCAAAGGAAAAATAATGTATCCCATGAAAATATGTCAGTTTCAAGTAAGGAAATTGTTTCTGGCTTGGGACCAGGCCTTTTAACACAGGCGGCAGAAGACTTCCAAACATCAGCAGATGTTTCATTAAAAGATGATAGACTTGCAATAGATGTTACATGCCTGGATATGAAACCTAGCAATAAGGACTCCCACAAAAGTGAACCCATGTTAATCATTAGCGCGCTGTATGAGAGTGGCGCTCGTGACCTCGTAGACAGGACTGAGTTAAGTAAAGTAGCTAAAATGGATCATTATGAAAATATTCTCACTTCAGATGAACTTTCCTTAAATGAACAAAACCATCCTGAAAAACCAGTGGATCAAGACAACAAGGCTGTGTTACCAGTTTTGAAAGCATTACCAATCAGTACTTTTGACATATTAATCCAGACAAGAAAAGATGCACTGGAGGTGAAGTCGCTTGTTAAGGAGCAAAGAGCTGAGGAATGCGAAGAGTTTACCCTGACCTCCGGGGTCATAAAAAGATCTTCTTCAGTAATTTCCGACTCAGGCATTGAAAGCGAACCCAGTTCAGTGGCTTGGTCAGATGCACGTAGCAGGGCATTGGAGCTGCCCAGTGACCGTGAGATCCTGAACCAGCTGGTACGAAGGCACACCGTACACAGAAACTCTCTAGAGGGCGGGCATACAGAAAGCAATACAAGCTTGCCAAGCGGGATCCAAGCATCGCTGACATCCATTAGCTCTTTGCCATTTGAGGAAGAAGAGAGGCAAGTGGAACTTACAAAGCTGACTAAATCTGTTTCCGCTCCACAGATCAGCAGCCCAGAGGACCCCACAGACAGCATAGATATATCCAAACATGATAAAGCAATCTTGGAAGCTGTGGAAGGGCACTTGCAAAGCAACATGGAAATGACACACGGAAGCGTAGAAATAACTGGGCAATTTTCGGGCTGTCAGAATGCCGTGGAAAGTGAGCGATCAGAAATAGGCATTGCCACAGGAGAGCATCCAAGTGCTGCTGTCAAACAAGGTAACAGCAGCACTGAGCTACCAGAAGAAGTGGAAGATAAGGAAGGTTTTACAGACTGTAGTTTGAGCTATGCAGCGCAACCTGTAAATCAAAGGCAGCACAACGCTGAATGCCGATCAGCACAGAGAAACGAAGATTGCAGCTTGGAAACCCCAAGTGTCTGCACCTCCTCAGACCCCAGTGGAGTTCAGTTCGGTGCATACAGTGGGAATCTGAAAGATGCACTTAAACCTGTGCCTGAGGGGTTGAAAATAGGTCAAGGCTTTTATTCCGGTGTTAGCATAGCAGACGTCAAGAATTTCTCACATGGTGTGAGCCAGGTGCTAGACTTTTGTGATGCTGTTGAGATGTCAACTGAATTTGGCTCAACAAGAGAAGAATGTGGTAGCCCCACCATCAATGAAATGGTGGTGTCATGTGAAGAAATGCAGGGTTTACAAGAAATTGAACTCAATGACACATCTGCCTCGGTAGACTCTGCTGTGGGATCTTATTGTGTCGAATATCCTCAGGAACCAGACAACATGACACGTCAGCTCGTAGCTAATGGCACTGGGTTTCACTCTGTGGCTACTGAGGGGTTGGCACTGGAAAGCCGAAAGGCTGTTGAGGTGGTTAACCTGTCTGTTTCTTGCACAGCTACATGTCTTCCCTTTTCTTCTGTGCTCAAAGAGACTCCTGCCATGGTTGGCTTCTCTTCAAAGCAGGCTGCTTTCCCTATTACACGCCAGCCTTTAGGCTCTTTTGGAGTTGTCTCCTGTAATCCAGATGACATGGAGGAAGAGGCCAATGAAAGGATGCTTAGGTAAGATGGTCTAATGGCTTCCTTTATTAATGTTGCTGTAACACCTAAAAACCCCAGCCAAGTTCAGGTCCTCAGTGTGCTAGGTACGATGCGATGCACATTAAGAGACAATCTGCATCCTGAGGAGTTTACAATATAAATTATCCAGACAGACAATGGGTGGGAGAAGGGCTGTAGCATAACCCTCATTGTACAGAGGGGGAACTGAGGCACAGAGACACTGAGCGATTTCTCCAAGGTCCTACAGGGAGGCTGTTGCATTGCTGGAAACCCTGAACCCTGAATCGCAGTCTGGTGCCTTAGTCCATCTTTCCTTTCCACTTACCCTGGGGTATTTTGCATTGATTGTCTAGCTGACAGCACAATATGCAAACCTACACTTTTTGTGTCCTGTGCAGTGCTGGGAGAAAAATGGGGGCATGGGCAGTTATCTTAAAACATTTAGGTGGGTAAGGAGTAGATTTTTAAAGGGTGTGTCTTTTGATTCCTATTCTTTTGATAGCTCTGCGTAGATTTTCTGCGATACAGCTACTTGTCGGTCCTGAGTCTCCCTCTTAGGGCGACCAAAAGATTCTTAGCAGCAAACCCGCTTAGGATCCTAGCGGTTGAGGTACCAATGGGATGTTTCCTCCCACAGGAAATAGCTCGTTCCTTGTTTGGTCATAGACTATCTACCCACCACCCGACCTCTCTTAGTCATCATAAGTCATTGAACAGAGTGCACAGGGCTTTACCTTCAAAGCTGAAAAGGGAATGTATTGCAAGTGCTCATTCCTAGTCTAAAGGTTGATTGTTGAATGCCCAGTTCTCTGTGTGATTAATTAGTGTATTCTCCAGTTTTTATCAGGCCAAAGAAAAGTTTAAAAAAGAACTGAAGATTGAAGGATTTCTGTACAGTGACTTCTCTGTACTAGCTTCTGATATCCCATATTTTCCACCAGAGGAAGAGGAAGAAAATTTGGAAGATGGAATTCACCTGGTCGTCTGTGTCCATGGACTGGATGGTAAGGCCCGACAGAGATGCTGTGCAGAACTGCCTCATGGAGTTTGTTCATATTAAAAATACAGAAGTTCAGATCCTCAGCTGGTGTCAATCAGCATAGCTCCATGGATGTCACTTACACCAGCCAAGGACCTGGCTGTAGTATGTTGTTCTGGCTAATGTCACTGGAAAGGGTCTGAGCAGAAATTCTAATATTTACTCCACAAATGCTTTTGTTACAAAATGGAGAATTTTGCCCTAATTCCCCCACCCCACCAAGCCCAACCTTTTGTGCCCAGTAAAAATGTCAGCCCCCTCCTTGGCATTTCCCAATCAGCCGATCATTTAGCAAAATACCATCCAGCTAAAAGCAAACTGGTTTTCATGGGAAGACACGGGAAGGCTGCATGGGAAGGCTGGATTGTGTGTAAGTCACAGTGTCTAGCAATAGCATCCCAGAAGAGACCCTGTGCTTCAGACTCACCCCTTTGGGGTCACAATATGTCCTAGGCCCCCCCTATTCTGCTTGGGAAAAAAGGGAGCCATTTGCTGTTGCTCTTAAAAGGACAGCTGATTCCCTCATCTCTGCTGGCCAGCCAATAAGGGATGAAGTGGAGGAGCCGTTGGGATCCCTGTTTCCTGTCAATTCTGTATCTTCCGTTCTGGGGGAACATCTGGCATACATTCTACAGCACCTGGAGCTAAGATCGAAGGGGGCCTCAGGAAGCTGCAAAGCTGGTGGGAATTCCTTTCCCACTGCTGCTTCCCTGTGTGGCTGCATTAGGGTTACGGTTAACGCCAGTCACTGCAGCCACTCCAGGGACAGTGCTGAGATTTGAAAAGAACATAGCGAACAGCATCTCTATTATTTACCCTATTGTGAAATGAAATCGTTTATCAAATGCTGTTTCTTTTTAGGGAACAGCGCAGATCTACGACTGGTAAAGACTTTTATAGAACTGGGACTCCCTGGTGGAAAGCTGGACTTCCTAATGTCTGAAAGAAACCAGGTAGTTTAGGGCCAGTTTCTGCCCTCTTTTACATCTCCTGCAGTCCCATTGAAGTCACTGAAATGTAGCCCTTACAAAGTAGAGACCAGGAATTTTACATGTCAAAAGCTTACTGCCCAGGGCCAGAAACTACACACCCTAAGGAAAAGGCTGGTTGGGAATTTTGTGAGGAGTTGAAGGGTGCAGGGTTTAGCATGGGTGTCCTGCATCAGCTCCCACTCAAATCAATGGGACTCTTCCTCTTTGGAAGTCAGCTGCTATGGCTTGATCCTACTGATCTATTGGCATTAGTGCTCCAACGATCAGCCCTTGGGAAAGGAGATCATTAAAACATATTAAATGGCGAGTCCAATCCATCCGTCTCTTGTATCACGTGCAACATTCTTCAGAACAAAAAGAAAACAGCCAACCTGATTATGTTCATTCTAAAAACTCAAGAGAATGCCATGGGTCCACTTGGGGGAGCTGGCTCTGCTGGTTTTAGTTAAAGCATCAAACAGCTGTTTCCTTTGTCTAGTATACTGTGAGGTTGTATGAGAAAGAAATGCCCTCCAGGAAAGGTCACCCATTACTTGTGCAGTGTAGAGCAGCAGAAATGAACTCTCTGCGCCACATCCATGTTATGCAGCATATTTAGTACAAAAAGGGCCACATTCATAAACAGGGTAAGAATTCCAGTGTCCAGGCAAAAGCATTAATCTGTTCTGTTAACAGTACCAGGAAAAATGTCCCAGTTTTGTTTGCAGTGCAGATCTCTCTTATCCAAAGGCGGGTTGCAATTGAACCACTTGTGTTCTTGCCATGTGCAAGTTTCCGTTGATTTCAGTAACCATTCTCTGGATATACAAGGAGTGCAAAGTAATAATAGTGAAGGTAATATTTTGCACCTTTGCTGGAGGCTTGCAGTGAGCTTTACAAACATGAAACAGTTGAGCCTTACAGCACCTCCTAGCATGCATGGTGAGGCATTATCATCTTCATTTTATAGGATGGGAAACCAGCTTGCCTCAGGTCACGGAGCAAATCCATAGCAGTACTAGGAAATGAGCTCATGTCTCTTGACTCCCATTGTTATGCATTTAGCCACCCTATCCTCCTTCCTCCCTGCAACAGAGAACCATATGGAGACCGTAACAGATCCTCAGTGTGAGCTGTCTAGCCAAACTTTGCCTTACGGGGAAAAAATGTGAATCTGTTGCATTTGGATAGGCACTGAAGTGATATTGAGGGATGGAAACACAAACGGGTGAAGCAGGAGGATTCCGTGTGTGTTCTGTGTATGACTTACACTTGGGATGCTGTTTTTCCACTTCTAAATAACCTACAAGATTCAAGATAATGAGCTTAGTAGGAAATCATTAATTATCGATGCAGACAAAACAAACAGGCATGAGGTTAGCAGACAATATTTAGTTTATGAGAACATTTATTTTAAGGCAGCACTGAAAATTGGATACACTCATGTTCTCCTTTGAAAAAGCTGCAATTAGTGAGATGAATTTTGTCACAAAAGCATTAATTACTCGATATGTTTTCCCTGAATATCTGCTCCAACACTTGATGATTGTTTCCCTGGCATCTCATTAGTTTTGAATTTGATTTAGAGTCCTGACTCAGTTCTAAACAAGCAGACTCTCTTGCAGTCCTGTAGACGAGACAATTTATTGTTTGTTTTGTTGCATCACAAATGGCAGTATTGCCACAGGCAATAAATAACTTAAATACTCCGCTGATCCCCATCATGCTACTGATTCACTGTCAAACACCACGTGGTATTTTATGAGAGCAGCATCACATTTTTTAGGATAACTTCGTTAGAGTCAACAATGACTGAGAGTCAGTTTATAATACCATAGACTAGTCTAGTCTGATAGTCCACTAATAAAACCTAAATGCTAAAGTTGGGGCTGGTCTGCACTAGGAATTTACATCAGTATAGCTATGTCTTTCCAGGTTGTGAAAAATCCACACTCCTGAGAGACAAAGCTATGCCCACCTAACCCCAGCGTAGATAGTGCTGGGTCAACCGGAGAAATCTCCATAGCTACTGCCTCTTAGGGAGGTGGATTACCTGCACAGATGGGAGAACCCCTCCTGTGGGCATAGGTAATGTCTACACGGAAGTGCTACGGCAGCACAGATGCAGCTCACTGCTGTAGTGTCGTAAATGTAGACATACACGTGGTATCCTACATAAGTGGGCTGATATTCAGAGGGGCTGAACATCTGGATCTCTCTCTGACAGTAAGTCAGGTCACTTTAGGAAACTGCGTCTAATAATATTGAGTTAAGCAGCTTGTGTGTCATTACTATGATCTTGAAGTGTGGTTCTGCTCCACAGAGTGGTTATGTAAAAAGGGGGTCGTCTTACTCAACAAATCTGTTCACTTTGTGTGTTCAGAGTCATGTCTGTGTTAGAGACTAAAATTAGTTTTTATGCCTTTTACTCCTGTTAGTCCTGCTGAGCTAAGGCGGTGTGAACCAGAATATATTCCTTCTTGTGCGTCATCAACAGACTTGCTCACTGTGTTCCAATTAGCTAACCCGTGCAAATGTCACCCACAAATGTCACTTTGGGCAGAATTTATCCTATGGACCCTTTGTTACTATTAATGGTGTATGAGAAAGAAGGGAGCAGCTTGAGTGAGTTTGCAGCGTTAGCCCAAAGGGGGTGAAAATCAAATTTGTTTGCTTGCAAACTGAGTGTATTCAATATGGAATCATTGAGAGACAGCAAACAAGGAACTCCTTGAAGCTGCTTTTTACACAGTCGCTTTTCAGAGGAGAAATGCAGCTTCCAGGGGACCTGGAGGATGAGAAAATTTGGATTTGTGCTTTTTTCCCCCTTGCCTCTTTATGATGCACAAAGAAGTGTTGGAATGTTATCGTTTGTACAGTGTTTTGTACAGCAGTGCAGCACATTGACAGTTATGTTCATCAACTGACACCATTCTCTCTTCACCAGACTGATACTTTTGCTGACTTTGATACGATGACTGACCGATTACTGGATGAAATTATTCAACATATCCAGTTATACAACCTTTCCATCTCCCGGATAAGGTAAAATGTGCTGACAGTTAACTGGATGGGACAGAGCACAGTAATATTCAATAGACTTATATCTCTCCATTTTATGCGGCCTGGGCGAAAGCCTATTCATGTTGATGGGAATTTTACCATGGACTTAATGGGCTTCACAATGTATGAATTAAAATGTTGTTACCTGGCAGAGGAGCTGCTGAGCTGGAAATGTCATGGAGGATAACGGATGTGGGAAAACATGACTGAAGGGCACTAATGAACCATCTGTGTACAGGCAGAGCCAATCCACATAGAGCAAATGAGTTCAATGCATGCCACACACATTTTGAAGTGAAGAAATATATATTCAGCTTTTGTGTTATTGTGTCCTGTCTCTCCCAACAGTTTTATTGGTCATTCCCTTGGTAACGTCATCATCCGATCGGTGCTAACTCGGCCCAGGTTTCGTTATTATCTCAACAAGTTACACACCTTCCTGTCCCTCTCCGGCCCTCACCTAGGAACGCTTTACAACAACAGTACTTTGGTTAGTACAGGTAAGAGCTAATGAAAAAGGCTACGTTTGCTTTCCTATGTGGCAGTACCCGTAAGAGACCACTGTCTGAATGGGGCAAGGGTCCCAACCAGTTGTTGTGCGTGTCACTAACTAGAGCTGTGGGAAATATTTGCACCAAACCACCAACCCACTTGGGCAAGTGTTTAGCTGCATTCAGGAATTTCAGCCCAGTTTCTGAATCAAGACAGCCTGGACACGTGGGCTAAGGCTAAGGGCCTGTGCACTGAATCTCAGCTCCCAACCACCCCTCTGTTGCCTGGAAAGAGTTGTTTCTGCATGAAACCCCTGACCAAAAGCAGCCTCTGGAACCACCAGTGTAGTACCTGCAAAAATAAGGGGGTGGGATTATGCCCCGGGAAATGGCCATTCTCCAGGCCTCTCTACTTCTAGCCTCTATGGAAAGGCATCCTTAGGGCTGTGGGAAGAGAGAAATACTGCTGGGGTGGCAGCTCTTGTGGGTCCAGATCTCCCGGATCTTTCTGCTCTCTGCTCATGGAAGCAGAGAATACAACATGGCCCTTAAGTTTTCTAGCCACTGACTAGCACAAGAAGATATGCAGAGTTCTCATGTCCAACGTCCTTGGCGGCTCTAGCCCTAGAATGATCAGTCACAATTTTTTAACCATGGAAGTGATCCTTGAATTTTTAAGGCGTTTGGTCTGATAATTACAAGTATGGGAAACATGTTGCTTGTCATTCTAGGCCTATGGCTCATGCAGAAGCTGAAAAAATCAGGGTCACTTTTGCAGCTGACTTTCAGGGACAACGCAGATCTGCGCAAATGTTTCCTGTACCAGCTCAGCCAAAAAACAGGTGAGTCAACTTCCGAATGGAGAGCAAATTCTCCAAAGTGTTGTCCTGGACTGAGGTGCTCTTCATGAAATAAAGGAAATCATCTGCATTTGATCAGTGATTTTCACTAATCATTGTTGGCCTGAGGGTGAGATAGGCCTGAAGCAAAACTTGTTAGGTTGCTACAACTTAATTTATATTGTTAAAGGGCAAAAACTTTATTGCCTAGTCAAAAACTAGTTTGACTCAATTTCAAGCCGTTCACTAGAGTTGGATGAGAGTGGAGAGACACAAGTTTTGGCAAAAAATGGAGATTTGATAAAACTGAAACAATTTTACCATTTGTGTTGGTTTTGCTGAATTATTTCATCCACAAAAATCCCTAAAAAATTCCAAAAAAGTTCAAAACATTTTATCTTGACATTTTCAAAACAAAACATTTTGATTGTTTGGTTCCAAATTACTTTTCAGTTCAAAACTTCCTTTATTTAAAAAAAAAATCAAAAATGTTAAAAAGGCTCTAAATCTAAATGCCTTTTTTTTTGTTTGCCAAAAATGTCAAAAAATGTTTTCAGTTCAACCCGTAACATTTTTTTCTTTTTTTTTTTAGAATTTCCAGCAAACAAAAAAAATGTCCATTATTAACACAGCCCTAATTCTCACTTCTAGGACCCAGGATGTTATGGATCTAGGTCCCTAGTGATGCTTTGATTTATGCCCATTGTTGACACCACAGTTCAGTGCCAGAGGGAAAGTTACAGGCTCCATTCTTCAACTGTAATGCTAAACAGCGGTCCCGTTAGCCCCACCTCAGTCTGGCCATGGGCAACTGAACTAACTCAGAGGCTCTTTTAGAAAAGAATTAGATTTATCCCTAGTGTCCTAGCCCAAATTCCCTCCCAGTAGAACATTCCCTCTAAAGCAGAAGTCTGTGTATGGGTAAGCTAGTGCTGTGCATATTTGTCTACCTTGTTACAAGGAGGAGGGAGAAAAATTGTTCTTCTTAACCTCTGAGAACAGGACAAGAAGCAATGGGCTTAAACTGAAACAAGGGAGGTTTAGGTTGGACATTAGGAAAACCTTCCTAACTGTCAGGGTGGGTAATCACTAGAATAAATTGCATAAGGAGGTTGTGGAATCTCCATCATTGGAGATTTTTAAGAGCAGGTTAGACAAACGCCTGTCAGGGATGGTCTAGATAATACTTAGTCCTGCCATGAGTGCAGGGGATGGGACTAGATGACCTCTCGAGGTCCCTTCCAGCCCTATGATTCTATGATTCTGCTGATATTTAATTAATTACAAATGAAATAATGTGATACATTGCCCTTTCCCTTCTGGCAGCCTAATATCAAATGCTATTATTTAATAACACTTAGTCTGACCGATTTGGAGCTGATATGGAACGATGTTAGGAATATTGCTATGTCATAATTTTCTGAGAGGAAGTTGTATGTTGAGATTATTAGAATTTCCTGTATGACTGTATGGATCTAATTTACATTGGCGGTAGAGGAAAATGTATTGTACACCTATAATGCCTGAATTCGACGGATCTGCGCAGGCAGGCCACACAGCAGCTCCCAGGTAAGAGAACCCAAGCACACAATTGAAGGAGAATGGCATCCTTCCAGGCTCTAGCCCCAAGTGACACAGCTACTCTGGGAGGTGAGAGGTTAAAAGGGCTATAAACAGTTATAAAAAGTCTTCGTCCCTGCGAAGGAGGTGAATTGCTAGGGGCTGCCCAGGGAGTGTCAGTGGACAGGGAGACAAGCTGACGAAGAGAGACTGCAGAAAAGTCTACAGGGAGTTAGTCAGGAGATGGTTAGATACCTGGGAAATAGACACGTGTAGCCTGCTCTGTTGTTTATAAGACATGCTTTTTCTTAGATGCTTTTCTTCTAGATAAATTAGACTTGCTTTAAGGAGGCTGTTGGATCACAAATTACCACTGTCATTGCCCTCGAGGAGACACAACTGCCACCCAGGACTCACTCTGAGATGGGAAGAATTGCATGATTCAGCCCTGAGTGTAGGTGACAGCTAGAGGCTTGGGGTGCACTTGATGAGACCAGGAGGGGTCAAAGGTGCAGTTTGCCCAGGAACTGTGTCACTTAGTACTTACCATCCTCAAATATTGTACCGATGCTAGCTGACCCTCACAACACTTCTGAGGGGCAGGTGGTTAAGTATAGTATTCTCATTTTACACAGAGAGAAACACAGACACAGAGAAGTCAAGAGATTTGCCAAAATCACAGAGCGAGTCCGAGCTGGGATTAGAACTCAGGAGCTCCCGACTCTCGTTCCATAGACGCATTCCATAGACCATGCAGTGCTACTAATAATCTGGGACATGCCCCGTGTCACACAGCAAAGATTGTGATAGCATTAGGATGTGAATGCATCACTCCCAATCTTGTGTTTTAATCAGCAGACCACTCTCTCTCATCCCTTGCAACAGCGCCATTCTGCGTCCTACAGATTGAGAGTCTTGTCCCAAACTCACTGAAGTCAAGGAAAGACTATCATTGACATCAGTGAGTTGTGGATCAGGCCCAAACTTGACCCCTGCGCTACTCCGTGAACCTTGTAGTGTGGAGCACAGTGTGTGAAGACTTCCCTTCCTTTAATGGTGGTGTGTTGAACAGTCCAAAGGCTTATGATCGATCCATCTCTAGCACTATATGCACAGCTCATGTACTAGAACAAGCAGTGATTGATGCTGCACATTGAATTCATCTTGTCTGATCCAGATGAATGCACAGTAAACTAACAAAGAAAACAAAATCGTAAATTACAGGAATGCATTCTCAGTACCATGGGCTTTTAATTGCTAAATAGCAATAATGTCCAGATCCTTTAAAAAGAAAAATACGCCAGAATCTACAGTAAGAATATCAACCCTCATTCAGATCCCCCTTAAAATCTCTTTCCTGCTATGTCACCACTGAGAAGTGGGTGTATTAAAAACAAACAAACAGACGAAACCCAACAACAATAAAATCTCTAATGTAATGGAGCTATCCCTCTGCTTAACTTCCTTGCTAAGTAACCATGGGCTATCATTGCTGTGAGGCTGCACCTTCCTGTCTCCTTCCCGCCACATTTTTTGTTCATTTATGATGCTCATTTGTTTGTTTCACTTCTCAGTTTAGGCCCCAATCCTACAGCCAAGAATACCCATTGAACCAAATAGGGCAGCTCGTGTGGAAAGTTGCTCACGCGCATATGAATTTGCAAGATCAGGGCTTTATATTGGAAGCTCTTTGGAGCAGAGGCAGTGCCTTTACCTTTTCCTGTTAAGCATCTGGTCCACATGAATGTTAGAAATAACTAATAACATGACAGCTTCCAACCATGACATCAGTGGTTTGCGCTATGACTATACTGTTCTTTAGACGTGTAATCTACATATATAACTATTCCTCCTCCATTACATCGTACATTTGAAAACATATGCAGGCATAACCTACTCCTGAAGAAGAGCTCTGTGTAAGCTCGAATGCTTGTCTCTCTCACCAACAAAAGTTGGTACAATAAAAGATACTTCCTCACCCACCTTGTCTCTGTAATACTCCTGGTAACATTCATGTAGATTTTTTGTTTTGATACATTTCTGAGATATAATGTATGGTGTATTACTTCGTTACAGGTCTTCAGTACTTTAAAAATGTAGTGTTGGTGGCATCTCCCCAGGATCGATATGTCCCATTTCATTCAGCAAGGATAGAAATGTGCAAAACCGCACTTAAAGACCGGCACACAGGTACGATAAGACCCCTTTCTCTCTTCACAAAACCCACTGAGATGTTTGTTTAAGTCTTTTGTACAGCTGAGGATGTTGCATCAGAATTATTTTTTGCATTCACCATTTAAAAAATAATCAGCGAAAACTCAAATGTCCATTTGATAAGCTGGACAATTTTCTCATCCAAGAGGAAGCTGTTGAAGTCAATACAGGAGCTTCTTCAAAAGCTCTTTGTGTGATCAAAATGAATTTCATTCAAGACTGTAATCAAAGGCTTCCCTCCCCTTGATTTCTGTTAGTAATTATTATATAGTAGAATTTGTTCCCAGCATTGCTGTTCACCAGCTGCTGAATAACCAGGATTCTTTCACCTTTGTTTCTCATCATGTCCCTTGTTCAAAGCCCACTGATGTCAATGGGAGCCTTTCCTTTAATTTAAATAGGCATTGGATCATACCCCTTATGACTTAAACCCCCAGTCCCATCTGAAATCCTTTGTGTTTGTGTGGGCTTGGAGCAAATCCCTTCACATCAGTGGAGACATCATACCTGCTTTTTACCAAAATTGTCTTTGGCCCTGTGAATTCTCTTTTATTATCAACAAACACACAGTCCATTTACAGGGCACCGCACAGCTCCGTTTGAAGGGGACTGTTGCAGGGTTGGTTGAAAAGAGAGAGAGATTGAGCCGGGTGGAGTAATAAGGAGCGTCTATTTGGTTACAGCTTCTAATCCATTCGTTCCCCTTTGCCTCGCGACCAACAAAGTGAGCCCCGAGTTCCCTACTTTACAACTGTTTATCGAAAGTAATATGTAAATACACACACTTCTACAACACCCCCTAAAATCCCTATTTGGTAATATAAAAGATTATAAAATGAATATTAATGGCTAGGGGAGGCATATAATTACATCCTCCCTATTTGTTAGTTCCCACAAAACTTGCACAGCATATGCTTTTATCTTAACAGCAGAAATGACCATGAAGCCCCTTCACAAACTAGCACCAAGGGAAGAACAAGGGGGAGAGATCTCAAGCCCCCCCTAGCAGACACGCTGCCTGGGAAAGACGAGATAACACCCTTTTATCACATTCTTGTCCAGGTGGTGAAGAAAGGGGAGCACACAGTCAACTCATGTTCTCTGCTTCAGCTGCTACTCCGTGATTCACTCCCTCTGTCCCTCACTTCAAGGGTAAAAAGTTGCTGTGATTGGCTTCCCTCCCCCATTCCCAACTCCAAGGCTAGAAAAGGGTTGTGATTTGCACATGATTATTGCTTGCCTAGTACATGGCCCTTTCAGCCCAAGTCAGGGGTCCCACAGAGGACAATTTGTGTTCAAAGCCTGGGCCCAACTCCCAGCCCCCCAGGAATGTGGCCCAGCGCAGACATCCTTTGTCCCTGTGCCCACAGGCACTGTCATAATGGCAAATGCATAGCAATATGATTCTTCTGTCACCAGTTTCAGGTGAATGATTGATCTGAATTGGGTTATTCTGATCTACACTAATGTTAGCAAGAAGAGACGTCCATGTCCAACTGGTCAAAAATGATACCTGGTACTATCAGTCTCTCAACTATAGTCTTCCCCCCTGCTTTCCCCACTGATTTCCCAGCCTGGACATAAGTTGAGGAAGGAAGGACATCTTTCCACCCATTCCTCAGGCATTCATCTCACAGGAACACTAAGGCCTAATAGGATCCAGATCCAGATTCAGTATAAATCATTCAAATCCCTAAAGAGCATTAGCTGGTTTCCTGGACAGCCTCCTATTTAGCATTCAGGAATAGACAGGCAGGGTGTTCTGGCCTTAGCTGGTTCCCCAGTCGAGTCCCAAAGGAGCTGTATGCCCCATTGCTAGCCCATCTGAACTCTACCTTACAGAGAAGTAAGGGTCCAATTCTTTTACCTTTGAAGCTAATGGGAGTTTTGCTCTTCACTTCAATGGGATCAGGCCTGAGTCCTGAGGTACTTTGTAAAGTGTAACACCCAGAACTTCAGACTAATAACCCCAATAGACCCATCAGGCTGCTCTGTATGCCATGGACCCACTTCTGATTAACAGTAATATGCCTTTTGATCCACCTTGCTGATAGAAGATGTCCGATGTCTTGGCACCTTTCAGATTTCACCATCCATTGCTGCCCTGGTGCAATTGCACTGAGTGGAGAAGACCCATCACAGAGTCAGTGCAACATTGAGACGTAGGTATGACACTTTGCCTCTTAAAATATCTTTCAGGTCCCATTTACGCAGAGATGATAAACAACCTCCTCCAGCCTCTGATTGGAGTGAAGGACTGCACTTTAATCAGACACAACGTGTTCCATGCCCTCCCAAACACTGCCAACACGTTGATTGGACGGGCTGCCCACATAGCGGTGCTGGACTCTGAACTTTTCCTGGAGAAGTTTTTCCTCGTGGCAGGACTCAACTACTTCAAATAGCACCTCAAGCACTGGGTAACAAAGGAAAAGCGGTGTGTTCAGTGGCATAGAATCCTTTAGCCAAAAGAGCGCAGTAGTAGGAATGAGACGGGGATGATGAGGTGGGACCCTAACGCTCCTCCCATTTTCATTTATGTTTCAGAGAATAAAGTGCTGTGGCTTTAAGGTATTCAAACTTCCAAATATTGGTGCTTTTGGAAGACAACAAATATTCATGTTCAGTTGCTGTGTTCTCTTTTGATTGTTCACCTGACACAAAAGTCACCTCTGAAATAGAGAACAAAAATAACTCTATAGATATGACTGAACCAACATGATTCCAACCTCTGTTAAATATCAACCCAGGGACCCAGTCTTCTTTGATTCCAAATCCATGTACTTAATGAGAAAGCTATATATCTGTAGCACTTCTGTGGGGGTAGTTAATACAAGAAAAATCAAGCATTTATGAACTCAGGTTAAAACCTCATTTTGATTAACTGGAAAATAGGAAAAATATGTATGTGGTCAGAATCCTTGATAGCTTCAGTGGTTCCATTTGTCTACAGAAAATGCACAGATGTTTCCATTATCTGTACTCATTTGTATCATTCATATGCTCAAGGAATGGAAATGGGGAAAAGAAACATTTAATAAAAGGGAGGAACCTTTATTAAACCTTTAAATACTCCATTCCATGTGAAATAAATGAACTCAAGATAGAAGCTGCCAAACCACGAGGAGTATATTGGAATAATTGTGGGATACAGTCATCTTCCGTTAGCATTTCTCCTGTTTACATTTATGGACTAACATTGCTTTGCTTGTCCTTATAACCAAGGTACATTTTTTAGTTTTTAAATCTGTACCTAAGATTTAAAGATCTGTCCCAATGTACAAAGATGTTGGTATTTTGAGCTGGTATTCAAAATCATGCCAATAATAGTGCTAGCAAACCAATCAATGACAGTGGTCTGTAGCTTTTCCAGGGAAGGTTATGAAATGCTTTAAAATACAGCTCTCTTCTATTAGGCCACTTCTGGAATTTGTCAGTCCCATCTGGAATGCTGTATGCAGTCCTGATTACTACAGAACTAAAACAGACACATTTTAAAGAGAAATTAATGAAAAATATCAAAGTCATTTCCCAGGGTTCAAAATTGATCCACTTGCCACTTTTTCAATTTTTGTGTGTTTTTTTTATTGAAATTTTTATCAAAGATATGATCAAAATTCTAAATGGTGATTTTTGATAACTATTTCAGTATGTTTTTCTAACATATTAGATAAATTTTCAATAAAAATAAATCACATCCATTTTGGGGGGAAAAATATTTGGGGAAAAACTCAAGGGTCCTTCATGAAATATTTTGTTTTTGAAAGAAGGCAACGTTTTAATGAAAACTTTTGTGTTCAGAATAATGTTGACCAGCTCTACATACAGTGTATAATCTTGTAGGGTGTGGAGTGGAAAGCAACAAAGATGGTAGCAGGTGTCAAGAATCTATATTATAAAATAAGGTTAAGGAAATTATATTCCCTGAAGAAGGAGATTTCAAAAAGCTCTAAGGGAAACTGTGAAATATTGTGGAAAATAAGGTGATTCACTTTAGCGGCAGAATTTAGGCAGAATTATTTAGCAAATGGAACTTCTGTGGCAAGCAGTTGATGCAAAAAGTATTAATAGGCTTACCACCAGTGTTTGATTCTGGATACGAAAGACAGGGCTCATGGTGCTAATAACAAGAAGGTGGAATTAAGATCAGCAGAAAATGGGCAGGTATGCTGGACCAGGACACCTTTTTTTGTCCCTTAAATGTCATGTTGAAATGAAATAGTAATAGTTAGAACTTCCATAGCATGTTTGGAAACATTAAATATTAATCAACACTCCAGTGAGACATATGGCTACGTATTATGAACCTCATCTCACTGATGGGTAATTTAAAGCTGAAAAGCTAGATGACTTGCCAAAGTCTACAAAGAGAGTCCATGGCAGAGCCAGGATTGGAACTCAGGAATCCTGGCATTCAGTTCTGTACTCATACCAGTAGATCATACCTTTGCCTCTGCACGTTTGGTGCCAGCTAAACTTACTTGCCACACAATATAACTCCTTTGGCATAAATATTTGTCTGAGAGCTCTAAGAATTATTGTAACGTTGTATATAGCTTTGGGTTCATATAGATAGAAGGTAATCTTTTTTTTAATTTATTTAATTTTTATCCCAAAAATAATTTATACAAAAGATTTCCATCTCCTATACTTGAATATTTATAACATTCAGTTTGCTAGTACACAGTGAGCCAGGGAGCATCCTGGAGATTAGTGATGCCTACCTTCAAAGCAATGGTTTTGGACCTTGGAATAGTTTTGCCTTACATTTGTCCATTAGGCACAGTGCCCTGCCTTTATTCTGTGCGTGTGTGTGTGTATGTGTGCACGCGTGTGTGTGCAGGTGTGACTTTCCTAAGCCAATGGGAGTTTTGCAGAAAATGAGTGCCAGGATTGTCGCTATGTATGTAATATTCATTAAGGGTCTGATCCAAAGTCTTTGGAAGTCAATGGCGATCTTTCCATTGATTTCAGCAGGAGTTGGGTTAGGCCCATACAACCTGGTCCCTTGACGGACATTAAGGCAGCTGCGATGGTTCTAAGATAAAGTCTAGAAATGCCATTCTTTAAAAATGACCAGTTGTAGATTTTATCTTCCCTGTGCTGCCAGAATTTTGTGAGAAATCTTGGCAATAACAGTCCAGTTTGATGCTGATTTGAAGCTATCGGGTGTCTTGGGCTTTTGGTTTGTTTCTTTGTTTCTTTGAATTGGGATGCTGTTTTCTCCAAGACCCTGAGTATTGTAAAACCTATATTACCTAGAAGTATATATTACAGATGTGCAGAAACTATGTGTGGCCATTATAATGTATATAACATCTTAAATGTTTGAACTTTCATTAAACTAATCAATTTGGACTCACTTGGAAAGGTTTTTTAATGTCAATTTCTACTAGGATTTATATAAATACAAATGAACTTATTAACAACTAGCCTTGTAGTAAGTAAAATATCTGCAGAGCTGGTTGTCTAGCGTCTTGGTTACAGTGTAGACTTTAGGGTTTGTGTTTTTTCAGGAAGCCGGTCTTTAATGTTAGTCTGCAAAGCCATCTTCTTAGCATATGTGCAACATGCCTCAGGTGGCACATGACCAGGATTCATCACCGAATTTGGTCCGCTGGTTGGATCATTAACTATACCCCAATATTACCAGTAGCCATTATTTTTACTTTCAAACCAGACAAATGATGCATAGTATATTTAAACAGATATAACCACATGACTGCATTTATGATAGCTGCACTCATACAGTTCTCTACAGATAGGTGTGGGGTGTTTTTTTTCAAGAACTGTAGGAGTGGTGGAGACAAAGGGCCATATCCTCAACTGGTGTAAATCACCACAGCACCACTAAGGCCTAATGAAGCTATGCTATACACAAACTGAGGATGTAGGCCAAATTCTTACCTTTGTAAAGTCATATAGGGCCTAATTTGAAGACCTCCAAAGTCAATAGCTAACTTTCTGCTGTGTTCAATAGGCACTGGATCATGCCCCAAGTCATGTCTGATTTGCCACATCGACCAAGACAGTTCTTTCATTCTGATTTTCATACTTAACATTCTTCCTCCCTTCCCCCGTGCTCGCATTGGAATAACTTGGTGAAGTTTGAAGACCTAACCCTGAAATCATAGTCCCTGTTGATTTCAGGGTGAGTTTTGTTGAGTGAGTATTTGGCCCTAGATATTAATTTATTACCAGACCATCATATAGTTATGTGAGCAGCTAAACAGATACCTGGGTATTTTTTCAGTCCCTTCTTAAGAAGCAAGCCACACTGTCACAGTCAACATTTTAGACACATCACATTAATAAAATATATATCCAAAATGCATGACATATCCTGGGGATTATTAATATCTTGAGGTGGCTTCTGAACCATTTCAGCCATCTCCACTTCAGTGATGGGATCTTCTAGTCTTGTGTGAGTCCATATTATTCTGAAAGCCAGACGAAACAAACTAATAAAATTGTATTGACAGACTCATAAGAACAGCTAAATGAAGAGCAACTGAAATGCATTGCAAATGTATTGATGGGTTTTCCAGTCATAACTGCATTTTAATGACAAATAATAAATGTATAAGCAGCTTATGGTATAAAAGCTTTGATGTTAAGTATGTGGAAAAAGAGGAAGAATTGAAAAACAACTATAGCATTTTCACAGATATTATGCTCCATTAATAACTGAGCTAAATTCCCCTTTTAGCTTCTAATATAGCGCAGAGGCGCTGGCCAATTCTCTGCCTTGGGTGAATTCTGTCTCATTTGTAATTGCTGGCTTCAGACCTCACATTTTGCACTTCTCATTGTAATGTCAAAACAAGTAGAACACGCACGGAATATATTTCAACATGGCAACTTGTCAGGGGGAAATGTTTGAAATCGTAGTACCCCGCTAGTTCATGGAAAGAAACTTATCTTCAGCTGTGTGTGAGTGAACATCAGCTATATGTCTGTGGAATAGCAGCAGCCTCTAGGGCGTGGCTAGATTCATTTCAGAAGGCCATGTTTTCAGTCATCCTCTTAACCCACATTGGAAAAGTGTGGGGGTGGATCCATGTATGCATGGAAAAATCTTTACATGAGCACACTGTGTGTTTGTGCACCTGACCACTAACTATTGAGTTTGCACATGCAAGTGCAAGCTTTTGCAGATATGGTGGGATGCTCCAGCAAATATTAAAAGGATGACTGAGGAGGCCTTTTAAGGATCTGGCTACAATATTCATTCTTTGGGCTTGTCATATGTGCCTTTTGCTCTTTTAGAAAGTGATGTATCTGCAGTCAAAATTGTGCCGAACTGTTGACTTTGATAGAAGTTGAAGGTGCCCAGCATCTCGGCGGATCATGAGCTCAGAGCTTGAACTCTTAGCATGTACTGATGCCACACAACCTTGGAGCGTTATAATAGTAGTAACCATACTCAGCACTTTTAATCTCAAAGCGCTTTCCAAACATTTGCTAACCAATCTCATGGTATGTCTGTGTGGTGGGGAGTCAGCATTATCCCCTTTTACCAACCATGATTTGGAAGCAGAGGGGATAACTGGCAAGTCCTTGTTCACAGCAGGAGTTCATGTCAAAGCTGGAATTAGAATTCATGAGCTTTTTGCTCCCAGTTGGGTATGCAGAGCAGGAAAACTCACTTTCTTATGCACTACATCTGAAACAGCTGGTTTGCACTGATATTATTGCAGTAGGAAATGGGAATGGTAAGTACAACTGGTTCATCTGACAGCATTGTTAGCCTCTTACCTTTCAAGGGCTAAGTGAAGTCTCTAAGCCTAACTAATGCAAATATCACATAATCATCTTTCCCGTTAAAGATAGTGTTGATTCGGATCCAGAAGTGGTATGAATAGAACTGTGTTGATATATGGCAGCTGGGCACCTGGCCCACTGTTTGTATATTTTATCTGTAAACTGAAATTTCCATCAGAAGGATGCTTTCCATGCATCGCATTTCATGATGGATATCCTCACCTCGGGGATTCTGATACCAAAAGTCATTCTCTACATGCAATTCTTTATTGCATGTTTTATACTTTTCCAGTCCTTACATTCAGTAGTTTTGATGCTGAATAACCAGTAAAAAAGGTGAATAAATAGGATTTCCTAGCTAAGTCTTTGATATTTAACAAATTTTCCCCAGTACTTTGTCCAGTTCATGTAATATTGGACCAGATCTTCCACTAGTATAAATCAGTATACTCCATTGAAGTCAGAGACCAGCAAAGTATTTACCTACTTGAATTCAGTGGAGCTGTGCCACTTTATACCAACTGAGTGTCTGGCCTACAATAGTTAAGTGCTTCAGTAAATATATGGCAGTTATCTTTCTTTGCGTCCAGCTTTTTAAGACATCCAGGCAGAAGCCTTTTGACAAGGTCTCGTGGTGTGACTGCCCAAGGCTCACATCTCCTTAAACCCCTATCAGAATCAGCCAGTGTAGGACTAAGTTGCTGATAGATGACGTTTTGGAAGGCCAGATACCTCTCCTAGATTTACCTTTTGGTATTTTTGTTTGCAAGGAAAAGTTGGTGGTAACAGTCAATCAAATCTATATTTTCAGGAACAGAGTTACTTCAGCTGAGCTTTCACAAACATGTGTATGCATTTTATATACTTTAAGGAGTACCCGATCATTCCTGGAAGAAGGGAGGAATGATTAGATGACCTCTTGAGGTCCCTTGCAATCATCAAATCATAGAATCATAGAAGATTAGGGTTGGAAGGGACCTCAGGAGCAAATCTAGTCCAACCCCCTGCTCAAAACTGGACCAACCCCAACTAAATCAACCAATCCTATAATTCTAGCTTGCTTATAACAGAACAGATTCATCAGGACATAGGCTAACACCTACAAACCCAAACAGCCTCATTTTAGAAGGCCTCATTTTGGAGTACCCATGGCTTCCATTGACTACAGTAGAACTGTGGATGTTGGACGTTGCTGAAATTTCCATCAGACTATTTTTATTTAAGTGTCTAGAATATGTATTCTGGTGCCTAAGTTAAGGCACACATATCTGAAAATGTTGGATGCAGAGCATTGTCTTCATTTCATAGCATCACTTTTTGGAGGCGAGCATTCTGAGCATTATGTACAAGTGGCATGGAAAGATAAAGAATTATAAAGGAGCCAGATCTTCAGCTGGTGTAAATTGGCAGCATAACGGGGAATGCTGATTTACACCATCTGAAACTCTGGCCCATTAGCATTTAGAGTAGAATATCTGGGGCCAAGGTACAGAAGTTCTGCAACAAGGAAAACTTTAGGACCCAATTGCTCTGACTCTGGTGCGCTATCTTCCATTCTTAGGTTGATATCAATTGATTGGTCTGGTCTGCACCTTCGGTGCTAATTAGGCCTCATCCAGTCATTGAATCCATTCCCATCAGTAACTTGCTCTGCTTGCAACTATCTGTGGCCTGGTCTCCAACTCCAGTTCTTGGTCTCTTGTTGGCAGGGCTTCCCTGAATTGCTCTTTGCTCAAGTACTCGTTGAGCCAGAAACTTCCCAGTCTCTGTCTAGATCCAAGGTCACCAAAAATGTGTTATTGCCCCGCAAGATAGTTCCCTTCCTCAGATCTGTGGTCCCCACTGGGGCAGCAATCGTATATTCAGGTGAGTATGAGCCTCGTTTTTCCAGCTAGACTTTTCTGTGGATTCTGTGCTCCAGCAGAATATTTGCCATGACTAAACTTAACCCTCATTGGGTCCTTGGCTAGAAACTGGAAAGAATATTCTCTAGTGCATTTTGACTTTGTGCCAGGTAGGTACTTTGCCCATTTTATGCCCCATTCCTAGGCATCAGGTTATCCTGGACTCATCTGCGCCGTGCATCTCACCACTGGTTCTCTACATCACCATATTCTGACACCAGTCGTAGCACTTCCCATGACTGCATAGTCACGCTTGCGCACATTGCAAACAGCCCGAGATGAGCGAAGTCACTGCATTGCAGGTTTTAAGGATCACTTGAACCCCGGAGCCATAAGAATTAACACATACCTTTAAATAAAAGAACTTGACCAATCACTTAACAAAATACACTATGAGCCTACTCCTGCTTACCTTGGAATCAATGGCAACCCAGCCATTCAGCCTGATGAACCTCTCACTTGTGCTCATTGGTCCATATACCATGCTGCTACAGTATGTGGCATAATGGTCATGCAGTTGGCCGTACTTGCTCAAGGGAAGTCCATGAGCACACGGCTACACTGCTGAAGTCAGGTTAGAGATGCTTTTGTAGAGCTATTATATGTCTGTGCAGTACCAGCTGCCATGATATCTCACCCTACGTGGTACTAGCCATCCATAAATTCCCCTTATTAATTTTCTAGAGTTCTTTCCACAGCAACCATCATCCACCCTTGTTACAATCCCACTCCAGGGATGGTTTAAAAATGAGGCCCTTAAAGGACAGAGCATGGGTAAATTAACCCTGACATTCTCTTCTCAGTGCAATACCTAATTTTTCAAAGGCCCCAAGCACCCACATGTCCCTTCAAAGTTAATGGGACCATTAGCACCTCTAAAAATTGGTCACCTTCCATATGTAGAAGCCTAAGTATTATGCAAATGTCTAGCTGCAGGCACCCTAGTTTGAAAGTTTAGGCTTCTCTTCTCAGCATCACTTTACTGTAGGGCACGGCTTGCTTTGCAATCAGCTGTTGTCCAGTATGTATTTCACACAGGGATTTAATGTGCTTTTGACCCTAGAACCTTTCTCTAAATGCCTAATCCTGAGATATGGAGGATCTGTGAAACTTCTGTTAGAGTTGACCCGAGTTGCCACACTTCAGCATCAAGCCCTAACTTTTTAATACTAAAGTTGAAATAGGTGCCTTGAATGATGTAAGATGAAGTTTTCCTTCTATACTTTGTCTACACAGGTAGAGCACTGGATGGCAATGTGATTTCCTGAGTAATTCCCAGTTCAGCAGTTCTTTGAAATGCTGATTCCTAAAGCGTGACTTTCAGTGTTCCTTCACTGATACCTGGAATGTAAAGAGGCCATAGGGAGCATAGGTTTTTTTGGCAAATCCTTACCTTGATACCCAGGGATTTATATATATACCATTCCACAATCAGTAAGAAACTACACCCCAGGCTTGAAAACCAGGTACCTTGACACTGTTCGTAGTCTGATTCAAACGCACTTCCCAAGTAGACGACAAAGACAGAACCATGAGACCAAAATCTGAATTTAAAACAGAGATGGAAAAGTCTGTCAAAGAAGAGGCTGAGCTATAGAATCAGAATAAGGATGGTAAAGAATATAGTGCTTGAGATTATGATGTTGGCTTGGAGGTTAGCCTGGATAATTCATTCCCTGTCTAGAAACCTTAAACATCAGGAACCTGATTGACTGCTCCCTCGCACCTTGTGGAATCACCCACATCTCACACACAAAGTGGGTGTAAAATGCTGTCATTGGCACGAGTGGAGAATTCTGATTTGGCACCATTTCACATTCACTCTGCACAGGTGGAAATGACAAGTCTAGGGTAAAGTAAGTGGATCTATAGTTACATTATTTTTCCACATTCTCTCTTTAAGGATAAGCGTGAGAGGCATGTAATGTGCATGATAGGTGTAAGAATAAGATACTTTATATAGGCCTTCAATACATTAAAAGTCAGAATCCAGCAATAATCTTATATTGAGATTCATGTGCATACAAGCTATTTTGAGTTATTTTTAAACACAGCCATTTTTGTACTCTTTGGTCCAAATATAGGTGCATTAAGATACTGGTATGTGGCAATTGAGGTTGAACTTCTAAATGACATAGCTTTACATTTTGCCATAGTTCCTGCAAATTGTTCCAAATCAGAAGGAAGAGGCAATAATTAAATTGTCAGAGCTTGGATAAATTGGCTAAAATAAACTGTTCTGACTTTAAAGAAGACTTCAATATTTTTTACATATACTGTATTCCGTTTGTCGGTAACTCATCTTGCCCAAATGAATATCATCTTCCACACACTTCAGTTGTGTTTATTTCTGTCTAACGTGAGGTCTTTTTATACTAAATGTATACAGAAAAGGAAAAATGATCTTAAAAAAATGGAAAAACACATTTGCGTTGACTCCACTGCATTTTAGGGTGAAACCTAGATGTATGTCAATTTTCTAGAATGTCAGTTTTGATTCGGTGGTATTCACAAGGTTTTGAATAAGGGCTTGATCCTGAGAAGGGCTGATCACCTACAACTTGCCCTTACAATGAGCCAGATCCTCAAGTGGTATAAAGTAGTGTGCCAATTTACATCAGATGAGGTTCTGGACAAATAGACGATGGAAGTGTTCACTGCATCTCAGGATCACCCCCTAACTGACAATAAATGCCTTGGGTTCTTTTTAAGGTCAGTTTTCATATTAGTCAATTGTGTTTGTAAAAGTAATGTCTTTGAAGACAAATGCAGACCTCTCTAAGGGATCAATTCAATGGATTAGAGTGGGCAAATCACACTAGATTAAGGGCAAGTGCTTTTAAATTTTAAATGTACCACTTGGAATTGTGATTACACGAAAGACGTGAAGATATTTGACATGGTCCCTTATCTAAAAAAGATCATGAATGTAAAGCTTATAATGCCACTGTGAAATTTTAATGCTTATTTATTATGGTTATGATAAAACTTGTATAATAGGATGATAATAATAATTAATTATAATAATGAATATTCATCAGTGCCAATATGATTCTACTATTTTTCTACATATGCTGTATTGTGGCATTTTGCGTGGCTTGTGTTCTGTGTAAAGAAAAGTCAATAAAAGTCTTTGCTTCCTTTTGTTTGGATTCTGTGTGACTTCTGGTAGAAGTGCTGGGTCCATTTCTTCGCTTGCGCCTGAACGATTGTGAGTGTGTTGTCAAATACCTAAGTATAATTATGAAGGTCAGTGAGCCAAGTTTTAAGAGGTGATGAGCATCTTCAAGTCTTACTGCTAGCAATGGGAGTTGCAGATGCCCAGGATTTGAACTTAAGTGGAGAGACCAGCTGGCCAAGAGGTGGGCTGGATTGGAGTGAAGCAGTAGGCCGGAGGCTGTCTAAAGAGGAATAGGGAGAGGAGAAGTTATGGAGATGGAAGGGAAAGTGACAGCAAAAGAAGGAAATTTACAGTCCCACCACGAATATTTGGCCACGAGTCACCACTGTGCATGTTTATACCATACGAGAAAAGTTTTTGGGCCTAAAAATGTTTTCTAATGTAAACTGATCAGCCTGCAGATTGCAGAGTTCCTATTTCTCCATCCACAGAGGTTTGCTCTTTCAATGACTCAGTCACATCAAACAACAAATGTGTCAGCCACAGGGAGGGGACAAGTAGAGCTTTAGTTAACTGCCTTTGCCTTTCACCTCTGGAGATAATCTCAATCAGCTCCCCCTTAGGTCACAAACTGGAAATGCGTTAGCCTCACTTTAATCACACCAGGTCATTTGTTGGTATTAAGAGCTAGGACAGTATCTGGCACAGTTTCCATGCATTTGCCAGTATCTCCTCCAGAAAACTCCAGAAAAGCAGGGGTGAGCTGTACTGTACCATCAGGACAGCAGTGCTTTGGTAGAACAGTTTTGGAAAACCTGCCCAGCTCCAGCTTTCAGCGTACCCGGCCCTAAGCAGTATTATCAGAGCCTTACATCCATAAGCACTAAATTCACCTGATTATTTTTGTAAATATAAATGCGCTCCCATATGGTTGGTGCCCTGCACATCAGTCATTATTCCGCAGTGTTGTTGTTTGTTTATAATAGAGCCCAAGATGTACTCGGTGCTTTCCAAAAAACATAAGGCACATCCTTGCCCTGCCTGCATTATTTCCTGATTTTCAGAGAGGCTGAGCACCACAAACGTCACTAAAATCCGTGGGAGCTGCCAAAGTTCGGTACATTTGAAAATCAAGACAATACAATCTAAAGGCAGAGACACAAGCTCCTGTCCTTATGGCAAAGCTTTTGGTTGGAAGCTCCATACCTTTTTAATGGGAATTTGACACTATTAGTTAAAATCATGTAACTCATTTTGAAACTCCAAGGTAAGTCGCTAAGGCCCATGTCTGCAAAGTTGTGTAGGCACCTACTAGCCATTTGAGGTTCCGTGCCTAATAACCCCCCTCAAGAGGGATAGCGAGACGAATGAAACAGATGACCAGGCCCCATCAAAATCTTTTTGCATGCCCAAGACTGGCTCCATCTGAAGCATTTTCTCCAAGATTTGTATGAAAAACAAACAAATGAGCAGGTCAGTGAATAGCTATTGTGCATAGCCTTGGCGGGCCGGAGCCCAGGCCATTTCTGAATGCCTGGCAAGCCCAGTGGGCCTACTGCCAACATACACACTATTAGGCACAAATGCCAGATCCATTCTATGTTTGGATTCCCAAAATCCCATTTGGGCTAGGTAAAGGGCTGGCTTTATCCACTTTTTCTTGGAATCATACACATCCTCAGCAGGTTTTTCTTAGTGCTTTTCAACAGGTGCTCAGTGCATTACAGTCTCCAGCTTGAAAAGCTGCCTTAACGATATTAATCCAATGGCTTCACAACAAAACTAAGACAGCTCCTGAGATTTATTTATATAGGGCCAGGTTGTAATCTACCCACGCGCGTGTGATCACCCCAACCTCACCCCCAGTGTGCTTGCACAGCTTCTGGTCCCCATCTAGCCCCATCTAACAAATCAATGAATTACCACTGGTAAAGTATTTTTCGTACTGGAGATAACACATAGCTGTGATCTGGTGAATGTGTTTTCATTATGGAGATGGCGTCTTAGTGCTGCCTCACCTGTCATGGAAAAAGTCTGGTCCCTCATGTGCAAATGTGATGAATGCCTCAAGCATGAGAAATAGACACCGCTATTTGCTATTCAATTCAGTTATTGAGGCCTTTTCTCCTTGGCTACCCTCACTAGGCTCTTTCTTACATGGGGTTGCAGTCATTTCCTATTCCTAGGGCTACTTATCAAGTAAGTTGCTACTCAGCGTAAGTAGGGGTTGCAGGATTTGAGCTTGTATTAGGCCAATGCTATTTAATAGTCAGCAGCTAGGTGAGAAATGAAGCTATTAAAAATAAAGTTTCTGGGGGAAATTCATTCAGAAAAGGACAACACCATAGCTAGGGATCATTTTGAAAAAAAAAAAAAAAAAGCTGCTGCCCATGAAAGTCTTTGTTTGTGGGCTGCGAATTTATTAAATGATTGTAAGTATATACTGGAAGTCTCAAACCGCTCATTACACTGTATTGTTCTCTGACTGTCTGCATGCTGGACATCTGTTTGCAATGCACTTGATCCATGCACGTGTTTGGTTCTGTGGCACTGCGGTATGGGGAGATCGCTTGGGCGTACGCAGTGAGCTCAGGCGTTAGCATGTTTGCTTCAATTGTTGAAGAATGAGGCTTAATTGAGCTGTGCATGTTCTGTGTGGATGCTGTTCATTGCTAGAGCTGGTAGAAACATGGAGGGCAAAGGAAATATCATGATCATTTCATCTTGTCCCTGATTTTTTTTTTCATTGAAATTCAAAATTTTGCCTTTTTTTTCGCAGGATCAAAAATTGGCCCATTTTGACTGTTTGTTACCAATTCATGCCTCAAAGACAGGCACCAGTGCCCATTTCATTCCTTGCACCACATGGCTCTGCTGTGCCCTGAAAGGATTAACCCAGGAATGTGGGCCCCTATCCATGTTTTCTGTACTTCCCTCCTTTGGGGGTTCCACATAGGGAGGGCAGATTTACGTTGCAGGGGTCAATAGCATTCCTGCCAGAGGTGATTGACCTGTTAGGGTCTGAAAGGCAGATTACCCCCAGCAGGGACCTGAGGGAATTTTTTGCCTGCTTCTTCAGCATGGGACATGGATTGCCTGCCAGGATCAGATGGGCTTCTCTGATCAATTAACCATTTAATCAATTCCAAGCCACTCCAGGGATCTTGAGCATTGGTGATGCTTTTGTCTCTCCTGTTCTCCACACATGGCACCCAATCCAGTCTCCTCCTGAGAAATGACATGCTTTGGTCTAACTGAGGTCTTTGGGCTCAGGGCAGGAGAAATGTAATGGCCTGTGATATACCAGAGGTCAGAATAGATACTTCCTTCTGGCCTTAAACCCTCAGTGCAGTGTCTGGTACAAAGAAGGGCAACAAAAATTGATCTGGAGTGGGGAACAGTTTCCATACAGGCTAAAACTCATAATCACATAAGAACAGCCACAGTGAGTTGGTCCATGGAGCCCAGTGTCCTTATAGGGAATTATAAGTGGTCATCAGAAAATGTCAATTCATTGAAGCCAAAACTTTTTACAGGACTGCACCAATTTTGTGGAGAAAATCTGTGAGGGGCGCTGGAGGGAGGGGGCGGGGGGTTGGTTTTGTCCTGTTGGTGAACAGAAAAAACTTTAATAGGATGGGAAAACTGTTTCCCACCTGAGCAGAACAAGACTTTTTTCCCCATCATATGGCCACAAGATGTCACTATCATTCCATGCAAGCACAAAGGATTATGTATTTACCTGGCCATTACTGAATGTATCCAGCAATCACCCTTCCCCTGCCACTCTGCAAAAATGTCTATATCCTATGAGGGCTGAAGGGTTCAGAGCAACCTTTCTCCTCTAGGTTGCTAGTTCAAAACCAGCCCAGGCTGTTAGTGGCTAAAAGGTCTTGCCATTAAGTTTGGTGGCCTGGGCAAAATAATGGGAGGTCTTGACTTAGTGGAGAAAGTATGTGATCATTGCAGTTATTAGTATGGGGCCAAATCATGAGTGGTGCACAAAACCGGTGCCAGGTCTTCAGCCTGTTGGGGAAAAGGAAGGATCTGAAGGCCAATGGGGGAGGAAAGGTACTTTGTAAAGAGATTACTCCAAGCATTGCTGGGGTCCTGGTGGAAGATGTGAAGCTGTGCATGGCAGAAAGGCCACTACCATTTCTTGTTTGTGTTATTGCTCTCGGGGGCGGACGTGCTTCCACCCTGTTACTGCTTGCATGCCATTGGGTGGCATCTTGTTCCTCTGTATTGCTATTATGCCTTGTTTCTTCTGATGCTCTTACATGAGGCTAACAGGTGACTAAGGCTCTTTCTAAGTCCTCCCGACCCTGGCTATGGCCTTGTCTGTCTGGGTATGCCAATTGTCTGTCACTACTCCACAGCTCCACCACTCTCCTAAGCCTGTAGCTACCTCATATGTCCTGTGTCCCACTGCAGCTTGTTCTGTTCCTTTTGCTGTTTCTTGTGTGGCTATTTGATAATTGTATCTAGACCTGCTCACCGCTGCATACTGGCCTTGGAGCCTTGGCTCCTTTGTGGTACCGGGTTGCCTGCATAGCTTGGCATTCCCTTAACTGCTTCTGGTCCTGTCCATGTTCCTCCGCTGGCTACAGCAGACTGCCCGTCATGGGAAGTGGAGTCTTGGTTCTCCAAGCCATCAGTCCCTGTGTTAGGCGACTCTCTAGTCCCTGGGAAGGGTCTATTACGATGGTCACACATGGCCAGACAGGGAACCCTTCCTATCTGTTTTGACTTGCCATCAGTCGCTTGGATGTCTATATTGCCAGCTCCGTCTTCTTGATGGAAACCCAATGGAAAATGTCTCATGTTCAAATCCCCATTTCAATTTTGCTGTAGTGTACTGTGGCCCATTGTCTGATTATTGCATGTCCCCTTCCAGTCTCTTACTCACAGCTGGGGTTTGAGTGTCTGTCAGTTCGTCCACCTCCCAGGAAACAGGATTAGTAACTTAATGGGACCATGTCATGCCGGTCATTAAGCATGAACAGGTCTGTTTCGACCCCTTTCCAGGGCTGGGTTGGGATTTCACAAGGCTGCAGAGTCTCCTTCTGTTGTCGATCACTATCCTTTTTGCAAATCAAACCCTGCTGCACATACACGCTTAGTTGGGCATTCATGCCTGTCCAGTAAAAAAAGTTATACTTAGGCTCAAGCACTTACACATGTCCACAACAGGTTAGTAAACACCCCCACCCCCTCAATTACCGAAGGCTGGGGTGGCTTTTGAGTGGAAACAGTGATGGCTTTCCAGCTGGCTTGATCTTCCAGCTGTCATTGGAGGATCCCAAAGCTGTGTCCAAGAAGAGATCCAAAACAGTCCAAACTTCTCCCACCCTATTTATCCTTTTTAATAGACAATAACATGTCAAGAAAAAAACAACAACTTGCTGGGCAGACAGTTTCAAGCTAGACCTAAGGTTGCCAGAGGACTAATTAACTAGATGTTTTCCTACAGAATCGGCATATCTTAAGGCCCAAACATCTCCCAGTGGTCATGCATAAATAAGCTTCCTGCATTTCTCCTAAAAGACAGATTCCCAGCATGTCCATCCAGAGATGATTAGGGGCCTGGAGCACAAGACTTATGAGGAGAGGCTGAAAGAACTGGGCCTGTTTAGTCTGCAGAAGAGAAGAAGGAGGGGGCATTTGATAGCAGCCTTTAACTACCTGAAAGGGGGTTCCAGGGAGGATGGAGCTAGGCTGGTCTCAGTGGTGGCAGATGACAGAACAAGGAGCAATGGTCTCAAGTCGCAGTGGGGGAGGTCTAAGTTGGACATTAGGAAAAAAGTTTTTCATGAGGAGGGTGGTGAAGCACTGGAATGGGTTACCTAGGGAGGTGGTGGCATCTCCATCTTTAGAGGTTTTTAAGCTGAGGCTTGACAAAACCCTCGCCGGGATGATTTAGCTGAGGATAGTCCTGCTTTGGGCAGGGGGTTGGACTAGATACCTCCTGAGGTCCCTTCCAACTCTAATCTTCTATGATTTTATGATTCTATGACTTCAAGGATGGGTGCTGGGTCAGACAAAGGTTGAACAAGGAGCTCCAGTCCTGTGATCACTCCCCCTCCCCCCATGCCGTCCTCGTTTAGCCATGCCAGGGCTGCAGAGGCCTGCAGAAAGGCCTACCGATTTTGACTGCTGTTAGCACAAGTCTGCTAATCGTCATTACACTCTCAGGTGCTCCCTGGCAGATTTACTGGTCTATCGAAATCTCCCCGAACAGTCTGAGTCTCTCTCTGCTGCCTGTTTGCTCTGTTTATAGGTGCTGCTTTGTAGCGGTGCAAGTTAAGGAGGGTAGTACGGGAGGGGGCAAATGCCCCCCACAGGTTTTTTTACATTTGCTTTAAAAAGCTCCGCATTCTACAGGGTTGGCATGAGGGCCATGGCCAGACTGCTTTTAAGCAGTGGTCTTGTATTAAATCCACATGGCTGCTGCCAGAGGGGTTCCGAGCGTTTCTCCCCCAGACGGAGGGGTGGCTGGGCCAAATGTCAGTGATGGTGTTATGACCTTTGTACAGGACCAGAACACCACTGGCTGGCAACTGAGGGGCCACTGGGTGTTGCAATCTGATGCGCGTGAAGCCTGTTCCTGTACAGTGGAGCACTGGGAAGGCCACCAAGATTGCAACCCCTGGTGGAACCAGCTCATTCAAGAGAGAGGGAGACTCCCTAGCTGAGTGAGACCTGGTGTCCTTAGAGTGTGGCGTAGGGACTGGCACCGGGTTCCTGCTGGGGAGATTGGAGGATGAACACCTAGAATTCTCCCACCTCCCCACGAGAAATATCTGAATTGCCACTGTTGCTTTGTTTGCTGTTAATCACACACTTCGCCTTGCTGTGGCTCTCACTAGGCTGTTGTCATAGGCCACATGCTGAGTAATAAGGACTCCAGGCTTGTAACGCTCAATTGGCTCTTTATTAAGCGAATTGTTGACAGAGCTGCAAGAACAGCTAGCACACAGACAGATTTTTCTGGTGCTTCGTCAAACTGTCACCTCCTGCCACTCTGTACACCTCCCTCCAAGTTCCAGGCAGGATGCTGGGCAGGGAGTTGGGACTAGTTTCTCCTTTGATGCCATCTCAACCTCCTGACTGCCCAGACAGGCAGGATGAGAGGGTGGATGGTCTGGTGACTAGGAGGCTAGCCTGGTACGTGTTCAATTTTTTGTTTTGCTGCTGTCCTCCTCTGCGATCTCGCCCAGGTCACTTAGTCTTTATGTGCCTCACTTTCCTATCTGTACAATGGGGATAACAACATTTTCCTACCATGCAGGGGTGTACTGAGGATAAATACATTAAAAGATTATAGGGTGCTCAGATGCTATAGTGATGGGGGGCCAGATAATTATTTAAGACCTATGGATAACAGAGGGACAGCGAGACCCCTAGTGGCAGGAGGCTGCAACGCCAGCTGCCTTCTCCCTGCGCAGCTGATCAGATCAGTGGGGCGGCAGAGCGAGCTCTGGGCACTGTACTGTGGACCCCCGCCCCCTGCAGGTGGAGGGGTCTGGCTCAGGGTCAAGAGCTATGCACTGATGCCTCTATGACAGCAATGTGATATGAGAAAGGAGGCCAGAGCAGGGGGTTGGGATGGGTGGAGGAATCTTCATGAGCAGGGCAAAGTGAAAGAAGATGGCTGCATGTAGCAGTGCAGCTCAGAGACACTAGAGGGAGAAGAGGTGGCAGATCAGGCGGCCAGATAGGAAAAGGTTGCAGTAATAAAGGCAAGGGGAGGTGGAGTGGTGGGCACTGAGGATGCTGACGAAAGGGTGCCCCTTGTCTGCACTAAGCAGTGCTTTGGGAGGAAAGTCACATGCCACAGAACTGGTATCTCCTTTCCACCCTCCTTCTCGCTGCCTGGGCTGGGGTCCATAGGGTCAGCCATTTCACTGGTTGTATGTGCAAAAGGAACTTGTGGCCCAGAGAAATTTGTGCATAATTGCATAATGCCTTTTTAGAATGCAAAATGCAGACTAAATACGGCATGTGAACTAGAAAACGTGACTGTGTGTTTAGCTGGCCACAAAGCTGGGTTATAGCATCTTGGAGGAGGATGCTTTGTCTAATGACAACAACACATACTGGGGAGCTGATACTGAACTGAGAAGCAGGATGGCCCAGTGGTTAGAGCACTGGCCTGGGGCCTAGGAGCCCTGGCTCTATATCTGGTTCTTCTACTGACCTACTGCGTGGTCCCAGGTACGTCACACCCCCTGTCTGTACCTCTGTTTCCCCTACCCTTTGTCTATTTAGATTGTAAGTTCTCTGGGGCTGGGGGCTAGCTCTTGATACATGGCAAGCACGGTGAGACCACAATCCTGTGCCTGTACAGTGAAGGAGACTAATAACCCTGAGACTGCAGAAGTCAGTGGGAGTCTTTCCCTGGATCAGACTGAGAGCACATGCTGGCTGAACTCTATGATTTGCTGTGTAGCCTCAAATAACTAACAAAACCTGGCCGCACCACTGTTTGCCCTGCTGTAAAATGGGTATAATGATCCTTACCTATTGTCCTATGCATCCTAGGGGAGCTGAGGCTTGACTCCTAATGGCAAAACCTCTTGGGTGAATAGTGCTATAGAAGTGCAAACTAGTATCATGCGGGTGTGAGCTAGGACTGGAGTAGACCTGTTACCATCCGTCGACCACTCCTTGCTCAGCCTACGAAGGGGAAACCATCAGTGAACCCCCTTTTAAGGCATTGCATTGGCCAGCCTATTTCCAAAAGCTGAATTCTGTCCATCGGGAGCATGCCACCAGTCAATTGAAGCCATATGCTGGACGCATTCTCCTAAACCTGCTTAGGTTTATGGGTTTTGATGCTCTACACTTGTCTACAAGATGATTAATGCAGAGACCAAGATTAGCATTGCAGTAAAATAACTGCTTTGTATGTCCTCCCCCCTCACCTCTTGCCCTTTCATATTTTTGCATGCTATATGCTGCTAACGAACAAACAGGAAATGCCAAATCGTTCTGAAATACCAATATCCTCTTAAAGCCCCTTTGTAGGAGGCCAGCTGTCGAATTGTTATAGTTAAGTAAAGAGTCTGCAGTGTACATTAATATTAGACTTTTGGCCTGATATTTGTTTGAAAACATTCCAGTGCAATCCTCTCAAGGACCATGAGCGCTGCGTTAGCTAACAGCTCTCTGCTCTCCTCCCACCATGCCCAACCGCTGGCTGCTTTCCAAGGGGAGCTGAGCAGCTGCCTCCTTGGTCAATGCCAGGGCTCTTTTCTGCTGCTCCTTTTTTTTGGTGAGGGATGCTAATTAGAGATGGTTTGAAACACGAGTCTTGCCAAGCTGGAGAGGGGTGGAAGTTGTTTTAAAAAAATCCAGCTGCCACCACCTCTTAATTTGCATTCGGTAAAGCTCGGAGCTGGAATGTCTAGCTCGGCTACGATGAAAGGGTGGCACGCAGCTGCTGTGTGCCAGGACCAGCCCCCAAGGAGAAAACACGAGTAAAAGGGTACATCTGCAGTGGACTCGTGGGGAGTGATTGCAGTTTGTGTCGACATAGCTGAGCTAGCTTTAATCTAGCTAGCACAGGTCCTGGAGCAGGGAAGTGCTGGAGGCGTGGGCTAGCAGCCCAGACAATTACCCAGGGTCCTGGGCAGATTTGTACAGTCCATGCTGGAGCAGCTTCACTGCGCCACAGCCTGAGCTAGCTGGATTAAAGCTAACTCGGGTACATCTACAGAGGCTGCTGTCTCGCTCTGTGATTTCAGTGTAGAGATCCCCAAAGAGAAAGAAATGAATTTCTACAGCCCTTGAAAGGGTGGAATTTACTTCTCTTTGGCTCCTGGCTAGCTCTTCAGGCCAACAAGTGGTGAGGTAAAGCCAGGTCTCTACCTCTCCTTCCCCTCCCCATCTACTTGCTCACTGGGGAACTATAGATTGTACAGAAACTACATTCCACTCAAGACCTGGGCCTGAGATCCAGGTAGGAATTTCTCAGCTGCACAGAAAGTGAAAGGGGCCTTACCCCTCTGCTTGGTCAAGACAGACAATTTTTTCCTCAATATTTCCTGTAAAAAAAGACGGGCATTTTTTGACCCGCTCTAGTTAATAAATGTGTAGAAGATCAGATAGCTCATAACTGGGAGACTGCTTTAAGGTAGGGATTTAAAGCTTTCACATGGTTTATACATACACAGTAAGTCCTAGAGTCTGGTATCTTTCCTTGAATAGTAATAGAAAAACACAGTACACTCCAAGAGTACAGCGATCAGATCTAGTAATTGGGACAACAAACTGGAATTGAAACTTATCATAGGTGAATGCTTCTCGTTGCTTTGAGAAGCCTGGATTTACCGTGACATGTCTAGCACCACTGAGAGAAATTACAGTGTATCTCTGAAAGTGACATAGGCAGCGACCCACTTCAAGTATCTTTCTTTCTAGAGAAAGAAAACCCTCTAGAACAACCTTGAAAAGATTTGTCTTTCTTTAAGCTTTGGGTGAACCAGAACCTCTTCCACATAACCTGCCTGATAATTTTTAGGTTCCCTTGATTAATTTCTCATGAAAGACTCAGATACAAGATCTTGCACTCAAGTGTGAGGATTCCAACGTGCTTATCGCCATGTAGGGACGTATCCTACAATACATAGTTGACCTTGACTGCTGCACATCAGAAGCAAAACAAAATCCAGAGCCCCATCCACTGAGGGTTGACCTGGTGGTCTTTTTGAAGCGAAGAAAGAGTTGATGCCACACGTCACCTTCTAGCTGGAGTGGACTAAACTGAGTGAGGCAGGAGGAAATTGATAAGCAGCAGTTTAAGTTTAGGCAGGGGAAAGCATTACACACAAACCCATAAATCTTTACAGAGAGAAAGGGAGCGCACTCCATCAAGCCTGTGTCGAAGGGTTTAAAAGCCTCTGACACATTAGTCAAAGCTATTTCAGATACTACTGTAGTGTTTACACTTCTCAGAGGAATGAAATACAGTGTCAAACGGAGGTACAGAAAGCTATGAGCTTGTGAGTATAATGGGGAGGGGGAGGCCTGAAAACTTACAGTTTTCACATTTCTTTATCAGCTGATTCATCTTCATCAGACCTATTTTGAAGTATTTGCTCCTATTAGATGGCCAAAGATTTCATCCTTGTTTAATTGCTCTTAACAATATCTCTGGGATGGTCCCCAGTAAATGCAATTATTGCCCTCCCCTCATCCCTGAGCACATCCGGAGGAAAAGCTGGAATGAACTGGACACATCCTCTTTGTGTCCTGGGACATGGGAAAGGTTTTACTGCAATCAGTGCGAGTGTACAAGCAAGAGCACCAAGCATGTTGGTAAAAGCATCAAACCTCCCCTGGCCGCCTTGGTTTGCAGTGCAAATGCTCCAGATCCTGTTCTTCTGGGGTTTTGAGATAATGACGGTCCCTGCTTCTAAACTCTGTACAGTATCCAGGTACTTGCGTCAAACCAAGGGCAGTTTGGAAGGGGACTTACACCCTAATTTTTGGAGGAGCGCTAGCATGTATCCATACAGCCCTGCCATTCTCCAGACAAATATCTTTCCTCACCCACTTTACCCATCCAATCAATCAGATTCGCTATAGTAGCGAGGTTATTTTTTGCTTTTTCATTTACAGGCTTTTCTGTGGAACTCATCACTGAGCAATTCACAAATCTAGCTTACCTCTTGCAGCTCAGTGGTAGCTGACTGCCATGTCAGCTGTGCTATGTGGTTGCACAAAGCCATTGCTTCGGCAGGTCACTAGGGAGCCTTTTGGACAAAGTTTAAACTATTGGTTAGCAGGAACTACAGTGTGTTCGGTTGCTCAGCCTCACATTGTTGCCCTGAGTCGCTGTTCATCCCGCCTGGTGTCAGAAGGGGCTGGATCCCTCTCTTAAAGCACTTTATAAAAGCATCTTAAGTCCTGCACAGCCCTGAGTTTTGCCATCTCGGTTGCATGCTAATTGGGTAGCATTTTACAAACCCTTTGCAGAGCGGTAAATGACTCTGCCAAATGCCAGGCAGCGGAGAATGACAGCCAGAATATTTAGCCCCGTCCTTCTTATCCTGGTGTGTGTCTGTTTTCTAATAGACATATTTATGTTGGCTTGGAGATGGCATACAGCCATTGTTGAAATATCACCTGTCACGCTTCTCTCCTTCTCCCATGAATATCAGTAGTGGCTGCTTCTGGTCCGTAAGCCCTCGGCTTGAACCATTTCGTTATTTCTCCTCCCCTTTCTTATTTCCCTGGCTGAGTAGGAGCTGTCCTGGAGCCACATGAAAGCTAATCCACAGGCTAGCCTTTCTTTGGTATTTGTTGTCTTCAAACTGGAACCAATGGCTTTTGACTAGGCACCTGTTTCTGCTAAAGCCTTTGGAAGAGGAAGCCTGCTGACGAGCCGGGAGCATTAGGACACCGGGGTTTGTATTATGGGCAGTTAGTTTAACATTCATGGCTATTACATGCTAAAATATTGCACCATGATGAATGGCAACCTGACTAGGGCCTCTCTTTGTTGTGTGGCTCTTTTAATGCTTACAGAAAGCAATGCATTGACTTGCTGGGCTGGCTCGCGTTCCCTGCAAAGGATAGTTTATTTGAGCGGAGGAGTGCTGTTTGTTCAGTTCTAGATGTCACTGGTGCGTGGTGTTTGCTCCAGCAGAGCAGAATGTGACTTTGGATTTTTTGCTCTGTTGGCCAGTAAACAGGATGGTTCTGTCCCACCCCTGCTGTTGGCGTGACTACATAATCGGCGTGACATTCCCTTTGCTGCATGGTCCCATCGGGCTCCAGTCCTTACTCTCTCTCGGTCTGCATGCTGAACGCCCATTGCAGGAGTTCTTGTCCCCGGGAGGATGTGCAGAATGTGACGTGGAGTGCGGGGCTGACCGGGAATTTCTGGCTCACACTGAAGTATCCCCCATTGGGACACCTGGCGTACTTAAATATTGTCAAGTGTTACCAGATTTGCCCGTCACTGTGGGGTATGCTTATTTATTAGGGTGACCTTCCTGGAAGAGAGGGTGTGATTCTATTAGTGTGCTGCTTGTGTTACTGGTGTGTTCATATGGTTACAGGTCCCCTCCCAGTGGAGCTATCCTGCAGGACCTAAGGTTTTCAGATTCACATAAACCCCCCCCAGATACACACCCATTCCAGATGAACTGAGTGCGTCTGAGCAGACCGGGCTAGCAGCACTCTCAGCTGACCCCTTAAACGTCCCTGAACTCAGCAGGCTGGTGACACAGCACTGTCAGCTGTCACCCTCATGTGCCCCTTGCACCGCACCAGAATGGAGCACACTTCTGAGCAGGCTGGGTCCAAACAGCACTTTTCAGCTGTTCTCTTATGTGCCCCCTGGACTCAATCAGGCTGGGTCAAACAGCACTTTCAGCTGTCACCCTTATGGACTCCGTAGGCTAGATAGAGCAGCACTTCTCAGCTGCCCCCTTTATATGCCTCTTTGCAACACAATTGTTCTAGCAGTAACCCCCTTCACAAACAAACCCCATAGGATTTTGGGCACTCCAGGGATCTTTGGCTTAGGTAAAAGAAGCGTTGCTGCAGAGCAAGGTAGGGAAGCCAAGAACACAAAGGAGTAACTGCATTTAGAGAGAGAGAAACTGACAACCAGCTTGATTATAGTAGTTAGTTTATTGCCAGGTGTATAAAACTTATGATACTAATAGTGATGCCATACCAGGAGAGAAAAACAATCTAACACTTACAATACAACAACATTACAGTAGGGGTATTGGAGAAGGCTAGCCAGGTTTGATTACAAAAGTAGAAAGTTATACCTGGATTAAAGAGAGAGAGCGAGAGAGAGAATTGGGAAAGATGGGGGGGGAATCTCACCACTCCTTGCAGCTCAGAAGTTCCCAGGAGACAGGCTGTTCTGCTTAGGGTCAGGAACACTTGAGGGAGAGGCAAACCCCACAACAGGATCAGTCAGGAAAGCATTTGGGTCCAGGCGTCAGAAGAGGAGAGCAAGCGCGAGATTTGTACTTGGGTAGGGGTTTTTTGTAGAACCAGGTTTGTTTGTGGGTAAACAATGTCTCACTGAAGTACCCCAGGGTGGTTTTCTCTATGCTGGACAACAGGAGCTGATCACTCCCAGCTATGGTCAATGTTCCTTGGGGGAGCTCACAATGCAACCAGGCAGATGCAGTGTTTTGCATGTCAATACTAGAATGGTCTGATAACTGCGGAGCTGGATGGGTGGTGTGAGTTCATTTACATCAAGAGCAGAGATCTCCCATAATGCAGTGTGTCCCTGCCTTGCCAATCCCAGAGTTCAGTGCAGTTCCTGCTTTGGAGCTGGGTTCTCCATTCTTCATGCTAATTCTTGTTCCATCTTCAATGTAAATGAGGCTCCAGCTCTCCATTCAATGTGTCAATTGAGATGCCTCTTTCTACATCTTCTATGTAGATGAGGCATGGGGAGTTGTTTAATGCTATCACCCTTGTTGAGAGGGTTTTAGGTGTGTCTCCCACGGCCTTTTCATAGCTTTTGTTTCTGGTTCAAGCAGAGGCTGGGGGGGGATTCAGGTGAGCCAGAGAGAGAATAGAGGTTTTTCACCCTGGTTCCCCAAGAACACAGAGCTTCCAAGTAGCACAAGTTGTTCAGAACACAATGGGTTCCTCTCTAAAAAGAATTGTGCAAACCTGTCTCAGGGTCGTGGTGTAGGAGGGATTTCTCCGGGATTTCAGTCTGAGCTTTGGGTTCCAGAAACATCAAAACCCTCAGACCCAGTCAAGACCACCAGCTTTGCTTTTTTTTAGGTCCAAACTGTCAGAAACCAACAGATTTTTATGCCAAAACATCAGATGAGGCAAGGAACTCGGCCTCAGTGTGCTAGAAACTTGGTCACAGTTCACCAAATGTTTCATGAAACCCTGATCCAAACTGCCGGAAAGGATTTTAGCCTGATCTCACAAACATTTAAGCACATGTCTAACTTCATACACATGGCTAGTCTCATTGACTCCTGAATTGAAGCCAAGCTGTCGCAGATGTGCTATATACCAAAACTGAAGCTGGTGGGATAACTCACATAGGTAAAGTTATACACCATCTGCAATATTGGAGCTGATTACGCCATAAGTCTAATCGCTAATCCACGGCCCTTGTCTGACTGTAGCAGCACCAAAGTCATCTGTAAACACAGAGGGCCAGCTGTGATCCTCTTCCTCACATTGCCTGGCACCTTACACTGAACTCAGTGAGGTTGTTTGTGTAACATAATGAGTATCGGTGTAACCTGGCCCACAGAATCCATTAAAAAGCAGCAGTTGCCTATGATAACTCTAATGAAGTTATCTAATGCCACGATGGGGGGAAGGTTGGCAAATGCTGACTTACAAATAGGGATCACTGCATCTGCTCTCCTCGGTCTAATGCCTAACAGCCCAAGAACAATAGAAGCGTTTCTATGGATTGGTGGGTTATCTTTAATTTTCAACAGGAACAATGTCTTAGGTTTTACTCATCCCCCTGCAAGGGTTTGCAATGCAGGCCTTGTGGCACGATGCTAGTGCATGAGAACTAGAGAGTAAAACATAACCGGAAACGAAGAAAAAAACGAATGCCTGGTTAAATTACCCTACGCTGAGAAAAATGCAGCACAGATGTAGTTATACTGGTAGCAATGGGGAGAAGTCAATGAAATGTTTGGAATTCTTCCAGTGCTGCTCATTACAGGTAGTATTTATTGGTGGCGGATACTAAAGAAAGGGTAGAATGTAGCCCATCTTGTATACCCCTGGAGGAGAGAAAAGTGGAATGGGACACTGCCATAGTCCCCTGGGCTGGTGTCCGGGACAGCACGTAGCAATGCAGGGGAGAGGACAGGGCAGCCTATACAGGGCCATTATGTTCCTAACTATTAGGCTGCATTAGTAGGAGCATTGCCAGCAGGTCAAAGGAAGTGACTATTCCCCTCTATTTGGCACTGGTGAGGCCACATTTGGAGGACTGTGTTCAGTTTTGGGCCCCCCACTAAAGAAAGGATGTGGACAAATTGGAACGATTCCAGCAGAGGGCAACAAAAATGATTAGGGGGCTGGGGCACATAATTTATGAGGAGAGGCTGAGGGAACTGGGCTTATGTAGTCTGCAGAAGAGAAGAGCGAGGGGGGATTTGATAGCAGCCTTAGACTACCTGAAGGAGGGGGCTCCGAAGAGGATGGAGCTAGGTTGTTCTCAGTGGTGGCAGATAGCAGAACAAGGAGCAATGGTCTCAAATTGCAGTAGGGGAGGGCTAGGTTGGATATTAGGAAAAACGTTTTCACTAGGAGGATGGTGAAGCACTGGAACGGGTTACCTATGAAATTGGTGGAATCTCCATCCTTAGAGGGTTTTAAGGCCCGGCTTGGCAAAGCCCTGGCTGGGGTGGTTTAATTGAGGTTGGTCCTGCTTTGAGCAGGGTGTTGGACTTGATGACCTCCTGAGGTCCCTCCCAACCCTAATCTTCTATGAGTCTATCCCTGTTCATGTGGGCAGAGAGTAGGCAGGCAGGGTGGGGAATGGGTGGAGCCTTGCCTTCATCCCACAACACTAACCACTGCGCTAGGGGGGAAATGCACTGCCACAGCTACAGGGCTGGCCTGGTGTATGTCTTCCCCAGAGAAAGGTAAGCCAAGAAGCAGGTTGTGGCTGCGAGTCACCATCTGGTTTATGGTCTGATTTGCGGACAGGCTACTATATGCTGCCCCAGGCACAAGACTTGTGGGAAAGCTCTAAGGAAAGGCCAAGTATTAAGCAAGGGGGATTATAACAATGATTCATTAAAAGGTGTACCCAATCTATTTGTAGAGGGGGAGAAATGATGAATGGTTAACATCAAATAATGAACAATACTAGACTTGTGTGAGCCAGTTTGTAGACAGAAAAGGAGGGTGATATTTGACAAACTACGGATTTGTGATGAATTATAGGTGAAATTCTCCAAAGCACTGAGACTCAGATCTGCAAAGGCTTTTAAGTGCTTAACATGGGCGTTATGTGCCTAAATATCTTGGTGGAGCTGGGCTTCAAAATTGATGTAGGAGCCTAAGTCCTTTTGACTTTCAAAGCGATTTATGAGCCTAAGTCATTTAGGCACTTTTCAATCCTTATTTGCTTTGCTCTTGTTCCACTTTCAGGACAAAGACGCAGTCAAAATGAACTGTTTGCTTGAAATGTTCCTAATACTTGCAGCCAAGGAATAACAGAGATACACACTCATTGCCGTCAATACTGCAATACCATGACAGACAAGAGGCAAGCCAGGTGTGAGCAGGTGTGCTGCCCACTGCATCTGGACCAAAAGAAGGAGCTTCCACAGCTAAAAGCATCATCTCGAGCCAACAAGTCACTCTCTGTAGCTGGGGCTGTAACAGACTGTGTCCCCTCTGTGGACGAGGCATAGAGGGGGAAGCATAGCATACACTGACTAGTTGGTTATCTATGCAGCAAAAAGTCAGCGCATTCTCAATGATTTCAAACAATGTTCCTAATATGTATTTATTTCTTATTAGCTTTCAAGGCCAAAAGGCACCACCATGCTCATGTAATCTGAACTCCTTCATAGCACATCTCATCCTCTCTCATCCACTGTTGATGTTGTAGTACTCTCTGCTGGGCTCAACCAGCTTGGGACCCATTGTTCTAGGCACTGTACAAATGTCATTTTTTTAACTCCAATATCCGATAGTCTTAATGTTTGATCAAGGGGCAAAAAAAAATAAAAACCCATAGAAAAAATGAGTGAGCTACAACAGAACCTCAGTGTTACAAACATCAGCGTTACAAACCAACCGGTCAACCACACACCCTATTTGGAACCAGAAGTATGCAATCAGGCAGCTACAGAGACAATAACAATAAAGCAAATACAGTACAGTGTTGTGTTAAATGAAAACTACTAAAAATATAAAGGGAAAGTTGCAAAAAAAAAAAAAAGCTTTGAAAAGGTAAGGAAATGTGCTTGTTCCATTTAAGAGGCAAAAAAGCAGCATTTTTCTTCTGCATAGTAAAGTTTTAAATGTTCAGATGTAAACTTCTGAAAGAACACTATAATGTTTTGTTCAGAGTTACGAACTTTGTGGAATTACAAACAACCTCCATTCCCGAGGGGTTCGTAATACAGCGGTTCTACTGTATGTGGAAAAAATGTTACTCTTCGTGTGCAATACACACAGTTGAATTACCTGCATGACGCTGATTCCACTGCATCTGGACCAATACAAAGGCTATCTGCAGACTTTGAGAAAAGCCTCATCAGCTGAACTTAAAAGGAAAAAAAAATAAAAACCCTAAAAATACTGCTGAGGTAAAAGCCTTTCCACTCATGCTTAGCTTTCCAGTGCTGGGGAGTGAGAAGGAACATGTTGCTAACTGTCTAATGAGGCACAGACTGGAAATTGCTTAAAAGCCTGTGCACAGTAATGAGGGAGATTTTACCCAGTTGTGCTCTGAGAAAATTATTGTAATTGCACTTTTTAGTTATTATCAACTTGGTCTCCAGGACCTCGGAAAGGGTCATTAGGCAACTGCTCTAGGGCTGAGCAGCCGCTGAAATCTTTTTGAAAAAATCAGGAGCATGCCGTGTGACGTTTACTCTGGCCATGCCTAGCACACTACGGAGACTTTGCCTTTTATGTAGGTAAGTATTACTCTTGGGGTAGACTGGCTCCTGTGACCCTAATGAACCTTTTCCAGGTGTGAGAGTTGTCATTTCTTCTATTCATATACAATCGCCCCATCAGCATAGTACCTGAGCACCTCACAGGTATTTAGGGGTGGATTTTTAAAGTGTTTAAGGGGGCCGTGTTAGAAATTAGTGGGAATTAGGCAGCCACACCCTGACCTTTCAAAATCCCACTTTTCACTTATTTCTCTTCACAAAACCCCCGTACTGATCCTCCTCTTGTATGGCTAGGGAAGTGAGGTACAAAGGCCCAGCTCCTCAATAGTATTTTGGCACCTAACTCCCATTGATGGGAGCCTGATTCAAAGCACCTTGAAGTGAATGACGAGTTTTTCCAGTGACTTCAGTGGGCTTTGGATCAGGTCCATGGTAACGAGCGATATTTTTGGCTCTTCAGCCGCCCTTTTAATAATAATAAAGCACAATCAAAGGCCTTTCTAAATCAAAACCCCCACTGAACAAAATGGGCCTAATTCTCAACTGATGAAGATTTTTACACTGATATGCCCACACTGAGTTCAGTGACATTACTCCTGATGTATCCCCCATGAAACAGAACAGAAAATCAATGCCTTTGTTCTCACCGACCAGGATCAACAAAGTGCTACTGAGCCAACTGGAGCAAAAGCTCTCCTGCTTGCTAACAAACTGCCCACGACCCTAGCTCAGTCCGTCTACGTTGCAGTGACAGAGCTGAGGCTAGCTGGAACAGGGACACTCAAACTCTGGTGCTGGTTCACCACATTACACTGATGTCGAGACTGAGTGAAGGCCTCAAGCCTAAACTTGAGCTGCTAAAGTTCAATATTTAGCTGTACCCATGGTGTGGGCATAAGGGACTGTCTACTCCGGATGATCATAAATATGCAGCAAATAGGAATGAAGGGGACAGATGCTGCAGTTGGTCAAAAAGTGGGGATGGGTGTGATTTTTGCCTTTGACAGAGATATTTGCTTTTTAACCTGTAAACTGGTATATTAAATACCACGACCCCTGTCTTGCGCATCCATCCGAAAAGCCAGCAGACGTTGGTTACCTTGTAAGACGGACTTCAGCTAACAAGACCGTGCTGGCAGTCTGGAAAGAGATTTGCAAGTGATGACCCAAGAGAGAGGATTGCTGGCTAGCACTGGGCCTTAGCTCTGGGTTTCAGTGTTCAGATTTCAAAAGTGACCAGTACAATGAAACACCAGAACACTGAAGGCCACCCTTCAGAGCGCTGTGTGCTTTGCTTTGAAAGGGCATGTGCCAATCTGTTAAACGTTCTAGCCGCTGGAACAAATCCATCCAAGGTGTTACCCTGGATGATATCATCTGGGATACACCAGAGATAACTTTGGCCCACTGACTCCAAAAGCTACGTGAAGACGTAGTTGTAGGGTCCACAACTCAAGCTGCATCTTGGTATGGTGCAGCTGAATGAGGAGGGGGGAATTGAGAGGTGGATTCAAGTGCAGCACCCAAGCCTGGGGCTGCTCTACATTGGGCTGGTCCCCCAGCACAATTTAGAGCAGTCTTGTAGCTCTGTAGTTTGTGCTGGCTGCCGGTGGCCACAATAGGCCACTATGGTACTAGGGATGACCAAAGCACAGAGATGCCCCAGCCATGCCTCCTGTCCCCTGGCCACACACCCTATGGTAGCAGCAAGGACAGGCATGGCATAAGAGCTGGTACAGGTATGTCTGCTCAGGGATAAAAAACCCACAGCTGGCCCCAGTCAGCTGACTTGGACTTGCAGGGCTCAGACTCCAGGGCTGAAAAATTACTGTGTAGATCTTTAGGCTTGGGCTGGAATCTGATCTCTGGGAGTGGGGGAGTCCCCGAGCTTGGAGGGTCCAGCCTCAGCTTGAATGTCTGCACAGCAACGTTTAGCCTCCTAGCCCGAGCCCTGCAAACCCGAGTCAGCTGACCTGGGCCAGCTGCGGCTGGGCTGCAGTTCTTTTATCCCTGTGCAGGTGTCTCCACCGTGGCTCGGTGGGTCCCCAACACGGAAGCCAGTTCAGCTGACGGCAGGGCTTTGGGCTGGCCAGAAGAGAGGGTGATTGTGAGGCTGCAGGATTTCAGATACTCTTCTCCCTGCTCTCCAGTTTGAGAGGTTTCTTCACCAAATGAGGAGAGCTCTGAGTTCCTCAGCTACCTAGATGCGCCGGCCTTTCTTCTCATGCAGGGGAAGGAACCCAGTCTGGGGTGTAAATGCCACCTGGGGCTTCAGCAGCAGCTGTGGCGTGGCTCTGTGCTGCTCCATAGCTGGAGGGGTTAAGAGTTTGATAGGATTTCCACCCCCCCACCCGCAGGAAATCTGCCACCCAGCAAATCCAGTTGTGCCCTAAATTCCAAAGTTTGGGCCGAGCTATGTTTTCTCTCAGGGGGGAATGGCTACAGAGAGGTCGATCGCCTTGAGTTGTCGGACTCGTATGGCAGTACAGATGCTGCCTCAGCATCAATGCTGCATCAATAGCAGTGTAAATGGGGAGGCATGGCTAAGGCGAGTGAGGACACGCCACTTCCTCCTGGGTCTGTATCCGATGCAGCTCTCGGAGGGCCCAAGCTGTGCCTCCCATGCATACACTGCTATATGGAGCAATGTAACCTCCCTCAACTGGAGCCTTTCCCCCTGCCAGAGCCTTTCACTGCCTTGTGGTGCTACACACCAGCTGAAGACCTCGCCTTAGACATTCCCGGATGCTGCTCCTGTGCTCAGAGCAAGCCACGCTCCCATCGAGAAACAGCTTGGGTGCCAGGAAGAAACGAAACACAGGATCTGGGCAAGAGTAGCTAATGCCAGTGCCCTGCCTTGACCTGCCCCCACGCCATCGGCTCTATCCATCCGCTGTGCGGGGGGTGGAATCTGTGGCTGCAGCTCGGCTGCCAGCCCTGCTCTTGTGAGACTCATGGATGAGTCGGTTTGAACACGCCGCCTCGGAGCCTCCATTTGATTGCACAGTGTCGATGGCGAGGGCTCCCGCGTGCATTGCTGAGCAGTGGGGTGGGAGGATGGAAGAAGGGGGGATACTTCCTTCTTTCCCTTCCTCTCACTTTGAATCGAACCGTTCACTCTTTTAATGAATACACCCATTACGATGCTCATGTAATAAGAACTGTCTTGCTGCCGGTGTGTCCAGATAGCGGCGATTTCCTGTGGTGAGGCCTGGCAAGGCAGTGATGAAAGGACATTTTTTCCCTTGTTGCCTTCCTCTCTATCAAGAGATTGTTCCCTTGTGTCTCCTTTAAAGCTAGTAGCAAGATAACTAGTGTAATATAAAAGACCATGAGCAGGTCCTTGGCCTGTTGATTTCTCCTCTCTTCTTTTCCAGGAGGTGCTGGCCAGGAATCAAACACAAAGATGCTCTTCTTTATACTTTCAAGCCTGATGGGCAGAGAGGGAACCTTGAAAGGAAAGGTAACTGCAGAGGAGTTGGCAGCTGTTCAGCTGCAAAGCAAAGCTTCCCGGGCTCTTTCCTGTGCTTTTCTCTTCGCCTTCCACTTGATCAAAGAACAATCGCCACCTCCTGCATAATTTACGAAGCCAAGGTAACTAACTGCATGCTCTGGCTCTGAAAGATTGTGAGTGTGTGTGAACAGGGGGGAGGGACTTTGATGTCTAGATGCAGCAGTGACCTAATGACTGCTCTTCCATTGTTTACCACTGCACACAACACACCAATGCTACAGAATTTCACTCTCCCGTGTTTTGCTCCCTTGTTCAAAGAGGCCATTCTCCTGTGTTCTGTAGGATTCCCTAGCTCCATTCACCGAGAGCATCAATTTTTAAAGGCAATCATTGCTCTGATTGCAGCCATTTGAAACCAAACAAAGAAAAGGGACAAAGCCTCCTATAAACATTCGAACAAAAGGCTGCATCAGATGGACAGGGGAAAAAATGTTTAGTGGCTCGGGCAAGGACAGGACAATATCTCAGAGGGGATGGAAACATCTTCTGCCATGCTGTGAAGAAAAGGATTAGCCCTCAGTATTAAAGCCACTGCTCATGTCAAGTTCCCCTCCTGCTTTGAAGCACAAGTGCTGAGAAATTGAAAAGGAAACAATCGCAAATCCTGCTTTATGATTGAATGATTACATCAAATCCACTTTGGTTTAAGTAGTTGGGCTGATTTTTAGATGCTATTTCCTGAGATGTGAGGCTTTGCTTACATAAAGAGATCCAGTTGGTTTACTGGGGAGGGAGTAATGCAGCAGTGCAAGGAAAGGTTCTGATGTTTTCTGAACAGGACTGCTTGTTATTTTTTTTTATTTACTGTTCTTGGGGCAGGGCGAGGGGCTGAACAGAGTTGCCAACCACAATCAGACCTGCTTTGTTCTGCAACTAATTGCAAAAACCCGCCAGGTTTCCTTGTATGCTTTCACCACCAAGAATTCCCCAAAAGACAGATGTGATCCCATTCTTCTTGTTTGATCACTACATATATTTGTTTCTGAGAAGGCTCAATCAGTGCTCTTAATCTTCTGCTCTCACTCTCTTCACAGTACCTTAATCTTCTTCATAAAGCAACATCTTATTTACTATATGGAACTTGTGCATGCAAACAAACGCTTAAAAAAACCCAGTACATTGTAATGTAAAAGATATTTGAAAAAGTACAGCTAATTGCAAAGAAGTAGATTGCTGTAAAAACATTGAAATGTGCCCTTAATACAAATAACAGCAATAATTGAACATTAAAGCAGGCTGTTGTCGCCATGACATTATTACAATTTTGGTTAAGACACAGGAAATGCAGCTTATGATTGATGTGAATTGGAAACCTTTTGGATCAAGTACTCCTCTTATTTACAGAAGTCAATTCCAATGAAGTGAATCAGGAATAATTCTACTGAAATCAATGCAATTACACCATGGGTGTGAGTGAAAGGAGATGAAAGACTATTGACTTTAAGGAAATTTGGATGGTTAAGCAATATAGGCTTGGGTCCAGACCTTGGCCCTGTAAGTCACAAACATTTTTAAATGAAATTTGAAAACGTAGGAAATTAAGGATTTTCATTCACCTGCTCAAGAACGTTTCAAAATTTCAAGGGGAGGGAAGACAAAACCAAAAATTTGGAATTATCATATTGTTTACAAGAGAAGAATGCCAACATTTTAAAAATTCTGGATCTCAGAATGTCAAACACCTTTGGATCAAAAATTGTTTTACATTCACAACACGTGAACATTTTAAAAGGAAAAATGTAATTTCCAGGGTCACAAAATGGCCTAGAAAGAAATGATGGAAAATGTTTGTGTGAAAAGCGAAGGATGAATGTTTAGAACAGTCACACGTTTCTTGCGCTACTTTCCAGCAGAAGGTCTAGTTTGATGCTAGTACCTGTGAAATTGTTCCCTCGGAGAGTCACATGCAGCATTTCCTCACTAAAGAAACAGTAGCAATTGCAAACGTATTGTTATTATTAATTATTATTTGCATTACAGCTGCAAGTACAGTAGAGCTACAGTGTTATGAACACCTCTGGAACGGAGGTTGTTTGCGACTCTGAAACGTTCGTAGCTCTGAACAAAACGTGACGGTGGTTCTTTCAAAAGTTTACACCTGAACAATGACACAATACAGCTTTGAAACTTTACTATGCAGAAGAAAAATGCTGCTTGAAACCATCTTAACTTAAATGAAACTAGCAGTTTCCTTACCTTGTCAAATCTTAATTTATAAGCTTTCCCTTTATTTCTTTAGTAGTTTATGTTTAACAACAGTACTGTCTTGTACAGTATTTGCTTTTTTTTTTTGGCCTCTGCTTCACACTGCCTGAATGCATACTTCCAGTTCCAAGTGAGGGGTGTGGTTGACCGATCAGTTCGTAACTCTGGTGTTCGTAACCCTGAGGTTCTACTTCAGCTGTATGCTGATGTCAGTGGAGTTCCAACCCTTCTGAATTTGACTTATAACCAGAGGCCTGGAAGCTTTTTGAAATCTCTCAAGGATACGGGGCAGTGTGGAAAGGTTTTGGAGGTCTGTTCTTTTAGGACACGTTTGGTACAAATCTTTCTTCTCTGTATTGTTATAATTTGTATTGTGGAAGTACCTACCAGTCCCATGCAGGGATCAGAACATCATTCTGTGAGGTGCTGTACACACAGATACATATGAGGCAAGTCCTTGCCCCAAAGATGTTACAATCTAAGCACATGAGAAGAGATACATCGCATGTGCAGTGTGCCTGGACAATGTAGCAGGGATGCATGAAAAATCTAAGCACACACATAAAAAATAAACAATCTCTAAGCAATAACTCCCTCTGTTTCCCAGAGGCTGATAGTTAATGAACAGGGAGACTAATGCCGCTTCTCTCAGGGGAAACATCTTGCTGGTTGGCTGCATTTGTTTAGCAACTTGGACAGTGGGGGAGAGATGGAAACCTGTCATGAGTAGGTGGTCCCATTACTCTGAGGGGAGACTCCTGCTTAAGGGAGTGGCTAGATACTGGAAAATTAATAGTTATGCAGAAGATATTGGAGAACTTCTTCGGGGGAGTTCTCGCATAATTAAAATAAATGAATAATTAATGCAGAGGCATTTGCTAAATGTGTGACTTCAAAAGAAGGCGGTCTGGAGATTAGTTAATCAGAAAAGGCTCTCCCATTCCTTAGTCCTCACCTCCCTCTGAAGATCAGTCGAGATGGGTGGATGAGTCATGGGAGGGACAGGACGAAGAAATGAAAGCCAATGAAATTAATTAGGAAAGCTCAAGCGGGACCTTGAGAGACAGGTCAAAGCTGTCCCGCTGGGCACAGGAGGTAGCAGGAAAGTAGGCAAAACCCTCTCACCTCTGCTCTGCCTTTCTCCCGCTTCCTGCCTTTTGTTCCGCTTTGCCGCAATGCAGCCCACGGTTTGGCTCCCTCGGTGCTTCCACTGACGCACAGGCCTGATCCAAAGGGCATTGCAGTTAGTGGGGGTTAGATCTACAAAAGGATTTAGGTGTCCAACTGCCACTTTCAGGGCCTCAATCCAAAATGTAGATTCCCTGGGCAACTACATTTCCGCCAGAGGGCACATGCAAAACTGCCTAAGGCCTAACGCAGTTGAGCTGCTTGGCAGCTCAACTCACCTGAAAGCCCTGCTGGGATCCTCCGACTAGGGACTGCAGGGCCTGCTCCGGTAGATGTGCTTAAAGCACGTCTAACATACACAGAGGAAGAAGTGGTGCTGCCTGTCCGACCCAATGCCCCAGTGGTTAGGGTGAAGCGGGATAAAGTTGCTGTTCCAAACTGCGCAGAGTGGGGATTGACCTGGGGTCTCCCACCTCCTGGGTGAGCACTCTACTTGCAGGGATATTTGCTCTGGGAAATGGGACCACCCACCCCCTCCTTAATTTTTCGCAACAAAGGACTGATCTGCCTTAGGCACCTAACTCCAAGAGCGGGTTCACAGCCAGGGCCCAAGCATAATTTTTTCGGGCCCAGTACCAACTTGTAACATGGGCCCCCTCCTACACATGTACCACGATCCCTCATCCCATACATACATCTCATGAGCCGTGAAAATTTTTTTCCTCATGCTAATGGGGGTTTCAGCTGGTTGGGCCCCCCAGGGCCTCTGGTCCCAGAAAAAGTGTATCCTTCCCCCCCATATGGGGTCCCTGTTCACAGTCGTTAAAGCTGAGTGGAGATAGGCACCTGTCTGCAGCCACAGTTAGGCATGTAAGACCCTTTTGAAGGGCGTGGCTTACACCCCTACCCTCTCCTTGGCATTTCCTGTTGGCAAACATAAGCAGTTCCTCACAGAAGGGAATGGGAATCCCATTCCCATGTGCCTCACCCCCCCTACACATTGTATAGGGAGCCTGGGAACCTCTCCTGGGGCTGTCAATTTCATAAGGCAGCAAGATGCCTGAAATTAGGTGTTGCAACATTGAGTTTAAGCCCTGGCAATCTCCACTGAGTGCACTAGGCTTTGGACTAAGCCAGTGGTTCTCAACTTTCTCCATCCTCTGACCTAACTTTTCCCATACTGGGACTCTCTGCCACTAGCCCTGTCTCCCATTTAGACAGCAAGAAGCAATACTGGAAGGGCAGAGTGGCCAGAATCTCTGATGGCAGCCCCACTTGGAGTTACATGGACTAACTCAAGAACCCCTGGAGTGTGCCTAAGTCCTTGCACTTGAGCTATAGCAGCTCATGCTTAGCTGTGGAGAGTCTCTGGTTCAGAACCTGTGGAAAACAAGTTGACAGTCACTGCACCTCTGTGTTGGAACAACTTCCCGTTTCCCACACCCCAAACAGACTTCCCCTCCACCTCAAGACCCATTACAGTTGTGTAGCCTGGCCATTCCCATCTCCACTGTTATGCAGTCAATTGTTTTGTGGGTGCCTCAGAGTGAGGTCTTGTCCTTCTCCGTGTTTGTACGGTGACGTACCTTTACAGCACTAGAAAAATAAAATAATAATGTTATGAGCTGGGTGGAACCTTGCTAAGGGTTGAGTTACAATCTTGTTCAAACTGATGTGTGATCAAGTCCTCAATTTTTAATCTAGTTCTAAGAGACGGCTAAAGGGTCTCAACTAAAACAAAGTCTAATAGAGTATGTCCAGAAACTAGCACTAGGTGGGTGGAAAGGTCTTGTGAGCAAGTGTGTGTGTGAGAGAGAGAACACATAAGAACTGAGGCCAGACAAGACCAGAGAGAGGAGGGAGAGGCAAGGAAAAAGCCTGTGACCCTGGTAAAAGCTAGAGAGAAAGAAGTTTAGGTCTGGTGTTGGCTAAAGAAGTTTGGGACTATAAGCTATGACACTAATCCTTTTGTCCTTTATATCCTAGTGGACCGAAGAATTGACCAAAGGGGGAAAAGC
>ML675632.1:8411289-8447383 GCA_007922155.1 Mesoclemmys tuberculata | reverse complement strand
CCCTTCTGACCTATGAGTCTATGAGTCTATGAGTCTATGAGTCCTTGGTTCCCCCTGTGTTGAGACACACAGGATTTGGTACACTCCTTGTAAATGAACAAGATTGCATCAAAGACAACACTAGACTCTCATTTTCTGCTTCCAGTTGAACATGAGCATGGCTCTGAACTTTAACTAGCCGCTCGGATCAAAAAGGGGCCACAATAATAACATGGGGTGATGTGCAGGCGAACGTAGCCATCTGTGAGCACAGAGAAGAGACTATGATCATCGAACGAGTAAATATGTCCAGCATAATCAGAGCTAAGAAGCTAAGAGGACACTGCTTTGTGAACCAACCCGTTACTCATGGAATGGAATTTAGAGCCTGCTGCTAGGAGCAAATAAATAATAATACATAGCTCTTATCTAGAGCTTTTCATCTATAGACCTGGGAAACCGAGGCACAGGCAGCCAGGAATAGACCCTACTGCTACTGAGCTGCAGTCCCTTGCTCTGTCCTCTGGGCAGCTGATGAAATGCCTTTCTTCCAACTGAAAGGGCTAATTGTTACACTAAGTCAAAAGTTGATCTTCGCCATAAAACGTTTCACCTCCAGTTAGACTTCAGTGCTGGCGAATGTCAAAGTCTTTAATTGTTCTTAAGTTTACTTGTCTTTTAAATATAATTGCAACAAAATTGCTGTTTAATTGACATTGCTATTACTGTCGCTCATTCAAATGGAAGGATTAAAACATCAATTAACTGGTGATTATGACACTGTGCTATTTTGCAGAATCTGAAATTAAATGTTTAATAATAAGGAAGTCGATGAGGAAGTGTGTTTCAAATTTAACACCTGAAATGCCTATTATTAAAATAGATTTATATCAATTTTAATGTAGAAGATGATGGATGATTCATTCCCTTCTTTAAAGGCCTTGTGAGAGTTCCTTAGTATATTTCCCCAGCATGTGCTAGGTGTGCCTTTAAAATATAGTCTGGAAATGAACCAGAGCCCCCTGCAAGGGAAATGTAGGTTTTCCTCACAGCCAGCAAGGCACCCCAGCATCTTGGCACCTCGGCCTCTCCTTCCTGCAGATACAGCATAAAAGGGCACATCATGGAACCTCATTTTACCAGTACAAACAGTAACATGAAGTGAAAAATCTGAGGGATGAATAAATCACTTTGTGCAAAATAAGACCCATGGCTGAGATTTCTGAAGCAGTCTGAAGAAGTTAGGTAGCCATCTCTTTTTGGCTTTCACTGAGCCAATAAGCTGGTTGGCTTTTTCTTGTGGCTGCTCTGGGAATTCCCGCTCAAACTATTTTTTTGTGCACAGCCAGGTTCTGTGCCTGTGACATCAGTGAGTGGAAGCAGGAATGTCCACAAATATGAGAAAGACCATTTCCTATAAATTTTGGGGTCCAGTTGGTAACAACCAGCCCTGGACATCTCAACTCAGTCTGTTCCAGGAAGATTTCTTGCACGTTTGCAGAGCAGAAGTGCCTGGAGAAGCATCTAAACATGAAGCTTTTGAGGTTCACAAAACTTCTAGGAGACAATAAAATATTTATCAAGAGTAAACACCTCAGTGCCCTTTAAATCCTGATGCCATTAGGCCTATCATTTAAGTGTGCTAATTGAAGAAGGCAGGGACAACTAGCCTCCTTCCCTCAGATACACCAGTGCCGCGGGTGTGAGGTCAGAAGTTGGTTCTGAGGAGGTTTGAGGGAATGGTGGCTTTGGATTGATCTGGGACCTAGGTTTGGCACAGCATGGGTTTGCCCTTCCCTTTACTACTAGGATGAGAGCCCTATATGGTTGCTTGATCCTTTATTATGTGCTCCTGAGACCTTGTGTGGGCCAGTCAGGTCATGGGTCTTGAAGTTTGTTTGTTACTAGGTAGCAATGCATTGATACAATTCAGGGCTTGATCCATGAAATTACTTACATATTCCTTGGCGCGGGGATTGGGACCTGGAGCTCCCAGAAGAGCGTGTTAACCAGGGGGGCAGCAGAGTCTCTCTCTCTGTCCTTCGCCCAGTGGCGATGGAAGTATTGTTTACAAAGTGGAACACCTTGAACAGGAGAGATCCATGCCAGAATACCCTATATCCCAGTGGTTAGAGCACTAAGGTGGGAGACCTGAGTTCAAGTCCTTCCCCTAAATGAGGTAGAGGTGGAACTTGAATGCAGATCTCCCATGTCCTCACCACAGTGATATTTGGTATAAGGGATACCCACCTCTTCGTTGTTTTAGGAGAAAGGGCTGGGCTGGCTCAGGGGTCTAACTTCCAGGTAGAGCCTAGAATCAGGCACTCAACTGCTTTTGAGGGACAGGGTTTAGGTCTCACCCCTCTTCCCGGCTCATCCCATTGCCTAGCTTCAGCAGCTCCCTGCTCAGCTAGTTGGCTTTTGTTAGTCATTCTTAGATGCCTGACTCTCCCCTGTATTGCACAGGGAGCCTGGGCATCTAACTCCGGGCTGTGGATGCCAGGAGACAGCAGGGCACCCAAGTTAGGTATTGTAACATGGATTCTGAATCCCCTTTGTGGATATCACCCTTAGAGCCTCTTTCTGTCTATTGTAAGTGTAAAACTCTCGAAGAAATGACTAACACATCTGCTGAGTTTTCAGAGAACTGTCACCCAGGTGCCAGGATCTTCACAGCCGCATTTTTCTTACTTTAATAATTTCTAGTTTAAAGAGACACTATTCAGTTTGATTCCACCTTCCCCAGGAATTGAGCCAGCCTTACCTGTTTAGCAGAAAAGCTTGAAAGGTGCACTCGCCATGCACTTTTGCTCCGTTTATTCTCAACACACATCTGAGACAGCCAAGGCTGACTTACCTTTTCTTATCATGATACGGTAGGCAGCTGTTTGATCAACTTCACCAGGAACTTTACAGGGGGAAAATGAACACTTTTGTTCATCTGGGGAGCCACAGAGGTGAGATTAGCTACCCAGAAAAAACCCACCAGACATGGAACTTGAATTGTCTGTGCTCATGATCTCAGTTTTAGGCTTCCTGACTTCCATTAATGAGTCTCATGAAATGAGCTGGAGAGAAAGTGTCACATGCTAAATATCTAATACCACTAAAGCGGACCTGAGGTTACTTTACTTATTAGAGTTGATCAAACAGCCAATTGAATCTTGAAAAGAAAATGTAGGATCTCTGCTTTACAGTGTGTATTACATCATATAGGATGAGTTTGTATGAAGTCTGTTGGGGTGGAGGACATGACCTAAATGAAAGTTGTTCAGTTGTAATTGTGTGTTGTCTTTTTCTGAAGGTGGAGGGTTAAGCAATGGATGGGAGAAGAGTAAAGCTTTTTTATTAGCAGGTTTCGTTCATGATAGCGACAGCTGGCTGTGAAGTCTAACTGGAGACTGAACTGTTTGATTAGCTTAATGGGTTCTGCGGTCTCTGGGATTTGCGCTGAGGCTATCTAGGAAAGAGTAGACAAAATTCATGCATATAGGTTTTGTTCTGAGCGTTCTTTTTGCCCTGCACACAATGAAAGTCCTGCTACCAGGTCCCAAAGCCTATTATGAGCCAGAATTAGCAACCGAGTGAACAGGGTCTGAAATATCTTTACTACTTTATTCCAGGATTGATCACTCTCCCAACCCTAGCCTCATGTCTGAAACCAGATCCATGAGAAAGCCTAAACCAATGGACATACACCAGTGTGGGAAGGGGGTGGCAAATCATGTAGACAAACCTATTTGAATATCAGAAAAAGTTTCCGAGTGGGATCAAGCTTATGGCAAAATCCAGGTCAAGTTAAAGACCCCGGGAGTTGGGACAGCTCCCTGTTAGGACTGCATGTCAGGAGGCTTTTGTGGTTAGTATCTGCATGGCATGCAGCTGTCACTCACTGTTCAATGTGTCTGATGTGTCCCCCTCGGTGCCTGAGCCACAAAGGACATGGGGCTGTTACAGCTTCTGGAGAGGTTCATGCTCTGCAGATCGGGCAGTCCCCAGCGTCAGCCACTTGGAGCTTTAATTACAAGAATCTGACTGCGATTCAGGCATCCCCATTCCCAGCTCCGCCAGTGACTTCATGTCGCCTTGGGCAAGTCACCATCTCTCTGTGCCTTGACTTGCCACCAATAAAGTGGGCATAATACAAGGAGGCTGTAGCCTCCAGGGAATGCGCCCAGTACAGGGTGCTCAATTGCAAAAGTGGGATCTCTCAGCTGGGCACCGCCCACCCCAAGGAGAGGGGATTTAGCTCAGAGAATTCTTAAACCCCAGATGCTCTACAGCTTTGTGTGGCAAGTGAGGCCAGTCCTTTGGGCTGCTCTACCCGGCACTGAGGGACACAATGGCCCCTGGAAGCATCTGAAGAAGGACTGAACACATTGCATCCCCTCTCCGTGTCCTTGTATTGGCCTCAGGGCTGGTGCAGGGGTGAATCCTGTGTTCAGAACACAAGTTACTTCTTCCAGCAGCGGCTGTCAGTTCCTTAATTGCCTCCAGACATTCCCCCCATCTGTCCAGCTTCAGGAAGCAGAAAAGCTCCCTTTTACGAGCAAGTGGGCAGGCTGGGGAGGACCTGGCATGAGGGGGGAGTGTCACAGCTGTTCAAGGGCTGGCATAACTTTCTGCTCCTTTCCCTGTAGAGTGGGAAGGGAAGAATTATCACTGAGTCCCGGAGCAATTCTTGGGGAAGAGCAGGGACCACAATCCTTAACTCAGGGGGGAGCCTAACAGCACCATCTCTCACTTAACATCTGCGTCGAGGGGTTTTATTAAATGACATGTAATAGGCTCATTAGCTCAGAGCCTGGCTTTGCTAGGGTGTGGGGGGTGCACGCACATGTATGCACAACCTCCATGCAACAAAGACCTACATCTTCAAAAGTGACCGGTGATTTTGGCCTCCTCCTTCCATAGGGAACCAACTTGCCAAGTTTTAACAAGGCCTGCCTTTCAGAAAGCGTGGAGCATCTGCCCCCTGGAAACCAGGCCCTTTTCAGTCAGCTACCTAAAAATGGAGACATTCAAAATCATTCGTCACGTTTGAAAATGTAGGCCATCGTCTTTAAAGCTAAAACATAGGGCAAGGTTTTTAACCACTCTGCTTCCTTCACATTGAGTCCAGGCTGTGCCTAACTCTGGGCAAGTTTTGCCTAACACTCTACACTGGACTGCTTATTTGCAGGTAGAAACGAGCTAAGCGTTATTCGGCCACATTTTAAATTGCAGGCCATCAAGCATAGCTTGTTTCCTGATCAATCATAAAGTTCCAGAAAGCAAAGGAATGCCACCATTCTGGGTGCGTCTCACAAGGCCATGAGTTCTCAGGTGGTTGAAGTTAGCTATAATGTGGGAGCCTCTGTTCACGACCTTGGTTTGTGCCCATTTTCTGCAGTACATATTCATTCATTCTATTATAACAGGCAAGTCACTTTCCCTTTCTGCACTATTCCTACAATGATCAAAGGCTTTGTAATTTAGGACAAAGCTGTTTTCCCTCCCCCATTATAAATCTATTTGATTGCTTGGTCTCTAGATGCTTGGCTTTATTTCAGACAAGACTGCTTATTACAGAGAGGGCCACTGGCGGTTTCTCTAATTTTGTGTTGGCTTGTGTCATTCATGCTTCCCCTCCACATGCACACGTCTCCCTTTCTAATAGACTGGTTGTGTCATCTAATAGACCAAGTAAGGATCTGTGAACCTGCATTCTTCAAAAGTGCCTCTTTGTTTCCTTCTGCTCTTTCCCTCTCCCTCCCCATTGTATCCACCTGTTGTTGCTTGTCTTGGACTGCAAACTCATATGGGCAAGGACCATTTGTTTCTTCTTAGTTTGTACAGCACCTAGCACAACTGAAGCTCAGTGTGTCTCCAGTGAAACTAAATAACACTTAACGCTAACCCTGGATTTTGCACTGGCTCACTGTGTGATTGTCAACAAGTCACTGTTCCTCTTAGGGGACATCTACACATTGAGCAGCAGTGAGTCTCTGAAATGGAACAGACTTGGTCTTGCACTATGGGGCTAAAAATACTGTGTAGACATCGCACTTAGGCTCTGAAGCCTAAGAAGGGGTACATTTTTAGCACCATAGCATGAGACCTCCTGAGCCAGAGTCCGCTCACACGTCACTCTGGTGGCTCCTTCACATCAACAGCACCTTTCACAGCTGTTACAATCCCTTTGGAATTTTTGAGGGATACAATTTTTTTCACATTCTGATTCCCTGCTAATTAGTAGGTTTCCATAGCAACAACCTCTTATCACACAGGACAACGTGCATGTGGAGGCTGGGGTGAGGGTACCAAAACTCTGCTTACCTGAAGTTTGACTGCAGTGGGCTGCCCAATAGCCATGAGATTAATCATGGGGAAAGAGGGTCAACAGGGCTGACAGATGGAAGAGCAACAGTTGAGTGTGGGCATCCAGCAATGTCAGCCTTTGAAAGAGTCCTTTCAAATGAGAGAGTGGGATGTGTTTAAGGGAGACTTGGCCTTGCATTCATTGTAATTGTCTCAGGTAATTCTCAGGGATACGATGGGGAGGAAAGGGGAGCCAAGACCCAGCCAGTGTCATTATTGTAACCCTTCTACCAGGTGGAATCGGCAGTGACAAGGACTGGGTTCAATATCCAGGGATCCCTATTAACAATATAAAACAGAACTGGGTTGAACACCCACCCAGTAATCTGGGAAAATTAAACACATCCCACGTGCCTCTCAGAGGCAATACCTCCCCACTCACAAGCCTATGTATAGCAGAGATGAGGGCCTATCCTACATGATTCCCATGCTTCCTCAGGAGTACACGCTGATAATAATCTAGTAATAATAAACTGATCAAAACCTAAAAAAATGCAGCCAGAACAACAAATGTCAGTAGCTGGCATTATGGGTAAACAATAATGTAATCAATGCAAATGAAGCTGGCCGTACCTGGCTTTTCCCATTCTCCCCGCTAAAGGGAGCGGACAGCCTCATCATGTTGGGACTGCTAGGCCTGGGGCTTTCATAATTAACCTGCTATATTACTATTTACCATCCAATTTTGTCAATCTTGCCAGAGAGACCCATGTTCTCGTCCCCTTGATCAGTATATTGACCGCTGAAGCATTGCATATCCTCAACTTTGTCTCTTTACTTATTACTGAGTTTGGTTTATGAAAGATGCTTTTAATGAGGTGCCCCATTACTGAAAATGCTTTTGCAGTGCAGGTTTCATATTCTTTTTTGATGCTGCACATGTTATCAAAAACAAAGCCAAGGGAGATGAAATCACTGACAATGTCAACAGGGTGTTCACCTACTAAGATGCTGGAATCCACAGTGTGTTCAAAATTGCTGACCAGGCAAGCGCATAGCCTACGATGGCATTGAAAAGTTCTGGTGCAACACAGGTTCCTTGTTGAACACCTGGCTTAATCTGGAAGACAGCTGCTCCTTTCCCATTTACAAAAATGGATCTTGAGCAGTCACTGTATAGAAGATGGGACATTCAACAGAGCTTGTCAGGAAGGGCTGGAAGTTTCAAGATTAGCCAAAGCAATTAACTGTCAACAAAGTCAAATGCTGCCTTGATGTCCACAAATGCGATGTGAACAGCACACTTGCATTCTTGTGCCTTCTGAATGAGCTGGAACACTGTGAAAATGTGCTATGTCATGGGACAGCCAGGAGTGAAGCGAGTTTGTTGCGGTCTTCTCTTACTCCTCAAGATATCAGCAGTGTGGATCAACAGCACAGAAGCAAAAACTTTCCTGGGGACTGATAGAATAGTTATGTCACCATTGCCAGGTTAATTCAAACCTGGTACAAAGTGCTTGGCTATAGTGCAGTGATATGGGGTAAAGTTGACACAGTTCTTTCTAGGCAGTTTTAGTGCTATGGACATCAGTCCATTGAGAACAGAAATGAGATGAATGGATGATTTGACAACTCACTGAGCAGCCAGCTCCGATATCAATTTTCAGTCAATATTCTGCCTGGGTGAATCTGAGCAAAGGGGCAAGAAGGTATTGTTAATAGAGCTGGGTGAATGTTATTTGGCAAACAATTGATTTACTGAACTTTGCTGCTGTTTGTCTAGAAATATTATTTGGTCTTTCATTTTTTTTTTTACATTATCCAAACAATCCACATCATGTAGCCTATATTTATGCCTGGTACAACTCCACAGAGTCAGATGAATTTGGCTGCCTACAACTGTAACCCATCTGTTAAGTGCCACCGGCAGCAACAAGAGCTGAGGTTAATCTGTTTAGGGGTCCTGCTCTAAAATAAATACAAGGATAGCTCACGCCCCCACCCAGAAGCAGATGCCTATTTCTGGCTCTGGGAAATTAAAAGAAAACTTCTTTGGTTATCTTGGCAGGTTTTCCCTGTTCTCCCCCTCCCCCAAGCACTCAGAGTCCTTAGGAACATAGAACAAAATTATTGTTTCTATTTAGGGGAAAAACAGGAAAACAGTCAAAAGAAACATCAAAATCCAGTATATCTATTTGCATACAAGAAACCGAGCAACCCAAATCAATGCATCAGGAGTTTTGGCAAGCCCCCTAATGCAAATCATAAATGTCGAGTTCTTTGTCTTGCCAAAAACCCTGCCCACCAAAAACTCCACTGGCAAGTGAAGTAGTCTGATGGTACTCAAGGGAGACCAGAGATGGCTCCCCTCTTCTGGTCTGCTCCAATCCTCAGATTATTGCTCTGCTAGGTCCTGCTCCAGTACACAGCCACCTGGCCAGTTCTGTGACTTCACTTCTGTTCCTATCAGCCAAGTGGGCAGAGGCACTGTCAGGCTTAATACTGCAGCTCCAAACAGGCTCTTGCAGTGGCTGTAGCTTTGCTCTGCTCTCCCTGGTCTTGGCAGTCCTCACTGTCAATGCCGCTCTGCTGCTGCACCATGTGGGACACAGCATCAAACAGGATCATTAGACAGAGTTCCTAAGACATTCCTTCCCATCCCCAGAACACAGCCCTTTTCCTTCTTCTTGATGAGCCTGTGCTTTGTTATCCACGGTCCCTTTTTCATAAAGTCAAGGCTATGTGTGCACAGCAAAGAAAAGCCTATGGCTGGGTGTCTAGTTGCTGTGTAGAGATCCCAGGGTGGCCCCTCATTGATGGCCTATCCTACATGATTCCCATGCCTCCCCAAGAGCACAGTCTGATAATAATCTAATATCACATTTACTCAACAAAACCTAAAACAAATTCCTGCCATAGCAACCGAATACATTAGCTGGCATTATGGGTAAACAATATTGTAATCAATGCAAATGAAGCTGGCCGTACCTGGCTTTTACCATTCTCCCCGCGCCATCATTCTGGGTCTGCTAGCCCTGGGGCTTTCGTAATTAACCTGCTATATTACTGTTTACTTTCCAATTCTATTCCCATTGACCATTCTTGAGGTTCTGCCATTCACTTCAATGGGAGCAAATTCATGGGTAAAATCTGGTCCATTGACGTCAACTAGATCAAAACGCATTAGCAATTGTTAGTGCTCATCATCAAGGTCCACCCAGACAGCCGACAGCACGTTAGCGCAGGGTAGATTTACAGCCCAGCTTGCAGTGGACTAAATTCTAGAGTGAGCAAGCCTAAGGACACAGACCATGTGGGTTCAGTTCCCATCTATGCCTGTGTGACTGGGGGCAGGTCTCTATGTAGCTCTCTGTAGCTCTGTAGTTCCCCCGTCTGCAAAGTGGGGCCAATATTTCCTTTCTCCCATTCTGTCTTTGCTTTTTGGAATCTAAGTTCCCCCCAGGGCATGGACCGTGCATGTACAGTGTCTAGCACGAGAGGCCTCCAGTTTTATTGGGAGGGAGTCTCTAAAGATTGATTTTTTGAAGGCATTTAGATGTCTAACTCCAATTGATTTCAATGGGAAACAAGTCCCTAACTACCTTTAAGAATCTGGGCCTATGTGCCACTGTGTAATAGTTTATACAATCTCAAATGCAAAGAGAAGTATATTTTTAAAAAAAAGGTGTAAGTGAAAAAAAGAGGAAGAAAAGTTACAAAAGGAAACAGCTGATATGAGTTTAAATGAACTTTTGTTGATATTTCAGCCGAAAAAAAGATAAAAAACCGGTCAGCTTAGGTATGGAAAAAATGACACTTGTCATTTTGGAGACTCATCTCAACTGCTTATCTGTATCCATTTAGGCTGCTGTTTTCCATTATGCTCTGAGTAAATGCCTAAGAACCACCAGAAAATGAGTTGAATTAAGTTTGTACTACTCCTTAATATAATTCAATTTGGCCACACAGCTGAAAATGTGGATAGGGATTTTATTAAAGATGGTAAGATTTATATTGATAAATGTACACCTACTTTATGAACTGGTTACATATAAAGTAACTGAAGTCTAGTATTACTGTTATCTCTGGTGTTCCAAGCTGAATAGCATACAGTATTTCCTCTAAAAAGCACCATTTTAGTAGAACAAATTGGATAAGTCATTGATGGTGTGAACACACAAACAAATGTATTTAGCTGAATGAGATTTGAGTGCATCAGAGGTTCTTTTAAGTCAATCTCCATGGGTTTTTTCAAAGAGTAAGTAAAATTACAGGTATCATATTTGTAATGGCACATACAATCTTAATGAGCTCAAAATGAAGGCAGCAACATTTCAGAATTTATTCTCTCCTGAATAAGCCAGGATGTGACAAACACATTCCTAATTAAGGTTCCAAAGAGGTTTCTTTTGAAAATTTTCTTTCAGTGCTAAATTCTCTTTTAGTGATAAAAACTGCATTATTAATGCGGCCTTTCTTGTTAAAATCAGGCACATAAATCCTGTCTTTACTCAGGATTTATTTATTGGCATATTTTAATTCATGCTCCAATTGAAGTCAGTGGGAATTGGTCTGAGTGAATGCAACCCACTGCTCAGCGCGTGCGATGGCCTCTCATCTTGTGCCATCTGCAAAGGATATGAGGCTGCTACAGATGCCGGATAGAGGCTTAGTTCATTACATCAAACCCTTCTGCTTCATCTGTAGAGCCCTCAGGTTCAGGCACAGAGGATGGTGTGAGATTCAGCTCAACTTTACTTAGCACACAGTAAAACAAGAGTACTTTTGTTATCAAAGACCAGAGATTCAAGTGACAGAAGTGAGGCTAATGGAAACAAATGGCTACATATAAAACCAAATCATAACACACTTTCTACAGTCTAAACTTCAATAACAAGGCACCCCCTACTTCCTAAAAACAGCTTGCCCCAAGTGCTGTCCCCAATGTTTTCAACCAGTTTGTTGTTCAACCAGTTCAACCACTAGCAGCTTGTCCTCATGGATTGAAGGAGCACCTGGGAGTTCATCTGTACCGCAGACAGGCCCGCTGATAGGGGAGGGAGTAAAGGGGACACTTTCCCAGGAGCCCAGCGATTTAAAAGGGCCTGGGTGGATTGGAGGATAGATACGGATCCTCCTTTTGTCCATAGCCCCCTTCCACTGAGGTCCCCGCTGCTCACGCTCTCCGTCTTTGCCCTGAGCTGAGTTTATTTGTTATGCACCATGCAGGTTCCCGGGCAGCTGAGGAGATGATATTTGCTGCTCAGCTTCCCAGGTTCATTAATAATCTCCCTGGGGAGTCCAAGGAACCCCAGAGACTGAGTAGCAGATACTTCCTGCTCAGCTGCCCGGGAACCTGCAGGGTGCCTAATAAATAAGTACAAATTTCCTGTTTTTACCTGAGCCGTCCCTTTCTAGAGGGGCCACTGGCTGTTGTGCCATGCACCCCAGAACTGCTGCTGGTGGGCCTGCCACCAGATACAGTTCCAAAAGTTCGCTGTCTTACCCCAAAACAGGATAACCCTTGCTGTTCTTGTGTTTTCCTCCAGCCCCCTTCATCTATTGATTGGCATTTTGCTGAGACTAGAAATGGGCGTCCATTGTGAATGATCCCATACTCAATATGCATATGGCCAGCCACAGTGGGCTAAGTGTCTCTCCCCCACACCTGCCAAGAGTGTGTGGATTACCTCTGACCAACCTGTCTTAACTCACAGACTGAGAGAATATAATTTTTAGTATCTATACTTAAGTCTTCACATATTTTCTGTACACATCCTACAATGGCTACAATGACCCATGACACAGATGGTTCATTAAAGACCTTTACCTGACAGTCATTGGTGAACCCAGGGGAACCCTGTTATCTTGTGTACCACTGTGCTCTCTGCCAGTTGGCATTGAGGTACTGGGGTCACATATGAACCCAATGGATCAGATAGCCCTTCTGTGAGAAGCCCATGGCATTTTCTCCCCAGCATGGTCTGTTCCTTATGCAGAATGAATTGTAGAGGCAGGCAGGAAATCCTATGGGATCAGGAGGAGTCCTGGGCCATCCATGTGCCCCCACACCAACTTGGACCTAGTGGATCTACACTGCCAATGGGGTTGGTCGACCTGAAACTGCATTTTTGGGCAAACGAACTACTGTCAAAAAATATCAGCCAGTTCAAGCAATAGAGCCTCTGACTGCATTTCACTTCCTAAGTATCTTTGCCAGAATGAAATCCAATGGCCCCCAACAAGCTGCAGAGAGGTCGTGGAGGCTTTATGGAGCCCAGGTGTCAGAATAGCAGCGGCAGCAGGAAGGGTTGCTGGATTCCATCCCGTCACAAAGGCTAGTTACCCAGCTTGGGTGTGATTTCATTTCATGCTCCTGACCTGGAGTCAGAAAAGTAATGCCGGATTCACAGAAGTATGTTGGGAGATCAGAATCCTGCCCTGTAGCTTAACCTATAGGGCTTTTACCTAGCTCATTCACCTGCATTGTGTATGTGCTCCAAAGAGTGGGAGCAGAAGTTCATTTGGTGAGTAATACAGTTAATGAGGAGAGGAGGAATAGGGACAGAGAGAGAAAATTCTGAATTCACTTCAGGAATAGGTGAATGAAGAGGGCCACTGGACACTAAGATAGCTAAGAAACTCCAAAGCCCTTGTTCAGCATGTGGAATAAGCAACATCATATGTCATCAAGAATCAAGTACTCTGCAATTTATTTATAAAGCAGTATCTGATTTGTTAACTATAAAGGTAAGCTTCATACCCACTGTGCAAAATGCAAATGTAATGTTCACTCAGCTATCCAGGAGAGAGGGAGGTTCTTCTTCCAAAATCTGACCTCAGTGTATTCAGATAGCCAATATATACTGGCTACTGTATCCACACACTATACCCACGGAATCAGAACTCTATTATAGTCAGCAAAAGCACATAGCTGACAAACGCACAGGCATCTGTCTATCTTTGGGGATGTGTCTGAGGAGTCAACAGGATGTGACAGCCATTCCAAAAAATGTATATACATTAGGCAGATAATGGCTCTGTTGCAGATCTTGATGAAATTGGAAGGAATCTGAAGATGACAGGAACAAGAGGGAGGATTTTATTTCGGAATATACATTTACAAATAGACAACCAAAACATAGAAACTAGACTGTAAAATCTGTAGGAAGTAGAGTCAGACATTTAGGTACACACACACACACACACACACACACACACACACCCCTATAATAAGGACCAAGTTGAGCAACATATATTGAAATAATCACTAACCATCCAGATCCATAAAACTGTGGGCTTTCCAAGTCAGACGCATGCACAGAAGCAAAATCTCCATTTTACAAAAGCAGAGCAAATTCCACCTGACATTTTAATGTCAAGGCTGATCACTATTATAATTGGTTCTATTTGGTACTGTGACATTTTTTACCTGCAGGCAAATGGTACTTAGAAAGGTGTGAAATTCTTTCCTGCCTTTGAAAAAACATCAGCAAAATGGTTTCCAGTCTGATCTTTACAAGAGACAGCCCCACTGATTGGCATAATCAAAGGACAATTTTTGAGCTATTAAAACCAAATTCAACTATATAATAAATTGTAGGCACATGTGCAACTGTAGGGTCTTCTATAGGGTCTTTAGAGTCTGCAGGATTGTGTTTAGCTTGTGTGAGTCCTGTATGTACACACTTTCCCAGCCTGACCCATGCAAAGAAGTCTCACCCCCCCGTAGCTCCCTTCTCACTTTAGGCAGATGCTATTTCTTGGATGAGTCTTACAGACAGAGTCTCCCATGCGTGCATCTACTTTCTACACACTCAGACAACAAACGGGGAGGGACGATGCAGGAACATGGTCCCTGACGTATTTTTCTAGGCTTTCTTTGATCGTATCCTACTTTTGCAACATGATTTCAAGCTAGACGCTTGAGCTATTTTTAGATTTAAAGAATAAATGTCACAAATAATCTGTATGCAGTGTAGTGGTAGCCGTGAAAATAATATGAATTATGAAAACAATAGACAGAGCAATTATATTCCTGAGAAGTTCCCTGCCGCCCAAGTTTTGATAGTTTTTATTCAGGAAAGAGAGATTGCCTTTGCACCCCATAAAATTTCCTTTGTGATAGGATTTGTAACCTGCTGCACCATTCTGATTAATAGAATGGGCTATTATCTTGCAAGTTGGCATCGCCATAGCCTGCCTTGTTGTGTCTTAAAAAAAGATAGACTGTGTTGCTATGAAATGCTCTGGGCTTAAAGATTTGTGTGTCAGAACACTACCACCACGAAAGGCACTAACTAGAAGCTCCCTTGTCAGTCACCTCAACAACTACTCAGATGGGAGTTATAAAAGTACCCAAAGAGACACACAAGAGAAAAAAAGTTTGAATGGGCCCTGGGGAGAATCCAACCTCTCAGAACACAGTCAGACTGGAGTCAGATTGACTGGGAGGTTGTTGAGAAAGCTTTTGCTGCACCCACTAGTTCGTGGCTGTATCCATTCTCTGGATAAACAGTGAACTTCAGTCTCTAGAGTGCTCAGTCCTGTACCCTTCAATGTGACTATACGCATACACACACAGGATAGCAGACCTGATAAATAAAGGAAGGAATCGTATCGTCTTCTAGTTTGCTGGAAAAAAATCCCTTGAGCAGGGAGAAAGAGAACTGTTTATACCATATATACATATGTATAGAGAGAAAGCTATAGACATGTTTATACCACTACTGTACAGGTACTTTTGAATGAACATACATAAATGTTGTCATTGTGGGCTTTTCTTTTTCCTTTTAAAAGGACAAAATAAAGAAACCGAGTGCAGACTCAGGAAGCTGATGCAGAATTTTGAAGTTTACTTTAAACAGACTCATATTCCAGGGACAGAGGTACAGAATAAATACGCAGGCCAGGCATTTACAAAAATGAGAACTTAAAGCGAGGCTCCCAAGTCCCTACATAAACACCCTATATCAGAGACCTGATTTTCAAAAGTGCTGAGCATCCATTGATCATTTACTGTTACCACCGCCGCTGTGAGAGCCACGAATCTATGCTGATCATTCTGTCTGTCCCTGGGAGATTAAACCATACCACAGCAACAGGATAGGAAGATGCATTTAATTTTGGGAAAGACAACGGTAACTGAGTTCTGACTGACTCAGAGAAGCATGTTCTATTATGACCAGTAGATGGCGCTGTTAATTTACACTCATTTCCAGGCACTTCCAGGATGAGGATTAATTCAGACTGTCAAAACACATCCAAATCTCAAATACCTTACTAAAAGGAATGGCTAATCTTCAATAGCTATAGCCAAGATGCAGAAGCGGAGCTACCTGGGGAGGCGAGCGTTGAAGGCATTGTCAAAATGATCTGCATTTTTAACTTCTGTAGGTTTTGAAACAGGTACAAAGTTTTTAAAAGGCCCAGATGGCACAACACAAAAGCCCCTGGCAAATTTGGCTTTTCATAACAGGAACGCTCTGAGTCAAAGTTTGAATCGTAGGTGGGATGGCTCAATTCTCAAATAAAGCTCAAGAGCCGACGGCCTGTTGTGAAAGGATAAATAGAAAATAAGTCGTCTTATTAAACGGTTATTGTCCTTAAGGTCTTGTGGCCCAGGAGATCAGCCTCTGGGCCCACTTCTTCAAAATAATGAACAAGTGAACATCAGAAAAACTGGAATTACTCTAATTATGGTCTGAATGAAACAGCCGTTTGTTTTTTTTCTTTGCCCAGTTGGCGTTATTTGTCTATGCCGGTAGATCATGTGGAGAAAGGAGGTGCTGGCCATCTAAGGACCCTCTGGCAATGCAGGGCTGTGATTACATAGGAAGAACTGCATTTCCCCAGCCCTTGCCCCCTTCCTGGTTGTGTCCCATCTGCACCAGTCTACAGGGGCACTTTCTCGCTTCTGGCTCCTTTCTCCCCAGCTTTCTTTGGGCTCGATGGTGTCTAACCCCAGGAGGAGCAGGGCATGAGCTAACCACCCATTAACAGATACATCCTGTTAGGGCTGCACGGGTCGCAGCTATGCATGCCCAGGGATACCCGGCCAGGGCTCTCTATCAGAAGGGAGAGGGCAGGGAAGAGGCATCACAACTGCTCCTCACACCAGACCAGCCAGCGAAGTATGGTGCATCCCATAAACAAGTTTACGCCTGTTACGCCTCATAGCACAGCAGGTGAGCACAATACCCGCACCGGTGCACCTGTGCGCCACCCCTTGCTAGGGGCAGCGTGGCAATGGCATGGTCTAGCTTTCTTTGTGGTTGCCTCACTGTGTTCAGCTGAGTGTGTTGACCAAAATCCAGCTCGGGCAATTGCCTCCTGCCGTTCTCAGGGCTATGAACTCCTTGTAAAGTCAAGTGGCTTATTCACTTGGGAGGTTTTCTGGGTGAGAACTGAGGAAAAACCAAGTAAAGAGCCCAGGATTCAGCACAATGAGCCTGGTGGGCACTCAGCATCTCTCAGGAATCGACCCCAGAAGTCTTAGCAATATGATAACCTGTAACTAAATCTTTATCGCTTGAGAGTCAACACAGACCAACACACTGGGGCTCAGGAAACCTGGGATTTATTCCTGGATCTGTCATTGCACTATTGCATGACCTTGGACAATCACTTCACCTCCTTTGCCTCGGCTCTCCCAAACCTCCATCATTTGTTGTCTGGTCTATTTACACTGTCAGCTCTCAGGGGCCAGGACTGTCTCTCATTATGTGTCTGTGCAGCACCTGGCACAATGGGGCCCTGATGAATCCAGTGCATAATTTATGGGGTCTGCAGATTAGTGTGGTAGGAATTAATTAAGCCAGTGCAATCCCCCATGTCTAAACATATAAGGAACTGTATTACTCACTTTAAGGATCCTTGATCCTCTTTCAGCCAACGTTTATAATGCTGCAGTGAAGAGCATTTCATGGTAGCTTGCACCTCACAGGAGCAAAAAAAACCCAAGTTTCTTATAACAAGAAAAAAAACCCTCTTTGATTCTGAAACACTGTAAAAGTTTGTGTGCTATTTCTGGTGAAGTCGGCAGACCTCCCCTTGGAACAAATGATGGGGAAGTGTGTGTGGGGGGCGGTGAGGAGGAATAATAAGTTATAAAGTGGCTTTAATAAAATGCAAAAATATTGGGATGGTAAAGGCATTTACAAACTAGAAGATGGACAATGCAGGATGGATGATGAGTGCTGTGTTGGTAATAATAACTAATTCTGAAATCTTACTGTGAGGGAAAAATGCTTTTCTTCAGAGAGACGGGGGGAAATAAAACCCTCTTTCTTTACTAGAGACATGGTTAAAAAAATGCTTTAAACCGTGGGAGTAAAGTGGCATCACACAAAGCCATGCCGCGGTGTGTAAAAATACCACGTCTGTTTTTTCAGTCTTCTAATTCCCTGCCACATTTTCCCACTTCGTCTTGCACTGTTATTGCAGAAGAGGCCCCATGACACTCCTGGATTGCCGTGACATCTGCCAGGAGAAGGGGAAGCAGAACAAGCCTTGATCTCCCCGTACACGTGTCAAATGCCTGCTGTGCAGTCCGGAGTGTGCACTTGACTCTGGTATGGGAGGACAAATCATCCAGTTTACTTTCCTCTCCTAGGAGCGATTGCCCTCATCAGAGCTGCAGTGGCTGCCTTCAAGATTAGGCTGACTTGTGGGTACATTTTTCTTTGAATCGGGTCAGGTCGGGGTTGAAACTTTCAAGAACAGAAAGTACAGTGCAGAAGGTGAATGCACGCCAGTGGAATGCATTGACGCTCTGGGCTAGTACACAGACCTCAATACTTTATTGAACAATCATTTCTACCTCAAGAGGTTGAATTACATTTCACTTTTGTGGTTGATTGGAGATTGATTTAATAAAGCAGCTACATCTTTGAAGGGACCAGATTATTTTCTTGTAGTTTTCAGAGCAAGACTTCACTGAACTGGCAAAAAACGGGTGGAAATAAAAAGACATGTTGAGATTTGCATCAGATCTTCTCCCCATCAGCCCCATCTAGCATGGCTATAGTTAGTAATCTTTTCTTCTAGGTGCCACCCATCCGTGTCTAGAGTAGCCACCTGAAAATGCCAACGTCAGGGCAGGCTGTAAAAAGAGAGCAGATTCTCCCAGCACTGGTGGGTGACACCGAAGTCAGGCTTCCCAACCAGCCACAAACAGTGCTGCTGATTCCCCACACTGGTTATCAAGAAGCCAAAATACAAATACACACAGCCCCCTTTACTGCATTTCAGTCTCTGGCTCCCAATCGGCCACTTGGTCCAGTAAAGAGGCCAGTTATTTAAACTCTATGATCTTTACCAAAAAGGTTTTTCCTGACCCCAAAAGGCCAGCCACACTACCAGATCAATATAAGTTTGGATCTTACCCAAACTACCACACTGCCAGCCAACCCTTTAGTAACTAAAACTAAAGGTTTATTATAAAAAGAAAGAAACAAACTATAAGAGAACTGTTAAAGGATTAAAGCAATCACATACATACAAATGATTTGAAAGTCCATATACATCAGGTTTCTAGTAGAATTGTGGAGTTTGCAGGTTTGTATAGTCCTTCTGGTATGCATCCAGTACCTGGATGGGTCTCAGTCCTTTGTTTCACAGCTTAAGTTCAGTTCAGTTGTAGATGAATTGATCCAGAGGTAGGCTGGAGACAACACAAAACGGATGTTGTGCAGCTGCCTTTTATGTCCTTTGGCTTTTGCCATGCTGCTTGTGGAAATTTACAGGAATAAGATGGAGTCCAGGGTCACATGAGTGACTGATGACTAATCAGGTATATCCCTGGCTTCTCCCCCTGGCCCATCGTACCTGTGAGTTTCCTTAATGGGCCATTAAGCAGGCACTTGTGCTGCAGACATTGTGTCTGGGGTATCGCCCAGACACAGCACAAGTTGAAATACAGATATATCAACTATATCCATAACTTCCATTACACATATAACACATACACATAAACATTATCATCTTACTGAGCACATTAGAGCCTTTCTAACAGTATCTGACACGGCATGTCTCATATGAATTATTATGATTTTGACATACTGGTGTTAAATAACATAATAAATCCCCCCCCTTCTCCCCCCAAATCCAGCCAGCGTGACACTAGGGTTGTATAATTACTCAGTAATGAACATGGTGTAACTCTCTATCTGTGGTCACATATTGAACCGCAGCCGGCAGCTGGCCATGTACTGTGAGTACAAAATTGAGAATACATTTAACTCCATAAGAAAAAGTCTCAACCAGTGAGTTAACTGAGAAATTGGGCAGGAAAGAGGAACCCCTTTCATAATCAGTTTGAAACCAGAACAGAGTGAGCAGGATAGTTTAGTGGGTAAAGCATTGACTGGTTTAGAAGTCTGAAGAGATTGTTTCAGTTCCCAGCACGAGGGCAAATTTCTCTCTCTCTCGAGGTGCCTCTCTGTAAAATGGGGATAATAGCACTTCCCTGCCTCACAGGGGTGTTTGGAGAATAAATCCATTAATGTTAGTGTGGTGCTTAGATATTAGGATGACAAGTTCCCTATAAGTGCGGAGAGAGCTGTTAGTGTCGTCACTACAAAACGCTATGGCCACTTAGAACATCACATCAACCGTGAAGATAAGACTTAAATACTCCTGCTCCCAAAGCACATGTTCCTACCACTTGAGGAGAAAAAGACTTTCCTGTTCTCACTACAGGGCTTATGAGAAACACAATTAAATATTTTGAATTCCTTCCAATCGGAGGCAGTGAACACAGGCGCCAGATCATTATATTCCATTCCCACCAGAATATGGGCAATGCTCCATCTAGAAAAGTGAAGTTTTATAAACACTCGCTTCATCTTTCTGTGCTGCAAGGACAGTTAGTATCTACAGCGGAAACAAATATTTAATAATGGGCTCGTCAATCTATTGAAGAAAGGCATCACATGAGCCAATGGCTGGAAGTGGAAGCTAGACAAATTCAGACTGGAAATAAGGCGTATATTTTTAATGGTAAGAGAAATTAACTATTGAAACAATTTATCAAGGGTCAGGGTGGAGTCACTAGCCCTGACCATTTCTAAATGAAGTTTGGATGTTTTTCTAAAAGATCTGCTCTAAGTTTCGGGGGAAGTGCTATGGTCTGCGTTACACAGAGGGTCAGACTACATGATCGCAATGGGCCCTTCTGGCCTTGGAATCTCTGAAGCCAGGAATTTTCTCCTGGAGATAATGTTTTAGAATTCCAGTATCTTTGCAATGGTGCAGGGCTAACAGCCCAGCTCGCTCCCTGGGGAGAATATAGGCGAGAGAATGAACCACACATGCCAATCACGTCACTAAATGCAAACACGGTGGTGTGGTGGGTGGCGTAAGGACCTGTATACAATAAAACAGACCTAGGGACTTTGTACCCTCAGAAGAGAAAGGGACAGTTCAAGCTTCCCACTAGTCCAATGTGCCTCAACTACATATAGAATCTTTTTGTTTCCACCTGTTATTAAAATCCTCCATGGCAGGGGGCCATTTTTTGTATGCTTTGCTTTCGGCACAGCTCTTAGTCCATTATATGGATATGGAGTTCAGGGCCCCTGGGGATTATAATTAAATAGAGGACAGACACCGCTGTGCTTTGCCAGTAGCCAGCCAGTCAATGCAGAGTAATTACCAGTAATATCAATGTGAATTTCAGCAATATTTTTATCTGAGGATCTCAAAGCACTCAATTACCTGCCTAAGCCTCACTCTCCATAGAGCGGTGAAATAGGAATTGCTTTAAGGAATGGTGAATGGTGCCAGCTCTGGGATGGATGAAGTACCCAAATGATAGTATGCAGTAACATTGTAAAGATCCCTGAAGGGAAGAAGAATATTTGTCCACCTGCAACTGCAGAGGGGATTTAGATAAGCAGAATGTAATTAGCAGAGCTGGCCTTGGGCAGCGCATTGGACCTAACATCCCTGGGCTTGCACATGCTGCCGTGGGAGCTACAATGAACACAAGACTGGCGTCTGGCATCTCATTCTGAAGGTATAACCGGCCAACAGCACAGAACCCCCACAGTGAAGAATTGATTGGACCTGGACTCTAAGGGACAAAGGCTCCATGCCAAATAGCCCACACCCCATCTAGGTTTTCCTTGAACGTCTCCCAATTAAGCGTTGGGCTAGTCCAGCTCGAGTTTGCTGCCTTAATGCACACCTTGGTTAACAAGCACTAAAGCGAGCCCCATTATTGTACAGATGTCCTAGTGACTCTGTTGATATGGTGAATGAAGGTCCCTTTTCAAAGCTAGTTGCAGAGTTTTAGCTCAGTTTTTCCCATTGACTTTAACGGGGTGGGAGGCCAAAGGAAGACAAGGGCTCGGTAGCATGTTAAAGAGGCGCTTACTATCCCCCAGGGCCAGTGAAGGGCGGTGTTTTGGCATTAACATTGGAAAGCCCTTGGCAGTTTAAGCGTTCTCAGCTGACTCCATTTTAGAACAAAATGATTTATTGGATTTCTTTATATTTCTAAATGATTATTCATATTTTGGGAGGATTTTTTGAGTGAGGGGTATATAATGTAAGATTAAGGGATTATTAGAGTCAGAACAGATGTAATGGTTTTGTTCACCAGTCCGCAATGGCCCAGATTTCCTAGGCTACCCAGGCAATGACCTCAATCTTGGCTTGGAGCGCTCCCCCTCAGCAGAGGGAATTTGATTCTATCTATGTGTTTGCTGTAAGAAGCTTTATGATTTGTTCTCTTTTCTAATATTCTGAATTCTTCTGAGCTTTGGCCCTGATTCAGACACACTCTTAAGCACGTGCTTAACTTGAAGCACTCGCATAGTTCCATCGATCCCTCTTTTCTTCTCCCTTTTATTGCAGCTGTTACCAAATCCTGCCATTTCTGCCTCTACCTCATCGCTAAAGATCCAGCCTTTCTTCTCCATCCCTATGACTAAAATCCTTCTCTAAATCCTGGTCACTTCTCACTTGGATCACTATGCTCTCCTCTTTGCCAACCTCCTTGCATTTTGCCTTGATAATAGAGAAACAGAGTTGGGAGTCTCAATTAAGTTTTAACTGTATGTTTGCCTCTGATGTGTGCTGTAACAGATTAGGAGTGTGGCTGGGTCAAACTGTGAACTCCATTTGGATGGTAGCTTTCCTTGTAAACATCACTTGCATTGTAATCTCTGTGTTGGATTAAAACATCTGGAGCAGGATGCAAACTGGTCTAATCTTGACTGGAGAGGGCAAAGCTCAGCAGGTTCAAAAGGATACAGAGGCATGGAATTGGCAGGCCTCCCTGTGATTTGGGTGTCTGGAGCAGGGCTTCTGCTGCTACACAGTCCTGTAGCTGGCAGGAAACCCCAGTGCTGCACTTCTGGTAACCCCAGGAATCGGACATGTGGAAGGAAAACTCCTGTACTGGAGCTTTATGAACAGAATGTGTTTCAATGGGGTTTAAAACAAAAGGTTTGGTTTATGCTGTCTCTGATCCATTGGAGGCTATCCCTGCAAGAGCTGTGAAGTGGTCATCGAGAGATTAATTGAATTACTTGGCATATTATGGGTTGGAGCCATGCTCCACCCCTTCCCACTTCCCGTTTAGTTAATAGGAGTTCCACTCCCACCCCCAACCTCTGTTTGCTCAGCCTGGGGTACACTAAGCAGCATGTGTTTCTTCGGCTGTGAGCAGTCCCCTTACAAAAGAAAGCTCCTTCCACAGTGTGTGGGGCCACACTTCAATGGATGCAAATCTGCTAGAGCCATTGACTTCAGGGTTCGTGTACCCTCAAAAGTTGTACTGACCTAACTGTGTTGGCGAGGCTAAGGTTGTACAATCCTCTAGCGTGGACGCAGCTATCCTGGAATAGATGTCTTTATAGAGGGATAGCGTAATCCCATATGCAAAGTATCAATATAAGGCATCTTTAAACCATTATGACTATGCCCACGCTAGGGGTTGTACCAGTCTAGCTATTTCAGTGAAGAGGAAAAAAATCACACTCCTAACTGATGCAAAAATCTGTCTGTAGATCTTAGTCCCAGGTGGCAAACAGGGCTCACAATTCACTGGGCAAGAATAAAATGTATGGTGCCTTCATATGGAGGAAAGTGGATTCTCTCTTCCATGTGAATTGGTTGCTGAATATAAAATGTTGTGGCAAGGCGATACTTTTATCTGCATGAATCAGCCTTGGGAATAATACTCTGGTTTTTGCTATGCCATTCTTAGGAGCCTTGCAATGCTTCAGCCTTGAAAGGAAAAAGCTGCTGGAATGAGTATTTAAAGAACACTGACTATAGCACAGGAAAAGGTCAATGCAGTGCACTGTGCGACTTCCATTTAGAGCCACTCGGAGGCTTTCAATGAGGTGGCGCCAGTTTTTACTATTGTCAAAGATTACAGGAAAGGAAATAACCCCTTGAAATTAGAAATCAGGATTTCCCACCAGAAACTTCCCAGGTGCACTGTGCAAACACAAATTACGAGGCCATGAGTTCCGTAGTACAAAGTCTCTCTGTTCATGAACGGATTGCCATGGCTCTCTGTCAGACTTTGCAGATGTGCTCTCTTCCTGTGTCCTTCCCGCTGTGATGGAGGGAGCATTGAAATGTGGATGTCATTGGGGATTAGGCTCAGACTGCCGGATGGTAACAGATTTTGATGCCTAGGAATCTCGCCTGGATTTGAACCAAAATTTAGTGCTGGTCTAGTTTTCCTGACCTGCCATGTCTCTGGTTTCTATAGCCATTGTGATCCCCAGTGCCAGTCCCAGGAAGGAAAACAGCCTTAAAAAGCAGGCTCGCCTCTTTACTAAATAGTCTGGGTCATAATCATGAAAGGGATGAAGGAGAGAAAAATCACTTTTAATACTTTAGGCTGGGATTTTCAAACGAGTCTAAGAGATTGAGTGACCAGTTAGCAAATGTGAAAAAGCAGGACAGTGTGGGTGGAATTAGATACCTATATAAGAAAAAGCTCCAAATATTGGGAGTGTCTTTATAAAATTAAGACATCTGGTCACCCTACTCAGGGAGGGAGCTTTGGAACATCCCTGCCTTAATAAATGCATTAGCATTCAAAATCTGGTGATTGTCTGTATTATGCAATAATACCTCGAGATCAGTAGATGGCACTGTTAGCTTCGACTTTTATCACGACCACGCCTGCTGTGCTTTTATAAGGAAGTGGGTCAAGAAGGAAGAGCTTAATTACAGCAGACTTTGGTTGCAGGTGTGTGTTTTTCAGAGACTGGGACTAAAGACCAGCTCCGTGTAGGGCAGATTTTTGGGAGGGCTGGGCAACCACAGCTCTCTTTGACTTTAGCTGGAGCTGAGAGTTCACCAAGTCTAAAAATCAAGCCCCTGGATTTCTGGCTGTGCCTATTAACTGTTCATCAAGACAAACACATAGTTGTAGTAGTAAGTAGTGAATTTCATGATTTAAAGAAACCTGGCACATCACCACTATTAAACTGTACCTTCTGGACACAGCTTTTCAATAGGGTCAGAGGATTATCCTATATATCTCATGGTTCCGAATGCTTTATGTACCAGCACAATCTTAGAAAAGACAGTCCCTATAGGAGTCTACTGTAGCAAAGCAATGATTAATTTTCCTGAGCTGTCTCTCGAAAAACACTGTGTTAGTCCAGGGTTCAGTTTAGTCCAGGGTTCAATTTGACATCAGTCATAGCTTGTGTCACTGGTTTTCTTCCCAAATATCCCTAGATTTTAATTTTGTCTAATATAATCAGTGGCTAAATATTTAAAGTAACACAGGGGTTTAAAGAAGACGTGCAGACTACCCTAAAGCAAATCAAATTCAAATGGTTTTGGCAACTGTGTGAATGAAAGATGGGCTCCATTAAAGTTGGTCAAAAATGTAATTCTCTCAAAAAGTTTGAACCTTCCTCCCTCCAAAAAATATTTGCTATGTTCAACATTCTCTAATTTTTCACCCACAGAAAATTGATATTCCCCCCCATTTTTGTTTTACTTCCTTTTTCTCCCCTTTTTGTTTTCCTCACTGAAAAAGGGAGAAGGAAAAAAGGAAGAGAAATGTGGGGGAAGACTGAAAATACTGAAAACCAAAAAATATTTAACAAAATATTTTTGTTGAATTAAAAGCCAAAAAGATTTGACTGAAACAGAGATTTTCTGTGAAGGTTGGAAAAATATGGACTGCCTTTAGACTCACTTAACACTTGGATTCCTTCCTCTCTGAAGGTTATCACATTCTGTGGCCAGAATGAGAACCCAAATTAGCATACAATCCATAATCTGGCCTCAAGTCCCCCCAATTTCAATGGGACTACTTGCAGAATAGTCTCTTAGCCTTCCCTGGCTTTTCTCAGGCCACATTTGCTAGTTCCAAGGATTCTGTCTGCAGCTACTCACTGCACGGAACTGGGGTTCTAGGAGTTCTGTACCTAAAACAGCTGCAGACTCAAACTCCAAACTCTGATGTTTCCAATAGAAGGGCCAGTAACTCTAAAATGACTGCCATCAAAGTATCAATATTTTCATTCTAATTAATACTGCACTAATCAAATTCATTCCAGCTGTAGAGCTGACATCCGTCATCTATGAACCTCTCCTGTGTTAGCCTGCCTGAAAAGCCACTACAGTCCACCACAGAGGTTAGATAAGGCTGAAGGGTGCCGTAACATGAGCTTAGCTGCCAGGGGCTGCTTGACAGCCAGAAAGAACCTGGACATGGTTTCATCCCAGCCATGTCTTCTTGGTCCTCCATCATGGTCTACGCACTTGGAGATTCTGTTGGGGAGAGTAGAACTGGCTATGCCAACTTTACACCTTTAGGGAACCCCATCATCTACAAAGAGAAGGAATGCCCCGTGGCCAGGAGTATTATGAACTCTTGATGCTAGCTTTAGGGAACCTTGGGGTATTGATGAAGTGGGCCCAGTGTTGCTCAGCCAGTTTCAGGGCCCCGTTCAGCTTCGAGCATAGCCAGCAGCTGCTGGGGATCTGGAACTGGCACTAAGTGAAGAAGTTTAATACCCGTGTGTATGAAAAACCAAGATGCATTAATATATTTACTAGCCTATCAGAGCTTTAATATAACGGGTGCTAGATGTGTCAGCAGCACCAGGAGTAGGGGAAATATTCGCTGTAATTGGTCCTCACTTCAGCCTCATTTCAGGAAGAAAAAGAGATTGAAATAAACTGCTTTTGTAAGAGGCTATTCAGTGGGAGTGAAAGCTAATTTTGTGAGAAAAGTAGCTGTCTCATCAGTCGCTTTTTTGTTTTTTATTTCATCTTGGCTTTTTTATTCCTCCCCTCCACTTCCCCTTCCCTCCCCCTCCGCCCGCTGTAGCAAACGCAATGAAAAATTCCCAGAACAATTCCACAGCTCGGTTTCTTCTGGGATAAGCATGTAGGCTCTACCTGAGCTACAGATATTCAACCCAGAACTTTGAAAGGGAGGAATCTTATAGTCACCTTCAGAGACAGTGAAAATAACCACAATCTGTCCTGCCAGTTAGTAGCAAGACATGTCACTGTTCAATGGCCTTTAAGTTTCAGTGATAAAAAGGATCTTCAGAAAGTAACGAGGTAGCTCATTTCTCATTTCTCCTGTGATTCAGACAGACAGAGAGCTGGACAGAGAGACACAAGGTAAGTGGCCAGGTTGACCATCTCCTAAACTATACTTCCCATATTGTGGTATTAATTCCAGATCATGAGTTGATGCTGTTGTTATCCAGGGTTCCTCGACCCAGTAACTTTTAATCTCTGTGAGTTGGTAGCAGGAAATAAACCCTGTGGAATCCCACCAAACTCAATACAGTTGCCTGGATGGAAGACGGAGGACAGAAGTTGGCCTGGAATGGCTGACTTTCAGGGATTTGGGAAGATCTGTGCAAAACTCAGCCCTTTGATTCCTAGGGGACCATGTGAACCCCTGCTCTTGGTTTCAGTTCAGGCATGTTCACATCCATATAGGCTTTGCTTCGAATTTCAGCTTCAAACAAACCTGCAAACTAAACAGAATTCAGCCAGAACAGCTACATTTTGCTCAGGATCAGATCTCTGCCAAGGAACACTTGAAACTTGGCACGTTTGGAATGAGCACAGTGAGGTTTTATGAAGGAAGCTGTGCATAGCTCTAGAGTCGTGCGCTAACCTTTCCTTCATTACAGTCACAACAGCATCTCTGTCAACTTTCTGACATGGGACCTGATTCAGTAAGGCACTTGGGCACATCGGTAATCCCACTGAAGCCAGTGGAACTGCTTACATGCTAAAAGGTTGGCATGCGCGTAAGTGCCTTGCTGAACCAAGAGGCTGCCTATGTGATGGAAGGGTTTGATGGGGTTTCCTACCCTGTTTTCTGCACATGGGACCCAATCAGAAGTCAATGGGAGTCTTTCCAAGCCCTTCAATGGACTTTGGCTCAGGCCCATGGTGAACAAGTTTAGGCACATATGTGGATGTTGTCACCAAGAGTCAGCAAAGCCCTCCTCCCCATATACAGATACACGTGCAAATTATTCCTATTAGGAGGACCACACGGCCTGAGGCGGCTGTGTGCCGGTCTTGTCTTAACCAAGATATGATTATACCACAGTGTTGATTTTGCAGCAATTGCTACATCCAAGTAGCGCTTTGTTACTTCCATTTCCAGGCACTAGCCAGAATTTAGATGCCTTTTTTTTTAATATAAAATGGTTGCAACACAGCTGTAGCCAAACCAATTTACTGTAAAGATTAAAGGGGTTGCCACGTTTCTCACTCTTGTAAAGGACATTGGGCCTCATTCTGCTCTCAGTTATACCTGTGCAATTCCAGAGTAACAGAGGGCGGCACTTAGCCCATAGCCAATAAGATCACACATGCTAGGCAGTATGGTTACAATACTATTAGATGGTTGACCGGAGTGGTTTGGTGCAAGCCTGATTCAAAGTTAGCACCCAGCGATAGCTTGTTTGTTTGCTTGTGAAGCTTCTAGCACATCTTGGGCACTGTATACATAAGAACCACCCCCAGTTCTGACCGTAAAAGAACTCTGCATATTGAAAGTGATATGGTTGCTACAGTATTAAGGTTGTTCCAAATTACATTAATACATCTGCAGACAAAAGGGTGTGTGGGGGGGGAATCAATACCGAAATGGACCTCAAGCCCTTAGAGAGCTTGTTTATAAAGCCCTGGTATCAGAGCCCTAGTAAATGTGCCAAAAGCACACAATTATGGTGTGTCAGTTTATCTGCCCAGCGAACAGCTGCATGTAGTGGGTACTCCAAGCAGAGCACACGCAGATGGCAGAGCCTGAAATGAGAGCAAGCAAGGAAGAGCAGAAACAGAGACACTGAAATGTGTTAGCAAGTGAGGAGAAATTATCACGCCAGAACACAAGGCCCTAGAAGAGAGGGAAAGGGAGAAAAAGCAAAGCTGCAGAGGATCTACGGGAGCATTTAGCGGCTAGAAAAAAATGAGCAAATGCTGAATTGTTACATTTGGGTGACTAAAGTTAGTTGGCTAACCATGGGTTTTCAAAGGTGCTGAGCAATGAGAGCTGTGGCTGCTCAGGAATTCTGAAAATGACATCACCTATTATTTTAGGTGGTGACCCATGGATTTAGCTATTTAACTTTTGACAGCCAAAATTGGAAAATTGGGCCTAAGCTTCAGCAAGTCCAGATTTCTACTCTCAGATGCCTCCCTCACTCCAGGAAGCATGATCACAGCATCCCATTCATTTCTCTGGCACCTCTGCCAGGTCCCCATCCATCTCTGAACAGAATTCATTTGCTTTCCTTGTTTTTCAGACTGTGCCCTGGATTTGCAGCAGCCTGTACTCCTGGCTGTACATCCCTCTGCTCTTTTACTTAGCCCAGATGTCTGGAGGCCTATCCAAAGCTTTTTCTAATTATTGTATCGGAACTCTATTCTCCCTTCCCGCCCCGCTGCAGGGACGTTCCCCTTCCTCTGTGAAAGGCACCTGTGGCATACTGGTGTTCTCCTCTTTTCCCCTCTGGTCATAGTTATCATTGGGCTAGATTGAACCTGTAGGTTTAACGCTGGGCGAGGGATGGTTTGTAACTTTTCTGCCCAAGAAACAGCCCAAAAGGAGCAAATGTTACATGCTTCAGGGCACTGCCAGGACAGCCCTGGGCTGGATTCTTGGGACCTGTTCAGGGAAAGGGGGAAAAGGATCAGGGAGGACATGATGGAGGAACCAGAATTGCTTAAGGCAGGAGATGCAAGCTCCCCTCTTTGCAATTGTGCTGGAATATATTACAACATAACAGGAGGGGAGTGTTGCCTGTTTATGACCAGTCTCATTAATGTAATGGGGGAAGGGACACGTAGGGTGAGCAGATGTTCCAGTTTTATAGGGACAGTCCTGATATTCAGGCTTTTACTTATATAGGTGCCTATTACCCCCCACCCATGTCCTGATTTTTCAGTTGTTTTCTGGTCACCCTAGGTACCTGCTGTGGGATGGGCTTGTCATGGAAAGCTTCAGCTGAGGATGGAAGAACCTTCATTTTCCCTGCCTTCCTCTTCCCTTCTTCCCCGTTATGGGCTCCAAGATTGATTCCAAGTGGAGAGGGAGGGGAAATCAAATACGCAACCAATTATGTATTGTGGCGTGCACGCAACACAGGGATAATTAATACAACCTGAGCCATGCCTGCAAATGCTGGGACACGGGCGATATGATTATATATGCCTCAATGATATAGTAAAGTGACTTTTCTCAGGCTGGCACTAGCAATGGAGAATTTTCAGAGGCAGCCTAGATATTAAATTCATTGCATGACCTGTGGTGACTTGAAGTCGAAAGCACAGTCTTTCAGTATTCCAGGTCTGGTGTTCCTTGCCATAGTAGCAGGTGGGGAGGGGCACATAAGGTGGTAGAGGTGGTTCTATGGTCCTGTATTCTGTTTACATTGGCCCAAACCTCAGTCCACTCTGGGTAACGATTCATGAGAACTCTGGCATACAGCAGAACTTCAAATAGTCTGCTAGGTTTATAGGCAGAGCAAGCTTCCCCCATCTCCCCTTGTAGCTCGCTGGTCCCTCCAGGCATTAATCTGACCATCAGTGGCCAGGTGAGGAAAGATTTCCATGGCACAGATGGATGCCGTTCAACCAGAAGGCTGGAATGGGTGTTCTTATCCCCACTCAGGGATCTCCAGCAAGCTCGCATCTGTCAGTACCACTACAGCCTGAAATAACGTTAAGGTCATCACCAGTAAAAAGTCCCTGGTCTGCTCCGCTTGCCCTACCACACCCAAGCCATTTTTAATTTAAATAAATGTGTAGCACTTCCCATTATCTGGGGGAAGAGAAACTGGGTTGCAACACGTGAAGAGCAGAGAAGGGGAGAACGCACACCAAGGAGATTAACATTGTAACTTTTCCCTTGCTGTGGTGCAGAATGTTAGCAGGGAGACATTTTTCATTTTTTTCCCTCTGGACATTAAAAATAATTCACTGCTTTTTTTAGCCCCAGTGGAGGCAAGCACCCCACCCAGGAGGGCACTGATAGTCAAAGAGATGGTCCAGAACCTACAGGGGAAAAGGAACTCAGAGGAACCACTTGCTGTAGGAGACACAGACAGGTTTTACCAGCAGGTTGGATCAGCTCCTGGAAATGCATAGAGCCTCTGCTGGAGCAGGACCGAGAGAACAAGGCTGAAGCAAACACTATGCTGGAGATAGGGGACAGAAGCTGTGGTGGAAGATATGGGGTGTGACCGGATGTTAAGGGAGCAGGACCACCAGCTGCAATGTGAACAAGGCAGCGGCAAAGGGAGTGGTCTGAGAGGCTGCTTAGCGCAATGGCCAGCAGAACATGCCAGCGCAGTCTTCAGCCCAAATCCAGCCTGCTCCAATGGCTTCCCGACTATACTTCCACATTTTGCAGCCACAGGATAATTCTGGGTGGGGAATGAGCTAGCTGATGCCATTCATAAATGGATTTTCACATGGGCAGATTTACCGAGGAACTCCACTCCCCAAGGCATCCCTGGGGTTAGGAGAAGAAGTTCACTGGTGATGCACAATTCTATTACCTGGGACATTGCACTGGCTGGCTTCACGTTTTAGTCTGTCGTCTTTCCATTTTGATTTTCTTTACCCTTTCAGTTTATGGCAGCCAGCTTCCTGTGCTGCTGACTTTTAATTATTTATTTTGTCATGTGACTGCTTGGGAAAGACGAGACGTGCAATGGAAAGCTCTTAACAGAGTCTCAGATTAACACTACATAAAATTGATTCTCTCCCAGGTAAATTGACACAGCACACTAGAGAGGTACTCACATTACCTGCTATCATAATCATCTTATCGCATTTCCCCCTCCAGACCAAGGTTTCCCTCGCTCCCCCGATCCAGCTCCAGTTCGCAGACATGCATTTTCTGGCTGCATGTACCACGGCTGTAAACCAGCAAACAGTGACCCACACCTTGCTGAAGTCCTCCCCCTTAGCCTCACATATGCTGTGCAGTGTACACCCCAAGAACATGAATGACATTGAACCCACTAAGGACCCAGCACGTTTGCAGGATTAAGCAACCTGCCTTCAGACCACCAGATGCACGTTTCACTACCACCCCGAACCTGTTTACCGTGCAGTTGAAATATCTTCTTCTCGGTGCTCTCATGTCAGAGAAGGGCTTCAAGAACAAGCATAGGAGCAAATAGGCTGGTTCTCAGAAGATAATGTTGGGCAAAGACACCCTAACGCTATCCATATAATTGGGTGTGAATAAAGTTCCAGCCTGTCCAAATTTGAAAATACTAGATCTTCAGAATACCTAGGCATGTCACTTCCCTGCCAATGTGTGCCATGTTAGTGTCCATGAATCTCCTACTATGGTCAATCCTGACCCACAAAATGAACAAATAGTATCCTTTCTGTGTTATATATGGCACAGACAATGGTCATGTGTGTGCCATGTATGGCCCAGCATAGTTGGAGCACCCCATTCTTTTAGCTACTATTTCAGAGGCATTGGTCATCTTCACCACAGCAGTAATTCCTTCCCAAACCTCCATGACCTCAGCACCAAGAGCTGGCTTGCCAGGGCCAAACTGATTAGCTACTGAGCTGTAGGATGTTGGTGTAGCCAGTTTCCAGATGGCAATAGCAACCTGCTTCTGGACCAATATGGTCTCCATCCTCTGTGTGTCCTGATGGGCTGAGGGAAGCTCCCCACACAATTCCAGGAAATTCTGGAGTTATTTCTCATTGTGCCCACTTCTGCATAACAATGTAGTTCCACTACTCTGTGCTTGTGGTTTTCTTTCAGAACAGCCAGTTAACACAGGGGGATGCCACGGTTATTAAGCCGCTATCACTATTGCTCCATGAGTGTACACACACTGCATGTAGCACTTTATCAAGGCCCATCACTGCCTTCTCAGGGCAGTAAGCCACTGCTGAAATGCCCTTCACTATGTCTCATGCCCTGGATATGTCTCCTAGTTCCAAAATGAGAGTTGCATTAATGCCAACAGCTGAACAGGTCATTGTGCCAAGCTGGATCCATGCCTGGTGAGGAGACTGGACAGTAATCTACAGTGTGCCAAGCTGGAAGTGATTTACTTTACTGAACTGGAGGGCTAAGAGCACTTCCCATATGGACAATATGTTCTCCCACAATACATTTTGAAAGAGTTCATAGAGTGGATCGGATTAATGCAGCAACCTTAGATGCCCCACGATGCTTTGGTGTTGTAGCTTCCAACCAGGGACACTCACAAACAGCCTAATAGCATGCAGCCACACCCTGAGTGTCTATATAGCTGCAGCCCTAGTCCAATAACTCTGACTTCAGCAGGCTGTCAACAACACTCCAGCCATACTCTGGCTTCCACCAGCCTTGGTTACTACCTGCAGGGTGATCCCCAACATACTCCTGGTCCCAAATTTTCCCGAAACATGTGTTCTGCACTGTCCAGGCCTCTCCTGATCAGTTCAGATGTTAAAGGTCTGTTGCCTTGTAAAAGGTCAATATTCAACAGTTTGCTACTTTAATTGGAGTTAACAAACACTTTGCTTTAAACACAGCACTGGATTAGTTTAGATTAAAATTAAAATATATATTTTTAACTACAAAGAGATAGGTTTTAAGTGAATATAAGTATAAGGTATTAAAGTAAGAAATGGTTACAAAAAGTTATAAAAGACAAATTGCTTTCTAGTAGGTAAAACTTAACGAGTCTAACAAGCTAGACTTGATTAAAGATAAAATCTTTACCACAAGTTACCTGCAACATGGCTGACTCAATTCTCAGGCCAGGATCTCCAACCAGAATCAAAGGGCTTGTTCCTTTGTCTTCTTAAGTAGTTGAGAGAGAGAGAAAAAAAACGGAGGGTGTTTTTGCCCCTCACTTTTATAGTCCAGTCACTCTTTGAAATGGATTTTTGTGGGTGTGACCCCTACATAAAGTTCATTCCAACTGTGAGAAAGGAGACATGTAGTCCAGTGGTGAAAGAGGTTCCATGTTGCTGTTTGCTAAAATGCAGATCAATCTGTTTCAGCCCCACTTCATTGCCAAACACTGGCCACTTGACAGGTGAATGCCAATAAGTTTTGACGACACCTGACTAGAGGTGTCAGCTTGTCTTTAGTCTTTGAGAAACCAGTGTATCGCCCCTCCCCAGACTTGTATGGTAAATACATTGTAGTCATAGTTTCAGTTTATGTTCATAGCTCTTAATAGACATTTTGTACCTATAATACTCAAGAATATTAATGATCAGTGTGTTATTCATTTTAAAATGATACCTCAAAAGGCTTATTTTGTTCAAAGATTATTACAATAATGTGTAGGGTCTTAATACAGGGGTGCTTTCAGTCACAGGGTGTTGATCACCCAAGTTGACTGCACTGAAGACATTCCAGTAAATGGGATCCAGCTGCCATGAACAGACTCAACCTTTCTTCTACCTGTTAGAGGTGTGTCACCATGAACAGATTCACCCTTTCTCCTAACAGTTAGAGGACAAGCTGATCAGACAACAATCACCAGGCACAGAGGTCTGTGGGACAAGCATATTGACAATTGATCCAACAGAGTGTAGTTATATGAATTCAAACTAAGAAAGAATTAAAGAATAGGAATAAAATTAATGCCAGTCAATATGGTTTTATAGAATATAGGTCTTGACAAACGAACCCGATATCATTCTTTGAGATTACAGATTTGGTTCATAAAGGTAACTGCACAGATGCAATATATTTAGATATTGGAAAGGTGTTTGACTTAGTACTGTAGAATATTTTGATTTAAAAAATCAACGTTACACAAGATCAATAAAGCACATGATAAATGGATTAAGAACTGACTGACAGACCTCAAAAAGTAGTTGTCAACAAGCAATCATCACTGAAGGGGGGTATTTCTAGTGAGGTTCCTCAGGGATACGCCCAACATTATTCAGCATTTTTCATCAACCAAGTGGAAGTAAATATGAAATCACTGGTCATTGGCAGAATGGTAAATAAAACTGAGGACAGGGAAGTCACACTTATATGTCTAGGAACACAGAATGCAGGCCAGACCTACAGAATGGGGGACTGTATCCTGGACAGCAGTGGCTCTGAAAAGGATTCAGGAGTCATAGTGGACAAGCAACTCAACCTGAGCTCCCAGTGTGATGTTGCAGCCAAAAAAACCCACACACAAATCCCCCACCCACACACACGCAACTGAAAAGGATCATGTGATCCTCGGATGTATAAACAGGGGAATACTGAGTTGGGGAAGAGAGGTTATTTAACCTCTATATGCAGCATTAGTGAGACCAAGACTGTAGGATTGTGTCCATTTCTGGTGCCCACATTTGAACAAGGATGTTGAAAAATTGGAAAGGGTGCAAAAAAGGTTTTGTTTAGTCTGGAGAAGAGAAGACTGAAGGGGGACATTGAAGCAGTCGTCAAACATGTAAAAGATTGTTATAAAGAAGAGGGTCATACATTGTTCTCCTTATTCACTGAGGACAGGCCAAGCAGTAAATGGGCTTAAAGGATGATTTAAGTTAGACATTAGGAAAAAATTCCTAACTGTAACACTAGTTAAAAGCACTGGAACCAATTACCTAGGGAGATTGTGCTATCTTCTTCACTGGAAGTTTTTAAGAACAAGTCAGACAAACACCTGTCAGAGATGGTCTAGATAACACTTAGTCCTGTCTCAGTGCAGGAAACTGGTATAGATGACCCATCGTGGTCCTTTCCATTCCTACATTCTATGATTCTATGCTTAATCAAACCCAAATTATTCGGCGCAGTACCAGAGTAACTGGATAAAATTTAATGCTCTGTGATATAAAGTGAGTCGGACTAGATGAGCTAATGGTTCCTTTTGGCTTTAATCTGACCTGAATGGATGCAGAGGAAATAAAATGAAAATGAGTTTTCCAAATTGTGATCTTGCTGGCACAACACATTTTAAATTCTCATTCAGTTGTTATGTACAATTTGCTCTTCTCTGTTTACTGAGAAACTAACATTCATATTTTTGTTCCTGTCTTTCTGGCATCCATACAATAAAAATCAATGCTCTACTTAGGGAAATTGTTCAGCAGGTATTAATTTTGCTACATACAGCTCCATATCAATTTTGCGCTTTTTCAGTGGCAAATTGAAATCGAGTTGCAAAGAGTAACTGCTGTAATCACAGTTAAGTCTACTGAGTTCTTGAAGAAAAGAATTGAATTACAGTAATACAAACAGAAATGCACAAAGTGCTGAATGCAGAATTGGGGAGGGTGTGGAGAGAGGCAAAATCAAACTAATACTATATTAAAACTGCTCATTTTCCAGTTTGGCTCTTTGTCATGT
>ML675632.1:8396754-8410889 GCA_007922155.1 Mesoclemmys tuberculata | reverse complement strand
GGCTTGGGGAATGCAGAGACTGGCTGGGGAAAAGGAAGGGCCATGCCTCTGAGCAAGAGTAAGAATGTGGAGCATATTTTAAGCTGTGACAGGAGGCTACAGATTCACGCACCATTCCTCTCCTCCTGGATGGAGCAAGGAACCAGAGCAAGATCAGACAGCCCCTCTGCTCAGATAAGATTCCTTCCTCTCTTGGCCTCTGGCATGGCGTTTTCCCCATGCATAGCCAAACTTGGGGAGATTTTTAAAGGGCTCACAGAAGGCAGCCCTGAGAGCAGGGCAGCCCTCCAGTGAAATATCAAGGCTCTGCTCCAAAGTATGGGGACACTAGAATTTCTCAACAATGGGGTTGTAAGAATTCTTTAATCTGTGCAAAATAATGGTTTTCCCCCCAATATCATTCTCAGCTGAACCATTTCTGCTAACATTTTAGGAAAATTTTACCCTGGACACTTAAAGTTTAGCAAAGATAGAAGCAACTGGAAACAGGGTCTTATAATGGCCAGTATTAGTCAACCTTAACTACAGGGAGTACTACCAGTTCTGCCTATAATATCATCATATGTTCTTTTCTAATTAGAGCAATAATGTGTGTGTGTGTATGTGCACACATGCAGAAATAGAATCCATCGGTTAAAGGGCTAAAAAAAAAAAGAAGGGGTCTTTTCCTGTGTCACATACAGCCGTGACCCACATTTTAGAGCTATGAATGAGTCTCTAGTACTAATGAATCTTTAGGGTCAGTGTTTGGGGAATTTGGTCCCTGATTGTACATGTACAGCACTGAAAGTAAAATGAAAGTTGCTCTTTTATAGTGCTGTGTTGATTTGATAGATAGTTACTATGGCACAGGAGATGTATTTAAGACAAGAGTACGCACATGATAATTTTCTCTGTCAGCTGCAGACCCTGGTAAACGAACAGTATTTTATTCCTAACAGACAGGAGAAATCTCCAGGCATGAAAACCCCATGGATTTTGCAGCCTTTTACAGATTTTGATGTATTTTCAAAATTTGAGCTTTCATTGGGACCCAAAAGGCAGCTGCCAGGTACTCATTAACCTGTTTAATTTCCTCTGCAGAAGACAGATGAAAGCAAAATAGCACAAGTCCAGGTGAACATTATTGATCATTTATCTAAGTGGTGCTAACTTTAAAACGTGGCATTGACCATTTAAATGCTAAAAGATTGGAGCCAATTTGTCTATTTAAGTGGAACTTGGCTTTTGTGATTAAAAATGAATAACAGTTACTTCTGTTAACCTACAAGCCATGTATTTAGAAGCAAAACACAAAAAATGGCACCCTAGGACTAATCATTGCCACCAAAAATTGGTTCATTGCCAACAAAATTAAACATCGGTTTCGACAATGATGTGGGATTATGGATTTATTATTCTCATCTGTTGCAGATATTTCCCTCTTTTCATAATGCATAACAATAACATCTTTCATTTATACAGCCCCCAAGCACTTTACAATTTATGTACCATATCACACCAGGTAAATGTGTGATACCTCCTTCACTAGTGGTTAATTTACACAGAGGATAGGGATTTACTGCTACTAACTCATAGTTACTCCTTTTGCATGAGAGATGCAGACTTCTATTTCACAGTTCAAGGTCCTGTATTCAATCCTTGCCAATGACTATCACCATGCACAGTTACAAAGTGGTCTTTGAACATTTCTGAGCATCAAATGCCTAGGAGAAGCTTGCCCTGATGAGGAAATGCACAATCCATTGTCAAAGTGTTGGTCACATTCCCCTGTAATGTATAATTCACATAGAGGAAAATGGCCTATTACTGCTACCCACTAATGGAGCTACTCCTTTTGTGCCAGTGAGAGATGCTTGTGTTTTGGTTCTGGGCTCAATCCTTCCCCTTTAAATTCTCCCCTACTGACAATATGTAGAGAGAGGAGTCATTGCATAGACATTTAGTGTGATATATACAGTAATTAGTGATGATTGAACCACTAAAAGTTAAATAGCATCTTAAATACAGGGTGTTTAACTATTTGATCCTTTTGTTGGAACCCCTTTATCAGATCACAAACCCCATTTTCTCTAATTAAATCAATGGGCCTCCCTATCACCGACTTGTGGATGATTTCTTTTCTTGGCAACCTGCTGCCAAGTATCTAGCCTGGCATATGGGAAGCCTACCTCTCCCCCGGGACTCTTTGGAACATGTTTGGTGTATATACAGTCCCCTCCAGATACTTCACAAGTGACCAGGTGGGACCACCATCCAACAAGATACTCCGAGCTAATACCTCCTGTGAAAGGGAGGCAGCTGGCCCTTCCAATCCTTGGTGCCTCTCAGTTGCTCTTCCTCTTTACAGGTTAAAACCCCCATAGAGTTCCATGTGCTCCAAAGTGCTCTGGAGAATCCGTTCCAGCTCATGTTCATACCTTTAGACTGTAGATCCCCAAAATTATTTGTGTAAAAAAACGCTCCCAAAAATGTGAGTGAGTGATGACCTGGAACGCGAGAATGAGGAATTTAAACTTCATACATCAAAGAGAAGCTGTTGAAGTACCTGGTGGAATGGGTTGACCCAGCTGTAGTGACAGGAGAGGAAAAAGCTCTTAGCATCAGTGCTTTTGGATAGATTGGAGGACCTGCAATTGATGGGTTGTGGTAAGCACATATAATTTTGGGAACATCACAGGAGCATCTTGCATCATGCCCAGCAGATTCTTGTTATCATGTTTCAGTAAAAGCAAGAAGGAGGTTTGCTGAACCCCGCTGTGCTTTTTATTGATTATTGTTATTATTTACTGTTATGCACAATTTCTAATATGGAAAAAACCCCAGTAGCTTCCCCTGAATCAAATCCAGAAATTCATTGCCTTGTACTGTAAATAAAGATTTCTCTTGTACATGGCAGTGCATTAAAAGGATGTAATTACCTTGTACACTAAGGGAAGCAGTGGAGTTCACATCTTCTGTCCAAAGACCCACATTTTCCCTGCTCTTCCAGGAGGGCAACTGGCTCCTGACATTCTGGAATTGCTGCTATTTGGCTGTGCATAGCATGACGATATGAGGAGGATACATACGTTGTTAGTATTACTAACCCTAACATACATTGTTAGTATTACTAGCCCGCATGGAATCGCACAATTCTCCCACTCATAGACCAGAATCTGGGTACAAAACCCCCACTATACCAATCATTTATTACAGGTCTCACTGTACACCTCGTTTTCTTCTCTTCAGCTTAGAAGTGTTATATAGAGACCAATAGCCTTCTTAAAACAAGGAGATTCATTTAGAAAAAGGATCCAAGCACTAGAGAAAATGACAGCCTACCCCCTTAATTAGACTCATTTAATATTTTCAACTACATTTTTCAACTAAAATGAAAATCCGTATTTATGAGATATGTCTTTTGTGCCCTCTTTTATATGGCTCAGAAACATAAATGACTTGCTCCAAACACACCAAAAGTCTAAATAGCTTTCAGATGCTTGCATAAAATTCTTTGAATAAGATGGCAAGGCTGGATGAGAATTGTGGAAGTGTTAAACTGCTGGTATATCATTCATGGGAATGTTGATTAGTAAGAAAATACTCAGGTGGCTTGGACATGTCAAGCAAATGCTGGATTACAGAGTCCCAAAGAGTGTGCTTTTATGTTGAAGCTCCTGAAGGGTCTAGAAAGAGAGGCAGACCACTGCATAGATTTCAGGATACTTGCAAGGATACTAGGCCTTGTCTACACTAGAAAGTGGTGTTGACGCAAGCTACAGCAATGGTCAAAAAGCGCTGTAATTACAGTGCTTGTGCCTGTCCAGACAGCACTTGTGTTGCCAAAGTGCATCCACAGTTGGTGCTCTAGCAGCAAAAGTGAGAGCAGTGAACTGGCGGCAGCTATCCCACTGTGCAACTTGTGCCACTATGAGTTGTAGGAAGGTGGATAGGATCGCAGTGCATCATGGGAGCGTGCTCAACATCCCATGGAGTGGTGATTTCTGTCCCATAATTCCATTTATGACTGCATTTTGCATCATTTTTCAATGACCCCAGTTTTCTGAGTGCCGTCCATCTCTATCTGAAAGGATGGCTCCTGCACTGCTCCCCGTTGTTGTTTTCAGTGTTCTGAACACATCGTGGCTGGCCATGCAGTAGATCGTGAGCTCCCAATTAGAACTGGAATCCGAGGCACCTCATCTGCTGTGTGCCATGCAGACAGTCAATGCCGGATTTTACTGTTTTCATTCATACAGCATCTGCACATGGTGCACCGCCCCTTTTGGGCATGTGAAAGAAGCACTGAGTGGGGGGATCACATCGTTATTCAGGTCTGGGATGACAAGCAGTGGCTGCAGAACTTTCAAATGCAGAAAGCCACCTTCATGAAACTCTGTGTAACACTTGTCCTTGCCCTGCCACACAAGGACAGCAGAATGAGAGCTGCCCTCTCGGTGGAGAAGTGCGTGGCGATTGCTGCATGGAAGCTGACAACTCCAGACTGCTACCTGTCGGTCACTAATCAATTGGGGGCCGGGAAGTCCACTGTTGGAGCACTGTTATTGCAAGTGTGTGGGGCCATTAATTGCATTTTTCTATGAAGGACTGTGAGTGTTGGAAATGTGCTCAAAATAGTAAATGGCTTTGAAGTGATGGGATTCCCTAACTGTGGCAGGGTGATAGATGGCACGCATATCCCAATTTTGTCCCTGAGCCATCTTGCAATGTAGTACATCAATAGAAAAGAGTACTTCTCTATGGTACTCCATGTGCTTATGGATCACTGGGGGCATTTCATTGACATCAACACAGGTTGGTCAGGGAAGTTGCATGATCTTTCCTGTAACCTCATGTCACCAAGCAGCATCAGCTCAAAAACATCTCTTATCCAGCCTCATCTCTTCTGCATCCTACATGCCAGAGCTGGAGGGCTGGGACAGGCTTCAATCCTCTGGGATCAGGAAGAGGTCCTGGCTCCCCATGTCAGCAAATGACCTGGTCCTCTATTCTGCATCCTCCTCCAATTCAGCCTCTTTATCCATCACTTCTTCGTTGGGTTGAGTCCAATGTCCTCTGGCTCCAGGCCGACAGAGGAATCCACAGGTTTCTTGGTGGTAGAGATAGGTTACCAATGAGGATGGCTTCCAGCTCCTTTTAGATGTGGCAGGTCTTTGACTGCACCAGAGAGACAGTTAGCATCCCTAGCTTTTTGGTACCCCTGCTGCAGTTCCTTGATTTTTTCACGGCACTGCAACGTGTCCTGTTCATACTCCTCTGCCATTAAACAAAAAATTTGACCATAAGTATCAAAGTTCCTTTGGCTGGAGTGGACCTGGGACTGCACAACTTCCTCTCCCCAAATGCTGATCAAATCCAGAAGCTCCTGTGTGCTCCAAGCTGGAGAGCATTTGGTGCGTGGAGCTGCCATGGTCAGCTGGCAAGATGAAAAGTGAGATCTCCATGGCAACCAAGCAAGAAGTGGAATTTCAGAAATTCCCAAGACTTTAAAGGGTCAGGGGCGGATGGCTGCTGGGCAGCGGAGTTTAAACTGATGGCCAGAAGCAGTCAAGATGGGCATGGTGAGACACTTCTTGGAAGCCATTTACCGTGACACAGCCAAGCATGGTGTCTACACTGACACTTTGTAGCTAAAAGTTTGGCACAAAAAGCTCTGTGCCTCTCATGGAGGTGGTTTTATTTTGTCGCAAACTCAAGGGAGGTGGGTCGGTGTGGGAGGAGACTGCAGTGTGTATTCCCTCACTTTTTTGGCGCAAAAAGCTGACTTTGGATGACAAATGTCTCTAGTGTAGATCAGGCCTTAGTATCCTTTGGAATCTCTGTGGATTATTGGGAAAGGAGCACAGGAGACTGTTCTGGTTGGCAGAGTCAGCTTGGCAAGGCGGACTGGATCAAGATTTGTGATGACCAGCTTCAGAGAAGGAAAGAATCTGCTTCTGAGACTCGGAGCACTGGTAGTATGTGAGCATGCCCTACCTGTGGACGGGACTGTCACTCATGCATTGGATTCAGCAGCAATCAGAGAATTCGTTGGCGCATATGCCATGTTCTGTGAATAGTGATGGTGTCACTTATTAATATTTTCCTTCACTACTACAGATGGGATCCGCTCTTGAGTTACAGGAACGGAACAGGCCCAGCTTACATTCTTTTAGTAAGCCTGAGAATTCTTGGGACCCAGCCTGGACTCCAGTTGCCGTCCAGATGGTGTGGTGCCCAGTCCATTGCCCTTCTTTCCAGGATACTCCACTTTCTCAAAGCCCCATCCCCAGGTGTGCCTGAGGCTCGTCTATGTGGTGCATTAGTCCACACCATCTGGGGTGTAAATTCTAAGGCAGACAAGCATGTAATGCACTAACTGGCCTACGTGGACCTTGCTGGTGCGCCCTAAAAGGTCACTGGTTCACGATAATGGAGTCCTGAACATAATGCTCAAAAGACATTTGTTACTTGATCCTAGGTGTGAAGTCTTCCTTTTGCCTCAGACTGTTTTTTCTCTGACAGGCCATCTAAGAGAGCGCCCCTGTGATGGTTCCTCCACTGTTTGACTGTGAGACCTATTCACCTTAACGGCTTTCAGTCATAGGCATTGTGTGTATGGGGGCTGTGTGCTTAATATATCTGAGGGAGCAGACATATTCAACACATGGGCCCCATGCACCCAATGTCCTACCAATGCACTACTTCAGAAGCCTAGAGGGTGTGACGGATGTGAGGCATGCTTGGTAAAGAACATTGTTCTGTACCCCACAATATGAGGTAGTGCATTGGACAAACATATAAGACCTTGTTTCCATGTTTGTTTTGACTTTGTCTTATATAAGCAACTCTACCCCATTTTAGAGCCAATCGGTTCTGTGAGGGCTTCTGCATGTCCACTTTTGATCAACAGGGTTAGCAACATGGGATCTAACTCTGCACTGATTCTTCAGTCCTAGCCCCCCATTTAAGAGAAAAATGAGGGCACAGCAGTGCTGGGATAGTGGATCCCCTCACACAGCACTCTGGGAATGCAGATTCCCTGGAATCATGAGGAGAAAGATTTGAGCCAAAACAAACATGGATACAAGAGCGTATATGTTTGTCCAAGACAGGAAAACCATCCTTGTTCTTTTCTTTTTTTTAGCAATTCAAAGAACATTGTGTCAAAGAGCACAGGACAGCACACAGCCCATTTGCAGCTTAACTGTGTGACAGTCCCAGGAGCAACTTTGGAGCCATCAAGACAACTGTGCCAGATGCAGCCCATTGGTTTGCTTTAGCCTGGTCACATTGCATTAGCCATGTCACCTAAGATATTACAACAGGGCAGACAAGATCTGATGGTTTGTGTCACAGGGACGAGTTGAAAGGAAATCGTGCCTTGAAAACAGTAATTTCTTTTTCTTTTAAAATAATTCCAACAGAAATATTGTTCCCGTATATAGAACGTTTTTTCCTGGAGATTTCCATGGCACTTGTCAGATGCATCCATAAAATAATCACTTCCCTCATTTGTGAAGCGCAGCCACCATAGGGGATGGATGGTGATAGACTGCAAACAGCAACACTGAAGAACTGTGTGGGGTCGGGGAGAGAGTTCTGGGCCAACAGTGGCAGGACACCAGCTATACTTGCGACAAACCACTATGGAATCTTTAATGTCTACACAGAACAGCGATGCCCTTGACTTTTTTAAAGACCTTATTCAAACGTCCTACTCACAGTAAACTGCATGCAACTCACTTTTCTGAAGCACCTCAGAGTGAAAGGAAGACTGCACTCATTCACACCTTTGCTTCCATGGAGTCTAGGCATTTTAAACGGGATGTTGAGACTGTCAAGCCCTCACCACAACATCTTGCAGGATTATTTTTAAATTAAACTCATTGGTTTCATAAGACCAATTTTCAAACTGAGGTACCTACATCTGGACACCTAAATCCATATTTAAGTACCTAAAACAGTGCTGAACCTCTTCACCCTCAGAGGAAATCAGTGGGAGCTGCTCGGTTCTCATCCCGTCTTAAAGCAGTCCAGGGATGTAGTTGCCTAAATATGGATTTAACTGTATAATTTAGACACCTAGGTTTTAGCCCTCCCTCCCACCCCCCAATACTTATTTTAGGCACCTAAGTTCACATTTGTTCTTATGTTGGTTGGTCTTGGACATCTTGTGTCCAATAATAGTAATAAGAGTGCATAAAGTTAAACACGTGCATAACCCGTTGAAGGATCAGAGCTGTAGACTGGTAACAAAAAGATGTTCCCTGACCAAAGAATTTATGTGCATACAGGACCTTACACATCATAAACTGATCATAAACTGGGGATCCTAGTGGCTACCACCATACAAATAATAAATAACAATAATAATAATAACCATAGTATAGACAGAGAGACACTCTGGTTCTTTGTTTTCCAAGTACATGAAGCATCTGTCCGATCTGAGACCAATGACCATAATAGTTTAAGATTCACATCTGTGCAGTGTTGGAAAAGGTGCTACCTGGAACTGCTGTTGCTTTATAAATGTAAGCAGCTGGCAAAAATCAGGAATAGAGTCTGGAGAAGTTGTTAAATACCTGAGTGCACATTACCAAAAATACTCCCTCCCCCCAAAATAAAAAAGCCACAAGATTTCCATCTTAAATTACCAACATATTCCCGAGAGCTAGCAACCTACCAAGTATAAACAACAACAATGAAAGGTGAAGTAAGATGAACAGTCAGAAAATGGCTGAAGTGATTAAAAGCCAACATCTACAGATGAAAAAAGATTTAGCTTTTCTTTTCTCCCTTCCTTCCTCCTAAGTAGACACAATGACAAGGTTGTCACTGCCTCTCTTGCTTTGAGGGCACTTGAATTCTTATGACGGGAGCCGTGTGATTGGAACCCACTGATTTCAAAGTGTAAGAGTGTGTACTGAGAGTCTCAATTTTCTATCCAGGAAAGGAGATGCTTCTTCACCAATTTTGTTCTGTTCTCGTTTGTGTCTTTCACTCCAGACCCTCCTGGCACTTTGCTGCTGTGCTCGTTCTATTATAAATAAAATCTAAGCTTAGGAGGGAAAGGGTGTTTCCTTCCTGTCATCTTGGATTTGTGTCGTGGCTGGCACAACCTTGATAGATAGAGACAGTTCTGTGCTTGACTTCAGCAGAGACTTCGACTTTCACACTGAACCCCCACCCCAATAAAATTAAATTTAAAGGAAAGATCCAATTTTCCAGGTTTTGTTTGCATTTTCATGGGCAATGGAAAACGATGGAGCAAAACAACAGGAGAGATACTGACAAGGCAGACGCTTCTTATCCTCGCTTAACAATCGGGGCACGCTTACAAAGCTGACAGAACTGTGCATTTGTGAGCAACTTATCCATTCCAGCTAGAAGAACCAGGGTTTGACTCCCAGAGATGGCTTGCTGACATCCCAGAAAAGGCTTGCTGTCACCCCTCATGCCCAATTGATTTGGGACTGTTAGAGATCTGGAATGTGTCAAGAAAAGATAGCTCTGCCATGCGAAGAATAAGCTGTCCCCTGATTTGTCTTTTCAACTGCGTCACTACAGGAAACCTACTTTTGTCTGTTCTTGAGACCATTATTCCCCCTCCACACTACACATCTTTCTTTTGAAGGGCTAAGAACCTGTTGTTTTCTAGCATTCTCTCTCTCTTTACTCCTTCCTAAACACCGAGGGGTTTTGTTTAGCTCTTTCTGCTATGGTGTTACTGGGGGGGCAGAGAACTGGTAAGAGGGCCCTTTGCTTCAAGCAAACCAAGCACCAGTCACATCCTGTCCATTTTTTACTCCATCCTTACTTGGCAAAAATCCTACTGGGCCAAATCCTGAGCTCTGTGGCCTGGCAATTCCCATATGCTTGAGTGAGACCAGAGGTGGGGGTGCAGGGAGGCGTGCACTGGCAGGGTAAGAGTACAGTCTCAATTCTAGTCCCTGAGCTCTTGGGAAATGGTCCCATGCACCTTTAATAAATTAGCAATGCAAAGATGCTGGCATTTTCACTAGAATTGCCATTGTCCTTCAGTGAAGGCTTGCAGGGCTCGTTCTCTGCCACTGTTACATTTGGCACTAATTAGCAGCATCGCTGGCACTTTCAGAAGTGGGGCCGTGGACTGAAGGGAGCTTTCTCCCCGGGAGGGGGGGTCCCTTCTAAGGCAAAGTTAGTGTGCACTGAGAGCAGGTGGGTTTGAGGGATGGTCTGGGGAAGCGTGCATAACCCACTGGTCAGTGTGTATTCTGTGTGCTCTGCTGGGCCCGATCCACAGAGGATGTGAGTCTCTTGTAGCAGAAGCTACAAAAGTGGGCTCTTTAGCTCAGGCTAGAGACTCATGCTTTTAGCCCCGGCTGTCCCCAGTGTCTGCCAAGGTGGTGGCTGGCTTGGTTGCTGTTGTCCAAGAGCCTTACTTCCACCCCCACCCCAAGGATACAAGTAAGTTGCACTGATTTCAAAGGGAAGACAAAGGAGCTGAAGGGCTAGCCCTTATCACCTCCCTCATCTAAATAAACGAACACCCCCCGCCAGCCTTGGGAGTGAAAACATTTCTGAAATTGAGTCTTTCTTTAACTATCATTTTTGGATGAAACCTAATGGATGAAAGACTTAGCTTGTTCTGAGGTTTTCATTCATCGGTTTCACTGGGTCGGGGTATTGCGGACCCGTCCCTATGTAAACACGGTCGACGTGCTGAAGAAACAATGCGTCATATAAATACAGGGCATCGTGCGAGCTTTTGTCTGGAGTGTCACTCTTCTAAGGGCAAAGTCCTTTGAGATCAGTGTGGTTGCACCAGTGTGACTGAAAGAAGGAGACCCATCATATTTGATCTTTGAAGCCCCTTCGTGGCAGGATGGGGCTCTGCCCCGTTTTATAGAGCTGTGCAGATTTAAACAATTCCAGCTTTTGGCCAAACAGGTGGCAGAACTTTAGTGGTGGGCAAATTGATTCCCATCATTATAGCTTGTACAATCAGTTGGTGGAAAGCTTGGGAATCCATTCAGAAGAAAAGCCCTAATAATAAATGGAGCATCAACAAGGGTGACATTCGGCCTCTCATTAGAACTTCACGATCATTTTCTAGATAGTGTTCAGCAAAACGATGCCTGTATGGTATCTGATTGCACACAAAGCATCTGGACGGGCTTCAGGCAGATATGTACCAGAAAGCAGATTTATAGCAAACTCTACCCAACCAAGATGCCAAAGAATAGAAGGATTAGTGAGGCACACTGAGCACTAACTGATTCCTGTTAGACAGTCTAGCCCCAGCAGAAACCCTCTCACACAGTTCACCGTGACCTGTGACAGAAAGAGCAGGAGGGAAAATATGGTGAAATTGGTGGCAGAAACATAGTGTGGCACAAATGGACTCAGATGAGAACAATATCATGCCCGTGCTGTGAAGGAGGCAAAGGGATCCTGATTTTTTTCTGCCACAAAGGCAGCAAACATGCCCAACAGTGGGAAATCACAGTGGAAACCCAAGTTGGGAAATATTTTGGAATCCCCTGGATGAAAGATCCGGGGAATCTTTTATACTCTTTTCTACGATTTATGAATGAGGCATCTCTCTGAGCATTTTGATGTTAGTCACGCTTAGGAATGAAGCTTTACACATGGTTTAAAATAGCACACATGCACAAGCACACACAGGTGAAAACTCCTCCCCTGAAGAGCTGAACACAGCACGTTGTTTTTATTCCCCCCTGTTTTGTAGTTCAGTGTTAACAACAAATTGACTCTCAATTATTAGTATGCTGACAAATTTCCCTAAATTACACCTTTAGCCATTTTTACGGCCGTGCTGACAGTGTTATTACTGAGTTGACGAGAACATCCGGCTCAACAGTATTTTCTTGCTCTTAGCACAAAACAAAAGCAAAAGTTAAAAAATAATAGAGGTGGGTTTTTTTGCACATCTCTTTGGGTGATGTTCTTTTTATGCAAATATCTCATAGTTTTCTACTGTAATGGTCCCATTAAACTCCTTGAGATTATTTGTAAGAGAAAAGTGTTACCTTGAGATTAAGACATAAAGTACTAAGTGCATTTTTAGGAACAGAGGAGATTTCTCTGTAAAGAAGTTAATGTTCCAAAGAAAGCTTTGTTTATTTGAAAGGTTTTATGGCTCTGCTGTTTCCTTCACTCAGCACCTTAATTCTCACAAACCATAAGGCTGTCCAGATGTTTAAAATAAAAAGCCCATTTGGGTATTATCAGAGATTACTGAGAAAAGATATACAGACATGATGTTTAGCTATGCAACATAAATTCCCAGAGTATATGGTACCTAATAAACCTTATATCCTACCCCTGCTGAAAGACTAACCCATAAATCATAAAAACTAGACAAAAGTCCCTGAATACAATTTACCTTTAGCCAGCTGCCATTTAAAAAAAAATCTACTAGCCAAAGTAATAATCTTTTCTCACTGAAGTATTATTGGGAAATGTGTTTACTAGTGGCAAATATGTTGGTATCCGACCCAGGTGCAATTTTCAGATGCTTTTGCTGCTCATAATGTCTTGAGAATAGGGTTGTCTAGTGTCTGAAATACCTGCTTTCTCCTTATTACCTGAATCTTTCATCTGCTTCCTCTAGGGCTGCCTAATATGCTCACCATAGCAATTATTGTTCTGCTTCAGCTTGCCTGGCCCTCTTGCCGAGTTTCATTTGCTGTCACACAGCCACAAATTACAGCATTTGCTGCGGACTACCTCTAGTTTAAAGAATCTGTTTGTGCCTGTTGAACTGGAGAATGCGGTGACGGATCAATGTGCATTTGCAATAATCCATCACAAGCTGATTCTCTGAAGAATGCAGCACAGTAGTAGATCGCTGGCATTTACCTTTCATTTTAATTTGCTTATGTTATTTTTGGAAATTGTTTGCTATTTGAGACTTTGTTTTTGTGGTCCGGGTTTGTCCTCACTTTTCTTCCATGATCTTGTAGAGACCTTAAAGAAGGAGGGTTGGGTTTTTTTGCACAGACAAACTTTTAAAGCCAGCCAGGCTTTAGCATGTAGAAATCAGCACTGTGGATGCTGTTTTACACCAGCATATTATCTAAACCAATATTTCTACAAATCCCAAAAATTAAGGGCATGTCTACACTACAGCAGCTACAGCTATAGGGCTTCAGCTGTGCCACTGTGGTATAGATGCTTCCTTGGTCAGCAGAAGAGGTTTTTCAATTGATGAAGGTAATCCAGCATTCTGAGAGGTGATAGCTTCCACTGATCGAGCTGTGTCTACAGTCGAGGTTAGGTCAAGGTCAACCTAAGTATGTTGTACAGGGTGTGACATTTTTCACAGCCCTGAGCAATGTAGTTAGGTTGACCTAAGTTTTAGGTGTAGATTAAGCCTCAGGCTTTGTCAAGACTTGAAATTTTCAACTGTGTTCTAACACATGCCCACAGATTGCCAGTGAGCACGTGTTTACTAATACAACGATAAATTCTAATATAGTCACTTACTTTGTTCTTAGTCTTGTTCAAGCTAGGGCCTACATTAGAACGGACAATTCTGTTAGTTAACTTGATTGACTAGCAATTGATTAGCAGGTGTTAGAACAATTCAAGTCTAGACAAATCCTAAATTAATGGGATGCCATTGATTATTATGTTAATATTTATTATTTGTGTTACTGAAGTGCCCTAAAACATAAACTAGGACCTCATTGTGCTAGGCTCTGTACAAACGTAGAACAAAAGAAGATCCCTGATCCAGAGAGTTTACAATGTAAGTTATGAGATGATAACATAAAAGAGAATACAGAAAAAAAAACCAAAAAAACCCAAAACAGTGAGACAGTATCGGTCAGCCTGGTAGGCAGTGGTCACAAGTTCTGGAATATATGTTTATACATGAATATCTCCTTATCTAATAATGATACCCTGACCAGGCAATTACCCATGCACACAATAGCCAACATGTATTGCTCCCGGCAGGAATAATCCACAAATAGGTTGGGACCGACCGACATAGTGCTTTTTAGAGCAAGAGTACAGGCACACATTGACATTACTTTTGCACCATATATTAATACCCCTTTGCCTGCAAGTCACACCATATTTCCACCCTGAAACAGCTAGTTCTGGATTATCATTCAGCCCCTGTAACTTAAACACAGGAC
>ML675632.1:8297360-8396354 GCA_007922155.1 Mesoclemmys tuberculata | reverse complement strand
GACTTGGTATGTAAGTTAATTGACTAGCAATTTTCAAAGCCTATTTTGGGCTCCATTAGACCCGGCCCTCATTAGTTAAATTTACTGTGGTATTTATGGTGTTTCCCACTCTAAGTATAGGGAATACTGTGGTGTGGTAAACACATCGGAAACCATGTCAAAATAAACATCATATCCATGCCAATGAGGTTGTGATGTTTAATGTTACAAGTGGTACTCAATAGAAATAGTTGGATTCATCCTCAGAGATGTGAAACATCATTGCTATTGCTGTATGTATACTACCTTACAGAAGTACTCTGTGCTCTGCATCAAAGCAGATAGCCTCAAATCTACAGAGTCCACCATGTGAATAAATGCAATCTCTGCTTTTAAATGCTATACATGATAGTAGAAATACCAATAGGGTTGGCTAGACTGGGGGCCAACTGTGACCAATCTGACCATTGAAATATATTGCTCTTGCTTGTGCTGTTACCTTGTCCACCCATCCCCCTCTACCCTATTCCCATTTGTCTGTTTATCCACCATTTTTTTCATCCTCTTACCTTGGAAACTCCCTGGGACAGGGACTGTTTTCGTATGACTCATTTGTACAACACCTAGTACAATGGGGCCAGGATCTCTGATCAATCTCTAGTCATTACCACAGTATTAAATATAATAACAATAACGGGTGGATGAATACCCAACAGTTTGTCCGTGTTTAAGCAGAACTATCTAGACCACTTGCTTCTGGAAGGTTTCTTTCCTCAGAATCCTTTCTCACAAGACTTCCTGCACTTCAGTTTCAAGTTGATAATAGCCAGAGGCATATGATCATTAGTGAATATATTTCAAATAAAAAGTTACCTCCAGCTTATTGAACCTCAGAGGTTCAGAGTGAGCTTGGGGTGATCTTTCATGGTGTTTTATGTGTGAATTTGTTGTGTCCCTGCCTAAAATAGTCTTTGAAAAAGCCAGTAGGTCAAGAACCAGCTAACTCATTGGGGATTCACTAGTTATTTTCCTTCCCTTTAAGTGGAGACTTCTCCAGCTGAGCGCTGCCCTGCTTGGACAAATGAGTAAATAAAAGCAAAGCAAAATAAATGCACCGGCATCTTAATTCCATGTGCTTTCCCAGATGCTAATTTAACAGAATAGCTCTTGCAGATGAAGAATGCAGAGTCCGTGTTCAATAGCTGCAGGCTATAAATTTTGCATTTGTGCCCATTCCAGTATGGGCAACCAAAGCAGAAACGACAGCAGCACTTGACTGACCAATCCAATAGTCAGAGAAAACACTGAGCTCATTCAAAATTATGGTGAATTTCTTTGGAAAAGTTTAAGAACGTCTCTCTGTCTGGCCTCACTTTGTATCTTAGGCCAAAATCCTCAAAGGTATTTAAGGCACCTAACGCCCACTGAAATCAAATCTAAATACCTTTGGGGGTCTTAGTCCCTCACAAACTTTGATGAATTTCTCTCCTGTAGCAGTGAAGTATTATTAGCCCTATTTTTCATACGTCAGCACGGAGAGTTTTGCCCCAGATCACACCAGGAGTCTATGGAAGTGCTGCGAATTTCACCTGGATCTCCTGAGTCCTTGCTCAGTGCTTTTACTTTAAACTAGAAGAGGCAGAATGGTCCAGTATATTTACACCAAGGGAGTTTTCCTGTACCAAAGGAGTTCTCTGCCAGCTATTTACAGGCAGAATCCTGCTGGCACTGAGTCTGAAAGTCTAAGTGGAGAATATATCCCTCAGTGGCCACTGTTTTCACCCACACATGACACGCCCCAGTGTCTATCATAACTGCGTCCTATCTTCCCCTTTCCAGAAGAGTGCAACTCCATGATAAGACAGCTCAAGAGGAGACAACCATGCCAGCTCCACAGGGAGGCCAGTGCGAGTTGAACTGAAGCCAATGGTGGAATACATTTTCTCTCCACTCATCCACATGGAGTTTTGGACCTGCAGTCTCATGAGCTAGGATAAGGATCTTCTCATGAACTGTCGTCCCTGAGATGGGCTTCTTGAAAGCTGATAAAACAGTGGAAATTATAGTAGGGCAAACATTAATGGGAAGCTGAAGGATTTGAATCAGAAGCGGTTACGCACCTTACTCCCTCCTGTGATTTGCTACCAGTCCACATGATGCTGTGCAATGGAGTTCTTTAGAGAATGCTCATGGAAAGAACTTATTAGTGGTTACTTATTTCTCCAGGCGGGGGGGAATGGTAGTATATGGTGGGACTGCACTTTCCCTTTTCTGGGCTGGCAAGGAATCATGACGGTATAGTGCTAAATGATGTCCTTGACGAGCCCTGCTCATGATGAAGTGGAAGAGCTACAGCTACTGCGAAGCTTAAGTTAAGCCAGTCTTGTGTTAGGCAGTTAGTGCAGATTGGCACTTCAAAGACTCTTGCTGCTGCTCAAACTAAAGTCAAATCAGGCCTTCTAAGTATAACAACCCCTGATGGATCTTTTGGGCTAAAAACACAAGTTTCTACTGCTTGAGCTAAAGGACTAATTCAGTTAGTTGGGACCAGTAAAAGACACATAAATGGTCCTATGTGGAACAGATAGTGCAGAAGAAAGGACACACTGTGTTGTTATGTCACTTTGGGCAGTAGACTAGCCCAACCTAACAGTGTCTCTAAAAACATCAACTGCTTCCCATCCTGATTTCCACAATCTCGCTAGTGCTGAGTACACCAGCAGCCCTACCTTCTAGCCCTACCTTCTAGTTTATTTCATTACCTTCTACAGCACATTTCCCACCAACAGTTTCTCTCTAAACCAATCAGATTTAGGCAATAGAAGAATGGAAAATTCCAGCCTACATTAACTATTCAAGACAGAGAACAAGAGAAGTTTCTGAAAGGAAGATTTGGGAGGTCCAAAAACTGTTCCATTTCTACCTAACACCTACAGAATACTAAAGTGAGATTTAAAAGAAACAACAATTAGAAATGGCAAAATTATCTCAGAATAACAGATGGATTTTTTTATATATCTACAAATGTATTTAAGGATTAGATTTACTCAAAGCCAAAATGCAAGATTAAAAAAAAGAGATAAAAAATCAAAGCTATAATTTAATATTTCCAGAGGACACAGGTTTTACTTATTTATTAATTTATATTTCATAGAGCAGGAAAAAACCCACGCAACTCTTGGAGGGGAACAAATGCTTCTATGTGGCCTATGTTCTGATAGAAACAGGATACATTATCTCAGTTATGAGAAAAGAAAAAAAGAGAGAGAGACAAGATACACTCAAGGCAGCTGTACAGATCAAGTAAAACTGAATTCTTTCAAAGACTTTGCATAAGGCTCATCTATATTTTATCAATTACTAAATCAGTTGACATGGCTACAACCCATCCGTTCACTAACCCTGGTTAATAGTGAGATTGATTTGTGCCACCTGTACACTGATGTTACCGGAAGACAAGTTTGTTTCCTTTTCTGTTTTCTCTTGATTTTCTGTTGATGGCAGTACCCTTATCTCCATGTGCTTCTAATAGATCTCTGCTTCAAGAAAGTATGGGACTTTCTTACAATACAGAAACTTTCTGTGCTAAAGGACACCCACACACATTATGTATATTAATAAGACTTTATACTAAGGGTCCAGTTATACATGGGGCTTTTCTACATAAATACTTAGTGTATGGCAAGCTAGGATGTGATCTACCACACACGAGCCTGCCTCGCACCAGCTGTCCGGTGGACCCTGCTGATGCACATTACTGGCATGTTAATCTGCTTTGATCTGGTCCCGTTTCAAAGGGTTTAATGAACTTAATGCATGTCAGCAGGGTCCACATAGACATTTAGTCTGTGGCAGGCTAGTGTGGGGTAGATTCGTACCCCAGCTTGCTGTGCATTAAATGTTTATGTACACAAACCCATGGTTTGCAAATAGTAAAAATGTTCATAAGCATGTTCATAAGCATAAGCAGTATGTGTTATTGATGATTAAAAACACATCAACTGAAGGTATTATGGATGGTTATAAGACATGGTAATATATAATGTAATTAATATAGCTAAAATGATAAAAGTTGGACTGAAACGATTCAATAAGGCTGTTTCAGTATTTCCAAAACAATTTTTTTCAAAAATTTCATTGTGTGGGAAATTATGAAATTTTGACTTTTTGTTATAATTTAGGATGAAAGGAAATTTCAAAATCCTGACAATTCACGTGGATTAGAAATTGCAAGTTTAGACCTGCCCAAGTTACATGCCACATATTGATGTATATGACTCTATTACAATTTATTAAACATTTATTACAAGATCTATTAATATTTTCCATACACAGATAGAGCCTTTGTATTTTGTAATATTTCTATATTATCTTGCTACCGAGGCACCTTTTATTATTTTTCTTAGGTCTAATCTATGTGCCTCAGAACCAGAAAGCCAACCATCTCTTCATCCCTGTTAGGAATTTGCTCTACTTAGTTATAGTGTGGATTGTAGCCTGTATGGGTTAAATTCACTGCTGTGCGCTGTGCAGAGGACCAGCAAAAGGACTGATACATCTTTTAATTCCCTTTTGAGGGCTTACACAGGAGATAAATGGTGCATAGGTCTCTGAGATCCTCTACACAGGGATGAATATCAACCTATGTGAATAGACAGAGAAGGTTGGTGCAATGAAAGATATTACTTTATCCATCTTGTCTGTCTAATATCCTGGAATCAACACAGCTACAGCAACACTGCATGTAGCGTATGTGAATAATTAATAGAACTGGGCAGAAAGCACTGTAGGAAAATTCTTTTTGGTCAAATTTTTCAGTGAAATTTCCTCTTTTCATTGAACAAAAAGAAACACTTTGATTTTTGCCAGTTGAGCCAAAAAATGAAGAGTTTGAGGATTTTGGCCAAAAGTTTCCAGGTCTTTGGTTTCCTAACGAAAATTAAAATTTGTTGAGGAAAACAAACACTTTCTACCAAAAATGTTGTTCAGTGAAAAATCCAATTTGCCAATGAAAAAATTTTCACTGGAAATTTTTCAATTGTCTCTAGTTATTATACAATATTTTCTGCGATGTCAGTTTTTAAATGTTATTTTGAATGCAGTTATGTATTGTATTATATATTATGTGTATTACTGTAGTCTATAGGAGCTCTCGTATTGGCCACAACATCATTGCGCTCCGGAAGACTGTACTAACAATACTAGCCTCTGTTTCCAGCCACTTCCCTCCCGTTTTAAAAAAATCTTTAATCAGGAGAAGACCCAACTGAGTCCCCTGTACCCAAGCCAACAACTTTTATAACAGGTCTCCTGATCCCATTATATATGCAGTGTTGATATGGCCCCCAAATGAGTTGGACTTTGACACAATCCATGTACGTGGTTGGTTACATCCATGTCCATTACAGTGAGTCTGAAGAGATCTCATTCCTGACCTTATTTTGTTAAAAACAGGGAGGATAAACACAAAGAAGTTATGGAAAAAATAAAAATGCCAGTTAGGGCTAAACTAGCATATTTAATTTATTTCTTAGTAATTTAGCTAACATGATTTGATGCAAGGAAAGGAAATCTAACATCAGCTAGAGTATCTGAACAGTACAGATATAGTTCTTTTTGGTGCTTTCCTAAATAGCTAATTCTGTTTTTATAGAGCTGGGCTTTCATTTAAAAAAATGAACCAAATGCCAGCACATATGGGTTGGAAGGAAAACATTCAGAATGTGGTCTAATGTTGTGCTATACTCCTGGGTTTACAAACAGAGAGACTGTAAGTCTTAGGACTTGTCTATAGGTAAAGGAGTTGCACTGGTTAAACGTAAGCTCTGATTTATAATTAATTTAGTTAAACTAGTGCATATGGCTGAATGGACACTTTGATTTTGCTTTAAACCAGTCTTATTTCAGTGTGACATAAATACTTGTTTACACACAAATTGTGACCAAAATAAGTCAATCAATTTTAATTAACACCTTTAGTTATTTCAGTGCAACTATGAGTGAGAACACAAGGACTGGCTGAAAATTTTCCATTGAAAGTCTTTTTTTGGTGGAATTGTTTGTTTTGTTTTGATTTGAAAAAAAAATGAAAATATTGGAAGCATCTACTTTTGAAGGGAAATTTTGACTTTTTGTTGAGACGATGAAAACCAAAACCTTTTAATCCCTAAATTGAAAATTTTCTGTTTTCAGCCAAAAGCTTTTTGATTTTTGTGTTTTTGACAAAAGTCAGAGTTTTCTAAGGGGGTGCGGCGGAATGTATTTTCCGGCCAGCTCTAGTGAACACTCATTTTTGAAATAAAAGTCCCTTATTTTGATTTAACAAGTTGATACAAATAACCTAAGCTCCTGCTAATATCTTTTCAGAAAAAGCCTGTCTAAAGTGATAGGATTTAAAGCGATGTGTCTGGCAAATCATCAAATTTGGGTGCTTGATGGACCAACATGGAGGGTGATGTCAGGGCAAAGGGATTTCTGATCAAGAAGAACAAAGATCTTGTGTTTAAGGCAATGGATTGCCAGATCTGTGAAAGATTTCTGACCTTGGACAAGTCATTTAGAGTGGGATTTTCAAAGAGGCACCCGTCTCCTGTTGACTTTCAATGGCAGTTGAGCATCTGACTCTCTTTGGCCCTAATCAATCAGTTCCACATCTGTAAAATGCAGCAAATAATATTCCCCTACTCCATGTGAATGTGGTAAAGATTATGGATAGAGCTGGGAGAGAAACGGTTTTCCTATCCCACAAGAATTTGAGACTGACAATGCTTCCCATCCCAAATTGGAATGAAAAGTCAAAATCTCAAAAGTTTTCACAATCTTAAAATCTGGAAAAAAGTTCAGATCAGGTCAATCAAAATGTTTTATTTTGATTTGGTCCTTTTTAATTGTTTTGTCCTTTTTTGGTCTAAAATTTATTTAATTAAGTCTTTTCAACCCCCCCAAATGAAACTTTCTGTTTGTTTTGAAATGTTGAAACTTCCTTCCAAAACATTTTTGAAATGGGAAATTTGTCCAGATGGACCTTTTCCCAGTTACAATTTTGATAAATCAGCATTTTCTCAGGAAAAAATGACGTTTGGTTGAAAAATTCCTGACCAGCTCTAATTGTGGCCGTGACTCAGTGAAGTCTGGTCCTTAAGCATGTTCCTAAATTTAAACTCCAGAGGAGTTCTAGTGAAGTCAATGGGATTGTTCATGTTTTTAAAGTTAGGAACATACTTAAGTACCTTGTTGAATTAAGTCCAATTGATTTATAATTATAAAGTGCTCAGATACTACAGAGGTGATTAGACTATTTGTGAGTCTAGACTCTATTTGTGAGTCCTATCTCAGTTCCTGTGAAAAATGAACCCTTATTCATTCTTCCCTTATTCACTTGGGGAAGAAGAAGGCTTGTGCACTATTAATAATATAACTCACTGGTCAGAATGTGTGACAATCCACAAAAGAAGATGAGTCTGTTACAGATCTAGGTCCAGAGACCCTAGTTCAAGCTGCAATGGTTTATGGTTTTAGCTTTGGAAGTCCCTGGCTCAAACCACAGAATATTGCCCTATATGGTGGCCATCACAGTCAATGACAGGTATGCCGCACAGTTGAACTGAGCCACCAGAGAAGGGGGGAGGTTGGCAGCAGCTACTATGAGAGGGGGAGGATTGAGCATAGTAGGAAGGAGTAGAAATAAAACAGTATCTATGGGTAATATTGATAATGCCTGCATTGTGGAGTCCACTAATTACTGAACACGGAGGAACTGATTTTTAGAATCTACTGGTGCAGCAGAAAGACTGGGAGATAAATGTTTAGCCGAATCTATCAGATTTATTAATGGCAACCCCTGACATGTCAAAAAGTTAATGGCACTTTAATTGGTTGTAATCAGACTAATAAAAGTTATAACCATCGCTTTAGTGGCCAGAGCCGTTCAATAAAATGATAGCTTTTATTCCTGGGTCTGAAGCACATTTAAAGTAAAATTAGCCTTTCAGGGTGGCAGAGCAATGGATTTCATTTGGATTGGAGGCCATGCCATGTGCTTACAAACAAGTGAAAAACACAGGCTGGGAACAGTGGATGGTTTTGTGCAATCTATAGCTGGACAGGATGATTCAAACTGGATTCTAAACTGATCCAATGCACATCACAAGATCTGGGGCCTGATCTACAGTTCACTGAAGTCAGCTCAAAGACACCTATTGACTTCAATGACTTCTAGTCATGCACTTAAAACACTACTTTTACCTTTGCCATTGCATTAAATAGGAGCTTTCTAACACTGAGCACCTTACCAGCACCTTCGCAAGGGTGGCAGCTGCTTTTCCTGATTATTTACGCTGTTCTATTAAAACATTAATTCAGACAAGTGTAACTTTTGATAGATCTGGATACTTTCTCATTACACTAATAGAAATTATTTCCTGTCAAGATTCTCCAGCACAAAACCTGTAGCTGTTCAACATCTGTGTGCTCCCCTGCCTGATAAGCTGATGGCATCTATCTTAATGTTCATATCACTTGTTCCTCACCCTTTAGAGAGAAGGCCTGGGACAACATGCTAAAAGACATTCACCAGCTTTTGTTGCAATGAATTCTGGGTACATTTGGAATACACATTACCTATGTAGCTGTTAGGACCCATACATGTTAGTGCTCCATGTTCAGAATTCCCATTGGTTTCCATGGGAATTCCATGCACAGAAAGCTGCTAGGATCTGGCCTTTTATCATTGCATTCTCCATAGTAATGCTAGAGCTATGCAAAGAACAGAAATTTCATTTTGTGGAGGATTTTGAGGTTTACAAATTTGTTTTCATTCCGATTAGGGATGAAACCCCCAAATTTCAAAATTCTCTTAAAAGGAAATCTGAAATGCATTCGGTTCAAGTCTAAACGTTTTGTTTTGACAAAATCTTTTTATTTTGATTGTATCTATATAGTGAGATTCCAGGAGTGTCATTCTGTGGTTAGCTCTGGCACCCAAAATGCCTAGTGAGTCAGTGTGAAGTGATGGAAACATCTACAAGCATGGTTCAGAGTTCTTTTTGTTCAGAATATATCCAGGTTCAATCATCACAGAGATCTGTGAGAGGTTACTGTCCTACTTTTAAGTTCTCAGCCATTTTGATTTTACAAATTACACCCAGGCCATGCTAAGGATGTATCTATGCCATGCCAAGAATATATCAGATCAATATATATAACCCTTACTCTACAGCTAATTTGCCAGGCACAATTTCATTGGTTGTATGAGGGACACTGCCCAGATGGTGGATTACCTGGCCATTACTTGCTGCCGTTCTTCAAAACCACCCATACAACAATACAACCAGTATACACAATAACTCCAAACAGTCCCACACTGCCGAACACGCCCCTCATTCACCATTCACACAATTCAACACAAAACTCCCAGCATAACTCCTCAGACACAAATCAATACAGCTGTTCCCACAACAACACAATCAGCACACAATAGCCCCAAACATACATAACCTTCATGGCAACACACCAACTTCACTTGCTGCACAACTGAGCACAAATCTCCCAGAACAACATCTGCATTTGCCCACCTTCCTTCATACTTACCATAAAACCATAAAATCAAGTGGCAAACCTGCGAGTCCATCACTGAAAATTTATGTAATGTAATAGCAAATTTTTTAAAAAATTAAACAGAAAGTGGTTTTAAAAGGAAAAAAAATCAAAATGTTTCATTCTGGAAATGTCAAAATGTTGGAATGTTCTTCCTCCTGAAAAGAAATATGGGAAAAATCAACAGTTTTGAGAAGCATCTCAATTTTGATGGAACTGCATTTTCCAACAGAAAATGATCCCATGGAAGTTTTTCCAACTAGCTTCACTCAACACATTTACCTATAATAAGAGTGAAGGATCATTCAAGTAAATGCTGTCTGATAAATGTTCTTTTGTATGGTCACTTCTATACCGTTAAAAAGAAAACCCACTCCAGAATAAAACAAAGATGATAACCCTGAAGAGGCCTTGAAAGGTATTTTGAAGGGTGGGTAAAAAAAAGGCCAGTAACGTTATGCTTTTCTTTGATACATAATGGGCACTTCTGGACCACAGCAGATATGTTTATCCTTGAGCAAAGTTGGAAGAACAAAGGTGGATCAGTCCCACATCAGTGCACAAAGAAAGTGACAGTAATCCTTTGCTTTTAGAAAGGGCTGTATTGCATGAGAAAACATCAGGGGACTGAAGGCCTTTGAAAGGCAAAAGAGTTCCATTCATTTGAACTTTAGTTTATCTGATAGAAACACTAGCTGTCAGCTATACTCAGCATCTCTTTCTTCCTTTCAATGGCTCTGAGACAGGCCTTATTGAGATAAGCCTAAGAAAGAAGAGGAAAGGGCAGATAGGCAATATAAAGCGAGGTATTGTGTAACATGACAGAAAAGAGGAGCTGGAGAGTCAGCAGTTAATTTTTTCAATATTGTCCTTTTGTACGGAAGTGCCAGCCAAAGCGATTTCGCTTTAATGACCATTCTGCTTCCAAGACATCCTGCATAAATGGAAAGCAAGACTTCTGCTCATGCATTCAGCACTTCTCAAGATCAGGCCATACCTCTGGAGGGCCAAGCTGATCAGATGGGGCTTGATCCAATGCCCACTAAAGTCAACAGAAGTCCTTCCGCTTCAATCAATGGGAAATTTGACACTTGCTTAAATGGGTGCTGGAACAGGGAGAATAGAATGAGGAGGAAACAAATTATTCTATTCAAGTTCTTCTTCTGTGTCCACCACCGTGGTATTTGAGCACCTTCCAGAAATGCATTAATTAGAAACCTGTCTCCTCCTTCTAACCACTATTAAAACCAACTATGGAAAATATCCAGGAGAAAGGGGTGGGAATAATAATCATGAGCTTGTGGAGCCTTCCTTGGATTTCTTGATTTACTTAATTTTTAACGAACTGGCGTTGAGTGGGGAAAGTCGAAACCAGCATCACGCAACATGGCAGCACTGGTATTCTTCCTTGTGCAAGAGCAATATCCAGACTCATTCCTGCACCTCATGTGTCCAAGCCCCAATCCAACCCATAAACCTGAGCTATCCCTTCGGAAACATAATCACAAACCAAAATTCTGTGGGGGCTCCACAGTGTGCGCCTTAAAATCCAGGCAACCATGTGATCCTATCGGTTCAATCTTCACACTCCCTTCCCTCTAACTTATCTTGGATCAGCTATTGTCAATCGTCATGTTTTGTCTCAGCTCAGGCACTGATCCTGAAAACCCCTACCCAGGTGCTTCAGCATGTGGAGGCTCTCACTGACCACTGACTGATCTTCTGAACATCTGGCCTCAGTTGTGTGTGTTGAGCCTTTCTGGAAAAGCTGACTTTTGTCTCTGTGACTCAATTTCCCCATCTGTAAAATCGGTGTGTGGGGGCATAATAATTCCTTTCTCTCAGTCTTCTCAGGTTAGAGGTAAGCTCTTCAGGACAGAGATTGTCTCTTTGTGTGTGGTCAGTGCCTAGTACAATGGGGCCCACATTTGGGCTTTGGTCTTGGGGAGCCCCTGCAAAACCATTACTAATGACAACAGCCATTTCCCTCTGTTTCAGAAAAACAGGCCAAAAGGCATCAGACTCTTTTATGTTGCTCTCATTAGCAGTACATGCAGCACAGACCTGTAAATGAGACAAGGTGCTTCCCTCACTCAGTTTGTCTGCGGGATACAATGACAGCTCAAAGCATTCAGAAAAGCTGGGGAATAACAAACAATGTCCTGGAAAGACTTTTTCTTCCCTCCTTTCATTTTCAAGGAAACAGATGTAGGATCAGTTGGCAACCTGGCATCAGTCAACATGTTTTGTTTTAAAGGAGTATTTAGTTCATTATGTGGAAAGAGTTTCATTTCTCCACAGATGTGTGGGACTAAGGTTTCATGTGACAGCTATTTAATGACAATGCCTGAAAACATTCAGAGGACCTATGGCTGGGGCTTCTCATTATATCCAAGAGCTGCACACAAAGTCAGGGGGAAAGTGACAGCGGCGCATGGAGGAAAAATACTATCAACTAATAAGACACATAGGCTGTATGTGCCATTGATGTTTGCTGCTGATTAAACCCACAGTTCATCTAAATCTAAATAAAGCCTGTCTGAAGAACAAACACGGTTGTTCTGCGTCTTGAGAATTGTTTGCCGCTTTCTTCATCCCTGTGTTGTTTTTCTTCCATTTGCCGGTCATTATATCAAATATTAAAATATCACTAATGAGGGGCTAACTCACTCAGAGGATCAATAACTCAGTATGAAGCATTTCCACACTAGCCAACATTCAGTCCAGATTGGTGGGACCTAAACATTATTTCTGTCAAAGGGCTGTTTGATGGCTTTTGGGAAATTTGTTGGTTTCCTCAGGCGAGCTTCTACTGAACAAGTGCCCATATCACACAACTATGAACAGAACCGGTGAGGCTGTTGGTCACAATAGGGAGGCCATTGACTGAATAGCCAGGAAGACAGGACTGCCCCCTCACATATCTGGAAAAAGTCTCACCGCTTTAGCGTTTGGGTGAAGGGAGGGGCGCTCAGCCACCGTCCATGCTGCATGTGCTCTGTAGTTAAATAATGGCCTTCAGCCTCACTTATTGTCAAGCCAGGACCTTTTGTGAGCAAGAAACAAATCTTTACTGTTTTAAAGATAACATATTTATATGTGCAACCCAATAATAAGTAAAGAAAAATACCTTTGGTTTAAAAATGGTAAGCAGCCTTCTTGGGGGCTGAATGAACCTTTAGGTGCAGCCTGTGTAATGGATGGAACTTAGCTGCATCTTCCCAGGAAGAGACCTAGGAAAGAATATGACTCAAAGAGTATCTAAGGATCAGGCACAGAGGTTAAGTTTGCATAGAGTTTAAGACCAGAAGAGACCAGTAAATCATCTAATCGGATCTGTATATCACAGGCCATTAAATTTCACCCAGTTACTCCCGTATTGAGCCCAATGACATGTATTTGGCTAATGCGTATCTTCCAGTTACTTGTCCAAAGTTACAGAGAGAGGTAATGGTACAGCAAGGATTTGATCTTGAGACCATCTGACTCATTCCTGTGCTCAGATCACGTCTCCCTCTAGCGCACATCTCATTAAGGACATAGCTTTCCCTGAGACCATTGCCTAGTAGTTGGGTCATGTTCTTCTCAGCTGTTGCACACGTAGTCATGTACTCTGTGTATGCTGGAAACCCGAGGGTGGCGTATATGCAGACAATGATATGATTCTTGGGTTTACTGCAGTTACCTACTGAGATCGTTTCCAGTGCAATGATAATAATCCAGTTTTTCATGTTTGATATAACTTTTTGTATTAGTTCTTTTCCTTTTTCCAACAGTGTACCAGTTAGTGTTAGCACTTCCATAGGTCCCCATTCACACAGGATACATAGGGCATAGTATAGATATGATTCTGTCATAATTTAGATGGAAAGAAGTAGGCTTTCCCACTACATAATGAAGACAGCATTCTCCCTTCCACTCCAGGAACAGAGCATCCTGCTTCCATCAGCCCAGGCAATACATGACCAAGGCCTGTGGATTCCAATAGCATTTCAATGACTAGCAATGACATTAAAACTGTTGGGCTAACCTATCAGTCCATTTGAGGTTTGCTTTACTATGGAGGTGGACAAAAGCAGAAACCATGCATCTGAAGTTCCCCCCAAAATAGACAGGATGCAAAGTAAGTCAGAGTCTTCATTCACAGCCAGCCAAGATACTATGATTATTGTCACTCTGAACAAGAGGGAGCTATAAGAGAGAAATAACAAAGAAAGGAAACACAACCCAGACTCTGTTGCCTCTGGCTGGAATTGGAAAACCGAAGTGCAGCTGATAATGGTTTGCTAAAGCAACACCACTCCTGGTTTCTCTCTACTTTTGCAGTCTTCCTTCTCACACTTGCATCTGAGAGGGGTACAGATGAGATGGCTCCAAAAGCACAATTGCATGTGTCATTTTTGCCCAGAGCTTAAGAGTGAATGGAATGGGGATAGCCCCCAAAAGGGACCATTTTAACATTTTTCTCGTTTTCTTTTTTCTCATTTTAACGCCAGGAAACACCAGCCCAAAGCTGGAAAACACAGCACCAACCCAACCGTTCAGCTATAATCAGTGATAATGTTTATAGAATCATCATATGATGTTACCTTTATATTGCATCTTTCAGTCAAGAAGCTCAATGTGCTTTTCAGGCATTAATTAATTTAGTTTCACAACAGCAGCCCTGGGAGTTAGTTTTGCGTAGTTTTCAGAGCTTTTGAGCTCTCACCACTATCATTTGCTGCAGCTGAGTTGCAGGGCTCAGACCCACTGATAATCAGGCTTTGCCCTCCCTGAGGAAACTGAGGCACAGAGAAGCATCTAATAAACTATGAGTCAATGGCAGTATAGAATAGACCAAAGGCGTCCTAACTCCCAGGCTTCTGCTTTAACTCATAACGTCTCTGGATTACAAAAGGGACAGTGCAGAAAATCCAAGGAGCTAAGGAAGTCATTAACTATAGGACAGGGAGGACAGCTGTCCGAGGGGAAAATGATCAAGTCTGACACTCATCTCTTTGAGCAGGAATTCATGGGCACATGATGGGAATGGAGCAGGCACCTCTTTTGGGAGTGGGACTATGGGTGAGCAAAGGGTAGAACACCCAGCTTCAGAAGCGTTTTGCATCCACGCTTTTTATGTATGGTATAAGTGAGCCTTTGACAAGCTCAGATCACAGTGAGGTTTCCCCCCTCATCACATGGAGCTACACAGGTTAGAGAAAGGTAGCTACGCTGTATTATTCAAGGGAAATTATGAAAAGATCGGAAGGGTTTTGCAACAGATGGGAGTCTCAATGCCGACATTTTATGCAGACAGGCGGCAAGATTGGGATCAATGATGCCTAAAGGAGTCCTGAGTAATACAATCAGGATGAAACAAACAAGTGGGACTCACTCGTATTGGAAAAAATATTCTCTCTTTTATATAACAGAGGCCTTATTTCGTTTCCAAATTAAAACAGAGGGTTAATTTTTGACATACAAAATCTCTAATGTAAGTATGTAGATTCAAAGGTGGTTTTTTTTTCAGGAGGTAGGTAGTGGCATAGTTGGTGATTTGATTAACATAACCATATAATACGGTGATGGGCTCCCTGGGAAAGGTGTACTAGACACATAAAATAATAATAAACGTATCAAGTCTAGGAAGCTGGGTTTAAATCAGGGCTCCCTGCTGGTGTAAACATGATTAGCTATGACAAATAATACTCATTGGGGAGGGGAGGAAGAAGACAGATCTGGCAAGAAAGAGCAGAGGCAGGGGAGAATGGAACGCTTGGAGGATCAGAAATATTTGCAGACAGCTTCCAAAGGTCTCACATCAGCATGTGTGGGCACTACAGTTTTCCCTATGAATGCAGAGTACTGTTTCAGGACCTGCTAGTAATGGAGGGTCTACTTCATCTTAAGTGGTAGAGGCTGTCTCTGGAGGTGAAATTGACCCCGTGCAAAAAATCAAGGCCTGTGCACCTTAGATCCCACTTGAGCACTTACGTGAAATCCTGCCCTTGCTGAAGTCCATGGAAAATTCCCACTGATGTCAGTAGGACCAAAATTTCACCCTTCGGGTTTAACTGATACATGGATCTTGTGCCATCCCCCTGCACAAGGTGACTTTCACCTCTGGAGACGATGCACTAGTGTTTTATTCCCTATGTCAGATGTGAGTGGATATGTGATGTCCATTTCATGTGGAGTAGCGATCGCTGTATAGGGATGTGAGATCTTGGCAGGTCATCCTCTATTTTGGCCATTCAGGTGGGGCTCTGGACCACAGGACTGGAGATGGGAGAGCACATCTGACAGCAGCAAGCTGTGATTTACAGCAGACTCTGCTTTCTGCATTGCCGAATGTTTGATTACAAAGAATGCAATTGTTAAATAAAAGCTCTCATTACTTTGGTGCAGCATTCATGCTGTCTTGTGCTGTGTGCACTTGTGTACATGCATGCAGCATTACATCAGGCAGCTTCTCTGCAGCTCCATATGATATTCTGTAATCCTTTCTGGGGCTGACCAATTCTTAGCATACCCCGTAGTGCTGTAGTTAGCCGTTGTTTTATTTGCTGCCCCTAGTGCTTTAGAATGATTCAGAAAGTCCCTTGCAGAGCGACAGCATGTTTATACAGCTCCCTGGGGGCACTGGTCTGGTTTCCAGAGTTCCCGCAGGACTACAGGCTGGCTAATGCAATCTCCGTAGCCTCGGGGCAGCTTGACAGCAGAGGATAGGGCTCTGCTTTTGTAGGCTGTGGTTCATACGCTTCTGCTGAGTATCGTAAATTGGCAACATTTTCAAAATGTATAGCCTATTTTAAAAGAGGTTTGTGTGGAAGCACTGCATGCGAGAGAGAGAGTCTGAGGGTACATCCAGACTGCGATAAAAATCCTGGGGCCCCATGACTCCGAGCCTGCGTCCACTGACTCAGGCTCCTCGGGTTATAACATTGCAGTGTAGATGTTCAGGCTTGGGCTTCAGCCTGGACTCTAAGACCTTCCCCCTTCATGGGGCCTGAATATCTACACTGCAATTTTATACCCACAGCCTAAGCCCCATGAGTCCGCATCAGCCAGCCCAGGCCAGCCGAGGCTGGGCCACCGGTCGTTGTTTGTAATGTAGGTCCTTGAGATCCCCTGACATCCTTGGTTTAGCCAAAGAACCTGGAGAACTTCTGCACACTGCCCCACTGAGGTCTGAACCCTGCTGTGGAGGGACTGTTTCGGGTGGGGTGGAGAGAGTAGTCTACGGGTCATGCCCATTTGATCCTTGGTTCCTGGACTCAGGCTGCCGATATGGGTTCCAATTACTGCCAAATCTGATTATTATGAGCCTTCTATTTAATTATTTATTTGCTGCTGACACTGGTCACATGTCACTGGCTTAACACCACCAGCTTGTTTCACACTGGCCACCAAACACCATCAGATAGCAACAATTTGTGGGACACTCCCAACCTGTTCTGGGTTTGAATTGGCAAAATGTAGGTCCAAATTTCCTTCTTCTATTATGGTATATATATTATCTTACCGTGAAGTACTAAGCGAATCATTATAGTTGGGTTTGGTCAACTAGGTGACCTCCTGAGGTCCCTTTCAACCCTAATTCTATGATTTCACCTTTAAATAGAGGGGCAGCTAGACAGCATCACCAGGTCAACAATGATAGAAACTTAAACTCATTAGCACTATGGAAAGTCACAGTTAAGGACCAATTGGAAGAAACTGTGCCTTTTAAAAGGGAGACATGAAAGATAAGTGTGCTATATAAATAATAGGGGGGACTGAAAATTTTCCATGTAATTTTTTTGTTTTTTGTTTTTGTTTTGGTTAATTGGAATCTTGTCTCTCTTACCAACAAAAGTTGGTCCAATAAAACATATTACTTCAACCACCTTGTCTGTCTTTCATTTCAGTTGAGACCCTTTTTTTTCTTAATGAAAAAGCTTCAAATAAAAATGTTGAAATTTATTTTTGAAATCAATTTTTCTTTGGTGAGGAAACAAACCACTCCCTTACTCGATCACTTCCCCCTGCCTCCATTTTTCTCAGTGGAAAAAAAGAATTTAAAAAATGAGAAAAAGTATTGGTTTTCTTTCTCTACCAAACAAAAATTATTTTTAAATGAAAATTTCAAAATATTTCATCAGAAAGAAAAATCCAACAAAAGCATGTCACTGAAAATCTCAACAACAAAAAAGAAAAAGAAAAGTTTTTTAATTTCTTTCTAAACTTTCCCTGAACTATAATATTTTTTGGGAGGGCTAACTTTAATAAATATTTGCTGATAACCATAACAATAGCTGTAGCTCTTTGGCTAGGTGTTAAAAGTAGTAAAAAGCCTGCAAATCATCAGACTTCCACTAGGAACCTAAATATCTTTAATGCTCTGGGCCAAGATTGCTAATATTGCTAGGGGCTGACATTAAAATAAATTACACATATGACTTAAGCCTGCTCTTAAAACCTTACTCACTGAAGGTTGTAAGAAAATGAAATTCAAACCCTACAAGGTTATTTTACTTCTCCTCTTGCAAGAGGCCCTGGAACAGCATTATTGTTTGGGATAAAACATCTTACTGAAGATTACAATGAAATTAAATAGATTAAAATGAAATTAAATAAAACTACAAAATATATCAGATGACAGGCAGTCACCACAGGTTCAGTTACTATGCATTGCCTCCTGGACAACTGCTAAAGTACAATGTCCCGCCGACTAAATCACACTCACAAATACAGTTTGGTAGAGTAGCAAACAAATGAAAGCACCACTCAGAATGCCACAGCAGCTCAGGTCCATCTCTGTCAGTCCATCCTGGACTGCTCCATTTGTATTTACTCTGCTCAATCTGCAGCCATCCATACAGTCTTTCTCTGGCCCACAGAAACCAGCTCCTATCCAGTCCACTACAGCCGCTATAATAGATCAGCCCCAGTCCATTCAGCTCCAGTTCACTGCTACCACTAGACCAGGTCTGCTCTAGTAGACTCTGAGTTGGATCCTCTCTCTCAAAAAATGAATCCTAGAATAAAGTCCCTACTATCACTTTAGCCACTTTGGTCTCCAATAACAAGTCTGACCATCAAATTAGGGTGACCCACTTTCCCCATGGAATAACCTCCATCTATTCATACACTCAGAGACCATTTCATGCTTATATAGCTGAAAAACATATTTAATGGAATTCTTAACAATAGAACATAAATTTTTTATTTAAAAAAATAAATTTTAAGTACTTCATGTAACTCTACTGAGGTTTATGCAAATTATGCCTGGCAGCAGGTAGGAAGATTCTCTCAATTTTCCCTTTCACCTATGGGGAGAACCAGAGAGCTTTTGTTACCAGCAAATCTCCTAGCTCTGAGGCTTCCAATAATTACTGACATTAAGAGTGTGATTAATTGTAGTGATGTAGCAGTGTTAATAAAATGCCTGATGAAGAACCAGTAGAAAAGAAAGCACCATAACTAATGTTCCCCCCAGGATATTTCAAAATTGTATGTTATGATTAGTGTGAAGTACATGCTATGTAGCTATCTAACCTCCAAGCTTATAAAGATGGGCCCAATTAAATGTTTGCTGCTATGATATAACTCATTTGGAGCTACGCCAACTTTACACAGCTGTAGTTATGCCCCAATATCAGTAGTTATAAAACTAGAACATAAATGACAAAGGTTACCAGGTAAGACTGGGCAAAAATTTTCTGTCAAAACTGTTTTTCAATAGAAATTGAGTTTTCAACTAAACATTAAAAACAATGCGAGTCCAGTAGCACCTTGAAGACTAAGAAATTTCTGTGGGCATAAGCTTTCGTGGGCTGTGACCCACTTTGTCAGATGCATGAAATGGAAACCACAGATATGAAGTATGTATATATACATCCAAGGGTAAGAAACAACAATGGGGAGGGCAAGTGCTAACAAAGTCAATACACTTAGAGTAGATGAGGCCTATTCACAAGGGTTGATTAGAAGGTAAGAATGTGTGAACTGTGACAATTACTCTTGTAATGAGATAACCATTCCAAGTCCCTATTCAGACCCAGTCTGATTGTGTCAAGTTTGCATATGAGTTCCAGCTCTGCAGTTTCTCACTGAAGTCTGTTTTTGAAGTTTTTTTGAAGGAGTATGGCAACTTTCAAGTCAGCTACAGAGCATCCTGGGAGATTGAAGTGCTCTGCTACTGGTTTATGGATGTTACCATTTTTTATGTCTGATTTGTGTCCATTTATTCTTTTGCGTAGTGACAGTCTGGTTTGGCCCATGTACATTGCAGAGGGCATTGTTGGCACATGATGGCATATATTACATTAGTAGATGTGCAGGTGAATGAGCTCATCATAAAGTCTGATTTGGAAATGTCAGCAGAGTGCCTCATGGGAGTTGTAGTATGGCTAACTCAAGCACCCATTTGCCTCCATGTCAGGATTCCCCAGTATCTCCTATGACCTGTAATTCTCTTGATGCACTGAAATGGCTCAGTAAGAGAGGGAAGACTGGTGCATCCTCAGGGATATAGTCACCTGATGATGGACAGGGAGCCTGATATCCCCTACAACTTCCGTGAGGCACCATGAAGGCATTTCCTCATTTTTTGATTTTAAAATTTTGTTTTTGAATCTTTTACTGACATTTTTCAGTGCAACCCCCCGCCCCTCCACCCTGCCTTCAAAAAAACCCAACCCATTTTCCAGCCCGCTCTACTATCAGTCCTCATGCTTACAGAAATAAACCTATCAGCTGTGACAAGTAAGAAATTCTATGTTCCCATCATAATATATTATTACACAATTATGCCACTTATTTATGTGATACCATTTATTATGAAATAGGGCAACTTAATAAATATATTATTAAAGAGGAGCTGCATTTATTTATGTGTGGCCATTTATTTCAGAATGAAGTAAGCTCAATGGAGTTATTGCAGCTGAGGATCTGAGTCATAAATGTTAAATCTTCTTTTGAAATTTTACTAAGCAATTTGCACTGACAACATCCAGTGATGGTGAACTCCAGAGGTTAACTATGAACTAGTTTCATTTTATCTCTTTTAAAAGTTGTTGCCCTTGCGCATTGCACTGGTCACCTTTTTACATCAAAGGAAAGGATAAATGCTGGAGTAAGCTGCATGGAACAATCTGTCCTCTTCCCTCCAAGTTCTATGAAGGTTGCCACAAACTGTAATGGAAATACTTTCAATTAGCCTATCATACATATCCATTTTATCTCCTCTTGCTATTCCTCCTTACAAACCTCACTTGCTTGTTTACCTTTCAAAATCAACTCTCCCCCATATGTTAACATGACCATGTCCAGTCTGTTCTTTGGCAGGCAGCAGACTGTTGTTTACAGCACAACTGAACTGTAGTAGAAGGCGGGGAATTAGATAGTAATGATGTGAGATAAAGAGCTGATATTGTGAGATAAAGTATCAGGGTTTTTATACATGATGAAAGCTGACACGAGATGCCTGAAAGACAGAACAACCGAGGCACATCCAATCTCCTGTGACTGGCAGGCTTTAATGGGCACCCAAATGTTTTCCCCTCAAATCATTACATTATCTATGGAATTCTTATATCTCGCTTGCAACAGCAGGGAAAGTTTCAATGAGATTCACTGATCAGAGCGCTTTTAAAAATAATCGTACACAGATTTATACAGCAGCTCTTCCAAGGTTTGCCTGACTAATTCCTGAGATAAATACCAGCTTCTAGCTTCAGCCATTATGCTTTCAAACACATACCAACAGTTCATACATTATCAGTGAAAATAATGTTTTTATTCTCCCTAAGGATGTTCTGCTTTGTTTTAAAGCAAAGATTATCATCTTTAAATGGACGATCACGATGTATTATGAGCTGGATATGAAGGCCAATGAAGCTGATGGATGTCATTCCAGTGATTTCAAAGGACTTTGGCTCAGGTCCATTTTTAGAAAGGCATCAGCCATCACTGTTCTTATTCTAACACAGAAACTGACATGCAACAGACCAATGTGAGTGGGTGGGCATAGGATTGCTCTAAGGTCAATAAACTGTCAAGGTGTACTTAAAGCTCAGCACGAGCTAACATCCTCAAGTGCTTCCCAGAACTGGGGTCTGAGAATCAAGCAGGAGTGTTTTCTTCTTGAGCTGGTGTAATTCTATTGAAGTCAATGGACCCACACAATCAGAGAATTTGGCCCAAGTTCCTGTCCACATATTTCTTTGACCTTCTCATTAAACAGGAAGTTAGATGTTAGAAAATACTCCTCCCACGCAGAGAGTAAATATAGAAAATGACATGGAAGGACAGTAAATTGGCCAACACAAATCTGAATTTTGGGGCATTTGCTTCAACATATACTCCTGGCTTGTAGAAAAACAGATTCCAGTGGAACAGTATGGCTTTAAGTCCATGACATTTCAGAGCCTTCAGAAATGCTTTTCAAGATTATATCCAATCTATGTAGAAGAAAAGTTGGTTCACATTCAGTGTAATTCCTTCCCTGGAGACCTGAGGTGTGCTTCCAGTTACAGTTGTAAAATTCTCAATGGAAAATTTTAATTGGAAATACATACCTTTTACTTGGAGAGAAAGATCTCAAAGTCAAGCTTTAATTGTTTTATACCTTAAGAGGTATGCAAAAAAAGCTATGGAAACAAACTCCAAAACAAACAAACAAAAAACAGACACCCTACACTGAATATAAGTACTCTATTTATTAAATGCACTGTGGTTTAAAATGTAAATGTAATGTGCTTTGTCTCACCTTTCAGTATTGCTGTGAGCATTTGCATATAATCTTCTTGTTCCTTTTCAGTATCCTAGACCAACAGCTGTGACTTGCCAAGACATGCAAGCGAAGGGAAAAACGAAGGGGGTGTTTTGGAAGCAGCATCGGCTTATCTTTTCCTTTCAGTAAAATGTAATTGCTGAAGATGCCATTAAAAGGTGACTGAAAAGATGTGCTAAGGCAGCTTACATTTTATTTTTTTCTTTAATAGTGGTGGTGTGATATCTGAGAAAGGGAGAAGCAACAGAACAGAACACATTGTGTGATCTTCTTGCAATTTGCTTCCTCTCCAGTTCTCAAAGTGGTAGGGAGGGGGCCCTTTACCATCTGTGTTTTATGGTGTCCTTCATTACTCCCTTACTGTCCCACATAACACCCTTTATCGGTCCCCTTCCTCTGGTCCTGCACCTGCAGCTTGCCAGTCTTCATTTGGTAAACTGCATGACCTTGCGTTCCCTTGTGGAGGCTGCACATGTCTGGCTACCGGTAGAGTTAAGCACCAGCTGTTGCCCTCTGCAGCCATTTGAAAGACATGTCCAGATCCTCCAAGGTATAGAGGCATCAAATTCCCATTGCAATCAATGATGTTAAAGGGAGCTACATGTGATGGGGTCCCTGTAAGGGGAGACTTGTTTCAAGCAAGGCCGTTTTCTGTGTTTTTAGCCCAAGCAAAGTATTTTGACTGTTTGTAGGCCTCTTTTGGCAACCTCAGCTATTCTAATTTGCAGTAGTCGCCAATTAACGGCCCTGACCTTCACATACTGATAAGTTTGTAGAGAAGAGTATTATGTTATGCTTACAGCTGCTATGTTTCTTCAATTATATGTGAAAATGCGCTCTGACCCCTCCTTCTGAAAGTTGTTTGTACCTCTGTATAAATATCTGAAGCAACGGCCCCTAGGGGCCGGCCGCACCCAGTAGCTCTAGGTGCTAATAAACCTGTGATTTTTCTTTCTGTTGTCCGGCTTTGTCATTGACCAGAGCAGAGAACCAACATTCTCATAACATCCCCCAAGGTGCAAAACTGTGGGAACACCGTGTCCTCATCACTCTCCAGCCTGGACTGTCACTCACGATGCCTTGCTAATAACAAGCAGCGAGCTCCTTCAGGAACTGTTATCACCTAGCTCAACCGCATGAAGAGCACCACACCCAGCTAGATCGCATGAATGTTAACCTGGGTTGCCTCTCACACTGCGATGCGGTCAATAAGCTACACTTACACATCCACCAGCCAATTACCCTGCCCCCCGTAGTTTGAAAGAACTGCACCGAAAGGAGTCTATCCCCAAAATTATGTTAATGATTAATATTAATTAATAAATATTATGAATTATATTAATAAGTCTGCCGCAGCTTTTGTTACTAAGCAATTTGTCTAAACACTTCACCCAAAGACAAACTGGTTAAGATAAAATATTAAATAAGTTTACTAACTACAGAAAAAGAGGTTTTGAGTGATTATAGATGGCAAGGGTAAGGAGATTAAAAGTAGTTGCCAAATGAAATAAACATAAGATCTCAGTCTAAGTTTTACACACTAACAAGCTCTTGAATTAGCAAGGTCTTGCCCTTGTTAGCTGGTACAAACAGTTTCTTAAATGTAGGCTGGACAACTTTCCCAGCCTGGGACTTCCCTCCCCTCTTTCAAAGTCCTTTTGTCCTCCAGATGACCCTGCAGGTGTTCAGATATACGGGAGTGGAATCCGGTGATAATATCGCTCTCCCCCTTTTATAGTCTGTTCCTGCTTGCTAGAACCAGCTATGCATGTGACACGGTGGCTGTTCCCATTTGTCAAGCACCGCATGGTGAACATGTGTCCTTCGGTGAAGCCTTCACTATAAGCAATTCCTGGTAGTGGAGTCTTTCCTTGAGGGCCGTTAGCACATCTGGCCACTTCATCATTGAACCTGAAAAGCTAATTTAGGTGGTTCCCATCTCACAACATGTTCTAGTAGCATTTACACAATATTTTGTAACTTCGCATACTGTGGTAGCACGTTCAATCCAACAGGCTATTAATGCTTAGCAGATCAAGACTTTTAAAATAGTAGCAAACAGCACATACCTTGTACATAACATATCATAATTATGTGACATTAGTGACTATGGGTTTTTTGGGCTGCTGTTTTCAGACACAGGGTGTCACACCTCACCCTTAGTTTACTCCTGAAGCGTTAGTCACTGACTAATACAGAGGCAGCATGCCTTCTCTGGGTTACTATAAAGCATTTATAGAGTGTAGGTGTCTTGGCATTTAGCGATTCAGGTTATCAGGTGGTGTGCCTCAGTTTCCCCTTCCACATAGCAGACCACGTTTGTCATGGTTTCTGTCTTGTGACAAGCTTCATGCCTGTTTACCGGTATTACCTGAGAAGCAGCACTGCCATAGGGCCTCTTAACACAGGGTGTGCCTCACCCACCTTCTCAGTGGTTTCTAAGATTCCCTCACCACCTTCTGGGTTCCCCCTTGGGACACATCTTCCTATGCTCCACAGAGCGGGATCTGTCCCATTTTTAGCTGCGCCGTCCACCCCACTCCCGTTCCCGAGGTGGTACCTTCGGCTAAGAGATTTTCTCCCATTCCTTCAGTCTCGACCCCTTCCCCCAGGGTCCCAGCATGAAATCCCTTCTTGCTCTGGGTAAATACCTTGACAGTCTTAGCTACACGGAAAAGAGCAGCAGTAGCTCAAAAGGAATGCCTTCCATTACTCCCACCACCAAATTGCTTACCAAACCTGCCCATTCCACAAGAATTTCAACTAGCGGCACGGGGAATCTGGTTCAACCCACTGCCACAATCTCCGCCATCTGGTCAGGTAACAGGCTGGCAATTGGGAGCACACTGACTAGAGAAAGTTGAGCTCCTGTGTCTTTCCTCCCAGACACTCTCTGCCATTAACTTTGAGCACACGGGCATGTTCCACATCTGGCTCTGTACAGCCAGTCTTACAGAACCAATATGATAAGACTGCATTACCCGAGGGACTATGTGCTCGGGATGGCAGAACTCACATGGATTGCTGACTGCACGGTTCTTGCCAATATAGGGCACTTATACTTCAGATGGTCAGTGGAAATATACAGATAACATCTTCTGGGCTCCTCCGTTTTTACAGGAGACTTGGGACATGGTTGGAGGAGTGGTGTATATGCTTGTAGAAGATTGTGAGTTAGAGATGCTGCCTAGCCATGGGACATGGCTGTGTGAATTTGGAGATGTGCCCTACATCAGATCTAACATGGCTGCTCCCAGCTGTGCACCTGGGAATCACATCCGTCTGTGTTATTAAAGTTCTATTCCTTACTTATTCAATAGTTTATTCTTTAATGAACTGTCAAAATCATTACATGGTGTCTGTCAGAAATGGTGAATGAGTTTGGAAACTACAAGGATTTGGAGAAAACCTCCTGCGTTTGCAACTAAAAGCACAGACAAACACAGAGGATACCTGAAAGCACAGGGAAACAAAGGACAGTGGCTTAAGAAGTAAGTAAGAGCACAACTCTAAGAATGGGTGTTTTACAGCCTCCTTCCAGTCTGCAAATGGCAGAAAATATTGCACAGAACTGGATAAAGTTTAAACAGCGATTTCTGTTGTATTTGTCTGCCATTGGGGGCACAGGACAAAGATGAAAACCTAAAATCATCTATATTTTTACATGTTGCTGGGTAGGAGGCATTGGATGTTTATAATAACTTTGAGTTTGAGGAGAGTGACAGCATGAAGTTAAATATAATACTGATTAAATTTGAGGAATATTGCATGCCAAAAAGGAATCTGACTTTTGAGAGGCATAGATTTTTTTACATGCATGCAAAAACTGAATGACGCCATGGAGCAATATGTCACAGAATTAAGGAAACTCAGTAAAACCTGTAACATTGGTGGCTTGACAGAGTCTCTGATCACAGACAGACTAATTTGTGATATTACAGACAATGTGTTAAAAGAGAGACCCTCTGGGAGAGAGAGTTATCTTTGAACAGAACTCTCCAAGTTTGCCAGGCTGCCGAAACAGTAAAAACACAAGTAAAAAAGATGCATTCACCAGAAGGGGTCATCCATGCTCTAAGGAAAGCAGCGTATAGCCAGAGTGGCTCAAAGCACAATGTGGAATGAACTCCTGCTAAAGGGAAGACTGAGTCCAGATGGTCATGTGGCAAGTGTGGATCACGGCGCTGGCCAGCTACACATATGCTTCGATCCCAGAGACCTCATCACGGCTGTACAAAGAGAACATTTCAAACTACCAACCAGAGAAGAGATTATGGCTCAGTTTGCAAATGCTCGATATTTCAGTAAATTGCATGCATCCTCAGGGTTTTGGCAGCTAAAATTAATGGCGGAAAGCTCAGAATTATGCACATTCAATATTCCATTCAGAAGATACAGATTTTTATGCTTACCCTTTGGTACAGCTTCAGCCCCAGAGGTGTATCACAAAACCATACACATGATCTTTGAACATATTAGCGGTGTAAACACCTCCATGGATGACATGATCATCTGGGGCTCAATGAAAGAGGAGCATGAGTTTTGACTTTGGCAAGTCCTGGATGCAACTAGAGCTATAAACCTCAAACTAAATAGGGACAAATGTGTTTTAGGAGTTAGAGAACTGACTTTTGTAGGGGACATTATTTCCCATGAAGGTGTAAAACCTGATAAGAGGAAGATTTCAGCCATTGAAATGATGCCACGTCCCCAATCAAAGAAAGATGTCCAATGGTCCCTGGGAATGGTTAATTATCTTGGAAAATTCATACCCAATGTTTCTGCCAAAGCAGCAGCATTGAGACAACCCCAAGAGAACAAAAATGAACGGCGTTGGGGGCTGAACAGGAGGAATCATGGGAAGGTTTAAAACAACATCTAATACAATAACCACTATTGAAATTCTATGCACCAAGAAGACCTATTAAGATTTCAACAGATGTATCACAGTTTGGGTTGGCAGCAATGATTTTACAGAAGCATGAGGATTGCTGGCAACCTAAGGCATATGCATCCAAATCACTGTCTGATGCAGAAACTAGATATGCACAGATTTAGAAGGAACTTTTAGGCATCTTGTTTGCCTGTGAGAGATTCAATCAGTATATCTATGGACAGACAGTGGAGGTTGAAATGGACCACAAGCCCCTGATTGCATTATTTAGCAAACTGCTTAATGCCTGTGCCGTAAGGATTCAAAGAATGATGATGAAGTTGCAGAAGTATAATTTGCTGGTGACCGGCACACTTGGTCAATTTATGTTCACAGCAGATGCACTTTCCACAGCAGTGGCACCCCCGGCACGTGAGAAGACACCGGAGACAGAGGTGCAAGCCTACGTAGGTATGATTGTGACATCGATTCCCACAGCTAACAGGAGACTGCAACAAATAAGAGAGGAGACTGAGAAAGATGAATCACTGGGAATCCTTAAAGAAGTGACCATTAAAGGGTGGCCTGAAGTAATAAGCAGTTGCTGTCTAGGTATAAGAGACTATTGGAACTGCAGACATGAACAGACTGTGACAGATGGGGTGATCTTCAAGGGTGGTGAGGTCATAATTCCACTGAGCCGCCAAAAAAACCTACAGAACATGCACAGGGTCATTTAGGAATTGAGAAGTGCAAAGAACGAGCGTGAGAGGTGGCATACTGGCCGCAGATCAATCACAACATCACTAATGTGGTAAGAAACTGCTTTTCATGCTTGAAATACAAGCCATGCCAAGAGGCAGAGCCACTGAGACCCCACCCTGTTCCACACAGGCCTTATGAGAAGGTAGGCACTGATTTATTTACCTGGCATTCAAAGGATTATTTAATAGTCACCGGTTGTTACTCTCTGTATCCAGAAATTTGCACACTGCACAGTACTAATAGCAAGTCAATAATCTGTGGCAGGAAAGGAATTTTTCCCAGACATGGAATTCCAGATGAGGTTTTCAGCAGTAACAAGCCACAGTTTTCCAGTGCAGAGTTTAGACAATTTACCTCAGATTGGGATTTTCGTTATGAAACCTCCAGTCCAAATTACCCCCAGTCAAATGGACTGGTGGAAAGGTCTATGCAGACAATAAAGAATCTGATTAAAGAAGACTTTTGCCAGTGGAGGAGATATGTATAAAACATTGCTGGTCTACAGAAGTACACCCCTGGAAAATGGCTTTTCTCCAGCTCAGCTGTTAATGGGAAGAGGGATCAGATCTAATTTACCTATTTCTGATAATTTGCTGCGATCTCAGAACAATGCCACCATTTAGAAGATGAAAAAAAATCAGAAGTGGAAGCAGAAATATTATTTTGATAGAATGGCCTGTGATCTCCCATCTCTTACCCCAGGTGATAGAGTGTACCTGAGGAATCACATCTCTAATACTAGGGGCCAAAAGGGTACAATTAAAGAACAGCTGCATCTATGGTCCTATGTGATCCAGATAGACCAAGGAGACACATAATTGATGTAATCCATGGGATCTATGAGTTATCCCAGAGAGTTCCAAGACTATGAAAATTGAGGTAGATTCCAGCATATCTCCTCCGACTGAGCCAGTATCATCAACACATGGTGAAGAAATTGTTGGGGAACAATAGAACTCAGACTTGCATGAAGGGCTGGTACTGAGAAGATCTGATCGAATGATCAAATGTCAAGAAAGACTCATAGAGACATGCTGGGATATATGACGAAAGTGGGTGGTAAACACTCACTTGAGAGTGATGTGCTAGTAACTTCTCCTTTCTGGGTAGCTGACAAGTTGAGTTTAAGGAATTGTATAATGCATGCTATTAGATAGTTGTTATGTGTCATTAGAGGTTGGTGCATGCATCATTAGATAATCTTATATGCATCTAAGGGTTAACTTGTTTTCCCTGGGAGGGAAGATATAGAGATATGATTGTAGAAGATTGTGATTTAGAGACATTCCCTAGCATGGAACCATGTTGTGTGAATTGGGAGATGTGCCCTACATCAGATCTAACATGGCTGCTCCCAGCTGCACACCTGGTAGTCATTCTAACCTGTGTTACTAAAGTTCTATTCCTTACTCATTCAATATTTTATTCTTTAATGAACCCTCAAGATCTTTACAAGTGAGTTGGGGAGGTCAATGCCCATCCTCCCAGCCACGCTCTTTCTTCCCAGGGGTAAAATGACAACCCTGTTTCCCTTCAGGTTTAAACCCCTCTCTCTGTGATTTGTTCACAATAGATGCCTGCGTTTGCTCAAAAGCATCAGTTATAGAAGTTATTTCATCCAAATCTTATACATTTTTGTCTCGTAGACACTATTTCACATCACCTTTACATATGCTTAGGAAATGCTCCTGAGCAATAAGATCAAACATTCCTCCAGAACTGGTAACACCATTGTCACCCACCCACTTTGCCATCAGATGCTTCCTCTGGTTTACATATTCCCCATTCCTCACATTAACATCTCTGTTAAGATTTCTAAACTGCAGCCTGTAAGTTTCAGGGGCGATTTTAAATTGTTTTGTAACCATCTCTTCGAATTTATCATAATGTGAAGCATCCTCCAGTGGCATCTTATTGAAGATACCCAGAGCTTTACCAGTTTGCAACCCCAGAGCGTGGGGATTTTCTTGTCATTAGGGATTTTGTGATTTACACACAGCCTCTCAAAGAACTCTGCAATAACCCCTGTCTCGTGCTACGCAGGATGCAATTGTTCCTATTTGTGGATTTTTGGAGAGGTAAGGATCGGTGGTGTGGAAGGGTTTTTGGCTCTGCCGCTTTAGCAAATCCAGTTGGCGTTTGCTGTCTTTTTCTTTCTCCTCAGCTTCTTGCTGTTCCAGCACCAGAGCTCTTTTGTGTGCTGCCTGCTCTCTGGCTGCTTCTGCGTCTGCAGCCTCTTTGGCTGATTTTATCTCCAGGTCTTTTAGCTCCAAAATTATTTCATGGTCTCTCTCTTTCTTGTACCACAACTCAAATATTTATACCAGTGCATGAAGTATATATCTCACACAGAACAATGAGCTGTGCACGTCGCCCTGCTCGCGGTGCCAGTTGCGATGATGTGCAGAACCTTTGGGGCACAGTCTAGGAGCTGTGGAACTACTGGGTACCATTATCAACTAATTAGCTTGGGGTAAGTCCTCCACCTTACTTTGGCTGTGATCCAGAGCCAGCTTCTCCAAACTCTGCTGTCACCTAACCCAACAGCAGGTGGCACCAGGCACCCAATTTACTTCAGTGAATGCTTTCCAGCCATTCACAAACTAACAATAGTAACCCCAGGATTATACTGTGTACCTCTGTCAAAAAAGCCTTACCAGTGGAGATTATCCAGTACGCCCTTCTCTCAAAGTGGAAGGAACATGCACCAAAAGGAGTCTATCCCCAGAATTATATTAATAAGTCCACTCCCCTCATTTTGGATAAGAAATGCAACAGCTTTTGTTACTGAGCAGTTTGTCTAAACACTTCACTTGAAGACACACTGGCTAAGATAAAAAATTAAACAACTGCACTAATTGCAGAAAAATAGATTTTAAATTATCATAAGTGGCAAGTGTAAAGAGATTAAAATCAATTACCAAATGAAATAAACAGAAGATCTCAGCCGAAGTTCTACACATTGGCAAGCTCTTGAATTAGCAATGTCTCACCCTTGTTAGCTGGTATAAGCAATTTCTTAAACACAAGCTGGGCAACCTTCCCTGCCTCTGTCTCCCTTCCCCCCTTTCAAAGTCCTTTTGTCTCCCAAATGACTCTCAAAGTGTTCAGTTGTATGGAAGTGGAGCCCAGTGATGATGTCACACTCCCCCTTTTATAGTCTGTTTCAGTCTTGCTCGAGTAGCCCATATATGTGATGTGGAGGCTGCTTTCCACTGATTAAATAAACCTATTGTGAACATGAGTCCTATAGGGAAGCTTTCACTATAAGCAATTCCTGGCAGTGGAATCTTTCCTTGATGGGCCATTAGCACATCTGGCCACTTCATTGTTGTACCTGAAAAGCTGATTTAGGTGTTTTCCGCCTCTCAATATGTTCTAGTAGCATACATCACAATGTTTTATAACTTCACATACTGTGGTAGCTCATACAATACAACAGGATATTAAGGTTCAGCAGATAAAGACTTTTAAAATAATAGCAAACAAGACCTATTTTGTACAGAATATATCATAATTATATGATCTTGGTGAATATGGGATTTTTGGGGTGGTGTTTTCAGACACAAGGTGTCACATTGGGTATCTAAATATCTTTGAGGATCTGGGCCAATGTCCCTATGCTGCTGTAGGATGACCTATGGAACGTGGGGGATTTCAGGTTGGCAGCTAGTGACAGGCAGATTTGCTAAATTAGCTACAGTTTTCTGTGAAGTGGATCAGGATCCTGGCAGTTTTCTGGCTTGTCTTGTTAAGCTTCTATAATTATCATTTTATTGATAAAGTGCCTGTCCTCTGGGAGGCACCGAAGGTGGAAATATGATTATCAGCCACAATTAAAAGAGCAGGTAATGTGACAGTCAGATAATATACTAACAGTAAGATCAAAATTGGTATCATGGAAAAGGGGGGATGGCGTGGGCCCTGACACAGGACTAGCACTGGAGTGAGAAATGTTTCATGTTCAATGAACGATGCAGCCGACAGGCAGAGCTGTAGGATAGCAATCCTTACAGAGCATGCTAAGCAGTGAAGCAGCTTGGCCCTGGCTTGCATTCCTAAACCCCAGGTGTTCATCAAATTAAATCTCACCTGAAACCTGACCTCCCTCATTCTGTTCTGCTCATCAGACAGAAAACGCCTGTAATAAAGAATTATTTTTTAAAAGTGGGTAAGGACGTCCTGAGGCCAGTGCCAGAGGATCGCTAGAAGCACAAGCTCAATGTCACCACTGGACAGGCTGAGTCATCCATTAATCTCAGGGCACAACAATGGTGGAATCCATAGGACGGTGTGTGGTGTCTGGTTGCTTGTAGCCACAAGCGCAAGGCTCAAAGCTGCAGTTTCAAGAGCGAGGCAGATCCTGTCCCATAAAATACTTTAAATACCATGTGGTATAAAATCAGCCTGCTACTAAATAGGCAGCCAGAATAATGGACACAGGGTAGGAATAATTATTACTATTATCACTGTTTATTTGAATTATTGTAGTACCAAGAAGCCCCATACTGAAGCCCCATTGTGCTAGGCACTGTACGAATTGAGAGTATGCCCCAGAGAGCATACAGTCTAAATAAACTAGATAAACAAAGGGTGAAAGAAAGAGAATTTGGACTGATAAGGAAGTAAAGGATTATCTACCTGACACTGCAGAGCAAATGAGAGGGGTGTGAATTGTAAAACGCTCTAACTGTTCCATGTAAACCCTATTGGAGTGCTTTAAAAAGTATCTAATTTGCACTGATTTGAAACAGGGCTACTTTAATGCGCAATGGGTACTTTGTACAGTGCGTCAGCCGGGTCTACGTGGGCAGTTAGAGTGCAACATGTTAAAGCACTCTACAGTTTTCACACCTCTAGTTCACACTGAAGTGCCATGTAGACAAGGCCTAAGATACAGAAGGTCTGATTCGGAGGCTGCTATCTGTGTTCCATAATACCTTACTCCACAGGCAGTCTCTTAAACTTAGGGTTGGGCAAAAGCCAACAGGTGTGGAGGAGTACATGGTTTAGACAAAGACATCCCTTAGGGGATGATACATCAACGGGGATTCTCTATATCCTAGTAAGAAGGAGATGATAGAAATTGATACAGTATGGGTTGGAACTAAAGAGAAACAGTCAAATGAAAAAAGTCCCATTCTATTACATCACGTAATGGCACCCAATGAAAAAGTGATGATTTTTATAAGGGCTTGTGTACGAATACTAGAGATGTAAATACTAAGATGGGTGAACTTGAGAGCCTCATATTAAATGAGGATATTGATATAACAGGCATCACAGAAACTTGGTGGAAAGATGATAATCAATGGGACACATATATAAAATATATAGGAATAACAATAGGTTGTGCTGGCAGGGGAGTGACACATGAAAGAAAGCATAGAGTCAAACATAGCAAAAATCTTAAATGAATCAAACTGTACCATAGATCTCAATGGATAGAAATTCCATGCTGGAATAACAAGAATATAGAATAGGAATATACTGCCAACTACCTGACCAGGAAGGTGATAGTGACTGTAAAAGGCTCCGGGAGATTAGAGAGGCTAGAAAAATAGAAAACTCGATAAGAAAGAGGGATTTAAACTATCCCCATGTTGACTGGGTACATGTCACCTCAGGATGGGATGAAGATATAAAATTTCTAGACACCATAAATGATTGCTTCTTGGAGCATCTAGTTCTGGAACCCACAAGGGGGGACACAATTCTTGACTTCGTCCTAACTGGAGCACAGGATCTAGTCCAAGAGGTGAATATAGCTGCACCACTCGGTAATAGGGACCATAATATAATTAAATTTGACATCCTTGAGGAGGGGGGAAATATAGAAGAAGCCCACCAGAGTAGCATTTAATTTCAGAAAGGGGAACTACAAAAAAATGAGGAACCAATTAAATGGAAATTAAAAGGTACGGTGCCAAAGGTGAAATCCGTGCAAGATGCATGGAAACTTTTAAAAAACACCCTAAGAAAGGCACAAATTAAATGTCTATCCCACATTAAAAGACTTAGTAAGAAGACCAAAAAAGTGCCACCATGGCTAAAGAACAACAACAAAAAAGAAGCAGTTAGAGGCAAAAAGGCATCCTTTAAAAATTGAAAGTCAAAGCCCACTAAGAACAATAGAAAGAAGCATAACTTTGGAAAGTCAAGTGTAAAAGTATAATAAGGCAGGCCAAAAAGAATTTGAAGAGCAACTAGAAAAGACTCAAAATCTAACAGCAATTTTTTTTAAAGTACATCAGAAGCAGGAAGCCTGCCAAACAATCGGCGTGGCCGTTGGTTGATTGACATAGTAAAAGAGCACTCGAGGAAGATAAGGCGATTGTGGAGAAGCTAAATGAATTCTTTGCATTGACCCTCATGGCTGAGGATCTGAAGGAGAGTCCCACATGCGAGCCATTCTTTTTAGGTGACAAATCTGAGGAACTGTTCCAGACTGAGATGTCAAGAGAGGAGATTTGGGAATAAATTGATAAATAAAATAGTAGTAAGTCACCTGGACCGGATGGTATTCATTCTACAGTTCTGAAGAAACTCATATAAGAACTACTAACTGTTTAAATTTATCATTTAAATCAACTTCGGTACCAGATGACTGAAGGATAGCTAATATGTCACTAATTTTGAAATAAGGTTGCACAGGCAATTACAGACAATTACAGATAAGCCTGTAATTGTTTCAGGTAAGCCTAACTTCCGTATCAAGTTGAAACTATAGTAAAGAACCGAATTATCAAATACACAGATGAACACAATTTGCTGGGGAAGTGTCAACACAGAATTCATAAAAGAAAAACGTGCCTCACCAATCTATTAGAATTCTTTGATTTTTGTCTGCAAACATGTGGAAAAGGGTAATGCAGTGAATATAGTGTACTTGAAATTTCAGAATTCCTTTGCCAAGGTCCCTCACCAAAGGCTCTTAACCAGAGTAAGCAGTCATGGGATAAGAGGGAAGGCTCTCTCATGGATAAGTAAGTGGTTGAAAGACTGGAAACAAAGATAGGAATAAGTGGTCAGTTTTCAGAATGGACAGAGAAAAATAGTGGTGACCTCAAGGGATCTGTACTGGGACCATTGCTGTTCAATATATTCATAAATGATCTGGATAAAGGGATAAATAGTGACATGACAGAATTTGCAGTTGATACAAAATTCCTCAAGATAATTATGTCCAAAGCAAACGGCGAAGAATTACAGAGGGAACTCATAAAACTGAGTGACTAAGCAACATAATGAATGGCAACAGATGAATTTCAATTTTGATAAGTGCAAAATAATGCACATTAGAAAATATAATCTCAACTATACTTACAAAATGATTGCGTCTAAATTAGCTTTACCACTCATTAAAAATATCTTGGAGTTATTGTGGATAGTTTTCTGAAAAAGTCTGCTCAATGTGCAGTGACAGTCAAAAAAGCTAACAGAAAGTTAGGAACCATTAGGAAAAGGATAGGTAATAAAACAGAAAATATCATAATGCTACTATATAAACTCATGGTAAGCCCACACCTAGAATATTGTGTTCAGTTCTGATTACTTCATTAAAATATATTATATATTATAATTGGAAAAGGAACAGAGAAGGGAAACTAAAATGTTTAGGGATATGAAACAGCTTCTGAATAAGGAGAGATTAATAAGATTGGGACTTTTCAGCTTGGAAAAAAATGACTAATGGGGATAGGATAGAGGTCTATAAAATCATGAATGGTGTGGAGAAAGTGAATAAGGAGGTGTTATTTATTCCTTCATGTAACACAAGAACCAGTAAAATCAATAGACAGCAGGTATAAAATAAACAAAAGGGAGTACTTTTTCACACAAAGCACAGTCAGCCTGTGGAACTCATAGCCAGGGGACGTTGTGAAGGCCAAAACTATAATGGGGTTCAAAAAAGGATTAGATAAGTCTAATAGGTCCATCAATGTCTATTAGTCAAGATGGTCAGGGATGCAACCCCACGCTCTGGGTGTTCCTGACCCCTGATTGCCAGAATGTGGGAGTGGATAGCAGGGGATGGATCACTTGGTGGTTGCCTATTCTGTTCATGCCCTCTGAAGCACCTGGCATTGGACATAAGAACATAAGAACAGCCATACAGGGTCACGACAATGGTCCATCTAGTCCAGTATCCTGTCTTTCAACAGTGGCCAATGGTCCACCTCCCCCAGTCTTCTGACAGTGGTGCTTCAGAGAGAATGAACAAAACAGGTAATCATCTAGTGATCCATCCTGTTGCCCACTCCCAGACTCTGGCAAACAGCAATCCCTGCCTATCATGGCTAATAGCCATCGAGGGACCCATCCTCCATGAATTTATCTAATTCTTTTTTGAATCCCATTATAATCTTGACCTTCACAGCATCCTCTGGCAAGGAGTTCCACAGGTTGACTGTGCATTGTGTGAAGAAAAACTTCCTTTTGTTTGTTTTAAACCTGTTGTCTATTAATTTCATTTGGTGACCCATATTTTTTGTGTTATGTAAAGGAGTAAATATCACTTCTTTATCTACTCTCTCGACACCAGTCATGATTTTACGCATGATCATGTTTCATTTTGGACGGTCTAAGTCTGGGGGCTTCAGTACAACCTCTTTTTTACTTCATGGGAGGGGGAGAGCATGAGGTTACATCTTGGCCACAGTCACTTTATGGACCTGTAGTCATAGAATCATAGAAGATGAGGCTTGGAAGGGACCTCAGGAGGTCATCTAGTCCAATCCCCTGCTCAAAGCAGGACCAACCCCAACCAAATAATCCCAGCCCAGGGCTTTGTCAAGCCAGGCCTTAAAAACCTCTAAAGATAGAGATTCCACCACCTCCCTAGGTAACCCATTCCAGTGCTTCACCACCCTACTAGTGAAAAACGTTTTCCTAATGTCCAATCTAGACCTTTCCTACTGCAACTTGAGACCATTTCTCTTTGTTCTGTCATCTACTACCATTGAGGACAGCCTAGCTCCATCCTCCCTGGAACCCCCTTTCAGGTAGTTAATGGCTGCTATCAAATGCCCCCTCATTCTTCTCTTTTGCAGACTAAACAAGCCTAGTTCCCTCACCTCGCCTCATAAGTCTTGTGCTCCTGCCCCCTAATCACTTTTATTGCCCTCTACTACACTCTCTCCAACTTCCCCACTTCCTTTTTGTAGTGGGGGGCTCAAAACTGGACACAATAGTCCACATGTGGCCTCATCTGTGCTGAATAGAGGGGAATAATCATTTCCCCCCAATCTGCTGGCAATGCTCCTACTAATGAAGCCCAATGTGCCTTTAGCCTTTTTGGCTACTAGGGCACACTGCTGACTCATACCCACTTTATTATGCACTGTAATCCCCAGGTTCTTTTCTGCAGAGCAGCTGTCGCCTAGCCTGTTGATCCCTGGTCTGTAGCTGTGCATGGGATTCTTCCGTTCTAAGTGCAGGACTCTGCACTTGTCCTTGTTCAACTTCATCAGATTTCTTTTGGCCCAATCTTCCTTGTCTAGGTCCCTCTGTCTCCTATCCCTACCTTCCAAAGTATCTACCACTCCCCCTAGCTCAGTGTCATCTGCAAACTTGCTGAGGGTGCAATCTATCCCATCCTCCAGATCATTAATGAAGATGTAGAATAAAACTGGCTCCAGAAACAACCCCTGGGGCCCTTTCTTTCTCACACCTCCCCTTACCCTCTTGTATCTCTCAGCCAGTTGCTTGGCCTTGCTCTGGCATCTGTCTTGAAGAGGAGTCAGAGCTTTTCCTTTGTTTATGCATTCATATATCAAACCCCTGTGCACCTCAAAACATTTTAACTACATCCCTTATCTTTTTTCACAGTTACAAAGAAAACCCATCTGGTTGTAGGTAGGCAAGCGGAATACAGTATGTCTTTGTTGTTTGCTTACATGTGTATCTTAAATACTTTAGCTTTCAGGCAGGCAAGCAGGCTCAAAAGTAGGGTCAAGTACCATCTCAGACAGCTATACAGGCCTAAATACAAACCTAAATTGTATACTTATATCCTAACACTCAAAGAAAAGTTTATTCAAGCTGTGAAGAAGGCGACATGGAGTCTGGTGAAGGAAGTTCCATTCTGGTTTTCCTTCCCTATTGGTGTTTGTTAAATGCAAATTGTTCTGTTTCCTGCAACCTCCTTGCCTGGTTAGCTTGATGGCCCTGTTTACTGTTATATGTAAATTGAGGTAAACTCACATTCGTTTGTTTAGGGCAGACCTGTTTAACTCATTTAACACTAGACAATTTTGATTTGTCTTGAACATGTGCTTATAACATTATACTTGGAGAGTTAATAACTTTACATATAATTGTGCTAAATACATTTCATGACATTATTATTGACCAGTGAATTATTGGTTTCCATATGATACCGCACAAGGGTATATTTTATAAAAAGATTATTACAATAGTATATAGACTGTGAATACGGAGTGCTTAGGGTCATTGTCCCACGAGTTGCCTACAATCACTAGCCCACAGTGATTAAACATTCATAAACTTAATCAAGTATGGTCCCCAGAGATATTGCAGATGGTTGCCATATTGATCACAACCATGAATTCAAATAATCTTTTCATCGTCAAGAAAAAGGGTGACTCTGCTAGAAAGTGCAATAGAGCAGCTGCATTTTAGGCCAGTCCCAATTCGCTGGTGAAGAATGGCATATGTCTGACCCTACATCTACCACTGTTTCCTGAAAGAGGTATTCTAGAAGACTAATATTACTAAAATCCCTGGTTACCACAGGTGGAGGCAAATCATGAACCATGTGCCATATGGGTTTTCAGCTTCAATGGCCACAAGCAATAGGGAATCTGTGACATCACATAAATCGTTATTGGTTTTGAAATACTTTTCAGTTCTTTGAAGTTGAGTGGGCAGGTATGCCAGCTTTATCCACTATATTAAATTAATTATGATTGTATAATTAATTATATTAAATGTTATTTAATTATAGCTTTAATAAGGATGTTGTGCTGTTAAGGTCAATGCAGAACGCTTGCATCATTGCTAATCTCTGCTCTAGTTTATCACGTATAAAAAGTCAGAAAAACGTTTTAGTCCAGGATTTTTGTGCAGCTGTTGTTCAACTCATGTAGCCTCAACAGAAGTATAGTACACAGCACACATGCCCGATGGTGAAGACAGTTACATTGGAAATGGGATTGGGGCTTTTCCATTGTGCGGCCTGAATTAGAGAAAATAACAGACCCAGCAAAATGATGCCATGGAATAGAAAACCAGGCTAAATGGGATATTTCCACAGTAAGGGGATGATTGTTCAGGATAGCTGGCAAGTATGTAAACAAGAAAGAACGGCACACTAGTGAGTGAAAAGCAGGGATGTGTCTAAGGTGCTAGGTTTGTAGGCAAAATGGATGCAGGAAATCATTGCTGCAAAGGGCTCTAGACAAATCAGAGACCTAGCCCTGGTCTACACTAGCCTGGTGGCAGTAGCTTGTGTAACTCCCATCGACCACTGTGCTTCCCTTCCGCGCAGCGTCTGCACTGCACTGAGCTGATGGGAACTGTGCTCCTGTCAACACAGCACTATGCCACTTGAGAGGGTGGTTTACCAGTGTAGACTTCTGGATTGACTGAGCGGGTCTTCACTTACCGCTCCATCGATCCAGATAGGTCAATCTGATGGCGATGACTTTGGTGCCGTCAGTGTAGACATACCCTAAGTAAGGTGGACTAGTAATATGGACGCCTAAATGGGGCTAAGAGGCAAGAATAGCAGGCAACTAAAATGGGATAATAAAAAAGAGATGGAAATGAGATAATTATTATGGTAGCTACAGATGGGTTTCCTATTCTGTCATTCAGTAGACCCAGGTGTGTGAGCTCAATGTTTTTCAAGTAAAAATGTCTTCAGTAGTTTCATAAGAAACAATGTGCAAGAGAAGGTTCTCTCCATTCTCTTTTGGTAGAACAGGTGGGCTGAATATTCCATGAAAAGTGGTGGAAAAGCTACAGAGAATGAGATCAATCCAAAAGATATCCTTCCTCTCAACCAAGCCTGATTTTCTCTAGATACATATAATGGAGATCATTTCTGAAATGGAGAAATGCTCCTGGTGGCAATGGTCTTACCCACTGCTAGGGCCTAGCTCTCTCATAACCATCTTTCTCCACACCCCATCGTCATAGCAGCATCAATGGAAATAATAAGTCTGACAGTCCCCAGGGAGTAGGACCTTATCAGTGGAGTCCCCTCTTGCATGGAATTTGTTATGAGCAGGAATCAGGATGCACCAGAACCAGACTGTTTTTAGGGTACAATTTAAGTCTCATTTCCCTGTGCAAGGCTTCCCTCGGTAATGATGGAAGAAGATGAACAGCCCAGAAAGATGTCCCCTGGGGAAAAAAAGGCAGCCACCTAAAGTGACTTAATTTAGGAAAAGAACATAACAAAAAGCTGTGGTAGAGGGGATGGTCCTCTTTGGAAACAGAAACAATGCCATTCTCAGCTTTATACATCGTGGACATGGACATTGGGGCATTCAAAATGCATAGGTTTGATATGATTAGATATGAAGGGCCAGAGCTTCAGCTGGTGTAAGTCAGTCAATGGAGTGACAGTGATTTGCACCAGTTGAGGATCCAGCCTGTAAAATACACATAACCTGTTTGGCACAGCTCTGCTTGAATTCTTCCAGAGTATCTTCCCATTAGAGGAACTGGCAATCAGCCTCCAGTTCTGTGAGTTGCTCCCAAAAGGCTCATCTAGGCACCATGTAGTTTTGCCTTAACTGTGACTTTCCATAGCACCTGTGAGTTTAAGGTTGAAACTTAGCCCTATTTACATGGTGGTGTTGCGGTTGTTGCTTTGTCTCAGAATTGCAAATTACATAGTTATGGGAATCAGCAAACAAGAACTGTATCTCTTGGGGGCAAAACTAAACATGTCAATAGAGTGCGAAAAAATATCGCTCCTGGCACCTTGGAGAAATGCCAAGCTAAACTACTAGTAGATAACGGGAAATTCCTTTCTGTAAACATTTGGCTTGGGACTTCATTACTGAAATCAGCTAATATTAGACCTGATAAATGCCCTGTATGTGAGCATGGCTTATTTATTATAACCTATAATGTTTTTAATGCACAATATCATCAGAATTGTTTATTATAACGTAAGGGGGTTTTCACCCCATGTCTCTTACTGTCTCAAATCACAAGTATCTGACATGAATCTCTCCTCTCCCCTTTTAGCTGCTACCAGTGAAAGTAGGTCAGGTAGAAATGTACCTTTTCTGTCTGACACTTTTACTGACTTAGAGCAGTTAAACAAAATACAGTGTGCCCTATCGTTGCCCATTGATATCCACTTGTCCCAGCTACAGACGGGAAGCAATAGTAAAAAGGCCATTTAAACTATCTAGAGTTTGTTTATTCATTTTATTTAACCCATAGCTTGAATATCTACCACAGAGTACCTGAGTGTTTAGTAATAAAACTAAACTACTGCTCAGAATATTAACAAATCAAATAAAGGACCAACAGAATCAAATGTCCAGCATCCTTTCATAAAAATTTTTAATTTAAAAGAAAAATGAAGGTAACATCTCCCTCACCTTCCCAAAAACTTATCCTGTTCTTTGACCAGCTCATCAGAAAATGGCATTTGTTTCCTACTGATATGAACAGATAGGAAGGGAATGAGGATGGACTTGGCAAATAGGATGATGTCCAAAATGTCCAGGATGGGCCAACCAAAACAGTCAGAGTGAAGTCCTGCCCCAATTCAATGGCGGTTTTGTTATTGAATTCAGTGGAGCCTGGATTTCACCCTACACCAGTAGCATGCTTTAAAGTGACTCCAGGGGACTCAGAGGGATGCAAAAGGAGTACCATAGCTTAAAGCCATGACTGGGAAAGTCTTGCCACCACCTGCTCCTAAGTGAACCTGGAAAGCAATCGCAGACCCATCCTGCCTGATCACCCCTGTCAGGTATAGACCAAGAGATAGAGAGAGATGGATGATTCAGATATTTATGGTTGGTATTATGAAGGGTGATGTGCAGAAAGAATAATATATGGTAACACTAGACAGGCTCTCTTCCTGAGTGAAGTACAACCTCTTGAGTAACTGTAGGACAGTCACAGAATGTGTGAAGGGCAGGGGAGATACCTACAATATGGGAAGAGTATTAGGTGTTCATCTGTTTGATTGTGTGGTTTGCATATGAATTCAAGGGATTAATTCAATAACTGGGTGGGTCAGTGAACGATCCAGGAAGGACAATAGATCTGATAAAAACTCAGCAAAAACGCAGGACTATTAAATGTCATATGATATTGCCACTGGTTTCATAGATTCCCAGGTCAGAAGGGACTACTGTGATCCTCTCTTCCCACCTCCTGTATAACATAGGCCACAGAACTTCCCTGAATTAATTCCTGTTTGAATTAAAGCAGGTCTTTTAGGGGAGGAAAAACCCCAGCAATCCTGCTTTAGAAAATTCCCGGGAATGGAAGCTCCCAAAGTCAGACCAGGTACCAGAGATATAGAATTTGGGGTGGATGAACGGACAGCCCCTACAGCAGAGGAGAGAGGGGTTGAGACCGACCTCCAGTCCCAGAGATGGGGTGACTGGGATAAACTAGGCTGACCTACTTTTTAGGTAAGAGAGAGGGAGAGATGCACGTTGACCATTTATGGTGTTAAAATACCTTTTCTCTTGTTATGCTTTGTTCCTGTTGCTGAGATTCAGCAATGCTTTGTTCTCGAAAGACTTCCTCATGCTACTATATTATCCTATTGATCACAACTCCTGAAGGAAAGACTGGCAGCTGGAACCCAGTTGGCGCTGCTGAGGAATCATAGTTGGTACACCAGACCCTGTATCCCGAGACCCTGACAGTGGGAGAATCATGGAATTTCCCTCCAGGACAGGTGATATTGCGGGACCTTTCACCTACGGTTGCATTTGGATAGACTAGACTGGGATCAAAGGGGCAGTTGGCTCTGAACCATGACATTGACTCTTCTTCCATAGGCGTTTTTATAAACATATAGGGTGGGATTTTCCATGATCCCAAGGAAGTTAGGATTGGCTGTCTTAGGAGCACAGATCTCATTGAAAGTTATTGGGAATTGTGTTCCTAAGTCAGTGAGGTGCTTTTAAAATATCCCACCTGCAAGCTTCATTGGGAATGCCAATGGAATTTGGTCACTTTAGGCTGCTTTGAAAAGCACAGCCATAAACATGCTATGTCCACCCAGTCCCATAATGCTGCACAGTGATTTCACTCTCCACCAGCTCCATTGATTCAACCTAGTGGTAACTGCTTTACTCTTCCTGGTACACGCAGTCCATTCTAAGCTCCAATCCACCCCAAGATGCAAAACTAAGAACTGTTGCCATCCAAGGCAAAATATCTACTGGATCAACTTGACTAGTCATGTGGTGCACCTCTGCAGGTCCAATCTGTGCTCCTGAGTTTCTTTTCAGTGGATGAAAAACAAAGCCCTGTGCTCAAAATACGTCTAATTGTATCCATTTTATTCCACTGCATTACTTTGTGTCCATGATGATCATATGAAACATTTTCCCTTTAACATCTGCTGCCTGCCTATAAATAATAAGTTAGGTTCCAGACACAATTTCTGCAGGTAACCAGCTGTGATGCCCTGCAGCGATTCATAATAGTAAAGTGTTTATGGAGATTTTTGAATTTACATGTTTATGAAGTTTGCAGTGTGACATATGAGAAAATGATATAATTAATGGTGTATATTTTGCTGCAGCCTGGATTCTGAGGTGCTCAGTAAAATAAATTAATTTAGTAAACACACCACACCATACAGCGGCAAACATACACCCAACAAGACAGAACTAGGAAGAAGGAGGGTGTACTTATGTGTGAGATAGCGAATGAAAGAGAAATAGTCCTCATGAAAGTCCATTAAGATCTGTTGTTAGGTAAAGTAGTCAATAATTTAATTTTATCTAGTCATTATATATGTCATGGGAGTTCTATATAAAGGAGATATATCTGTTCATATAAGGATTATTCGTTAATATAATGAGCACCATCTTCTGGAACAGAAATAAGTGGTAGGTTCAATAAAGTTTTTGTTGTTGTTATGCACCACAAATGGCTTTCTGAGTCCAACTCTTAACAATCTTCCAGAAAAAGGCCATGTTGGAACATTAGGTCTGAACACAACTAGACTTGGGGGGGAGAGGGGCGAGGGATTAAAGATCTAAAACTTCCCCCACCAAACTGGGGCTCAGATTCAGCCCCGTGCAAAGATTGGTTTGGGCTATGAACTCGGATCCAAAACCCATACTCGAGTTTTGCTTTAGGTCTATCTCTGTGCCTAGGCAATTTTCAGATATTGAAGTAAATCCAGAGAATGGAAGAGATTAGATGGTAAAAAAAAAAAAAGAGCAAATTGGTGGGGGTTAAAAGTATAAATAATTATAAAATAACAAATAGGAGACAAACAGTTAAGGCTTAAAATCACACACACACCTAAAAAGGAAAACAGGGAATTAAAAAAATCTCTCATGTTACAACTCTTTCCCTTTTCCTTTTGTCTAGATAAGGAAAAGAGACTGAGGTTAGATGCAGGATCCTGAAGTCAATATAGGCTTCACCGTAACCAATTTAGTTGAAGTCCACATTGCCTTCTCTTCACTAGAGTATTAGAATGAATTAGCTAAAACCTGTTAGTGTTCACTAATAACACACCTTGAAATCCTAGTCCAGGCAAACCTATTCAGGATTTAGGGCCAATCTCAACCAGTTCAATCAAGGTAACAGGTGTAACATGCACCTATACTAAAGAAGTATAATGAAGTTAAAGAAGCATGGGTTGGATGAATGGACTATAAAATGGATAGAAAGCTGGCTAGATCATTCGGTTCAACGATTAGTGATCAACGGCTTGATGTCTAGTTGGCAGCCAGTAAGAAGGGGAGTACCCCAGGGTTTGGTGCTATGTCCAGTTATGTTCAACATCTTTATTAATGATCTGAAGGATGGGGTAGGTTGCATCCTCAGCAAGTTTGCAAGTGACACTATGCTGGGGGGAGTGGTAGATACCCTGGAAGGTAGAGATAAGATACAGAGTGACCTAGACAAATTGTAGGACTGAGCCAAAAAAAAAACCTGATGACAGTCAATGAGGACAAGTGCAAAGTCCTGCACTTAGGATGGAAGAATCACATGCACTGCTACAGACTGGGGACCGACTGTCTAGGCAGCAGTTCAGCAAAAAAGGACCTTAGGGTTACAGTGGACAAGAAATGGATATGAGTCAATAGTGTGCCCTCATTGCTAAGAAGGCTAATGACATATAGGGCTGCATAAGTAGGAGCATTGCCAGTTCGAGGGAAGTGATTATTCCCCTGTATTCAGCACTGGTGAGGCTGTTTGGACTATTGTGTCCAGTTTTGAACCCCCCACTATAGAAAGTATGTGGATAAATTGGGAGAATCCAGAAGAGGGCAACCAAAATGATCAAGAGGCTGGAGCACATGACTTATGAGGCGAGGTGAGGGAACTAGGCTTGTTTAGTCTGCAGAAGAGAATAATGAGGGGGGATTTCATTGCAGCCTTTAACTACTTGAAAGGGGGTTCCATGGAGGATGGAGCTAGGCTGTTCTCAGTGGTGGCAGATGACAGAACTATGAGCAATGATCTCAAGTTGCAGTGGGGGAGGTCTAGGTTAGATATTAGGAAAAGCTTTTTCACTGGGAGGTTACTGAAGCACTGGAATGAGTTACACAGGGAGGCGGTGGAATCTCCATTCTTAGAGGTTTTTAAGGTACAGTTTGACAAAGCTCTGGCTGGAATGATTTAGTTGGAGTTGATCCTTCTTTGAGCAGGGGGTTGGACTAGATAGCCTCCTGAGGTCCCTTCCAACCGTAATCTTCTTCGATTCTATAATTCTATACTAGGGAAAAGGCATGCTTAGGTCAGGGTCTGCTAATATGTGTTAACTAGCCTTGCTCTAACTTTGACCTTTTTCCAATATAAGAAAACTCATCCTTTCTGTGTCTTGTCTAATTAGATTGTAAACCCTTCTAGGCAAGGATTTGTCATTTAATTGGTCTGTAAGGCACCACATATACCTAAGGTACTACAGAAACTATTTAATTAATTTTGTTAGGGTAAATGGATTAAAAAAAAAGTAAACCAAGTCTTTGTAAATCATTACTGGGATTATGGAAACCAATAGCTGATCATTGATTCAAAAGGAACATAACTGGAAACCTGCCTCTTGAGATATCTAGGTGAGGCCTCTGTCTAAAAGAGTATCCTATAATCTGCTCCCTCAGGTGTCAGAATTAGATGGTTACTGAGGACAATACTTCATTAACTCATTCCATTGGTTCATTAGTCACCATTTTAAAAGCTTCTTTTTCCTTAAAGTCTAATCTATATGTTTTGTTTGAGCTGTTATTCCTGATCCTACATCATTTAAAATAATCCTGACTCCTACTTCATAGTTTTTCTTCTAAAATATTTACTCTTATGGGAAAATCCTACATAAATTGTTTGTCATTTCTGTTAAAATGGAATTCTAGAGGACGATCCAAACTTCTACAGAAAAGAGACTTTATTCAATTCCAAAGATTTTTAGAGAGAAGGGTGGGTTAGGTAGTATCTTTTATTGGACCAGCTTCTGTTGGCAACAAAGACAAATTTTCGAGCTTACACAGAGCTCTTCTTCACGTCTGGGAAACTAAGGCCAATTCTATACTATAGCCCTGTATTGGCATAACTACATCGCTACCGACCTTACTGTAAGTAGCAAGTTTCTCCCATCAACATAGCTACCGTTTATCACGGAGATGGATTAACTACACCGATGAGAGAGGCTCTCCCATTGGCATAGAAGCCTCTTCACTAAAGGGTGACAGTGGTGCAGATGCACCAGTGCAGTTGGGCCCCTGCAGCTTTTTTTAGGTGTAGACCTGTCCTGACACTGTTACTTTCCCAGATCTGAAGAAGAGCTCTGTGTAAGCTCAAAAACTTGCCTCTTTCAACACTGGAAGTTGATCCAATAAAAGCTATCAGCTCACACACCTTGTCTCTCTACTATCCTGGGACCAACACGGCTACAATAGCACTTCATACGAAGATATTTAGAGGACTTTTCCACCGCAGTGCAAACAACATGGGGTTGATTCTTCATGGCCTGGTCTCTTGTGCAGGGACAGTGAAAATGCTTCAGTTCTAATAGCATTTTATTTCCACAGTCTATTTCAGTGCGCTCGTGTAAATGACTGCACAAGGTGGTGCACGGCACACAGAATTAGTCCCTCATCTCTCTCCCTTTGTCTCAAAGTGACGCATTCTAAGTCTCCTTAAATTTTACTGGAAAAGTTCTTCTGATGCTATTTAGTACATGCCAAAGTTTGGACAGTTCAGATAAGCATCTGCACTTTGTGGAGTTTCTCCAAAGTGAGCCAGACTGGTTGAAGTTCACCTATCCCTAATTTTGCAATTGTTCTGAGTGGGGAATTTTCATTGATGTTAATGGGAGCTCCATGCATGGAATGAGCACAGATTATCCAACAAATATCCTCACAGCAGATATCAGCAGTATGTGAATCAGAGTGGAGAGTACTGTCAGCAACTTTGTAATTTGGGTATGTCAGATTGTTTTTTCACACTAAAACAGTAGTATTATCATATTAAACAAAATTAAATAAATCAGAGATAATAAATGAATAAACAACAACTGTGAGCTTTCAGCAGATGGTTTATCTTTCCAAGACACTTCCTTGTGTGTGAGAATGCAAGATCTAAGAGATTAAAAATTGTTTTGAACTGCTGTAAAAGACATGCACGGTTTATGCAAACAGAGCTGGCAGGTTTTATTCTCTTTGATGTTCAGAGGTAAAGCTAGTTGTTTCTTGATTTCAATTCATTGCTCACAAGTCAAAATAGCAACATATTGCTGGTGTATTCCAAGCTTTTTAGTATGTGATCAGTTCAATTTTAAAAAATAAACCAGTGATCTATTCATCATCAGAATGTACTTGGAAAATAATTCAGTAGTTCTCAACTAAGTCCAGCATGTTTAAAGCATACTATTCTATGGAAAATACCCCTGTGCAGAATGCCATCTGTGTTATTCACTTGTTTGGCAAATCTGTCCAGTATTTACTAAGAATACAGGTGTGCTTCCTTTGGTTTTTATTCAAACAAAGATCTCATGATTTTCTTGTCTCATATCAAGGAAGCCTGAGTTGGCATGGAACTTGAAAACTAACTGGCCCAGCAAAAGTGGCTAATACTGCTAAAAGCCCTATGGTGGATTTCAGCAAAGCCAGGAAAAAGGAGCTGTTTGTGAAATAAGGTAGATCATAGAATCATAAAATATTAGAGTTGGAAGGGACCTCAGGAGGTATCTAGTCCAACCCCTTGATCAAAGCAGGACTAACCTAGCTAAATCATCCTAGCCAGAGCTTGTCAAGCCACAGCTTAAAAACCTTTAAAGATGGAGATTCCACCACCTCCCTAGGTAACCCATTCCAGTGCTTCACCACCCTCCTAGTGAAAAACGTTTTCCTAATGTTCAACCTAGACCTCCCCCACTGCAACTTGAGACCATTGCTTCTGTTCTGTCATCTACTACCATTGAGAACAGCCTATCTCCATCCTCCCTGGAACCCCCTTTCAGGTAGTTAAAGGCTGCTATCAAATCCCCCCTCATTCTTTTCTTTTGCAGACTAAACAAGCCTAGTTCCTTAGCCTCTCTTCATAAGTCTTGTGTTCCTGACCCCTAATCATTTCTATTGCCCTCCGCTGGACTCTTTCTAGCTTTTCCACATCATTTTTGTTTTTTTTGGGGGGGGTCCAAAACTGGAGACAATACTCCAAATGTGGCCTCACCAATGCCGAATAGAGAGGAATAATCACTTCCCTCGATCTGCTGGCAATGCTCCTACTAATGCAGCCCAATATGCTATTAGCCTTCTTGGCAACCAGGGCACACTGCTGACTCATATCCAGCTTCTTATCCACTGTAACCCCCAGGTCCTTTTCTGCAGAACTGCTGCCTAGCTTGATGGAAAACAGGAACCTCTTCAGTGTTTGCAAAGGAGCTGGACCAATTAACATCAGCTGAGGATCTAGTCCTTTATTTTCCTCAAACAAACAAAACCATCTCATTTTAAACATCAGAGACTCCGGTTTTATTGATGTATTTATTGCGACTGGACTTGCTGTTTGTTAGAACCCATTGGAATGCCTGCAGACTGGTCCTGGCCTAAAGTGCATTGAGATGAGTCCTGTATAGCAGCATTTATTGCGTCAGAGTCCCATTAAAGAACTCCTGATCTCTATACGCTCACTGTCTCCTTTGGGTTGTATTATAGTCATGAAATTTTCAGAGAAAAGACAATGCTGGAGATGTGAATGTATTTCATTTCTCTCTCAAGCAAAACAAAAACCTAGCGTTATCCATGCCTCGCTCAATGGAAAGATGGATCATGCATTAAACATAGGACATACAACAGAATTTTAATGGGAACTTTAATCCACTGAGTTTGGACATGTAATTGTTAACATTTGGGTTTTCATTAATGGCAGGTTTTGTGCTTGGGTACGCCGAGAAATGAACATCTGGTATTAATAACTTTTCAACATAAAAAGATCAACAAAATTACAACCTATTGTAGTTGGCAGATGGGTTGCAAAGCAAGAAGGAAAAAAATTCACAAGACACCAGCTAGATTAATCCACAGCAATATAGATCCTGATTTAATCCAAATGATGCATAATGCATTGACTTCTAACAATAGGTGGCTATTGTGAGCAGCCTTTTCATATTTAGACATATTCAGTAATGATTATTCATGTAAACAGGCTTTTTGTTTAAAATTAATCACTGAATTGTTTTGACTGGCGTAATGGCTCTACTTTGATGGGAGATAAAGCATGCATATTGTGGCACTAAAAGTCCCAGCCAAAGCAGAAACAAATGAAAGGGCCCTCCCATCCCTACACCATAAACTCCCCGGCATTGAATTCCTGCATTAGCTTTGAGACGAAAAGGGCAAGAGATGGAATCATAAATCAACTCTCATACTGATCATTGCCACACACACTGCTATAGAGTTACAGAAATTGGGGGAAAGCAATTGTACAAGACCATTAGAGGAGGCTAGTTGCTGCAGTCAAAGCCGGGCTGATCTGAAAGTATCTGAATCAGGAAGGAGACACTAAAGTTGAAACTTCATAAACTTGGTTTCCTTTTTCTCTTGGAAATGATAAGGGGCCTCATAAGACTTTTCTATCTCCACGGTTGTGTAATTAATAAATATCCAGGAGAGCGGGAAGACCAGAGCTTTTCAAGTCTCTTTGATCATTAACGTTTCTTTCCTAAACTGGATTGCATTTCTCAAAGACTCTGCTGGACTTGTCCTGAACCTGCCTTTTAAAAAGAAAACTCAGATAATCAGCCAAAGTTCTACTATAAGTTTTATCCCCCATGTAAACCCAGAGTATCTCCAGTGAATGGAGTCACTCTGGAATGACCTCAGGGGTAAACAGTAAAATTTGGCCTTTAGAGTCGTTACTTACTTTACGATGAGTTGCTCATGAAGGGCTAGATTGTGGCTTTTGTGGCACTGCTCTACATAGGGAGTGGTGCAGAGTTGCACCACGCCCAAACTCACACCGGGGAGACAATGCCTCAGATAGGCACTGGCTTTTGCGAGGCTGCTTCCTGTGCATATAGGTGCACACTGGACCTGTGCTGCGGATTGTGGTGGGCAGTAGCACCCACTGGGTTCCAGTGTTCTCCAGAGAGCAGGGATTATGCTCGGGAGTGTGTGTAGAGGCTTCTTGTGTGTCCTATCCTTTCCCATGCAGCCAAGCAATGGCCATCCTGGATTGTCCCCAAGTGGAATGAAATCCTACACAAAAGGAACATAGGCTGTTAATTTATCTGGGGAGAGAGACAATGCAATTTTCCTTTTCTATTATCAGGGGTAAAAAGGGAGCAATATTGAGGAGCAAGGAAAACAGACAGTTTGGATAATACTAGACCAGACAGACGATGCTAGTAGGAAATTTAATGGTCACTAAGATGTTTTTACTTCTTTGTACTGTATTGGGAGAAGCAGGGGAGTCCACACATGAGCTATCTTCTATTGCTTGCTCAATACAAGAAAACCCACCACATGCGCTCTTAAGAACAAATTCAACTGAGTGACAGTGGAGAACCACATTAATTCTTCCATCCAAATTACGGGACTGAACAGAAAGGAGAACTGGGTAGAATACATCCACAGCAGGCTGGAATGTGACCCTGTCAGATCTCACCAGCTGTGCTGGGTCAGTAGTAGGATGGAAGAACTCTTGAGAAACAGCGGAGTGCTGTAGCAAAGGGTGCTTGTGATTCATGAGCTGCAAATCTCTTTTCTGAGTCACTTAAAGGCTTAGTGCTATGGGAGCCACTGGTTTTCTATAAAACGCAAAGCTGAGGCGCTTGCCAATTGCAGCCAACAAACATCCCATGGGATATTTGTAGAAGAGAATCAGCTTGTCCTGGCTAACTGGAGATTCACAACCTGGCTCACTGAAAACTCGTAGATTCACAGATTCCAAGGTCAGAAGGGACCATTGTGATCATCTAGCCTGTCCTCCTGTATAACACAGGCCAGAGAACTTCCCCAGGCGTATTTCCTAGAGCACATTTTTTTTGGAAAAACACCCAATCTTGATGTAAAAATTGTCAATGGTGAAGAATCCACCGTGACCCTTGGTAAATAGTTCCAATGGTTAATTACTCTCACTGTTAAAACTGATCCCTTATTTCCAGTCTGAATTTCAATAGCTTTAACTTCCAGCCTTTGGATCATGTTACCCTCTCTCTGCTAGGCTGAGGAGCCCATTACCAAAAAGGTGTTCCACATGTAGATACTTATAAATTGTAATCAAATCACTTCTTAACCATCCCTTTCTAAGTTAAATAGGTTGAGCTCCTGGAGCCAATTGCTGTAAGGCCTGTTTTGTAATCCTTTGATCCTTCCTGTGGCTCTTATCTGAATCCTCTCCAATTTATCAACATACTTCTTGAATTGGAGGCACCAGATCTGGACACAGCAATCCAGCAGAGGCCAAACCAGTGCCAAATACTAACATGCTGTGTACACAACCCAATGGTCCTGCTTCCTCCGCACTCCTTTAGGATGGATGGTGCAGCGAACAGAAATACCTTTGTGCAGTGCTTGTTTTCATGGGTCCTGCAGTTGGGGATACGAGAGCTTCTGTACTTTCACCTTACTTGGACACCTGCGCAAGGAAGAGACAAAATCTGTCCTAGACGCCATCTTTTCTTTACCTTCTCAGCTTGTACGTAGTTTCTTTGAAGTGTCTTGGTTGTTAAAATCCTCACTTGTGAGCTTATTGGAGCATGCACATAAAAGAGGGCAGTGTGGTCTAGAGGATAAGGCACCAAACTGGGACTGAGGAGACCTGGCCTCTATTTGCATCTCTGCCACTAACCTCCTGTGTGTCCTTGGGCAGGTCATTTCATCTCTCTGTGCCTGTTTCCTTTTGCACCATGCGTCTGTCTTGTCTATGAAGGGTTAAACTTTTCAGGAGAAGGATTGTTTCTCTTTATTTGTTCGTACTGCACCTAGGACACAGTCCTGACTGCAGTTGAGGATTCTAGGTGCTGCTCTAACACAAATGATTAATAATAGACAGAGCAAGTCAGACATTTTTCAGTGGAACATTTTTCCATTGGAAAAACATTGTGTTGATTGTGACAAAATATTGTTTTGAAAGAAAACTTGAAAATAAAAGTAGCTTGATATGGTCAGTACATTCTGTTTGGGCCTTTTCAGAACAGAGAGCTACAACATTTTTATAAAGTCAAAATCAGAACAAAACCATCTAACTTAGTCAAAACCAGAAGTTTTGATCGATTCTAAACTTTAAAAAAAAATTTTTTTAACAAAATTTGAAATTTTTGCTTCTTATTGTTTCAGAATGGAGACATTTTGAAATCAGGATATTCCCCATGAAATGAAAAATTTAGCTCTAATAATGTGTCATGTCTTCTATACGTGGAGACTGACAGACAGGCTGTCAGTGACCAATAAATATATACTATTTATAAATGCTTCTCTGGTGAAATGTTTGCTACTTGAGCCCTTCAGAGATGTTTTTGACCCTGTTAAGCTTCTATGAAGCTATCATATTTCAAGGATGCTAGTTTGAGCACCTAGTTTGCGCTCATCTACTTGACGTTTCCCCTGCCATAAGCAAATCTATGTAACTCACAATAGTTTAACTTCTGAGGGAATTTCTACTACAAAGATTAACTATATTGAGGGTGACAGTTTTTTTTACTGTTATCAAGGTAAATGAGGTGGTAATAGAAAGTGCAGATTATAGTAAATTCAATAATTTATTTCATGCTTCCCATCAGGGTAGCTTTTACAAACAGCCAGCATCCTTAATTGAAATGTAAATGAATGATAAATTATGAAAAATGTATTATGAAAAGGAAAGCAGGGTAAAATAAAGGAGCAAACATGAGGATCTTAAAGCAGAGAAAATGAGTCTGCGATGTTAATTAGATAGCACTAAAACTGTAATAAAAGAAGCCACTTAGATAGAAGAAGCTTTAAGAGAAATTTGTGCTGTATGCAACAGAAGCATTGTGTTCATACACTTTTGCCAGTTGTGGTTGAGTGTCCATTGGCAATGGTGCAGTTTTCAAGTTCTCCTGTCTATCTGCCTCTGTCTTCACCTGTTGTGTATTGTCCTATACTTAGACTGTAAGATCTCTGGGGACAGGCACTGTTTTGTTGTTGTTCTGTGTTTGTACAGCACCTAGCACAACAGTATTCTCATCCATGCCTAAGGCGGCTATATACTACGGTACTATAAATAATAATAATAATAATTAATAGCAGCTGTGGTAAGTGCTTTGGGGTAGATATGTGCCCTACCATATTCTCTCATCTGCATGGCTGGTGTGTCTCTCGTTTGATGTGTATATATATCAAGGCCAAGATTTTCAAAAGTGGCTGTCAATTTTAGGTAACTACTTTTTTCAGTGACACATCGTGGGGGAGCTCCTCGCGGCCTGAATGTCAGACCCCTTTAAGGTGTATTAGGCTGGGTAACAAAAAACTCTCAGGCCCCTCAAATGACTAATCACTACAGACAATGTTGACACTCCTGAACTTGGTTCAAAATAGCCCAAGTTTGATGATCTGAAAGATGTGCTTTTTAATTCAGGCACTTGAAAATGGGGAGAATTAAAAAGGTGGGGGCTTATAATGACTATGGATTTGAGCTGTGTTGAATTGTACCACTGCAGTGAAGTTAGGTTATTTTCTATAGTGTTTGTAAGTTACAGCAAGGGTGGTTACAGTATATGGTTAGGTACCTTTTTATACCCAGAAATAAAATGTACAGAAATAAATATATGTATATTTGGAACTTCTCCAAGGGACACTGCAAGGAATCTACTATGTAGGCTACAATTGGCCCAGCTGAGGGCTACTAAAGTACAAGCCTTCAGAAAGCAGATGTTTGCTTTACCCTTCCCCAGAGACCAGGCTTTCTTGTCCGTCAGTTTCCCCATTTGGCAATCAGGTTTTGCAAACAAAGAGAACAGAATACAAAGAGTCTTCTAAATACACTAGAAGTATACTGTGTTGAGATGAGACACTGGAAAATCCTACAGCAGAGAACAATTATGCACAGATATAGGCCACTGAAGTGATGAAAGCTAAACGAACCTTTCTCCCCACAAGCATCGCACCTACAGGAACTCAGTAACTTGTATCAATAATCATGTGCTGTGGCGAGCTCACATCAGACTTTGAAAGGAAATTGTTTGGATCAGAGGCTGTCCTGCCAATTGCAAACAGCCCCTCCATCTTCCTGAACAGCCTAGCACCAATGTCTGATTCCCAGGATACATCATTGTCCTTCAAGAATTTAAACTCTAATCAGAAGACAACGCAGAGAGCAAATGCTCCTGTTGTTTACACAGATCTCTCTACACCGAGCCCTGTATAACCAAAACACAAGCATTTCTTCCAAGACTAAAAACTTGCTCATACACTAAGAAAACAACATGGAAGACTAACTATAACAGGATACTTAGGATTAGTAGTATATATTTAGGTTTGTATAAGTCTTTAGGCCTCTGTATCATCTCCAACATATTGCTTGCAGTTAGGACTCTGGACTGCTGCTTTCTGTCTCTGAACACGTCTGGGACCTGACAGAGACGAGGCAGGGGAACCTAACAAACAGCACCAACTAAAGTTCCACAAAAGATTGTAAAGTCTTAAGACTGAAAGGCTCTACTTTCAGTCTTAAATTCTGGTTGACAATTGGAAGAGAACATCAATAAGTGAATAACAGCCTCTTCCCACTCCATTAGATGTAGTCTCCTTTAAAACCATTCCCTCTATTTAAAACGCAACCTCCACTATTATAATAAATCATACAAGCAAAGTGATTTGTGCTGTCTCCAGAGATGTATCTATTCTATTTTCACAGTTTCTGTAACTCGTACTGGATGTGAAATTTACTGCTAATTAGAATACAAACGAGGAGCTTTTCTCTCCTTTTTTCACTCACTGATCTATTTTGGTTCTCCCGGCTCCTTCTTGCATCTTTTCATTCCTTTCCTTTCCAATGACCTTGGATCTTTCCTTGCAGCTATCACTTTTGTCTCTCTGTTTCACTTCAGACATTTCTCTCCTTCAAGATCCATATTCATCACCCATAAAGATTACTCTTATCTTCTTCCACTTGTTTCACTCAGTCTCTTTCCAGTAAGACCAGCCAAGAATGTACTGAGGGCTCCTTAAAAGCACTTGAGTGACTTAGAACCACAGTTCAATAAGACTTATGCTACTCAATCATTTAGGTGCATACGCTGTATGGAGTGGTGCGCTTTCAGGGTCCGGAAGCTCACTGTGTATAGGTCCCTCTGAAACATTCTCATCCCCTCTTAAAGTCAGTGGGAACTCAGATGGATGCTAAATACCTCTGAGCATCATCCCACTTTTATTTAAGTGCCTAAATATGGATTTAGGTGCCCAGTTTTAGTCATCTGATTTTGCAAAGTTTGGCCAATGGAGGCATCACAAAATTAGAGGCCACTTCTGAAAACTGGGCCCCACGCTATGTGGCTTTTAGCCTTTTCTTCTTTCTAGTAGGGAACGGCTTTCAGAGGCCCTGATTCTGCCTTGCTGCAGTCAATGGGAGCTTTAAAACGGATGTCAAGAGAAGCAGGATCAGGCCCTTTGGGAGCGGGTTTTATTGCACAGTGGAGTTTTTCCATGCTTTTTGGGTGTGCACTGGATATGTCTGGTTGGATCCCTCTTTTAAAAGCCAAAATGTGTTATGTATTTGTTTTTTGATTGCCCTGTACTTAGCTGCTTCTCAACAGGTGACTTCTAAATCGATTAAACAATCAGAAACAACCCTTGATTTAATTCAGCTCTACCTACTTTCCAATGCTTTTATGAGGTTTACAGACAAGCTGAGGCCTGACATAAGCACTTTTGATCTAAGTGCACTGAATTTGGCTTTTAAAGTTTAATTAATTAATGTTTGTAAATCAGGTTGTGATCCTCAGATTAAAGGGGCTGTAATATATTGAAGAGCACTGTGATTCATAACACTGTAAGCCACAGTTTATGGGAGCAGCAGCAGAATGGATCAATTCCAGGATTTAATATTCTAGTTCTAAACTCCAATGGCCACTTTTCTCTCTGCTGTAGCTCCATTGACTTCACTGGTCTTGCACCTGGGATGATTTCAGCCCCCAAAGGTTCTATGGCAAATGAAAATTAGGAACGGCATAAACCTCTTTACAGCTGCATGCTTGGATTTGCAGTTCCCACAATGACACTGCAGTTCTGATGAAATAATGCTGCGGATGCTTTATAACATGGAAAGAAGGGATGCAACTTAAACATGCAGATATGGTCATTACAAACCTCACACAATTAGCTCATGTGCTAGTACTTGTAATGGAAGCCATATTTTTGTACACTTTTTCCAGAGTCATTTGCAAGACGCTCTCTTCTATCTGCTCCTGTCCCCACACAGAGGCATCTCCCCCACAAAATTTCATTTTCTTTAATGATGCTACAGAGGCTGGTGCTCAGTGACCTCAGCAACTCCTTCACGGCAACGTATAACTTATGTTGCCCATTTACCTTTATATGAGCTACGGATTTCTGTATTCAGGAACTAATCAAGGAAATGCACCTGAGCCCAATTTATATGGTTTTGCAGAAGCCATCGTCCAAGCTATTGAAGATTTTCTATTTCAAAAGTAATAGGTCAAATATTCTGCTGGTGTCGGTTGGTCACATTTCTTTCTGTGAATTTGACCTGTATACCTATAGGTTTATTTTAGTGATGAGGAGAAAAGTAACCTAAATCTTCACCCAAAACTCAGACCCAACTCAAATGAAATCTTTTTTTGTGGCTCAGAAAGTTCAAGTGACTTCCCATTTTGTTGCATGTTTCAGTTCTTCTACGTGTCTGTACTCTGACACCAGAAGTAGCAGCACTGAAATATCACCAAAGAGTCTGTTTTCATGGTATTTCCCACTTCATCGGAAGCAGGAAGTACTAGAAATCTCTTGAGGAAGCATACCTGTTCTTGTGAGATTTTTGGCCAGATGTTCAGGTCCCATGCTGGCTTGGCTATTTCAGGCAGTATCTGGACACTCACCTGTTTCTCTGAACTGAACTTCCTACACAATTTGTGATTTGCACCTCTTAATCTGCACTCGCAACAGGGAGACCCTTTTCCAATGAACTGAATTTTTTGTCTAAGTGAGAGCAAGGCAAGAATAATGCATCAAATCCACGTACCACAGGACCTTGTTAAACTGCTCCAGCAAGTCCTCAAGAACAGATTCTGAAGTTTGCAGACTAGGAAGTGGTGCGGAGTATATGCTGGGACACCAGCACCATGAACCAATTAGAATGGCTCTAGCCTTGTTTCAAAGCAGTACAGAGCTCTAGCAGATGATCTCACCCACTGACTGACTCTGCTCCCATCACAGGCATCCCCAAATTAATTTCCATTGTGGATTTGCAGTTTGAGCAAGATTCCCCTGTATTCCATGGTCATGCTCCTGCGATAACATGCACATGGTGTTATAGATCAGCACCCATACCAGTCATAATTACACACGTTTAGAAAGAACAAGGAATTGAACCACAATTTGTCTCACATAACACATTTGATAGTGACTCAGAAGATCCATGAAGTATATTGGCAAATAAGAAGAATATTAGTAATTCACAGTTCATTAATAATTACATGGCTAACAATCAGTCCTTTATTTCTCATGAATGATTTCCCCTTCACAGACTCCTGCTCTAGCAAATGCTTTTTACTTTTTTTTTTTTTCTCTTGGGGCTACTACCAATTTTTTCTCTGTGGCTCAATTGTATAAAACCTGCACCTTTCATAATGCCCCATTCCCATGTGCTCTGTGGGCATCCATGGTGCTGTTTGATGCACAGAATGAGTGCAAGGCTCATCCATATAGTAACAGAGGTCCACACACTATGTAGTTTGAGAGGAGAATTCAGCTTCCAAAGGTGCTTTTGAGATAGGGCTGTGAACGTTTCATGACAAAGCAAAGAAAACCCAGGGCTTTGTTATAAGCACACACCCCTAAATTGTGCAGCTGACACCATTGGCAGGGGAATTCTGTGCCTCATGGAAGTCAATGAATCAGAATCTTGGTTAGGTGAATTTCATACAAGTTTAAAGCCGTGATCCTGCAATTGACTTCCCAGAGAAGATTCCCACACGTAAGTGGAGCTCCATGAAGTCATCAGTAGGTTCTGAAACTGAGGATTTATCAGTAGATCTTGATAAATTTATTAAAGAGATTATATGATGGAGTTGCCTGTGACAGCAAGGGGCTGGACTCAATGATCGTCTATGACAGGATGATTTACTTCCAGTCCTGTGTTCCTGCATTTTGGATGGAAACTAACATGAAACTCAGTTTTTCTGCTCAGCATTGACTTGAAATCAAGAGAAACCTTGGTGGGTTTGGCTGAGTTTCACTTTGAGTTTATAGATTCATTTCTATGCCCAAGCAAACAGAAATGGGAATAGGACCTGTGAACTGAAATAGAGGAGTTTAACACAACTCTGTTTGAGGGCAATGGGTATATAAGTGCAATAATTTGGACACTTCCTCTGGTTCTAAAATACAGTATAACATATTGCAGCAAGTATATGTAAAGGGGAGTCCTGGTTAAAGTTTAAGTAAATATAATGCTTTCACCTGTTCGTCTCTAAATCTGGCTCTTCTGTGATGTAGAAAGAAGAAAAGTTAATACTTGCTCAGTGTATGGAAAGGAATACTTCTCCGGTAAACTATAAAATTTAATAATAATGTTTATCATTTTGATAAATATGTTTAGACAAATAGAAAGGAGAAAGTGCAACAGAAGCACTATTTTTTAACAGGGCCAAATGCTTTGGCCCGGCCTACACTTACCATCGGGATTCAGTGGCAGTTGACGGGCGATATGCAAGGGCTGTAAATCACTTGCGTATCTCCTGTTGGCTTCGTGGCGTCTCCTCCATGCGCCGTCCACACTGCGCTGCATCGAAGGGAACAGCGTTCCTGTCGATTCAGCGCTACGCCACTCACCGGGGTGGTTTTCCTGCATTGATTGCTGGATCGACTGAGCGGGTCTACACAGACCACTCAGTCAATCCAGAGCAATCGATCTGATGGCGGCGCATTTTCCGCCATCAGTGTAGACCCAGCCTTTGCAGATGAGACTCCATTGATGGCAGTGGAATTACACTAGTGGAGAATTTGCCCCGGTGTCTAGGTAGATTAAAAAATGAAAAAGAGCTTTTAGTTTGTGACCCTGCAAACATTTCCACATGTGAGTATCTATGCTCATGTCAGTAGTCCCATTAGGTTCAATTAGGCTACTCTCATAAGTAAAGATACTCATTGCTTAAGTGTTTGCAGAATTTAGTGATTCATTAGAAGGCATAGAAAAAATTCCTGCTATGAACATGACCTGAAAAATAAATGCATTGCCATCTCTGCCCTCTTTTGTTATCCCATCCTGTTTTGACCATGTTCATTCATATCATAGGCCCTGCCACTATCTGTTTTACACTATAGGTAGGGCCAGTGCTCTGTAGAAGCGTTGCCAGCAGATTGAGTGAAGTGATTATTCCCCTCTATTCAGCACTGGTGAGACCACATTTGTAGTATAGTGTCCAGTTTTGGGCCCCTCAACTACAGGAAGTATGTGAGGAAATAAGAGAAAGTCCAGCAGAGGGAAATGAAAATAATGAGGATTCTGGGGCACGTGATTTATGAGCATAGGCTGAGGGAACTTGGCTTGTTTAGTCTGCAGAAGAGAAAAGTGAGGGGGGATTTGATAGCAGCCTTCAACTACCTCAAGTGGAGGGGAGGTTCCAAAAAGAAGGGTGCTAGGCTGTTCTCAGTGGTGGCAGATGACAGACCAAAGAGCAATGGTCTCAAGTTGCAGTGGGGGAGGTCTAAGTTGGATATTAGGAAAAACTTTTTCACTAACAGTGTGGTGAAGCACTGGAATGGGTTACCTAGGGAGGTGGTGGAATCTCCATCCTTGTAGGTTTCTTAAGGCCCAGCTTGACAAAGCCCTGGCTGGGATGATTTAGTTGGGGTTGGTCTTCCTTTGAGCAGGGGTTTGGACTAGATGACCTCCTGAGATCCCTTCCAACCTTAATCTTCTATTAGTGCCCACCCACACCCTGGAGCTCCAATAGCACTGGAGCCCTCATTGCGAGGAATTGGAGCCAGTTGAGTGAGCCTGCACAGAGTAGGCCGACGAGGAGCTGCTGCCGAGCTCACTAGCCAGGCTCTATAAGAGCTCACAGGAAGGAAGTGTGGGTGGGGAGGGGAGCAAACAGCCAGAAAGGGAGAAGCCACAGAAGGAGGGGAGCTCCCCTTCGTCCATGGCTGAAGCTCTGAGGCCTCTGAAGCTGTTCGGCCAGACTGCGCATCAATAGACGGCGGTGGGTAACACCTGGTAAATAAAGTGCACTTGTGGGAGCACAAAGCCAACATCTGTGCATGGTTTGTGGGAACAGAGGACGTGAGCAGCAGGGGGGCCCTGTGCAAACCTGTTACACCTGCCAATATGCCTCTACCCAGCTCTGGAGACACTGCTAGAAGGAATGAGAAGTGAGCTCCCAGTTCCTCAGTTCTTTGTTTCTGCCCTACGAGAAGATCATCTAGTCCCCATTATTTGTGTTAAAGTAATGCCTAGAGGACCCAGCCCCAGCCAACACCAGGGCTCCCACTATGTTCGGCAATGCACAGACGCAGTGAGGGACAGTGAGCAGCTCACAGTCTAAATAGGCAAAGGAAACATGAATAACTCACTTTTACAGAAGGGGGATTGAGGCACAGAGAGATCCAGTGATTCGACCCAGGACGCAGCAGGTGTCTGTGGCAGAGCCAAGTAGTGAGCCTATGTCTCCCAGATCCCAGTTTAGTGCTTTATCACGAGACCATGTTCCTTTATCGATGTCTTGGTGGCTTTTCTGACCCGGACACCTGCATAATGGCTAGTGAAAGTGCACTTGGAAACAATTTTTTACACTTAGATCACTAAGCAGCCATCAGATTGCCACATTCCTTTGTTACAACCCCCACCCAAGCTGGATTTCAATTGTGGAAGGATGTTAGAAGCTAAAGCCTTGGTATAGCCTATTGCCAGTCCCCTGAGGCATCCAACCTCCCTCCCCATTTAAGTTTTACCTGCTGGAACAAATCCATCTTTGCGTCCTTTGCCTTGCCTGATCTGATTTATTAATTTTTTTCTTCTCTCCGTTAATAGAAGTATTAGTCATTTTGGGGAGGGGAAACAAAGTATCCTGAAGACATGTCACCATTGATTATACTTCTAGACAGACTGAAATGTGCTTGTTCCAAAATTCAGTTCAACACGGTAGATTACAAGACAGCAACACACCATAAATTTCTATATTTATGACACACGTTGCAGTATATAGAGCTGGGTGCCAAATTTCTGTGACAAGTGCACAGGAATTATTCAGAGAATACACTCTGTTCAGTGCCAAATTTAGCGATAATTTATAACTGCCTTGGTTTCCACACCTGGAGGATAGTGCCAGCTGTGTATTTCCCCAAACCTGTTACTTTTAATGACTCTTTGCTCATGGAATTAACATCATTCACCAGTGGGGCCATTAGAAAAAACCTCTTGCCGTCCCTCTTTCAGGCACCCTATATCTTCATAAAAGGCTCCTGTGGGACCATATGGACACAGAGCAGATTGCTCAAGAGCATGAAACTCTACTGAGCAGGGGAAAAGGAAACAATGACATACAGCTAGTGTGGAAAATCTGTATCAAAAGTGCATTCTCACAAAACACCATGGACATTTGCATCAGAGATGGCTGACTTCCACCATCTGTGTTTCTACTAGCATCTGAAATAACTGTTGTAAATAATGTCACCCACGTAATAAGTCACCTTTGCAAAACTACCACTAGATAAATGCAGCAGCAGAAGGCGGATGTAGGTGGGGGAAGGAGAGCAGCTAATCAAGCAGCTAACTATATTGGGCCAGATCTTCAGATGGTACAAACTGATATGAGTGGCCAGGGTGCTTCCTGTGTGACCTTGGCCATATCAGTCCATCAGGACCAGATTTTTAAAGATATTTTGATGTCTAAAGGTGCAACTAGGCTAGTGGGCTCTTCAAAAGTGCCTAGGTCAGTTAAGCATCTAACTCCCATTGACTCCAATGAGAGCTAGGTGGCTATCCTGTACAGGTTCTTTTGAAGATCCCACTGAATAACTAGTTGCATCTTTAGGAACTTCAATTCTTTTAAAAATCTGACACTCGTTTCCCCAACTGTAAAATGGGGATAATAGCACTTCCCTGCCTCATGGGGGTGTTATGAGGATCAATATGTCAGGCTGTCTGCAAGCTTTCTTTCTCCTTTAGAGTTAACCCAACCTAAGCAGCATAGGGATCCCTCGCTTATGCTTAAAAATATTGCCTTCTCAAATTCCAAGCAGCATGGTGATACAGAACCCTGTGGCCAGGGATTGTTATTTCCTTCACTCAGAGTTCAAACTGATGGGACAAGTGTTTGCACTTGTCTTCTCTTTATGGGTGTGTGTGGGTGGGGGGTAGTCAACAAATCTTTGCGTTTTGCTTAACAATAGCTCATTTGGTTTCAATGTGTTCAGGACCAGCACTTTACATTAATTAATGCTTTTCCCCTGTTTGGTGAGTTACACAGGTCCAGAGGTTTAGGATGCAAACACTCAATATAACTTTATACCATGGGATACAACGGTTATAAGTGTGATCAATATATGTAGAATCCAACAAGCGTTTTATAAAGTCTAAACACGTTCTTATAAACTTAACGTCTATTTTAATGAGGCTACCACAAAGGTTAGCCAGACTGGTTTCTAGCTATGCATGTGTTCAGTGAAGCATAGGACCAGCATCAAAAATAAATTACTGTAGTATCTGAGCCCCTCTCAGTTGTTAATAGGACCATGTTAGTACCTAAGATAGACAGACTCAGCTCCATTGATTGATTTCACATGAACGGCACTACACTGATTATATTTGTGTCTGCAAAGGCATTACACACCCCAACAGCATTTATGTTAAAGGGATCTGATTTTTACCTGGTGTAACTCCAGTGAATTACAGGCAATTCAGTCTGATTTACATTGGCGTAAGGAAGGAGAGACTTAGATCCCATATGTTTTCTCAAATGCACATAAATCCATTGTGTTTTCCCAAGTATAAAGTTAACACCAATAACACTTCCGTTTTCTAACTTTTTTCCTAGCTGAATCTGGGGGAGGGAGGGAAGCAAAGAAAATATTTCAAAGGTAACATTATGTTTCCGAACATGCAATCAAGATGGATCTCAAGGACATTGCCTCTGACTCCATGTTGTGCTGGAATGCAAAATTATGGAACTGTCAAATCACTGTAGCATGCTTTGTTTTACATAACATTACTACAGAATGATGTGTGTGAGGTCGTATGATCTGGATCGTTCCCAGTGACCATAACTGAAAAATGCAGATGTTAGCGCTACAGGCAATAAGTGACAACGAAAGGATAATATATCACCCAGAAAATCTAAGGTCATTTTTTTCCTTTAGAAAGTATATTTTCATTGCAGATTTTAGCTTAATAAAGTTGTCTCATACGAAATTTTTCAGTATACCTTCCCTGCTACTTAAAAGGTAAGATGCTTTTTGGAATTTAATTGATGGAGAAACGCTTGATCCATGTACTTCTTGCCATCATGCAGCAGAGGACCGAGTTTCAGGGAGCTGCCATTCGCTTCCTCTGTGGTTTTAAACAAGCTACTTCAACTCTCTGCCTCGGTTTCTTCATATGCAAAATGAGTCTGACTATAATTTCTAATTTGGGGGAGAAGTGGGCCATGGGAATAAAACAGTACTAAGGTATATTAATGAAATCACAAGCCAGACTAAACTCAAAGCCTGAATTTAGAGCTAGATTCACTAAAACATTTGCCAGCGTTCAGGAAGAAGCAGCTGTATGTGACATACAGCTGGTACTAGGTCCTGCAGGGGTAGAAACCAAGACAGCTATAAATTATCACTACATTTGCACTGAGCAGTGTGGTATTTTCTGAAGAACTCAGGGGCATCTGCCCCAGAAATTCCACGCTACACTACATATTGCAGATCATGTCGTCACCTGGGCTAGCAAATACACGCCATTTTGCATTTGTTGACACTCAAAATGGGACAAAACATACTGGTTTCAACCAAGTTTCACTACGTGTTTTGTATTTTATTCCATTCTGAAACTTGCAAGGCTATCAGGGGATATGAAAAACACAGGGAACAAGAAGCACTGGTTTTTTACCCAGCCCCCAACAACATAATCTTCATCAGCGTTCATATGTCCCAAACCAGTGGGTCAGTCTAGTGACCATGAGGCCAGAACACACATCTCCTACCCACCCACCAGACTCTGGCTTCTGCTTATTTTTTACTCGTTTTCTGTAGGAGAAGCCTGTGTCCATCTTATCCTCCTCGAGCTCTGTTGATTTTAGGGAGTATCTGTCTGGCTTCCTTTATCCACTACAGGGAAGATGGTGTGTAGCAGCCATGAGGTCCTCTCTATGCTAAATTGCTAAATGTACAAGGTTTCCCCACTAGACCAGTGAATGCTGGGGCACATCTCAGTCCAGCAGTGTCAAAAGGACCATGGTAGTAAAGGAGATTTTCTTCTCTCACTGCTGCAGGCTGGGGAAAGACCATTTGACCCATATTGGCTTCTCATAAGATCAGAACCCCAATGGATTTTGTGGGGAGAGGGCCAGATGGACAAATTATTCTTTTTTTATCAGACAGACAGATATCCTGGTAATACATGTGGGATAGATTCAATTACCAGAGTAGATAGATTTAACTAGGTGGACACTTAAGAAAAACACATTAAATAAGAGAAGAACTGAGACCTCAGTGTGGCCTTCTTCGGTGGAATCAATGTGATTGTTGGTGGTGCCTAAAAGCAATGTTGAGGAGCTCATGAAGAATATGAAGATCAAATGATCAGAGGGAAAAGAAAATAAATACAACATATCCGACTTAGCACAACCATAGATTACATGAGTTCAACTGGGATACACTGAGAGTGCTTTAGGAATGGCAATTTCTGTATTTCCTAGCTTTATTTTATCTGTACAGCTTTAATGTTACATTAACACGGAATTCGTATTTTGATTGTTTTGCATTTAATAAGCTATAAATGGACATGGCAAATCACTAGGCACACAATGAAGATCAGTCAGGTCCAGAAAAGAAAAAAGTGGATATTTACAATAAGTGCCAGAACAACTATCTTTATGTTTTACTGACATAGTGTTTTCCATTCAATAGGATTATTATTATTATCGTTATTTAATGTATATGTTGTTGTAGCAGCAAAAGTCCAGCTGGGTTGGGAAGCCACTGGGCACTGTCCAAACATAGAGGAAAATGAGAGTCCCTGCCCCAAAGAGCCAGCAATCTTAAAGATAAGGGGTAAAAAATCTGACCCCACTGACTTCATGAGCCAGGCTTTCACCTGAGTTTGAAAAAGTGGAGGAAACAAACAATTGAGTTGGATTGGGAGATGGTGGAGATAACAGGTATAGAAGGAGGTGGGCAGTTCTTAGGCAATCAATGGCAATAACCATGGCTCGCCATCCACCCATTTTACAGAATCCCATGCAACTAAGAGTATGTCTGCCCTGCAATCTGAAGTCTGATTGCAGCCTGGGTAGGCGTGCCCATGTGAACACAGCTAATACTCGCAGTACAGATGCACAGCCATGGACTTCAGCACGGGCTAACAAGGTGAGTATGTACTCAGGATGCCTAGCAACTTGTGCACCCTGCACTGCCTTAGCTAAACTTTTCGCTACGCTAGTGCTGGCATAGCTATTCAAGTCACAATTACACCTTGGACTGCAGGGTAGACACAAAGCCACAGAAACGTAGGACTGGAATGTGGAATGGACCACAAGAAATCATCTAGTCCTTTTCCCCGCAACTCACATACCCCCTACAGGCTTAGTTTGCAGGAATCCCTTCTTCCACCCCTGAAATACAGCCACTCTAGGTACAGAAAATGGGCTAGAAGAAAGGATGCACTCTCCCATCAGCAATTATTTTTAAGCAGTCCACTCGCTGTTCTGAGCTGTATGACATGCTCATGGCCTGCAGTGTGACATTAATAATTGAACAAATAACTTGCTCTTTTGAGAGTATTATTTTATGACACATGAATAGCATCAAGCCCAACAAGGAAAAAACAGCAACGGCATGAACAGCAGCGGGCTTGCTGGGCCAATTCCAGCAGCAAGTCTTGGACAAAGGACCGGCTTAAATACCGAAGATCCAACGAGGACCAGAATGACTAGGACTTTTTTCCATTCCTTTTCATTTTCATCCACAAAATGCAGTGGGGAGAAATTACCTTGTGAGAGAAGAATCCACGTAAGCAGCTCAGTGTGTACACAGCGCTCAGGATCCCACATACCTTCCCCATCTTCTAAGGAAAAGCAACACAGTTCACATCATGAGATGAGAGCAACATGCATTTAGAAAGCATGTTCTTTGCTTCCAAAAACAGTTCAAAATGTATCCATGGAGGGATAGAGTAAATTGAACTTTCATTGTGGCTTTAATATGTGCCTTCGATCCCATCTCCTTAAACCCTGGAGTGCCTTCCTTTTCTCTTGATTTGTTTGCAGTGGTTTAAGCTGTGATATTCTTAGAGCCTAGCTCCATATTTTTCCTACCAACCTTCAAAGCATCCTCAGGTGTCCTGACTGCAAAGAGAATTTTAAGCAACTGAATAAAATAAATATCTAGACATATTTGCAGGACACTTTTTTAGCTTTCATTGAAGAGAAAATGGGATTGAAAGAGAGGGGAGAGAATGGGCCAAACTGGACTCTGTGCAAATTATATGTTGAATAAAAACTCTTAAAAATCATAATTTGCTAGAATAAGTGAAGTTGACTTGGATAAGTTTTATGAACCCAAACATATTTGGCTATATCCTTACCCCTCTCCCTGCAGGAGTGATACGAAAGGGTACTTAGAGTTAACCTCAATGGGCAGCTGCGGGTTAAAGTGTGAACAGTGGTAAGGCCTGACTGCAACGTACACTGACAATTCTTCCCAGTGTGATGATCTTAGGGGGGCTGCCAGAAGCTGTCACAATTTAAAGTAGCCTCCGTTCCATCCAGGGATTGGGGACAGAACCTCACCTACACACCTCTCATGGGGACACGTGGGAAGCTGGCATGGTGGAACAACAAGAATTTGTGATGTGCTTGAGGAAACCTCGGCCAATGCAGGTCTGAAGAGGACAGCCAGTCTTTAATACTGTTATTTGCACTGCAGTAGTGCCTAGCAGCCCAGTCATAAACCAGGACTCCATTGCGCTAGGTGCTGTACAAACAGAACAAAAAGCAGGCCTTACCCCAAAGGGCCGTCATACTCCCCTTTCCATCGGAGTCATCACTAGAGATGCTCTATATTAGGCTTGGATACGTGGAAGTTACTTGCATTCAGAGAGAAACCAGCAGACAGGAACACAGGGAGATGTAAACACACTCACTGAGTTTATTCTCCACTCTAAGACCAGACAGTTCTGGATGACCTATCCCATAATATTCTAGCTCTGTTAGCTATGGAAATCTAGGCAGGACACAAAATACACACCACTGCAGTCTGTACTACTGATGCCTCACTAGGTTACTCTGTCAGCTGCAAGATGTTGAACCCCTCCGAAAGTGTCTGACAGAGATTCATCCGGCCTGCTAGGACTCCTCCACTGCTGCCATTTTCTACCATGGCATCCCTAATGGAAAGCCAAGGAGCAATACTGGGAAAGTCATCATTTTCAATGTGAGCGGCAGTGAAAAATGCTAGCCGAATGTTACGAAACATTAGGAAAGGGATAGATAACACAACAGAAAATACCTTAATGTCACTATATAAATCCATGGTATGCTGACACCTTGACTACTTTGTGCAGTTCTGGTCATCCCATCTCAAAAAAAGAATAGGAAAAGGTACAGAGAGGGGTAATCAAAGAGATTAAGTGGATGGAGCAGCTTCCGTCTGAGGGAAGATTAAAAAGACTGGGACTGTTCAGCTTGGAAAAGAGATGAATAAGGGGGGCTATGATAGAAGTCTATGAAGTCATGAATGGAGTGGAGGAAGTGAACAGAGAAGTGTTATTTATTCCTTCATGTAACACAAGAACCAGGGATCACCCAATGAAATTAATAAGCACCAGGTTAAAAAACAAACATAAGGAAGTATTTCTTCACACAACGCACAGTCAGCCTGTGGAACTCATTGCCAGAGGAAGTTCTGAAGGCCAAAACTATAATGGGGTTCAAAAAATAATTAGATAAGTTCATGGACGATAGTCCATCAATGGCTATTAGCCAATATGATCAGGGATGCAACCTCATGTTCTGGGTGTCCCGAGCCTCTGATTGCCAGAAGCTGAGAGTGGAAAACAGGGAATGGATCACTAGATAATTGCCCTATTCCATTCATTCCCTTTGAAACATCTGGAATTGGCCACTGTTGGAAGGCAGGATACTTTGCTCAAAGAATTGCAGATGGCTTGCACAAGGCAGTCCTTGTTACCCCAGCCTTGTGAAAAGGCGTCTGTGTCCAGTGGGGAGGGAGAGAGGATGTCGTGGCTACACAGGAGTGCCTCTGTACCCCTTTATGGCCTGGAACAGGGATCAGTATCAGCTGAAATATTGGGAGTCTCAGGATCCAGGGTACATTTTCTTATCCATTTCACATTCACACAGGGGAAATTCAGCCCTGTGCAGTCCCTTTCAAAACAGGGTAGAGTGGGATGTCAGCGATGCAAAGCTCTGCACAGGGATCAATTTCACTTGCAACTATTCCCATCTGTGCCCAGTGATCCTCCTACTCTCATCTCCTTTGTTTGCCCGTCTTTTTAAATGACACATGACAGCATGCTGCAGAGACGAAGAAAAGCATCGGGTTAAAACTGAATTCAGCCTCCCTCGTGCTGGATCCTTTTCCAGGCTGACTTGGCTGCTAAAGGTATTGGTTACACCTTTAAAATCCCATGATTGCCCAGCGCTGTTGTAACATGTCTCTTCTCCAAGAAGACTGCCTAAAGTCATGTTGATCTAGATCATATCTAGCACAACGCAGGCACGGGTTGAAGACCTGCATGTGGCTGATTCCCTTCTTGCCCTATCCTGCTGCTGCTGCCCAAATTATGTCTGAGGTTCTTTGGATACAGCCATGACCTTTCTTTGGCCTTCACCTGCTTCTCTGGACCTGATTAGAACTAGTCACTGTTTCCACAGGTAACCAGATCAATGCATTAGGAAAATTGTAGATCCATTTATTTTTATGAAAATCAGCCAGCATTTATCTATGCTACTATGCTCCTCAGGGTAGTATCTGATTGCCTGTGGGGTGGAAAGTTGTACTGGAGTCTGGTAGTACAGCACACAGTACAGAAACAATGGCCATACAATACGCAGGACCGGGGCCAAAATGTTCAACCGTCATTACTTCATCTGTATTTGGGTACCTAAGTGAGGTCTGGTTTGCAGAGACAGCCCCCATGAAAAAAATCAAACCAGTCTTGTTTAGGTGCCTACATATGGCTTTAGAGTCCCAATTTTAAGCAAGCGTGGCCTTATCCTATCTGTGCCTTAGTTTTCCCATCCTGAAATTGGGGATACTATGGCTATTAATAAACTTAATCCATCAATATTTGTAAGGTGCTTAGAGGTCCTTGGATAGAAAATGCTGTGCAAGTGCAATCTATGATAAAAGCACTGGTTTAAGACTAATATTTTGTTCTTCCTCATGCTTTAGGGATATCCTTTCTCAGTGACAGTGGGTTCAGAATCAGTCTTTGCAGAAATAGTGGTATAACTGGATCTCCTCCTTTGCTTTAAGCTTTTATAAACAGCAAATCCCACAGACTTTTCAATAGCTGCTTATTTGGACTTTTAAAATATGTTTTCTGAGCTTCCCTCCTGCATAATGTTCTTAAGCCTCATCAAAGTCTAAAAAAAGAGGTTATGCTTGGATTTGAAAGTATATATTTTAACAGATTTGAATCATCCCTTCCCAATAACAAACCTCCGTGTCACTTTTCCAAGAGATGGAGTCAGACAGGCAGGATAAAAGGATAGCGAGGAGTGGTTTCCCTAGCAACATGCACCACTTGAAAAGGTTTGGAACGTCCCCCTCCTACACATGACTCTAGATCTGTTGCTTTTTTTAAAAAAAATTAGACATCCTGATTTGAAGAGGAAGCAGGAATGTGAATCAAGCAGCTGAAACTAATCACTCTCAGCTGACTGAAGCAGGTGCATGTATTAGATCAATTACTCCTGCTACCTGTGCTTCGGCAGGGATCTGTATTTGGCCCTCCTGGGGATTGTTTCCAGGATCTCTGGAGAATACCAGGTCCTCATATATGGTCTTCACGATCAAAGCTGACAGTTCTCCCTCTTGCACCCCATTTGCTCCCATACTGTTCTGAAAGGAAAACAACCTGCTTCCAATGCAAAGGTCATTACACACCAATTACATGGAATGGAGGAATGCCGGAGAGCCCCGGTCTGAGAGGCTCCGAGCACCCTCAATTATCATAGACCCTCCAGAGAACTGAGGGAGTCCAGCGGCTCACTGGAGGCACTCAGCACCACTGAAGAGCTGTAGGGGACACAGGTGAATATCTGGTTCAGAGAGTCAGCCTGTGGGCTCATGGAAAGGAGATTCTGATTATTGATTTGTGTTATGGTAGTGCCTTCAGGATCCAGCCAAGATCAGGCCCTGGTTGCTCAAGGCAATGAGCACATACACCACAAGAGGCCCTGCCACAAAGCATTCAAGAGATGAGCCAGAGGAGAAAAGATCCTCCACATTGTCCAGATGGGGAATAGCGACTGTAAAGCTGAGACCCTCAAAGATATTTAGGCCCCTAACGCCCATTAATTTTAATGGGAGCTAGGGACCTAAATACCTTTGAGGATGTGGGCCCAACTGAAAGAGGGAGTCTGTGAAAGGTGGCCCTGTGGCATGAGGGCCATGAGCACAAACTGATTATATTTGGGGGGGAAGGCAGCAAAAAATTAATTTCACAACGTATCCCACATGCAAGAGCTCATTAAAGAGTTCAGCCCACTCCTGCTTCACCCAGCATTGGCACCTGATGCAAGGGGATGTCTGTTCCAGTGTTCCCTACCAGTGCCTCCAGGAACATGAAATAAACCCACCATGTAGCCTCAGGAATCTTCCCCTCACTTCTCCCTTACCACATCTGCTGCTGCAACACATGCAGAGGAGGAGATAAGCCAAACTTCTGCTGCAAGTCCTGGAGTTCACCTCTCCCCCACCCTCCACCCAAGCCCCAGTTAGGAGTCTGGTTCTGGGAGGGAGCGTAGATCTCTATTTCTCCCCCGACCCACCAAAGGCACACACACACGCCATCTACGGGACATATACTAGATTAGGGAGGCCTATTGCCATAACTCCACCCACACTGGCTAGGGGAGATGTCCAGTGGAGCTCAGAAGGGATATTTTTTTCCAGCCAGAGGCCACAGATCTCTGTACTGCCTCTCCCTTGCAGCTGTTCCCCAGAGCAGCAGGACAGAGGAGCATGTTGGGTTGAGAAGCGCTGACCCAACGGCTGAAGTATTGATGGATTGAGAGATCTGGAAGGGTATGGAATTAATGCATTTGATTTTTATAGACAGAGAGGACATAGAATTGAGTTATGGCCAGGAGAGGGTTGTGAACAGCATGGAATGCTTTTTGTGGGAGCCGGTGAAATGCCAGGTATATTGCTAACTGAAGCAGAACATTTTGGAGGGAGTCCTTCATTAAAATTCTGGTAGCATGTCACTGCTCAGTTTCTCCCAGGACCAGCCCTTAGGAGAAGTCTACAGAACAAAATTCTGTTGACTTTGCTTCTATCAGCTATATCCACTGTAGTTATTAAATCACTTGTGTGTGCACAATTTGGTTCCTGGTGTCGGTGATGCACATTCTAACCAGGAGCGTGTCTATCAATTGCATCATCGGTGTGGGGCCCGAGAGCCCGTAACAGTCGACATAAGCAACACAGTATCTACACTGACACTACATCAACCTAATTACATCGACCGTGACTCTACGCTGCTTGGTGAAATGGTGTTACTAAATTGGGATAAAGAGGCACTTATGTCAGTGGGAGCCAAATTTAAATGGCTGCACAGCAAGGTCAACACAATGCAGCTAATATCAGCCTAACCGTGTAGTTTAGACTAGGCCTCGGTCTATCCTGCAACCTTTAATTACAAATTAGCCTTTGCTCATCACATATAGTCTATTTAGTGTAACATTCTAATAAGGTTTTTCACAGTATCCAACTCCCTACTATGAGATGGACTATGAATGTAAGTAGTGTTGATTATTCAAATAAGGAAGAGCTGTAGGATCAGCCCCTCGGTGACCATCTGGCTCAATTCTGTTATTTGCTAAACAAGGAGGGTCTAATCCTAAAAGTGGCTGAGAGATTTCTGAAGTTGAACATGGCTGTTTTAATTCTATTCTTAGCCCCAATTTTACCAAATCGAAGGGGCCTCACTCTGATATTTCATTGCCTTTACAATGATGCAACTCTGAGTGCAGTGGAGTTATTTCTGATTTACACCAGCATAATTGAGACCTGTAAAAGGCCCAGCAGGCCAGACAATACATCTGAGTATCTAGGGTGAAATTCTGGCCCCAGAGGAAGCAGTGGGATTTTGCCAGTCATTTCAATGTGGTCCACGATTTTACCCATAGACTTCCATGGGTATATTGAGTTATTCCTTTTGAGTTAGCCTAGCTCCAGGGAGAATGGCCACACATGGAAATAACACTCAAACTGCTGTGCCCGTACTTGTGCTTCACTCACTTATAAGGTGCTAAGCCCTTTGGAAGCACCTCCCATGGTTTCTAGCACTGCAGTAAGATGAGTTGTGCCATGAACTCTTTCCCAGTGAACTGTGAGAGAACTCGTCTGACCTTTCTGAGCACATACGGGGAATTAGAAGAAGGCAATCCAGGACTAGTGACAATTAGTGGTGCTAGCCTGTAGTCTGTAGTCACACAGAGTGGTTAGGTTAGCAGCTGGCTATTTGTGCTCACTTGAGTTTTAGCCTATAAAAATGTCTGTACTGTATTTGGTCAGAGAAATGGTCCATCCAGCCTGGTATACTGTCTTCCAACAGTATTCAGTGCCAGTGCCATGCTTCAGAGAGAATGAACAGAGCAGAGCAATTATTACTGTTGTTCAGTCCCAATTTCTGGCAGTAAGAGGTTTAGGGAAACTGAGAGCAGGGAGCTGTGTCTCTTACCATCTTGGCTAATAGCCACTGATGGACCTATCCTATAATCTAACCATTTTTTCAGCTCAGGTATAGTTTTGGCCTTCACAGCATTCCCCGTCAACAAATTCCACAAGTTGATTTTGCATTGTGCGAAGTACTTCCTTATGTTTGTTTTAAACCTACTGCCTATTCATTTCATTGAGTGACTCCAAGTTCATGTGAAGGGGTAAATAACATTTCCCTACTCTCCTCCTTTGTGCCTTTCATGCTTTTTATATGCCTCTATCATATCCTCACTGCCGTTGTCTCTTTTCTAAAATGAACATTCCAAGTCTTTTTAATCTCTCCTCTTAAGGAAGCTGTTCCATACCACTAATCATTGTTGTTGCTCTTCTCTGTACCCTTTCAATTCTAGTATATCTTTTTTCAGATAGGGTGACGAGAACTGTAAGCAGTATTCAGTTGTGTGTGCACTATAGATTTATATAGTGGTACTATGACATTTTATGTCTTATTATCTATCCCTTTCCTAATGGTGCCTAACATTCTGTTAGCTTTTTTGACTGATGTCGTACATTGAGTAGATGTTTTCAGAGAACTATCCACAATGGCCCCAAGATCTTGTTCTTTAATGGTAACAGCTAATTTAGATTCCATCATTTTGTATGTAATTGGGATTATGTTTTCCAATGTGCATTATTTTCAATTGATCAGAATTGAATTTCATCTGCCATTTTGTTGACCAGTCATCTAGTTTTATGAGATCTCTTTGTAGCTCTGCACAGTCTGCTTTGAACTTAACTATCATGAATAATTTTGTATTGTCTGCAATCCCAACTTTTTACTTTTTTCCAGATCATTTATGAGTATGTTGAACATATATGTTGAATATGTATGTTCCCAGTAAAAATCCTTGGGGTACCCCCACTATTTATCTCTCTCCACTGTGAAAAGTGGGCATTTATTCCTACCCTTTGTTTCCTATCTTTTATACCATGGATTTACTGATCCATGACAGAACATTTCCTCTATTCCATGACAACTTTCCTTAAGAGCCTTTGGTGAGGTATACTGTCAAAGGCTTTTTGAAAGTACAAGTGCACTATATTCACTGGATCACCTTGTCTATAAGTTTATTGATCCCCTCAAAATGTTAATACATTGATGAGGAATGATTTCCCTTTATAGGAGCTATGTTGACTGTTCCCCAATATATCATGTTCATCTATATGTCTGATAATTCATCTCTGCTCCCTTTCAGCCCAGACAATTTGAGTTAAAAAGCACCACCACATTTAAGGGGTTGTACGTGTGGATGAAACTTAAATTAGGGGCAACATTCAGTTATATGTCAAATTAACTTTGCTGTGAAGACAAGCTTTTAGTGCTTAATACCAAATCTTATTCAGGTTTTTCTGAAAGAATGCAGATATTAAAGGAAATGGCAGTTTCAGAATGGTGGCTTAGTTTCAAAACTTCAGTAAACCATCAACTGAGGATGAAGGGCTGGTATCACAGAGAAGAGAAATAGACAGAACCATTCTGAAGTTGTTCAAAACTGATCTGCTATAGTTCAACCACCAGTTGTTGGGTATGATGTAGAATTTCACCAGTTGTTGGTTATGATGTAGAATTTCCTGTGCTGTGCAGGTCAGACTAGATGACCTAACTGTCCCTTTCACCCTCTATTAAATGAAAAGAAGGTTGTAAAATCTCAACCAGCTTCTTGCTACATGTACATGTTCAATGTTCTATTTACTTCCCATCCATCATCTTATTGATCTCTCTCAACTTAATATATGAGGTATCATAGTAAACAATCTTCAGATGACATCTTCCTCTGGTTTATTTGAAAAAGAGCTTCACTTGGCCTTTGGAATGAATATTTTTAAAAATAGCTATTCTACATATTCAACTGCTTTCAAAAAATGGATTTGAACAAACTCTGGAAATATGTTTTAATACATTTGAAATTCCAATCAGAGTAAGGCAAACTGTCTCTCTTTATGTGACCAATCAGAGGCTTAATCTTACTGATTAACTGGAAGCTTGTAAACAGAAACCCACCGGGAATCGTACAAAGTCCCAATTTCTTATTTGTTTAACTATAATTGCATATTTATAAATTATAACAGACTTTTCTAATTAATTTTATATCATGCAAATAACATTTCTTTGTAACAACCTACTCCATTAGCAAAACTTATTGCCAAAAACCATAGCAGTCTGCAGTCATATTTAGTTTGAAAGGAAATGAAAGGCAGCCAGAGCAGAGACTAGTTCATTGCCTCACTCATGAGAGGTAATTACAGACTCCAAAATATGAATATAAAAAGCCCTTCAATAAACTGACACCTTCTGCACATGAATTCCCTGGAATGTTTTTAATACTGTCAAACACAAAAGAGATGTACAAATAAAAACATGATCTAGAAGGAAGCCAAGCAAAACAAAAGAGTTAAGAAGCTACAATGGCTTTCCTTCTGTGCCTAAAGAATTGCAAGCACACGTGCCCACCCTGTGCTGAATGTCTGCCCCTCGCTTTAGCTACACTGGTACTCAGAAGTTGGCATGGGATGCTCATGTGACTTGCTGCCTGCTCCAGTTGAAGGGGCATTTGCTTGGGACTCGGGAAATGAGAGTACTATTTCTGGCTCTGGCAGTGACCTGCTGTGTGACTTTGGGTATGTTACTTCCCTTCTTTGTACCTGTGGTTCCCCTTCCCCTCTTTGTCTATTTAGACAGCTAGAAACTCGAGGCAAAGACCGTCTCCTTCAAGGTACCTAGCACAGAGGGACTCTGTTCTTGACTGGGGTGTGAGGGCAGTACCATCAGTCAGCTAGTGCTCCATGATGAGGACTGGGGTTAGCAACTTCACTCCTCCAGCACAATGGGACTTTCCACCTCCAGGCTAAAGGTCATCCGTGCAGGAGACAGAGCTCCCTGAGAAGCTGAGCTGAGCTCCTGAACTTCCTCGCCGAATGCCAGGCTCGCTTCTTCAGCTTGCCTCCTCTAGCAAAAATACAGTGCACTGTGCATGGCGGGATTCCCTGGGGAGAGGATGAGACAGAAATTGAGCCACACATGACCAAAGTAGTCATGTCACATAATGCACTACTGGAAGGCATCCTGCTAGTATGGTGATGAGGTTTGTAGAGTAACCCGTATAGAATAGATACCTCACTATTCTAGTAACCCTGATAATGTGCCAGAGACCAGGCCATTTGCACTGCAGCTTTAGCCCGCTAAAGGGCCCATTATGGTATTCCTATAGCTGCCTTAGAAATCGATCCAAAGATGACTTACCACAAATTGTTATACTCTGGTAGGGAAAGTAGCCCTCCCACCCCCAAACAGGTGTAAATCAGCATAACACCATTGAAGGAAATGGGAGCTTAAACTCTGAGTTGGTTTAAATTGGTGTAACCCTATTGAAGCTGATGGAGCTATGCTGATTTACATTTGCTGAGGATGTAGCCCATATCATGAACATTATATTGTTAAATTAATATTCTGTTGTTAACGATAATAAAGAAAGCCAGCGGCTAATGCTGCACATTTCTACAAAGGCTGTCTCTGGGATACCAAGCCTGGTAGAAAAGGGATAGAAAAGCCATGCTTTGTGCTTCCTGCATTGGGAACATAGGACTGGAAGGTACTTCCTGGTCATGACAGGAACCCTGTCATATCATTCCATTCATAAATTTATCAAGCTCCATCTTACTGCTAGTTCGGTTGTTGGCCATGCCTACTGCTATTGGGAGGCTGTTCGTGAGCCTCACTCCTCTGACGGTTAGAAATCTTTTAATTTCCAGCCTAAATTTATTTATGGCCAGTGAATACCCATTTGTTTTAATGCTAATGCTGTCCTCAAACTTTAATAGCTTTTCTCTCTCCCTGGCGGTTATCCCCTGTTGTATTCATACCCAGCAGTCATATATCCCCTCTCAACCTTCATTTTGGTGGGCTAAACAAACCAAGCTTTTAGTCTTCTCTCCTAAAATAAGCTGTCCATTCCAGTGATCAGTTTAGTAGCCCTTCTCTGCACCTGTTCCAAATTTGAATTAATCTTTCTTGAACTTGGGTGATCAGAATTCTACACAGTATTTCAGACCAACTCTTACCAGTGCCTTGTACAACGGCATTAATTTTTCACTTAGTCAACCTTGCCTGATACATCGTAGGATCACATTTATCTTTTCCACAGGCACATCATGTTGATGGCTGCTAGTCATCCTGTGATCAGCTCACACACCCAGGTGCTTCTCCTCCCCACCTTGTTTCCAACTAATGATACCCCAGCTTGTAGCAGAAATTCTTGTTGTTAGTCCCTAAGTGCATGACCTTGCACTATTACATTTCATCCCATTTCTATTATACCATTCCTCAAGAACACATGGTCCTCCAGACCATCCAGTTTTTACTGTATGATATTCTGAGCCTTTTCTTTATTGATGATGCCTCTCAATTTTGTGTAATCAGGAAATTTCATTAAAACACACTTACTTTTTGTGCCAAGGTCATTAATGAAAATTTTATTACCAGTTCCAAGACAGATCCTTGAGGAACTCCACCAGCAACCTCCCTCCTGCAAGATAATTCTCCTTTAAGCATAACCCATTATTGCTTCCCCTTTAGCCAGTTCCTTAGTCACCTTACAATTCTTGTATTAATCCCCATCTTAATTAATAATTTCCCATGTGGTACCGAGTCAAGTGCTTTAATGAAGTCCAAGTATATTAGATCTACTGCATTTCCCTTATCTAAAAAAAATCAGTTATGTTAGACATATTTTAGTCTGGAATGGTCTACCTTTGATAAACCTATGGTCTATTTTACCCCATTTTCTGCTTACCTCCACGTCTTTAATTATTTTTCCCTTCAAAATTTGTTCAAAAACCTTACATAGTACCGATGGAAGACTAACGCGTTACCAAGATCATGTTTTTCCCCATTCTTAAACATAAATACTCCATTTGCCATTCTCCAGTCACATAGTACCGCCCTGCATTTGATACTTTTTATTAAAAATCTTTGCTACTGGACTTGCTGTTCTGTGTGTCGGGTCTTTCAATATTCTCAAATGGAGGTTATCTGGTCCCCTGGTTTGAGTGCATTTGCAGTGTTTCTGATGCACACAGACTGGTTTTGCATTCAGGACTAGCTGTCTCTGTTTCAATATGTTTGTTTACATGAAATGCAGATTGTAATTTAATGTCAGACATTTAATTATGCCATCATTTGTATAAATTAGAATGTTGTTTCAGGGAAAAGTGAAATAAAACACCTTTCATTTTCCTTCTAATGTTATATTTGAATTAATAGTTAAATAGGAAGAGACCCAAGATTATTAAAAGGATTCAGTATTAATTAGTATTTCAGGCTGACATCCTCTCACAAGGACATGCTGCTACAGAGCAGGTGTCATTCTCTCTATTGCAGAACAGAATACCTCAGTAAAAGGCCTTTATGCACACAGAACAAAAGATGAACATTGGTTCTTCAAGTGGGTGCACAGACCTCACTGTATTCTGGGTGCAACATAGGGTGCTCTTTCAACTCATTCTTTAATTGTAAATTTATATCAGCAACATACCATTTTCAGCAAGCTGAAAACAAATGAAAATCTGTTTTTATCAGCTAGGTTTTATAAAACAACATGGAGGGTGACAGATTAAAATGACCAGGAAATATTTTTGTATGCATATGATTATTAGGTAAGAATATTACACGAAGCCTTCCATCCTCAAAGCACTGTATAAATATTTTTTTTTACATCCACTCTGACATAGGGAAATGTTTATTCCCATTTTACAGGTATGGAAACTGAGGCACATCTAGATTAAGTGGCTTCACAGGCATTACTGGTAAAGACAGGATGAGAACTCAGGCATTCCTGGCTCTACTATAATCAAAGCAATTTCCTTTGGGTAGCTGATAAACAGTCTCAGAAACCAAGACAGGAGATTGTCTCTTACAGATCACGTAAAATATACTTCCTAGTCATCCTCCTCACCTTGTGAGTCCCTGCATTGGCTCTCCCTTCTCCATTGCATCAAATACAAAATGTTGTCCTTACTTTCAAGGTCTTTCGCAATCTAGACTCTCTCCAGCTCTCTAATTTTGTATCTCATCAGATTGCCTCCCACCACTTTCATTCCACCAGTGAAGGCAGCTTCTATAGCCCATGTGTTAGCTTGTCCCCACAACCAGCTTCTCCTGAGGTGCCTCTTATTCATGGAACTATTCTGCAAAACCACTACCTTCGGTCTATCAAACCCCTCTTCACGGCCACCTTTGCTAATGATGCCTAAGGTAAGTTCTCCAAGGGCTTCACTGATGGTCAGTAAGATTTACTATAGAGCAATAGGATAACTCCATTAAAGATGAACTTGAAACTATCTCATTGTGAACTCGGCTAATAAACACTAACAACAATTTAGTTATACAAATTATGCTGAAGTTTAAAGTATGATGTTGAAGAAAATCAGTGGCAGGTATAGCTATCATTCAACACACACATTAGGAGCACACTAAATTGACATGTTTGATCCAAGATTTATCTAGTCCATCCTGCCTGACAGTGGTCAGCACCAGGTGCTTCAGAGGCAAATGTATGAGCACCCATAGGGCTAGCTACTGTGGGGTTTCCCTAGTTTAGTTCACTAGGCTGAAAACTCTTCATTGCAAGCAAAATCATGAAAACAGATGCACTATATATTTGAGATGCTAAGCAAACAATGCTGATTCTGTGTGTTCCTTTTGTGTTAATGTGGGAACAGATTGATGTGGATACAAGGGCAGCTTGTGTAACTTATGTCAACTTCCTAAGTCCTCTTTTGTGCGCTGTCTACATTACACTGCACCAATGGAAAATGCGTACCTGGCAACACAGCGCTCCATTTTTGGGGGAGATGGTTTTATTGAATCAAATTCCAGATTGACTAAGTGGGTCTTAACTTCCGCTCAATCGATCCAGATAAATAGATCTGAGAGTGGAAAATTTGCTGCTGTCAGTGAAGACAAACCGAACGTGGATAATTAGAGGCTTGTGGTTTTGTTGAACTCACCTCATGCCATGGGCACTTGCACAGAGAAATAAATAAAATAACCAACTAATACTGGTTTAAGTGCAAAATAAAGAAGATTAATTAATTCTCTCAGGACACCTGCTTAAAAAGTAAAATTTGGCTGAAAAGAAGAAGGAAATCAGTTTGCCTACAGAGAAAATATCCACCATTTTTCCAGGATAATTATTTGCTTCTGACAGAGAGCAATGCAGTGTAATGGAGAGCTATCAGGGCTGGGACTCAGGGAAAGAGAAAGTAAGGGGAATGATGAACTGTCCCAAGGTCACAATAAGACAGTGGCTCATCCTAGAATGCAAATTAGGTTTTTATCTGTGAAATGATGATCATGATCCTAAGGCCTGGATCCAGAAAGAGACTTTGGTGGTTGATAGGTAACTGGACACCTAGAGTGAGGCAGCGGTGTGCATGTCCAGAGGCAAAAATTTAGCCATCCAGGGGACTTTTACAGTGAAAAGGTCAGCACTACATGAGATTAGGTGTCTAAAGGATTAGGTGGCAGCTCACTGAGGGTTTTGCGGATCGTAGTGGTGCCTAAATTTGGTGTTTAGATACTTACGTTCCTTTGTGAATCTGGGTCAAATTGTTCTTTATAAAGTCACTTGAGGTATACTGATTCAATAGACTCTACAGTTATTTATTATTATTGTTAGTTTATTTATAGTCATTTATATTATGGTTACATCCAGAGGTCCAAATTGGGTAAGGTTCCAGGGTGTAGGGTAGGGCGCTGTACAAATAAATATAAAGAGACAATCCCTACTCCAGAGGGGTTAGCAATGTAAGTTCTGAGCATGAATAATGTACAAGATGAAGTGGGTTTTTAATAATGTCATTTTTCCTTCCACAGGCAAAATTAGAGTAACTTCAATGGCACTTTTGCCTAGATAAGGGCTACAAAGATCAATTGGTTCTGAAAATAGCAGTTTCAATTGCTGGTCAAATTGTTGCTTGCTCTTACAGTTGAAGTGTCCCAATCAAACCATTACAAGTCTTTTCAAGCGTGTTTTGCTCATCAATATTCATGAAAGTGAAATCATTACATGTGCAAAATTAGAATGACCTAGCTGATAAGCCTGTAATAAAAAAATAATGTAGCTGACATCAGGAATGAGTGGGTTATCTAGTATTGGAGATAAATTGGAGGAGTGCCTCATTTAGTCTATTTTCACTGGTTTGGAAGGTCACTGGATACATGCAAAACTTGTCTATGAATATGAAATAATTTAGGTTTCTATTGCTGAAGCAACATCAAGACTGATAGCAAGTGATAGAATTGCTTTGCCATAAATCAGTTTGATCTTTAACCATTTACCAGTTCAGTTTTGGAAAAGTTTTTATTTAGTACTTTCAGGCAGGTTAAATGAAATATTTTCTTCCATGTATTTGCACTGGTTCACACTAGAATGTCATCCTACAAAACATCCAATTCTCTTTAAATTAGGTGCATAGCTATTCATTATTCTTACCCTCCAATAGGGGTGTCATCAGAAGATTGAAATCTTACACCTGATACTCATGCACATGGTTCACAGATTATAAATGGAAGGAGTCTAACTTAAGATGCCCAGTGATAGTTTCTTTCTAGGGATGAAGAGTAATCCTACAATTAGCACCCTAGCCTCACATTCAAGAGACCTGTGTTCCATTCCCTGCCCTACCATGGACTTCCTGTGTGACCTTGCATAAGATCTTGCTGAGATCCTCAATCCCGCATCTGAACAATGTGGATAATAGAACTTCCCCATCACAGGGGTGCAGTGAGAATACGGTCAAAGATAATGACGTGCCAGATACCATGGTAATAGAGGGCCATTTAAATACCACCTCTAGAAGAGAGAATAGTTATCATTCACAGAGAGTTAATGCTTTATATTGTAACTGCCCCCTATGTTCGAGTAAAATATTTTTACTTTGTATTTTTTTTAATTATAAATTCACATCTCAACACAAAGGAACAAAACTGGACACAAAACTAAGAGGTATAGGAGGTGAATTAATTAAAGGGGTAAAAGGGAAATAAATGCATTGATATACAAGGCAGATGGAGATAACTAACAAGGGTATCTTTTGGAATGAAAATATTTCTTCTCTTTTTATCTGTGAGACAGTGCCTGATCATAAAGAGCTCCTGACACCACCATGATGTGTGTGTGTGTGCTATAAGCACCTAAATAGATGCATCTATGCATCTATGCATCTATGGCTATGTCTACACTTCGAGCTCCAGGCGTGACTCTCCTGCTCGCGTACCCACACTTATGCTAGCTCTCATTGATCGAGCACAAGTCTCTCTGTAGCCATGGCAGTACAGATAGCAGCAGAGACATGGCTGAGCTGTGCTGAGAATAAACCTGGCTGAAACCAATACGTATGTAGTCACCATGGCTCACCTGCCCATCTACTGCTGGTTATACTCACATGTGGTCAATGAGAGCAAGAGAATCACACCCAGTAACTTGTGGGGTGAATGTGGCTTACAGTAGTTTTGTTCTTACTTCGTGCCCTTCACTGGTGTTTGAGCATTTCATGTACGCTAATTAGTTTGCCCTCATAAAACCACTGTGAGATAATGCGGTAAAATCCTAAAGCTGGTCAACAGTTCATGTCTGGAACTATTTTTTGTCATCAATACCACAAAACCATTCTACCACCCTGAATAGAAGGGGTCTAATCTCAGCTCTTTTACTGATTCACTTAGGCTGTACTTTGCATGGTTAAAAGTAGGCTTTCAAGGCCATATTTCAGTACATAAATATAAGGCCTGATTTTCAAAGGTGTGGCACACCCTCAGGTCCCATCAGCTTCACTGGGCATTTTGTTCATTTACAGTAGGGCAGAGTTTGGTTCAATCTGTATAAACTAAACTTTACTCCCTCCTCTGCAGTTTTTTATCGTTCAAAAACAAGCTGAGTCCAAGAGCTTTTAAAAGCCTCTAGATCATGACTCTTTCAGCTGATAATTTAAGATGTGTAGCCCTAACAAAAGCCTTTGAAATTCAATCTATAGCACCCCCTGCAGCTTCCATGTCTAATATTCGAAGAATAACTTCAAAAGGTGTGTTATCTGTCTCCTCTTTCTGTAAACACTCTGCAATTTACCTGCAAATCGGATCCCTATCTTATGTAGCTGTTTCTCTCTCTCCACTGAAAAAGAGACAAAACAAAAAATAAGTATCTGTTTCCCAGTCTGGTCTCAGACTCTCCACTATCATTTTAGAGGGCTGTAATTTTCTTTTATTTCCTGTCCACCACAAATATATATGGAAAAGCCCCTCTTGTTAGCTATTCAACCAAAAGGCAAACAGTACAGTGTCACTGAGTGATGGGGTACTACACACAGCCAGTATCTCAGACCACTTCTCCACACATAAGAGACGGGGAAGAACTGAACACAAAATTCAGCTGGAGAAGAAAGACTACAGCTGAGCTTTTTAAATCTCTCTCTGCTTCAATAGGCCCGTCTTCCAGTTCAAGAAGTATTCACTGAATTTCAATGAGGATAATTATTTTTGTTTTGCTGTTCTAATTAATCATTTAATTTCTGTTTAGTTTTTTTAATGGCTCTCCCAGTCCTATTCTTTGCTGGATTGTTGCCCCCCCCCACACTTTTTAAAAACTTCTCCTTATAAGCATCTTTGCATCCGTGCATATGGGCACTGGCCCTTCTAGACTTAACTAGCCTCAACCAGTTTTGATTGCATTCTCTCTTTAGCTATGTCTTAATTAGCCCAGACTTTCAGCATGGGATACAAGGCATATTCAGGATGGGATATAAGATCAGAACAAAGCTTGGCACACACAAGGGGGAGGAAGCATAGGTAGCTTTATGCCACCATCCACACCCATGCACTTTGGAAGATCAAATCAGCTCCCAGTAAAAGTTAGAGCAACTTTGGAGATGCTCTAATTTACACTAGTGGATAACTCCATTAGCCCAGATTACTGGTGCACATCTCCTTGCTTCTAAATTTACCCCTTATATGTTCATCTTCTTCCCTGAAATGACACTGATTACAGAGGGTGACGAGGAATGGATGTAGGGCTGGACAGTCAGGATTTGTTCTTTGAGATCTTGTCAGGCCTGAGTCTCGCTGCGTGGTCTTGGGCAAGTCATTTAGGCCAATATTTTCAAACTTGGGGTCCTAAATCCATATGTAGTGACCCCAAATGGGAACAGCCCTATTTGCAAACATGTAGCTGACATTGACTTTAATTGGAACAGGATTGTTGCCTAACAGACATGTGAGTGAACTGGAGCGATCAGAATGTGGAGGAAGCTCTAGTGTGAATTATAGATGGGCTTGAGTTATAACCATGGTTTGAATACCTTCCATATAGGAGGTGAAATCCCAACCCCATTGAAGTCATGGAGAGTTTTGCTAATGCCTTCAATGAGGCCAGAGTTAAACCCATCTAGTCTGATTGCTATTTTTGCATGTACAAAATCAGAACCTTAGATAAACTCTGCATCTGGCCCGTCACCTGAATGATTCAAAAGATTGGATTTTGTTTGAAATTCAGTAGATCAGAATGCAATCGGCCCATCCTCGTGAAGAAGTGCGACAGAGAAATCTATAATGGCTGCCATCCAAGAAAAAAAATGTTGAGGTTGATTCATGACTCTGAATAGGTTAGCGAAAGAAACCACAATAAATTAAAGTTTAAAGGCCCTCTAGATAACTTAAACGCCTTCCTGATAAACCTCATTGGCAGCAGGTTTAACACTCTAGTTTTCAGATTGCTTCACATTCCTTCTGGTGGCATTCACGCCTTTTTATTCTTCTGTGGGTGGTCTTGAGATGTAAACATGGAATCATTTATAGCTGGTCTACAATAATTATTATTCCTGCTCCGGAAAAAAAACCCAGCCAGACTAATTTCTCTGCAGCCTATTTAGAATTAATGGACAACAAAGGTTCAGCTTCAGGGTACCATACATCGTAATCTACCATGACCAAGAGAATTTATATCCATGTTTGCGGCACTCCAGGAAGTCAGTGCAAGGACAGCAATCTCAAGCAAGCAGATTAACTAAAGGTACCAGAAGCAAAGGTAGAGTCCAAGTACGCATTTACAGACCCCAAATTTGGTTCCATGCTAGGAATTTATGCATCAGCAAATGACTATAATGGAAACACCCTGTTGCAAAATCAGTTGCATTGAGTAAGGGACATGGGAATCAATTCCAGTGATCAGCAGTTGTTGTGACCCCTGTGATCTTTGGATCCAAAATTGCTTTTTTAAAACCATTTTGGTGCTGATGTACTTACACTACAAATTAAAGATGAAGGAAATGTAGCAAGTCAATTAACCCACGTCTTCACAACTCAGGAGCATTTCTTTCAGAACAATGTCTAGTGACTTGCTTAGTCTGCTTTGATATGTTTCAACTGATGGGTATTCCCACTACATCACTGAAGGGCCTGTTCTATAGCACATCTCACTGTTGTGAGGTTTACATAATAGTCACTGTACATAATAGGAGTAGTTACTCTAGTTAATTATCCTTTCCCCACCCAAAACAATTCCTCTCACTCCTTGCAGTCAATAAACTTGCACTGTTCAATTACAGTTCCCTGAACTGGATTAGCCAAGCCTCTTATAGTATGCACAATTGTTTACATTTTCCTCATAATATCATACTTTCAGCCCTTTGATCATTTCCTTTTCTTTGGACACCATCTGCTTTATATATATATATATATATATAAATGAGTTTCTGGTAGTAAGTTGCCCCAAGTAGAAAATAGTTTTAATTCTCAAAATTACCCCGTTCGAAGAAGTGATGTTTTGCTTGACATGAGTACATATTTTATTCCTTCTTTGGCCAAATTCTGAAACAATTACACACCCAAAACTCTCATTGGCTCCCATGGTGGTTTTTTCATCCATAAAGGCTGCAGAATTAGAATTTGAATTGTGTCTTTTGGTATGATCTCTCATTGCCATAGTATCTGAGTACTTCAATTGTTGGTAGATTTTTGTGTCACCCTGTAAGATAGGAAAGTTCTCTTATCCCAATTTTACAGATGGGCAGCTGAGACACAGGGAGAATAAGGCTAGAATTCCAAAAAGAACTCAGCACATTGAAATCAGCTTAACTCTGCTCTGTGTCTATAAAGGTTGACTCTCCTAGATCAGGGCTTAAGTCTTCTTACCTGCCCTAGAATGCACCTATACTGGGAGAAGAGAAGGAATTGGTATGTGAATGGGTTGTTCTGGTGATCGGATATTGGTGTGCCTCAATGTGTGAATTTGGGTCAATATTTTCAAAGGCCTTAGAAGACATGAACATTTAGTGAATAATGGCTTAATTCGCACTGTACTTGAATTCATTTTTTAGATTTAACATTTCTTTTGTCCGGTGGAGCTGTTGAAGTAAAACAATTACTTTAAATGTTGCCAGGAATCATCATCTGTGTTCCCTTAAGCACAAAGCACTTCCAATGTAGATTTTTCTAGTGCTCTTTATATAAATTTCAATATATATCATTAAAGAAGGTGTGATTAAACAAAAAAAAAAAAAGATAAGAAATTGAGGTGTGGGTTCCAACCATTTCAGATCTGTTTATATTCAAGTATTCTTACATGGGCTGTATTATAATCTTGCCTATTTACAGTGAGATCTGCTCTGACCCCCAAGTCAGATGCACAATGGGCTTCATTATGCTTTAGAAAATAAGTACATTAGCCACAGCAGAAGAGGGCAGTGGTAAAAGGGTACCCTAAATTCAACCTGCCTCTTTCAGTCATGTTGAAGTTAGCTTTATATATGGAATCATAGAAATGTAGGGCACAAGAGACCCTGCACTGAGAGAGGACCAAGTACACCTAGACCATCACTGACAGGTATTTGTCTAACCTGTTCCAAAAAACTTCTAAAGACAGGGATTCCACAATCTCCCTTGGAATCCTATTCCAGTACTTACCATTCTTTATAGTAGCTAGCTGTTCCTATCTAACCTAAATCACCCTTGCTGCAGATTAAATACATTACTTCTTGCACTACCTTCACTGGATGTGCAGAACAACTGATCACAGTCCCCTTTATAACAGCCCCTCACATATTTGAAAACTTATCAGCTCCCTGCTCACTCTTCTTTTCACAAGACTAAACATGCACACTTATTTTAACCTTTCCTCATAGATCTGGTATTCTAAACCTTTGATCGTTTTTGTTACTCTCCTCTGGATTCTTCCAATTTATCCATATTTTTCTTAAGGTGTACTGGACATACACTACTCCAGCTGATGCCTCACCAGTGCCATGTAGAGAGGGACATTTGTCTCCCATATCTTATATACAGTGTTCCTGTTAATAACCCCAGAATAACTGCACCACGTTGTTGGCCTATATTCAATTTGTGAATCACTGATCCCCTGATCCTTTTTTGCACTACCATTGCCTCGTTAGTTATTCCCCATTTTGCAGTTGTGCATTTGATTTTTCTTTCCTGCGAGTAGTACGTCACATTTCTCTTTATTGAATTTCATCTTGTTGATTTCAAGCCAGTTCCCTAGTTTGTCAAGGTTGTTTTGGATTCTAATCCTGTCCTCCAAATTGCTAGCAACCTTTCTTAGTTTGGTATCCTCCACAAATATTATGAGCATACTTTCTTCTCTGTTATCTAAGTAATTAAAGAAAATACTAAATAGTACTGGACCTGGGATTGATCCCTGAAGCACCCCTCTAGAAACAAACCCCCACCAAGTTTGACAATGAACCATCAATAACAGTTCTTGAGTATGGTCTTTCAACCGGTTGTGCACCCACCTAATTATAATTTCATCTAGACCATATTTCTCAAGTTTGTTTATGAGAATCTCATATGGAATTGTGTCAAAAGCCTTACTAAAATCAAGAGATATCACACCTACAGCTCACTTCTTCCACTAGGCCAGTTACCCTGTCAAAGAAGAAGTTAGCTTTACCAAGAACAAATCAAGCTATTATTCTTTAGATGCTTACAGATTGATAGTTTAATAATTTGTTCCATTATCTTTCCAGGTATCAAAGTTAGGCTGACTGGTCTATAATTCCCCAGATCCTCTTTGTTCCTCCTTTTAAAGATATGTACCATGCTTACTTTTCTCCTGTCCTGAAGGATCTCACCATGAGCTCTCAAAGCTAATTGCTAGTGGTTCTAAGATTGCTTCAGCTATTTCCTGAAATACCTTCATGTGAGTTTCATCCAGTCCTGCCGACTTGAATACATCCAAATATTCTTTAACCTGTTCTCTCTCTACTTTAGCTTGCACTCTTTTCCCTCCTGTTGTACACATTAATTGTGTTAGGTATCTGCTCACCAGTTACCTTTTTAGTTGAGACAGAAGCAAAGTAGGCATTAAAAACTTGAGCATTCTTGATGTCGTCTTTTATTAGCTCTCCTTCCTTTTCTTACTACTAATGTATAAATAGAATCTCTTATTAGCTATTTCTTCTTTGCTAGATGTAATTTATTTTATGCCTCAGCTTCTTGTTTTTTTTCCCTGTGTGCTTGCACTATTCAGCTATAATCATCATTAGCAATTGGTCAATGTTTCCACTTTTTGAAGGATTCCTTTTTGATTTTCAGGTCATTCAAGAATTCCCAATGGAGCCACATTGGACTCTTACTATTTTTCCTATATTTCCATTGCATCCAGATAATTTGCTGTTGTACCTTTAATATTGTTTCTTTGAGAAACTGTCAGCTCTTTTGAACTCCCTTTTCCCTTATATTTTCTTCCCATGGGACCGTTCCTATCAGTTCTGAGATTGTTAGTCTTTCCTTTCTTTGAAGTGCATTTTCCTTATTCAGCTGTTCTCACTCCTTCCTTTTCTTAGGATCCATGAAATGATAGATTTCATGACCACTTTCACCCAAATTGCCTTCAGATTCACAGCCAATTTCTCCCTGTTAGTGAGAATCAAGTGTAACATGTCTGTCCCACAGATTATTTCCTCCACCTTCTAAAACAAAAAGATGTCCCCAACACATTCTTAGAACTTACTGGAAATTTTATGTTTTGTAATATTACTTTTCCAGCAGATGTCTGGGTAGTTAAAGTCCCCCATTACTGCCAGGTCTTATGTTTTAGATATTTGCTATTTGTACTAGAAATGCTTCATCTATCTCCTCCTACTGATTTGGTCATCTAGGCAGTGGTTTTCAACCTGTGGTCCACAAAAGCCTAGGGGTCTGCAGGCTATACCTAAGATTTCCAAAAGCGTCTGCACCTCCATTCACCAATTTTTAAGGGTCCACAAATGAAAAAAGGTTGAGAACTACCGGGCTAGAGTAGACCCCCACCATGACATATCCCATGCTTGGTCTCCCCCTTTCATCTTTGATGAGACACTTTCCACAGATGTGACTCTGACCTCTTTCTGGACTCAATGTGTGTGCACATGCACGCATGATGTACCAGACATTTTTTTGGGTCTGGGCAAATTCCATAAAATATAGGGTGGTTAAAATAATACATGGGTAATTTAAGTGTCTCTCAAAAGGCTGCTCACCCTCAACACAGTATAGGTGGTAAAGACTCAATTTGCCTGCTGCTTCAGTTACCGATATATCTGAAGAGTGACTGTAAAGGAGAAAGATGTCCATTTTGCTTGGCCTTTAGCTGCTACAACAATTCAGTGTTAAATAATAGGATCTTTACCTTCAGTAACAACTTTCAACAATAGGTTCTTAGACTCATTGGAGTCAAATTTGATTGGCTAGTCTGAACTGTTCCCTACAATATATATATATATACAATATATATATATATTGTCTAGGCCTTTTTCCTATCTAACTTTAGATGCATCTAGCTTTCTCTGCATCCCTTCAGTAACTATTCCTTAAACCTGTAGATCCCACTATCAGCCATATTTTCTTGTTAAGACTCATTCTCTCTTCTAATTCTCATGGGAATAACCATTGTTGTGTAGCCAAACCAAGGCTAAGGAGACAATCCACAGCCTAAATCTCATTTTTATAATTTTTTTTTTTAGTTGCTTCAGCCCAAACTTTCCTGTTTAATTTTAACCAGTAGCTTTTAGGGATTTCCCATGGGAATAGAAGAACTAACAATTGCTCTCCCTTCTTAGTGTCCTGAAATGCAATGGAAAGGGAAATGTTTTTAAAAGTTTGATATTTACGGTCATGTTGAATGGTCTTGCAGTTAAACATTAATGTGACACTGAAGGCATGTGGTCCATTTAATGGAGGTTTTATTTCAGATGCTGTGGCCAAACTATGTATTAGTTCCTGGTAGAAACAGGTAGCAGGGGCTTTGAAGCAAACGAACACCGGATCTTCTAAATGTGTTTCTAATTGTCTGAGTTTAATAATTAATAATATAGCTATAGCTGGCAAATTTTTCTTTCACAAGAATGAGAATGGTGCCAGTGTATAGTGTTGTCTGAAATAAAATTTGTGACGTGCTCCAGGAACTAGTCTGTACATGTTACGAGAGCATTCTTCTTGAGCCACGTTTTATTCTGTATATCATACGTTCTAACAGCATCCTACCTATTAGATGCTACTATAGCACAAAAGAGCCAAAGCCAGGGGTGATGCTCTATTGTGCTAGGTGGTCTTCTACACCCTGTCACCATGGAGGCACCTATTTCATCTCCGAGCACAAAAAAAAAAAAAATCTCTGCTTTTCCAGGTTGCTACCACTAAGAGAAGCTCTGGCTGAACTGCTGCTACCTCTAGACGGCTTGCAGCTGTTGGTTCTGTGCTTCAACCCCTCTCAGCTCCTTCCTTGAGTCACAGAGACGGGGGCTATGGAGAGGAGGCAGCTGCCTCAGAGCTTGTTCCTGCCTCTGTCCAGAGTTTAAGGGAGGGGAAGGAAAGATTCTGAGGGGATGAGTGGAGCAAGGAGATCTAGGGGTTGAGGGGTGATGAGACCCCCCTGTGAGGGCAAGGAGGAGCTAGTGGGAATGGGAAGTAAGGGAGTGGTGGGAGCCTGTTGGAGGTGAGAGCCCTTGGGCAATCAGGGAAAGCTGGGAAGAGAGAGAGTACAAGACCCATGGGTGGAGAGATGGCGCTTGCAGGGAGGAGACAGAAAGAGGGGTCAAAGTATGCCATGGTGGAAGGAGAGAGAGACCCCCAAATGCTGAGTGGGAGGGAGAGGGACAAAGGGTGAGAAAGGAAAGAGGAGAATCCACAGGGGAAGTATCTGTGGTACTTATAAGGCTCCTATTATTGTAATACATGAGCATCTCACACTTTTAATGTATTTCTAGAAAGTGAGGAGGCTCAAGGAGGGTAAGGAAAGGTGATAGATGGTGTTTGAAGGAGGGAGAAAGTTAATCGCGCCTTGCATCAGAATTCAATGAGGATCCATGTGGATATAAAATTGGGGACTAGTTCAAGGAAAGACAACAAGTATGTTTGAGAAACCATAGGAGGGCAGATGAGGGCCTGCGTGATAAGGGCATGTATTTGCATAGGCTACCATAGGGCCTGATTCCAAGCCCATTAAAGTCAAGGGGAGTCTTTCCACCGGCTTCAGATCAGTGCTATATGCACAGCTCCATGGACTTCTTAATGAAGATCTGATGGTCGTGCAAGAGCTTGTCATGGCACCCAAGTGAAAAACCCTATGCACGCACAGCAGCTACTTTCAATACAGGCTTGATGCTGCATCTGGCTTCTAGACTGTAAATGTCTCAGAGCAGGGACTGTCTTGACATGGAGATGTGTGCTTGAGGGCCACAAGCGCCTCAGTTTCCATCACATACATGAGGAAGACATGTGGTTGGCGGCTAGCTACTGTGTGATATTAGCTTCCCGCGGCATAGTTTTATCCTACTAGATTGCGGGTTAAGAAAAAAGCATCAGTTCAGCAGTGCCACAGTTGGTACAGCTCACCTCACGCATACAAGCCTCTTCTGCAGTCAGGTAAGACCAAACGTTTTGAACTGTAGTCAAATAAAATATCTGGCCAAGGAAGATTCAGTAGCCATGTGTGTATAACTGTTACTATAAAGAGGGAGAGGAAAGCCCTGCTAACAAAACCTCCCTTTGCTCTAAGGTGCCTGAGTCACATGTTTTTATGTGGTGGGACTCACAAGATCCCAGACTTCCAGTCTTATTCTACAGCACAGCAGCTGTTAATGAAGCTTGCAACTTCTCTTTCAAAAACAGATTCAGCACTCCAGAAATGGAGACATGAACGCCACCTATAAAAATAACCGTGCAAAAAAACTCCACGACGGTATTTCTGAATGAGCACTGGCCTAATTTAGAGATTAGATCCCCCCCAAAAAACAAATGAAAGAAACCTGAAGACTAAAAAGCCCCATGCCAGAAATAATTTTTAAAAATTGTCATTTTAAATCATGGGCAAAAACTAGCCATGAAATTAAGAAGTTAGAATGAAGTAAAGGATGGTTAATTTAAGAACAAGCTTAGCTTTAGAAGAGTGTTTTTCTAGTGACAAAGAAGTCTGTGTGCTATTACAAAGAATACTGGTAATTGTATAGTTTCGATAGTGGAGATAACTATGGAACAGGTACAAGATGGACCAGAAATCCACCACCATAACACAAGGGAAAAAATAGGACTGTCTGATCTTTGAAACAATGAAGTTTTGCAGAAGTACCAATCATTTGTAGATTGAGAGGGGCAAATACTAGAAATATGGACCTTGCCTTGTACTAAGGACACATTCATAAATACTTTTAAGAAGAGTTAAATTATTAATACATGTTTGAATAAATGGTTAATCAACTCTTTCAGACTATTATAGAATCCTGCTTGATATTCCCTTGCTTCTGCTTTCAAGGACCACATTTGTCTCTTAGGTACAGCAGCACACTGGGAACTCATGTTCGGTTAGTTTTCTATCATTACTCCTGATCCTTTTCAGTGACATTGCATTCCAGGATATCATCTCCCATCTTGGAAGTGTAAACTCAATTCTTTGTTCCTTAGATACAGGATATTGGATTTGGCTACTTCTGCAATGCTAAACTCTGTCTGATCTTTTATTTAGCTGTGACACTCTTACTGCCTTTCCGAGACCTGAAGAAGGGCTCTGTGTAGCTCAAAAGTTTCTCTCTAAGCAACAGAAGTTGGTCCAATAAAAGATATTACCTTACCCCTCTTATCTCTGAAGCAATCCATGTCATTCTGTATAATTGACCTGTCTCTATCATTATGTACGCCTCTATCTATAAATTTTACCAGCAGTGTTTTATATATGCTTCCCAGATGATAAATACATTGAAAAGCTTTGGGCTGGGATTAGATCCCTGTGAAACTCCACTAGAAACACTCCTATAGGAGGTAGGATTTTTGTGACCTATCAGTTAACCACTTTTTAAGTCAATTTAATACAGACTAAATTGATTTCCTGTAGTGCTACATTTTATCAGACTGACATGCAATGCTAAGTCAAGTGCCTTACACAGGTCTATATTACATCACAGATATGTTGACCAACCTTGCTATCTCATTAAAAGTGATATCAGGCTTGACAAGATATAGTTTCCATAAAACCACTTTGATTGACATCAATTATATTGCCATCCTTTAAACCTTTATCGGTTGAATCACATATCATCCTTTCCATGATCGATGTGGGGTGCTCAAAGGTGACTGTTGAGCTGTTCCACAAAAGGTGGTTTATGCGTATGATTTCTGAAAAGGATGTGTTAGAACATTAGAGGGAGCAGATGGTTTCAGCTCAAGTGGGTATAGTCAAAAGACTAGTGATTGTGTGCCGTTGAGGCTAACAATGGAGCAACCTTCACAAGCTATCTACGACAAAACACACAAAACAGCCGGAGGCAAAAGGAAGACATGACAGCTAGGTCCTGAAACAGAGACCATTGAGCAATCTAGTAACAGGGGGCCAGAAACATATGGGATTTAAAAAACAAACCCACACAACCCCTTTCTTGCCCCTTCTCTCCTAAAACACTAGTTTCCCTAAAAGACAGAAAAAAATCCCAATACTCGGAAAGGCAAACTGGGACCAGGTTGCATGCCAGGACTTTGTGGCTTCCTAAAAGAACATATGTTGTGTATGTTCTTTTCCTATAACTCAAGAAGGAACTCTGCTGAACTTAGCTTGCAGTGAAGCAGATGATTTGATGAATCTAGTTATGCTTGGAGGCTGTTTGTTGTATTGAAGTTATTTTCCTGAATGCTTTGTTCCATTTGTTGATTAAACCTTCTTTTTTCCAAGAAGGCTGTTGGGCCCAGATCCACAAAAGGGCATGGGCACCACAATGCTGAGTGTTGTAACACCTAACTTCCAGGTGCATAAGAAACCCCACAGCAACACAACTGTAATCCACAAAGCCTGAGTTAGGTACCTAGGCTCCTTAGAGAGAGAACGGGAGACAGACCCCTAAGAACACAATTAACAAAAGCAAGCATGCTAGTCAGAGAACCACCAAAGCTAGCCAGTGGGAGATGCTGACAAGAGGGATGTGTGCTAAGCCCTGCCCCTCTCTCAGAGATAGGTTCCTCACTATATCACAGACTTGGGCACCTCTCTGCCAATGATTCATGAACCAGTAACTCTTCTCCTGGATGTAGTCAGGCAGCTTGGGCATCTATAGTCCTATTGAGAGAGAGTTAGGTGCCACCCTTGTGCCATGCAAAAATGGTTGGAGGAGATGGTGCTGTCCACATACTAAATTTTAGCCCAGATATTTTTACAACCCTGAAGGGCCACTGGTGGTTAGAGCACTCGACTGGAATGTGGGAGACTGATGGGGTTCCCCAGGCTGCAACCTGAAAACTGGTATTTTGCTTCCCCTCTTCAGTCTCCAGCCTGAGCTGTCCCTCACAATGCTGTGCTAGGAACAAGCGGTAAACCTCCCCCCAGCACAGTTATCATTTAGCTCAATAGCGTGCAGAACACCACACCCAGCTGGATCACATGATTGTTAACCTGGGTTGCCTCTCATTCCATGATGCTGTCAGCAAGCTACACTCACACAGCCATCTACAGGCAACCCTACAGTGCCTTGCCCAGCCACTCATAAACCAACAATAAAGAGGCACCAGCCAATTATCCCCCCCTCCCAGGTTATAAGAACAGCACCAAAAGGAGTCTATCCCCAAAATTATATTAGAAGTCTGCTCCCCCCTCGTTATGGGGAAGACATGCAACAGCTTGTGTGTCTGAGCAATTTGTCTAAACACTTCACACAGAGACACACTGGTTAAGACAAAACATTAAACTTGTGTATTAACTACAGGAAAATAGATTTCAACCAATGATGAGTGGCAAGTGTAAAGAGATTCAAAATAGTTCCCAAATGAAACAAACATGATCGCTGTCTAAATTCTACAGACTGACAAGCTCTTAAATTAACAAAGTTTCACCCTTGTAAGCTGGAACAAGTAGTTTCTTAAATGCAGGCTGGACAACCTTCCCTGCAAGGGACTCCCCTCCTCCTTTCAAAATCCTTTTGTCTTCCAGATGGCCTTTTGGGGTTTCACTTGAATGGGAGTGGAACCAAGTGATGATGTCGCAATCCCCCTTTTATAGAGCAATTGGTCTTGTGAGCTATGAGATCATCCTTATTGGCCAGCCCAGCCCCATTGCAAACATGCTTCTTGCAGTGAAGCCCACACTGTGAATAATTCATCTTTGTGGAATCCATTTTTGAATGGGTGAAAGACAGCCACTAATGGTGTCGGCCACTCCATTCTTGAGCCTGAAAGGCTGTTTGAGAGAGTTTCTCACCTTGCAACATATTCTAATATTTACAACATTTTATAACTTCACATGCTATGGTAGGGAATGCAATCCAACACGATAGTAATGTTTAGCAGGTCAAGACAAAATACCAAACAAGGCAAACTTTGTACAGTACATTTCATAACTATATGACATTGGTCAATAGGGGGTTTCTGGGGTAGTGTTCTCAGACAGAGGGTGTCACAGATGCAGGGTCAATTCCCCCCTCTTAGGGGGAGAGGGATAAAAGTTGGTCCACTCTGGATAAATATATAAAGATTCCTTGAAGCAGGGGGACCAGATTCTGAGTCTCCTGCCAAGCTATGTGCCCTAAGCACTGGGTGCAGTGTCATTCCTCCCACTGACTATTTAACTGCCTGCCCACATAAATAGCACATGCTTTAGAAATTATTTAGGCAAAGTTGTCTGGCCTGTGTTCTACAGAAGGTCAGACTAGATGATCATAATAGTCCCTTCTCGCCTTGGAATCTGTGAATCCACAGTGGAGCCGCTTCAACAGGAGAGATTGAGACATCCCTCCCGGCATCAAAATCCATGGCTCAATGGTTAGAAAGCTCTGAGAAGAGGGAGAATCTAATTCAAATCCTTTCCCCCCTCCGCCTGAGGGGGGCACTGAATCGGAATCTCCCACATCCCAGTCAACCAGCTCCTCCTCTACATGGATTGAATGGCACCCGATCCGGGATGTGGCCTTTGAACATGCCTATTGGCTCAGTCCCCATATGTGACTTAGGCATTTGGCCACCTGTCTTCTCTGGGTTTGAGACTTGCACCTGGGCCTAGGCAGGAAAGAAAGGTGTCCAGATGGAAGCAGCAGTGCATGTACCCAGAGGCAGAAATCTAGGCACTGAGAGAACATTTCCCCTGAAAGCTTAGGAGCTGAGTGACTTTAGGCACCTAATGGGTTCAGTAGGGGTTTTATGTATTATGACAGAAACCAAACTGGAGCTTAAATGCCAAAGCCAGAGACTTAGGTGCCTAAGTCCCTTATGCATCTGGGCCTTTGTAACTCTCACTGGTCAGACTCCTTAAGGGAAGAAAAACAGGTACCAGATCAGAATTGCATGGTCATATGCAATTGACCTAGATGAGGTGCTGAGCCCAGACCTTGATCTAAGAGTGGGAAAATTCTGAGATTCCACCCCAAGACAGATAAAGGCAAAAGACCTAAAAAAATGAGGAGGTGAATTCAGAGACCAGAAAGGAGACAGAGGCCCAGCTAGCCCCATAACCATGTTACAAACCTCTAGTTTCACAGGTCATCCCATTTACCCTTCTTCAATATTGGTACAACGTTATTTTCTGGTCCTCTGCAACTTCTCATGTGCCACACTATGTTAAAAATCAGCATTGATTCATGGAGCTTGTTTGACCATTCACATACGACTCTTCTTTTCAGGAGCATGCAAAGCGGGGGGTGGGAGGGGTGCAAAGGAGGCAAATAGGGACATGGGCCCCACCAATCAGCAGGAGCGCAGAATTCCACGGTCAGGAGTGCAGGCCAAGCTGGGCTGAAGCAGATGACAGCGCCTCCTCCTAAGGCCACAGGGGAAGAGCCAGGTCCTCTGGCTGTGGGGGGTGAAGCCCCCCCAAAAGCAGCTACATTTTTATTTCTGTACATACCCCTTCTTCTGGGGAACATCCTCTCTAAATACTGAAGGAATAAATAGTATTTCCTTATCTTTGTAAGATACGAATATGTCATCCTGATACTTTTCAAATAGAAAACAGAAATTTATTCAACATTTCTGCCTTTTCTGCATCAGAAATTAGTTTTACCATCTGACTTAGTATTGGACCTATTCCATTGGTAGGACTGATGTAATAAAATAATGATCTTATTGCCTTTAACCTTACTGGCCATAGATTTTTTCCACCGGTAGCAAGGAGAACAAATCAGCAGTTATCTTTAGCTTCCCTTCTCAATTGTCTGCATCATTTTCATTTGCTATATTGTTTTTCATTTTTAATTTCTAATTTCACCACCCCTCTTAACCAAGACAGCCTGTTTATGTCACTGCAGAATTATGGGTTTTTTTTAAACCTCTGTTAAAGCTTTTTAAACAAATCTCAACTATCACTCTCATTTTTATTTACATTTTTCTTCCCAGTCAATTTCTGATGATTGTTTTCAGCTTTGGAAAATTGTCCCTTATAAAGCACCAAGCATATATATCATTGGTCAGGGATGGAGTAAAAATGGAGAGCCTGAGACATGACAGGTATAACAGGTATAACAGGTATAACAGGTATAACAGGTATAAC
>ML675632.1:8209951-8297350 GCA_007922155.1 Mesoclemmys tuberculata | reverse complement strand
ACAGGTATAACAGGTATAACAGGTATAACAGGTATAACAGGTATAACAGGTATAACAGGTATGAGGCCTGAGCTAAAGTAATGGTCAAGCCCTGCTTTAAAAAGCAAAGTAAGGAGAAGTCAGGTTGTGAATGCTGGCAGACTCTCACTAACTGGCAAGAACAGAGCTGTTATTACAAATACACTTTGCAAAGAAACGCTAGGCACAAGCATGTTCCAGAAAGATACCAGGACATCCCAATACCCCAAAGATAATGAGGGCTCTCTGACCTCTCCAAATGACACTATAATGGATAGAAATGTCTTGTTAATATGATGAATAGAGATGTTTTGACTGAAACATCAGGTACAAGGTAATGGGTGGTATCTTACCATGTCAAAGGGTGGTATCTTGCCACATCAGGGGGTGCCAACTACAAATGTCAGAGAGGTCATACACAACTTATTTGTATCAATGTATAAAAGAGGGTCTCAAAGGAAGCATCTTTGTCCAGCTAAGGGGAGAACGGAATGTCCCGCCGTTTACTGAGCGGGTCCATTGTAACAAGCATACATGTGTTAGTGGTCCCGTAGAATCTACAAGATATTGGGGCTATGCTTTGTCTACAATCAGCCTGGCCTGGTGCCTTTGTTACAGAAATGGATCTCTGGTCTTATGGAATTGTCTAATCATGGAGTGGTGTCTCAGTTTTCTGCACAGAGCTGGGACAGCGTACACACTGGGAGAACACACATGCAGCTAACAAGTGACAAGGGCTGTATTCTGTTTGCACGTACCAAATGAAATTAGATCATGATCACTTGCACGTAGGTAGCCAGCAAGTTTCAGTTCAGTAATCAATTCATCTTTGTCAATCAGAGTGAAGTGCAATATAGAATCACCACAAGTGGCGTACAATAATTGTGTCAGAAGGCCATCAATCTCAAATTTTAGAAACGCCAAGGATAACTTACTAGTGGCAGGAAGAGACCTCCAGCATATGCCGCCCAGATTAAAATCCTCCATGATTTTTCTTTTTACACATTATAGGGAGATGTTTAAGGAGCTGCTCATCCTGTTCCCTTGGATTGATTAGGTGGTCTATGGTAGTGGATCTCAACCTTTTTCCATTTGCAGATCCCTACAAAATTTCAGAGGGAGGTGCACACCTCTTTGAAAATCTTTGACACTGTTAAAAACCACTGTTCTATGGTAATGGCAAACTTTCACAGACTCCTTAGACATAGTCTGTGGACCCCTGGAGTCTGCAGAATACAGGTTGAGAACCACTGGTCCTTGGCAGATCCCATCAATATTCCTTCTTGCGATGTATTGGTTAGAATACGGATCTAAGCATTCCAGGTCCCGTCCTTCTGGAGTGTCGTTAACCAAAGCAGGTACTGGGAGCTGATGTAATGTGCTACCCTTCACTCTTTCTTTCCTAAGTAAAGGTATATGCAGTGGCTTGAACATTCTAGTTGTGTCATTCATGTGAGTCAGCCCATGGCAGCAGGACCCAGTAGTCTCTTTGTGGGTCACCACTACAGAAGCCCCATTTGAACTCTCCTGCAGTGTGCTGGGTGTGGGCAGTTGGAATATTCACAAAATTTAAGTTCACCACCTGTATAAGTGTTTCAGGCCTATGGTCCCTAGCTGGGAACAGTAACACACATATCATCTATGGATCAGGCACAGCAGGGAATGCTTAATCTACCTTGAACTGTAAAGCCCAGATCCACAAAGGGTTGCACCTGGAAAATGGGCTGATGGAGGGATGAAGTTCTAAATATCTCCATCTAAATAGCTGGGATGGGATAGTTTAATTTGAGCAATTGATTCTGGATTATCGGCAGATAAGTCTGCTCAATGGTCTGTGGGAATGCTGGATGGGATGGGAACTGAGTTACTGCAGAAAAATCTTTTTTGGGTGCTGGCTGGTGAGTCTTGCCCACATGCTCAGGGTTTAGCTGATCGCCATATTTGGGGTCGGGAAGGAATTTTCCTCCAGGGCGGATTGGCAGGGGCCACGGAGGTTTTTCGCCTTCCTCTGCAGCATGGGGCATGGGTCGCTTGCTGGTGGATTCCCTGCAGCTTGAGGTCTTCAAATCTCATTTTTGAGGATTTCAATAACTCAGTCATGGGTTCGGGGTTGTTATAAATGTGTATGGGTAGGGTTTTGTGGCCTGCCTTGTGCGGGAGGTCAGACTAGATGATCATATTGGTCCCTTCTGACCTATGAGTCTATGAGTCTATGAGCTCCAGCTGTGTTTTAATGGCTACACCATTACAAGTAACAGCATTCCATGTGCATTGTTTAGTATTAAACCAAGACCCTTTGCAGAAAATTTTGAAACTTATTTCTAAACTATATAATCCGACAGCTGAAGGTAGTCAAATAACGTGTTACTAGCTTTTTTTTTTTTAGAGAGAGGTGTTCTAATAATCAGCATTTTCCCTCCTAGATTCAATAAATTTTCAGCAGGCATTCATCAGCAGCATAGGAGTCTGATTAAAAGCAATAGCTATTTTTTGTTCATTTCAATGAACACCACTCACTTCAATGGGTTTTAGTTCAATCCAATTAGTCAGTGCAATTTAGTCTGCTCAATGCAAATCACTGGGTTTTAATTGAATCCAATTAGACAAAAATCAATAGAAGTCAATTGCAACTAATTATCCTCTATATAAATCAATTGCATTAAATTAAAATCAATGAGGACCTTATTTATTCTAACAACTGACCTGTTTATTTTCAGATCATATGAAAGGGGCCCACACACAGGTCAACTCAATGGCTTTTGGCAAGCATCTCTCTCTGTTAAAGGGGATATTTTACCCCCATAGCCAAACAAAACAATTACAGAAAAATATGTAAACTGAGTAGCATTTTCCTGGGTTATCCTTTAAGATCACCTTCTACCACAAGGCATTTCCTACTTTGTACCTGAAATAAAGTCAATCTTCCACCTCCCAGACAGCAATACATATTCATATATGTATAAATAGATATTTGAAAACTGAGCTCTGCAGGTGGACTGGATAAGCTCCTACACTTTTTAAAATTCTTACTTTTATCTTTGAAATTTCCCCCGTTTTAAGGAGTGGTTGTACTCTGAAAATCAACTTGAAGTGAGGAGGACATATTCCTGTGCTTAAAGCTAAGCATGTATTTAAGTACCTAGTGGGCCAGAATACTCATTGCAAGTTAGAGCCCAAAGATCATAAACTGTTCAGGGCAAGGATTCTCTTATTGTGTGTTTCTACAAGGTATAAAACAAAGGGATCCCTGATCTTGGTTAGGGTTTCTATGAGTTACTGTAATACGAATTAATAATAATAATAGGTTACAATGTATGACTTGCCTTCCCTCAAGGAGAGTAAAACCAAATTTTGGGTTTTATTCCAGTAAATTCATTGTGTAGGACATTTGCATACATCAAAGACAAAAGGAGTGTCAAGGTAGTAGAAACAAATGTTCTGGGAACTCCAGAAATGTCTGAGAGAGTAAGGTGCCCAACTCTTGTAGAAAGTCAGTGGAAGTTGGGTGCCTAACTTTGTTAGGCAGTTCTGAAACCCCCACCCTTGTTTCTTAATGTTTTCCCTGCTCTGCGAACAGTCCCATCCAGCTTTTGTTGAATAGTATGGAAAATCTCCACTGAGTTGAACAAGAGATAGATTGGGCATCTAGGGAATATAGACTTGATGAAGGAAGTAAGATTAAGAGAAGGTGAGGCTGAAACAAACAAAGAGGTTAGAGAGTTTGACAGGTTACCAAGGAGTCAGTGATGGAATGGGAAATGAGTGATAAAGAACAAATGTGATGATGACTCAATAGAGAGAATTCAGAGACAGTGGAGAGCGAACAGTATTGTTCCCAAGGAGATCTACTTAGTGAGTGCTAAAAACACATCCTAACACTGTAATACAGGAGTGCTTTCAAAAGCAGAAAGAGTGTAATTTTCCAATTGATGCTTGGAAGCAAACAGAACTCACCAGGTTAAGATTTTGATGCAAAAATCAGATTTCAGCTGAGAGTCACACTAAGTTTTAGGTACACTCAGGGGAGTGAATTAAGACAAAAATCTGACCCAAAGAAACTGTTTGCATTAATCCCTGTCAATTAGCTGGAAGCCTCTCAGAAGTTTCCAAACAATATTAGGGTTGTCTAAGGGAAGGACAGTTACATAGGGTGTGAAAGAATGCACTCACCTCGTGGCTGGGTGAGACACAGCAGATTCTTTCTCCATCTGGTGCACCCTGCTGACAGCCAGTCCAACCCTTCAGTGGTCTTTCTTCCTAACTTGACCCTCTGACCAGGTCATGTTTAAATCCACTCTTCTGGGGCATCAAAGTCCCAGAAAGGTCCAGTGCTGTACAAAAGCCCCAAATCTGGACCCCATGGGCCTTGCACCCTCATATCTCAGGGCTTTCAATGTCCTTACATGCTTATTTCAGGGGCAGGGGGAAAGAAGGGGAGAGTTTCACATCACTTTCTCCAGTGGCTGGTAGGGAAATCCAGGCCTCTCACCATACCAGTTTTCAGCCTAGGGAAATGATAGCTAGCCAGAGTCTGCCATTTAACTCCTTGCTGCTGCCTTCCTGGACTTCTTCCTACACAGCTCCACTCAGGCCTTCTCCCCCACAGTCTCTCTAGGTTAACCCTTCCTTCAGGGCCAGGACTCTAAGGCCCTCCCCTGGATTCCCCAAACCACAACATATAACCAAACCCACTTCCACCCTCCAGAGGCTTGACCTGCTGTCCCTATCAACTTTACCCTGCTCTGTTCCCTGACTGAATGCCTTCCAGGGGCTATCCTGCCTTCTACCAGGCCTCCCCAGCACTGCCTTTTCCACTCCAGTGGATGTTCTGTCTCCCCCCCAACCTCCTACTAGGCTTCTCTATTGAGGCGAGGATACCAGAGTTTCCTCTCCCCCTGGGCATCCACCTTAACCCTTCTGGTCCTCTAAATCCCAGAAAATGACTACAGAATTCCTTCCCCTCCTCCTTACAACCCACTTCTACTCTAGACTTCTTGTCTATAACTACCCCCCATTCCTCCCCCAGCTGTGAGTGATCTTTTAATCAACTTGGCCCACCCTCCAGGTGCAGCCAGAGACCTAATTCACCTGTCAGGCCCACATTAACCCTTTCAGAGACTGCGTGGGCTACATCCCACAGGGAATGAAAAGTCTAGTCTTTACCACTGATATCAGCCTTGGGGACCTCAAATAGTTGATTGGATTTCAGTGAGATTTGCAGTATCTTTCAGGATATTTCTCTGAAAACTTGAGCTGTGGCCACAACTCTTTCATAGAATCGTTTGCTTGCTTGAGTTATGTAAACAATAAATAAATAAATAGTTATAAGGATAATAACCAGCAATAATAATACCTATTACCTAACGAGCAAAGAGGAGGCAGTCTTTCCTAGAGTGTGAAGCAGCTAGTCCGCAAGATTGCAGAAAACTATATGTTTAGCTTTCCAAAATATAACTCTTAGAGTCAGGTTTTGGCAGGTTACATCAAATGCAAGGTTTCTATACAATTGGAATTATTCTGGAATAATTATTCCCAATTAATTCCATGTGTGGATGCTCTTATTCCAGAACAGGGAACTCTTATTCCATACATTGAGTTAATCAGGAATAGTTCATCTGTTTTATATTCACACACTATTTTATTCTGGGTTAATTTTCCTACATAGGCAAGCCCACAGTTTTAAAGATTTGCTGGCTATTTAGGTTTTACCATATGTACATATTTTGGTCATGTACTGTTTTCTGAAATCACACTTGGTGCAATTATGTATTGCTAGCTGCCGTTTTGCACTTCCCTAATGAATTTCCATAAAGGTATGCTTATATATGAAGTGATGGCACAATTCAAAATGAAATGGTCTCTGACTAAAAAATGAGAAGAGCAACACTGCTAGCTTGATTGCAGAAAACAAAGGTACTTCGAACTTTGGCTTTTATTGTTGTATCCAATCCATTATATTTTAATTTTTAAATTGGAGACAGATACAAGTTTTTGGCACTTGAGCAGTGAATGTGTACAGTTGCTGATATTTTTAGAGTGAAGATACACCATTCTACACATAGACTGATCACTATGAATAGATAGATAGGTGGATTAGTTGGTTTTAGAAAACTCTTACCACATTTCCTCTTTGTTATCATTGACACCCAGAATTAAAGCGTTACATGCTAAGACTCTGAAGGAATGGCAAGTATCACACCCATTGATTAACACCTTGAAATAGGTTGTTCATAATGAGGTGTTAGAGACCTGACCCTGGGCCGCAGAACATCACAAGACTCACAGTAACACTGCAAGAGCTCGTAGCTCTAGTATTGAGAGGGTTGGGCGGAGGGACGCAATGCTTCCTGTGAAAATGGGGTGGCCAAGGAGAAGGGGTTTCTTGGCCCTCTCTGAAGACATCAGATCCTGAGTTCTTGAGCCCATGTACACAGTCACCTACCAGCCCTGGGCACTTCAAAGGATTAGGACAGAGTCATATTGATAGTAGGAGCAGGCAGAGTTGAAAGACAAGGAGAAGTAGAAAGCTTCTTCCTCTCTCTTCCTCTGTCTGGTTTCTCCTGTGTAGTATGATGAATAGAACTGGGGAAATAGTGTCAGGTTTCAGGAGGGACTTAGTTTGGTGTGGAAAGAGGAATCAATCATCAATCATCTCATGTAATACAGTTTTATTTCCTGCCTGGTACATCACTTATTGTCAATGAAACAGCCTGTGTCCTTCTACATGTAGCCATTACGTACTCGCTCCTTTTAGACCACAGTGTTCTTGCTCATGCTGAGTAGTAACTTATGTCCAAATGCACAAGAGGAGTTAGGCATCTAGAAAATCATAGCAATACTCAGATCCTAAGTTAGGTGCCTGAGCTCCCACATAATGAATGAGGAAAGAGGTGTACTGTAGACTGCAGTTCACAAAAGCCAGCATCGTAGGTGGGGAGCTGCCTACGCTAGACCATGGTAGATGTGGATGAAAGGGCATCTCTCTCTTTCTCTCTCTTCCCTTAATGGGTCATTTGGAGATGGAGGAAGAGAGAATGACTCTACCACCTGGTAGTTAGAGTACTCACCTGGGTGATGGGAGAACTAGGATCCAGTCCACCTATTCCACTGGCTTTTTAATTAGCTATGCAGAGTGCAACAGCTTTAACAGGAAAAACTGAGTGAGCCACATATGAGAATATCCCACATTCCAGTGGCTAGAGAGGTCACCTGAGAGGTGGCATATTCCTGCTCAAATCTCCCTTATCCCAGGTGAGTGCCCTGCCCAATGGGCTAAAAGTTATAAGGGAAGTCATCATCTTCTTCCCTTGGTTCACGGAGCACCTACCAGAGCCCCACACATGACTTAGGGGGCTGAACGCCTGTCTTCCCTAAGTTTGTGACTCAATCTTAGGTGGAAGATAGGCATCCGGACAGCAGTGCTCATTTTGGGAAGCAAAAACATGGGCATGTAGGGAACATTTACTGTGAAAACGTAGCTGCTCGATGCACTGAGCTGCCTACAGGGTTCAGTGGAATTTTTGTGCATCATCGTGGCCCCTTAATTGTACTAATTCCTTTTGTGCATTCAGGCCTTTCTTCTCGAAGAGTTCCACTGATTTCAGGAGGAACCCTCATGAAGTAGGAAGCTACTCATCATGGGTAAGGTTACCCTGATGGGACCCTGACAATGCAAATATAGAAATAGCTATGAAATTTAAGATGAGTCCAAGGCCCTTTATAACAAGGGATACAGATCCTTTTTTGAGATCCCATTGAAGAGCCTTATTTATTAAGAAAGCAGAAGGATTGATACTCGACTACCAGTGAATATGCGGCACAATACAAGAAATACAGTCAACCTTAAATGTCAAAAATGTTTCTCCTTTTCAAGCACAGGCAAGATTGCTAAGAATTTATTACCAGCCTGCAACACTCCTGTTTCAGAGGACAGTGGAATGCACAGACCAATGCAGATAAATGGGCTCAGAGGAAAAAAAATGTCTTTCCGAAACATTGTCAATAAGGAACATAACTTGAAATGACAGCTGGGCTTAAAACAAATTATCCCTGAATATTTTATCCACAAAACGTATATGCACTTCCAAATAGTTTTGTGTAACAGATAAGCAAAGAACAGGAAAAAGCATGTCAATCATAGTTTATTAGAAACTGAAATTAATCAAATACATTAAGAGCATTAAAGTTTCTACTAGCAGCCTCTACCAAGAACAAGACCCCACTGAGCTCGGTGTTGTGCATACACATAATAAGAGAAAGCCCACGTGAAGTGGGAGATGAAACAGGGGTTAAGTGACTTGCCCAGGGTCACCCAGGAGTTCAGTGGTAGAGCCAGGAATGGAACCCAGGTGTCTTAAGTCTCAAGCTTGAGCACAATCCTCTGGACTGTGCTACATTTAATAACAATTATATTTAAAGACTCTGCTGTTGTTCATCTACTGGCACATTTTACACATCGATTATAGGAGAGCAAAAAAAAGCCCACCAGGCTCTTCTTTCATAGCCTCACAAAACATACACTTTTATAGCATAGGCAGACCAAAGTAGGTCTTCTGACCTTTACATCTCTCTCTCTCTCTCTGCTTAACTGGATCTCATTAATAAGCTCATGACCAGGATGCTAGGGTGAAGTTCACACAAGTCCTATGCAGCACTTAACACCCACTTAAACCCTGAGAATAAGTGGCCTTCTTCTGGCCCTCTGTGCACTGAGGACAACTTCACCAGCTGCTGCACTGAGTGGGTGCACATAGTTGGGCTGATTTTTTATTATCCAGGAACATAAGAACATCAGAACAATCATAGTGGGTCAGAGCGGTAGTCCACCTAGTCCAATATCCTATCTTTTGACAGCAGCCAGTGCCAGATGTTTCAGCCTAGTCCACACCAGAATATTAGGTTGCTTTAACTATGTCAGTCGTGGGTGTGAAAAATCTACACCCCAAATGGCTTTGTTAAACTGACTTAAGCCCCTGTGTATACCGTGCTAGGACAATGGAAGAATTCTTCTGTCAGCCTTGCTACTGCCTCTTGGGAAGGTGGATTACCTACACTGATGGGAGAATCCTTCCCATTGGTGTAAATAGCATCTATGTTCAAGTGTTACAGAGGCACGGCACCCCGGTAGTGTTATAAGTATAGACAAGCTCTTCAGCGGGAAAGAACAAAATATTGAGTGATCCATCTCCTGTCGTCCAGACCCAGTTTCTGGCAATTGGAAGTTTAGGGACACCTGGAACATGGGGTTGCATCCTTGCCCATCTTGGCTAATAGCCATTGATGGACCAATCCTCCAGGAACTTATCTAACTCTTTTTTTAACCCAGTTTTAATTTTGGCCATCACAATCTCCCCTAGCAACAAGTTCCACATGCTGACTGTGTGAAGAAATACTTTCTTGTGTTTGTTTTAACCCTGCTGTTTATTAATTTTATTGGGTGACTTCCAATATTATATCAAGGGGTAAATAACATTTCCTTATGTTTTCTCCATACCATTTATGATTGTATAGACCTCTAATATATCACCCCTTGGTAGTCTCTTTTCTAAGATGTACAGTCCCCGTATTTTTAATCTCTCTTCATTTGAAAGCAGTTCCATAGCCCTAATCTTTTTTGTTCATCTTCTCTGTACCTTTTCCGAGTCTAATATACCTCTTTTTGAGACAGGACAACCACAATTGCAAACAGTATTCTAGGTGTGGGCATGCCATGGGTTTATATAGTAGCATTACGATATTTTCTATTTTATTATCCATCTCTTTCCTAACATTCCTAACATTTTGTTAGCTTTTTTGACTGCCCACTGCACATTGAGCAGATTTTTTCAGAGAATTATCCACTATGACTCCGAGATCTTTCTTGAATGGTAAAAGCTAATTCAGATCCCATTATTCTGGGATTGAGTTTTTCAGTGTGCATTTCTTTGCATTTATAAACATTGAATTTCATTTGCCGTATCAGTTGCCCAGTATTGTGAGATCCTGTGACAGCACACACGCACCTCTCATGAATGCCTCCTGTTGGCCAGGTGTGATCCTGCACTCTTTCCTTTTCTTGGTGCCCCATATCAGCTGTTGCCCTCGTCAGGAGGGTCTTCCGTGGCTCAGCCCTCTGGCTAAGTCACACAGTCAAACACATGAACAAACTGCTTCTGTGGTTAAAGGTCCAAGAGGGTCTGTCCCTGTGCTCTTGTCATCTGCAGCCCTGTCTCTGGGCTCAGTTCTCAGCCACTTCTGGGCTAGCTTTAAGTCTGTCTCTGCCCTGGTATGCAGCAGTACTCCCAGGGCTTTCTCCCAGGAGACCTCTCACCGTCAGCAATTGTTTGCTGTCCCTTTAAGTCCTGCCCTTCACTTGGGCCTCTAGAGCAAGCCTTACCCCCTTTTCAGGACTTATTCCACCCTGCCAGTGGTTGGTGGAGGGACCTGGGCCCACCCACTTCTAGGTTCTTACCCAGGGACCCTACAAATAGCAGCTACATGCTGCTTCCTTTGTCTCTCTTGCGGCTGCTGTTCCCTGGGCCACTTCCCATGTAGCCCCCTCCTCATTACCCTTACTTGAGGGTTCTCTGTTCCCGGCTTGAGCAAGGTCTCTCCAAGGCCTCCTCACCTGGAGAGCTTTTTCTCCCTTCTGGTTCCAGCCAGCAATTGACCTGCTGAGGCCCTGCAGCTCTTTTTTAGCTGAGTGTATCGTGCTCTGATTGGCCTCTTCTCGGCAGCCTTTCTAAGCAGGCCTGGAGGACCCACCTTCACTGCCTTTTGGGGGGGAGGGTGTGGTAGGACCGCAAGGTCTCCAGCAGGGAGCTTCACAGGGCCCGGAACACCCACCACAAATCCCTTTATAACTGTTCGCACTCTGCTTTGGATTTAACTATTTTGTGTAATTTTGTATCATCTGCAGGCTTTGCCCCCTCACTGTTTACCCCTTTTCCGGATGATTTATGAATATGTTGAACAGCACAGGTCCCGCTACAGATCGTGGAGGGACCCCACTATTTACCTCTTTCCATTGTGAAAACTGACCATCTAGTCCTACCTTTTTGTTTCCTATATTTTAAACAATTACTGATTCATGAGAGGATCTTTCTTCTTCTCCTGTGATTTTGCTTACTTTGCTTAAGAGCCTTTGATGTGGGACCTTGCCAAAGCCTTTTCTGAAAGTCCAAGTAGACTACACCGACTGGATCACTTTGCGTGTTCCTAACAGAGGTGACAAAACTTCCATATTTATGTTAGGCATCCATTCAAGCATCTTCAGGAATGGCTTCATCCCCAGATCCGCTGCTTACTCTTCTGCTAGAGGACTCACAAAGTATTTAAAGGGATACTACCCAATTTGATAGGGGAATGAGAAAGAAAAATGGGGTTGGTTTCTGTGTCTGGAAAAAAGGTAGAAAATGCAAAATAAGGAATATTTAAATAACATTCAGTTGTCATTTGACAAACACACACAAGAGAAAGGATCGTGGTTGAAATCCACCCCTGTGCAGAGGGACAGTCCTAAGAATAGGCAGCCTCTGGGTCGTTTAAGCTATGCTTTGAGGACATCAGTGGGAGTGAAGTGAAGCTTAGGCCTTTCCTGTTGATGTATACAGCAGTGTCTTTTGCCCTTCTAAAGTAGGAAAAAGACTAGACCCCTTCATGTCTATGGCAAAACTCCCATTCACTTCAGTGGAGCCCAACTCTCACCCTACTCATTAAAGGGGATGTGCACATAATCTTTGGAAAGAGGAAAGAGTGCATCTGCCACCCAGAGTCCTCTAACCCCACTTCTCCCTAATGAACACCAAGATGATCACCAGAAATCTCCTTCATTGCTCTGACATGTCCCAGAGAACCCTGAAAATGAAGGCGGAAAGAGAAAGAACCTTAGAAGGCTACCTCAACATACATCCCGACAGGTCACCACAGTTGACCTCACTGGTACTTCCAACTCAGAAATAAAGAATATCTTTGCTAGATCCTTCTGTGACACGGGGTGTGACGGAGCTCACTACTCACCACTTCCTCATGGCTCATCCGGGGATTGGCTCACCCATGATCTTCCTTCAGTCTCAGACTCAGCCCACGGTCTCCGACTCACCCACCAGGACTCAAAGTAGCCTTCCTCTTTGTGACGTGGCCTTCCAGACAAGTCATGGTAGTCCTCCCCTTCCAGTGTCTGTCAAGGTCTCTCAGGAAGAGATGTCCTTCTGCCATTTCAGGCCATCCTCTATTTGCCCCTTGCCCATTGGTGGGTAAGGGAACCTAGGCCCACCCTCTGCTCCTGTTTCCAGCCCAGGGACCCTATGCTCCACCATTACGGTCTACTTATTCCCAGACCTGGTTGCTACTTTCCTGGGCACTGTCGTACTCCCTCCTTCTATCCTCTGGTACCTCTGGGTTTACTACGTGTCTGAGCTTCCTCTGCTCTCTGTGGCAACTTCCCCTTTTGGCTTCTTCACAGAGCCTGTAATTTCCAACACCCCTTCTCCCCCAGTGGGGTGGGGTGACTGCAGACTACTTCCCCAGGCAGCCTCCTTCTGTTCTTCACTTCCTAGCTTTATAAAAGCCCTGCCTGTTCCTGCCTAGGTGAGCGTCATCCTTAATTAAGCATTATTGATCCCTAACTCCTCTCCAGGTGCAGCCTATGCAGTTAATTGGCCCATAGGACTAGTGTGAGATGAACACACCATTAAACAGAGCTGATCGTTTTTTTTTGTCTCCCTAGCAGAACAATTGGAAAGCCAGTCAAACTTTAACTCACAGCCTTTGTGATATTTCCAGCTACCCTCTCTAAAGAGTTTTGTCACTTTCTCACTGTGATTTTTCTGATATATTTTATCTTCAATACTAATTCCTATGGGGGTTTAAAGCTACTTTTAATGATAGTTCATCATAGTCTGGATTCGAGATGGATGGTGCTGAAAGCAGAGCGTGTATCTGTGAGTGGTAGGTGGAAGATAGTTAGCTAGTCAAAGATGGAAAGAGATGCCAAGAGTTCAGTATGTGCTGCTGAAGATAATTTTCACTAGGCATTAGAGATGTGTGCAGAGGGAGTGCTGTCTACAGAGGCTCCTAAGAAGAAGGAGGAAGACTACCTACTCGAGCAGCTTTAGGTTGCGTTATCTGAGTAAAGGGAGAAAATTACAAAAAGATAGCATTCGAGATAGAGCCAAAAAGGTACAGAAACACTAAGGGCACTTCAGAGAATATATAGCACAGCAGGATATTCAGCAGCTCTTCGCTCAATCATACGAGGCTGCAAACTGAAACTGGGTCACATCTCACATTAGCTAGAGCTGTCTCAATTTGATAATGCACCATACCTGTGATGGCTCAGAAAAGGCCCCCACTAGAATCATGACTGCTTTAAGGTCATTCGGTTACCAGGTGGATGGATGTGATATAAACACGCAAATACAGAGGGTCCAGTCCCCATATGTAGCACAAGTGTGCTTCACCCAAGACCCAACGGACCAGTGGTTTAATGCAAGTAGTTCTACACCCACTGTGCACTCCCCCAGGACTTGGGTGGGTGGTGAGACTGGGTCAGCTCCTGGCACAAGTTACATCAGCCTCAGGGTACTTGCCCTACCCTCCTTCCTCCACTGTGGGCTGTTTTATGGCTCCTTTCTACAACAATAGTGTCACAAAGCATGTGTATTGCGGGCCAGGTTTGCCCAGTAGAAGGAGCAAAAAGAAAAAAGATAAACATATTTTTAAATTCTGCTATTAGCTAATGGCATTGGAGGGCCTGATCTACATGGTTCAGTTCTCTAAGTGGCAGCATGGTTTAACTTTAACTTCTTGGTTTAACTGTAGCATAACTTTAAGTTAAAGACGTATGGGTTGGATGAATGGACTATAAATTGGATAGAAAGCTGCCTAATCATCTGGCTCAATGGGTAGTGATCAATGGCTCGAAGTCTAGTTGGCAGCTGGTATCAAGCGGAGTGCCCCACGGGTCGGTTCTGGGGTTGGTTTTGTTCAACATCTTCATTAATGATCTGGAGGAAGGAGTGGATTGCACCCTCTGCAAGTTTGCAGATGACACTAAGCTGGGAGGAGTTTTAGATATGCTGGAGGGTAAGGTAAGATACAGAGTGACCTAGACAAATTGGAGCATTGGACCAAAAGAAACCTGATGAGGTTCAACAAGGACATGGGTAGAGTCCTGCACTTAGGAGGGAAGAATTCTATGCACTGCTACAGACTGGCTAGCCAGCAGTTCTGCAGAGAAGGACATGGGGGTTACAGTGGAAAAGCAACTGGATATGAGTCAACAGTGTGTCCTTATTGCCAAGAAGGCTAACAGCATATTTGGCTGCATTAGTAGCAGCATTGCCAGCAGATCGAGGGAAATGATTATTCCCTTCTATTTGGCACTGGTGAGGTCACATTTGGAGTATTGTGTTCAGCAGAGTGCAACAAAAATTATTAGGGGGCTGAAGCACATGACTTATGAAGAGAGGCAGAGGGAACTGGGGGCTTGTTTAGTCTGCAGAAGAGAAATGTGAGGGGGAATTTCATAGCCGCCTTCAACTACCTGTAGGGGGGTTCTAGAGAGGCTGGAGCTAGGCTATTTTAGGTGTTGGCAGATGACAGAACAAGGAGCAATGGTCTCAAGTTGCAGTGGGGGAGGTCTAGGTTGGATATTAGGAAAAATCTTTTCACTAGGAGGGTGGTGAAGCCCTGGAATGGGTTACCTAGGGAGGTGGTGGAATCTCCATCCTTAGAAGTTTTTAAGGTGCAGTTTGACCAATTGCCAGCTGGGATGGTTTAGTTGGGGTTGGTCCTTGTTTGGGCAGGGGGTTGGACTAGATGACATCCTGAGGTCCCTTCCAATCTTAATTTTCTATAATGCTATGGTAAAGCTAGCAGGGAGCTTGCAAGTAGCTAGTATTAGTCCCAGTAGTGGTGGCTATGCCAGCATGGTCTAATAGCAGCTAATTTTCTTCCCCTTTGGTGTCATATTGAATCCAAGGGCCTCGTTTCATTTTCGTTATGCTTTATTTAAAAGCTCAATGGGCTGTGCACATTAGTGGTCTTAATCCTTCATGGAGCTAGTGCAAATTGACATTTTCCACATCCCGGAGTGAGACAAAGACTAATTAAAAGACTCATACTGCTCTATTATCCCCCTTCCTGAGGTTTTTTTTTTTTTTTTGCCCATTCCCATGAATTTTAGACAATTTTAAAAGAATGCTGTTTTCGAATATGAATAAATCCTAGTGTCCCACTCCTGAACAGGAGAGACATGCATGTCTTTCAGACACATGCCCAAATGTCCTACCTGAAGCCAAGAGGCTAGGAAAGCTCACGAAAGGGCCAGTTCTTTGGTGATTCTCTATCAGACTCATGGGGTTCGGATAAAATACAGATAAGCATCCAAGCTTCTAACTTTCTAAGTAAAGTGAGTATAAATCTTCTAAGGATAAAGAATGTATGAATGTAATTGTAAATAAAGCTGGATGCTTGTGTCCAAATGCTCTCTTACCCCACCCAGTCTCTCATTGCCTGATCATAGAATGTTATTTTCTAGTAATGTTATTGAATGTGTACTATTGTAATGTTACTCCATACATATGTATAAAGAATCTGGGGGTTACATGGTAATAGATTTGGCTTTATATTATAACATTGCATTAGGGATCTATACATATGTATGAAGAGTCCTCTCTCTCTCTCTCCTTCCTGCATGTTGTAACATTGTATGTCTGCTACGCTATATGCAATGCACACTAAGTATTCACATATAACATTATGTTATAAGTGCTAAGGAAATGTTATATTGTGTTATGAATATTACATTGCATCTTTATGTTACAATTAATGTTACATTGCATTATGGTACATAATGTGTTCTATATTGTCTCGTGTGATCTATGACATTTTTTACATTATGTAGATTTTTCATTTAGGAATCCAGTTGTATTAGAATTAGCATTTAATACAGAGACAATTTTTTTCAAAGAAATTACTGTCAGAGTGTCAGTCCTTCCAGCGGAAGATTGTATTCATGTCTTCCCAAGGGTAAACTGAGGCAGGCAGTTCTGGGGAGTTTCCAATGATTTAAAGAGAAACCCCTGGTAAACTCTGGCAAGTCCTGTAGGGTGAGCCACCTCCTGTTACCTGCTTATAGAGACAAGACTTGTGATTGATTCATTAGTATACCTAAGTTACTATAGGGTGGTTCTTGGGTCCAAATTTTGGGGTAACCCCACATCTCGTTCTGCAAAGTGGACCAATGTTAGCAGGTAATGCTCCAAGTGGAGAGAAACAGGATTGAACATGCTGCACCCATCTAAGTTGCAACTTCATATCATGCCCAGTGTGGGCCACAACTTCAGCCTTCTAATGCTGTTTATAAGATGCATTGTTGTTATTGTGAATCAGCTGATAAAGAAACCACAAATGGAAATTAGCTTGAGAACCAAAACACTGGATCCAAACACCTTCAGCTCTGGGGAGTGTTTATAAGATGCATTGTTGTTATTGTGAATCAGCTGATAAAGAAACCACAAATGGAAATTAGCTTGAGAACCAAAACACTGGATCCAAACACCTTCAGCTCTGGGGAGTGTTTGAAATCCCATCTTAAATCCTAGTTAGACTTTTGCATAGGGCCCTTTTCTCTGGAAGGGACCAAACTAATCATCCATAAACATTGGGGCTTTGGAACCCAAGTGGAGAATCCAATTGGAAGCATTGGGGCATTGGATCCAGATCCAAATGTGGTGGTATAGAAGATCTCCTGTTGTGGGTGGCACCGGTGGCTCTCTTTCATTGTCAATCTGCAAGGGAGGCCACACTTCCCAGCACCTATGCCCTGTGGGAGTCTAAAACAAAGGGGCTGCCTCCGGCCCTTAGTAGGGTGAGCCTTGGTTTCAGGTCCTACTCCTCAGAGGTAACAGTCTCTAGCCCTTTAATAGGGTGAGTATGCAGGTCAGGGTCCAGACCCTTAGGTGGGGCAGGCCAGCAAAAGGGAATAGTCTCGAGCCCTATGTAGGGCAGGTGGGCAGTCCCGAAGCCCTGGCCCTTAGGCAGTGTGGGTGTCACCACGGGCACAGTCTCCAACACTCACAGGGCCAGCAAACAGTCTACGACCCGGCCATCAGGAGGATTGGCAGGCAGCAGAAAAAAGCTTTCAGCCCTCAGCCAGGTGAGGCAATGGTCTCAAGTCTAGCCCCTGGCGGGGCAGGTTGGCAATGGGGAAAGCAGTCTCTAGCCCCAGTGGGGCAAGGAAATGGTCCAAAGCCCTGGACCTGAGGCAGGGTGGGGAAAGCAGAAGGGAAGCAGTCTCTAGCCCTCAGCAGGGTGAGTAGCTAGTTCCACACCCAGCCCTTTGGCAGGGCGCGGCAGGCAGCAGGGGACAGGCTCTGGCCCTCCGTCTCCACTGCGTGCCATCCCAGGGCCTGGCAGTGACAAGGTGTCCCATTACTGGGTCAGCAGGGCTCCGGCCAAAACACGCTGCCTCAGAGCAAGCGCAAGCTTAGCCAGGCTGTAGTTGGCTCCCTGGGCTATTTCCTCCCATCCTCTCCCTAGTGTACCTGGTCTCCTGAGCCATACCCCGGTTCCACAGGGTCCCTTGGCTTCATCGCTTGACAGCAGGTCTGGGAACTGTTCTGAGTCATATGCGGAGGGCAGCTCTTCTAGGTCACAGGGTCCGTGGGTCCACTTTGGCTCACCAGGGGTTGGCAGCCCGGGTAGCTCCTCCATGTCCTCAGGGCTCCAGGCAGTAGGCAGCCTCTCCTCCGTAGAGTGGATGGGTGCAGCCCTAGGTTCAGGCCATAAGGGAGAGGTGTTCTCTCTCAGCCACTGGGCTCTGACTGAGCAGGCAAGCCTGGCTTTTATACTCCAAGGTCCGCCTACCTGCTTCCGGTCAAGTGGTGTACTCCTGGGTTCCAATCCCCGGAGGGAGGGGGGTTGGCCTTCTCTCGGTGTCAATCTTTGAGGGAGACCACACCTCCCAGCTCCAGGTGGCTTTATTCCTTCTCTAATTGTAACTATAGTTTAATAGAAATTACAAACCTGCAAAAGATTATGAAAATCAACTGAAAAACATGTTCACATTTTGTTTGTAAATGGTTATGTAATGAAAAATGGGTCCTGATAATCATTTTTTCTTTAATTCTTCCTGTCCTACCATATTTGGCTTTTGATCACATGAGTGGCCTGTCATCTAGGAGTGTTACTACACTGTGAAGTTATTAAAAAGCTAGAAATATTATAATTAGTTGAGAATAGAGGATGGAAGATGTAATTTTGATCACACATACATTCTGCTTGTTGTAAAACTACACGCCGAACTAGCTTGAATAATATAATTATCCAAGATTTGCAGTCATGTAATTATCCTCTCTTGACGAAAGTCAATTTATACGTCAATTTGTAGCATTTGAAAAAGTGTGTTAAAACAAATTGTTTTATTAAAAAAAATTCACCACAATAAGAAAGTCAAGACTAAGGCAAGGAAAATGAACTCAATTGTTTTTCATTTTCTCTTCCTCTGTGTCCCAAAAAACATCTTCCTATTAGTCTGCTGGCTAAATCTTAGACGGAGAATGTAAAATTCACCCCTATGGAGAGGGCTAGGGTTTGGGTACAGGACTTTCTATTCTGTTTTATTCTTTACTATTCAGGTTCCTATAACTCCCTCATCACCATAGTATCCTAAAGCGCCTTCCAGAAGTGCATTAAGCAACATCATTACTGTTTGCAACGTGAGATTCTCCCCCATTTTCTCTCCACTGGAATATTATGTGAGCGTATTTGTTAATTTAATTAAGTTATGTCTGCTGTGTATGTGTGTTTATTTCTGAAGGCAAGGTCAGGTCACGCATCTTGCTCTTGGAATGGAACGTGTTGATGTTTGAGGTGGTTCTAAGGTCCTGTGAGCCTTTGTTACACAGCCTTGGACTGGTCCTGTGAGAAACTTGTATCCGTCATAAGCTCCTGACTGCTCAGAGAGCAAACACCACAGCCATGACTGTTTGGAGGTTCAGCTCCAGGCTTAAGTGAGAATTAATTGGTGTATTGGTTCTGTGCATAGAATTTCAGCCAGGGATTAACTGAAAAAGATAGGGACCATTACAAAAGTGTTCTCTTCCCATGTATTATAGTAAAATTCTTTGTATGTGTATTGCAGGAGGTTAGGAGTGAGCTGGGGGCATGGGTGCAAAGGACTTAAACTGAAAGCAACTTTGTGGCATTGTAAATTTATGCATATGGCATCTTCCATTGTTTTATGTCTTCCAGCAGCAAACTACCCTTAAAAATGCCACCCACCTTCCCCAACAGGTGGGGGAACTTGATGGGGCCAGAGGTCAAAGGAGGCAGTCCCAGCAGCAAAGGAGGAAGACACTTGCTGAGGGACACCATGTAGTTCTTCCCTCCCTTGAAGTCTCTGGCATCGTTTGGCCAGTTGGTAGGAAGAGGGTTGATAGGCTAGAATTCCCCAGCTCCTAGGATTTATCCTGGAATGGGAGCCATGTGGAGCCTCTTTCAGCTCCATTCTAGCAGTCCCACCTTGTGCTAGGATCAGGAATCTGGCCTGACAGATTGCCCGTTTAGCCGTTAGGAAGGCATATTTTCTGTCATAGGACCAAGGACCTTTTCTCTTTCATTACTGCACCTTTAGACCACAGTGGGTTATGTACGAATGTACTTGGTACTTAACTGAGGTAGCTGGTGGAGTCACTAATTTGTCACAACTTTCCAATGCTGTTAAAAGGATAAAATGAACATGTCCCAGAGGTAGAAGACCTGGGATTTTGGTCATGGACTTGGGCTCATGGGATACAGTCAGACCTTGCGGCCTTCACGGGCTAAAGTCCCTATCCTTCTGCACCTTCTATTCCCCTTGCAGCGAGGGTGGCTGTAGAACTGAGAAGATTGAGCAGCGTCCTTGAGGATAAGCTGAGAAGAGCCTACTCGGAATAATGGGTTACATGGTAGGAGCCCTGCAATCCCGCACTGGAACCAACTAAGTACGTGGTATAGGACAGTATGGGTGATGGGCAGGTAGTACGTCTCCCCATTGTTAAAATGTAATAAAAGTTGTGGCTTGCCACTTAAAATCTATCCGTGAGTCTGTCCTCATGTCACTGTTGAGTCCAGAGCAAATCCCAGCCTCTCCTGACCTGTAGTCTCATCTTCTTGGAGAGAGAGCCTGACATGTTGTGCACACCCTCCAGCATTTAAACTGGTAATCCCTTTGAAACTAGTTTCAGGTCACTGTGGATTTACCTGTTTGTGTAAATTTTAGAGCTGAGTATGAAGAACAGAAGAGCAATGTCATACGGGTGCTGCTGCTGTGAATAAAGATGGCATGGCCAAGAACAACACTGGTAAAATTAAAAGCAGTACTATTAATCAGCTGACCTGCCTGTTAATAATTGCAAGTCACTTGTGAACTGGATAATCTAAGCAATTATTAAAGCATGAATGTGAATTTAGCTAATGCCTTCATCCTACACATCATTATCTTAGACACAATCACCCTTTGGTCCTTGAACGTCTTTTTCATCTAAGTGCAGAAACTCTCAGTATTTGGATTATTTTAATGAATGCAAGACAACGTAAGGTTTTCAGGCAATACTGAGCTTCTGTTTTCAGTCATTCCTTGCTTAGGTTTAGGAATTTTTATATTCTTTTTCAATGCTTAGCCAAACAGCCAGTCACAGTCATTGTTCGTCATTTGGTCCTTTCCTGTGCGGCTGCAAGGGCTTGATGGGCCAAGTGTCCAACATTGGAACAGACTTCATGCACCCTTGTAATTGTGGATCTTCCTCTGGGCCACCTCCAGTTCTCAATTGGTGGAATTTTATCCCAGATGTTACAAGCAACATGGAGAATGGCATTCGCTGGAACTTCTTGTGGTATTTTCACAACATGTCTGAAAAGCATAAGATGCCATTTGTGGACAATGGCCCCAAGTAGTCTATAGACCAAAGCATCCGTAAACATCTGCTTTACAAATGAAGTTATTTCATTTTATGCTCAATGTATGCTGTTGGCATTTTGTGTGGAAAGCCTCCAGCATTGCCACGTCTGAGTGGCGTACTCTCCATGTTTAAAACCATAAAACAGTATGGAGAGGATACAGCTCAAATAGATGCTGGACTGAGATGCTGTTGACTCCGTATTTGTTGTAAATGACCCATGGCAGATGCTGAGATGCCAATCCAATGAAGAACGTCTGAGTGAGAGTTGGAGGAACTGGTGAGTTTAGAACCCAAAAAGCAAAAACTGGAGTCCACTTCAACAGTTTCATTATTCAAAGATATTGGAATCATGGGTGGATCAGATCCTACATTCTGCAGCTTTGTCTTTGACCACAAAACATGGAAGCCAACTTTACCTGACTTTTCCTACATTTGCTGTAGTGCCTTGTGAAACCTGTCCGGACTCTGTACTAGAATAACATCATTAGCATAGTCAACATCTGAGAACAAGAGATCACTGATCTTAATGCCTATGGACCAGACGGAATGCTGAATTATGAAATCCATTACCAGACAAAAGAATGAAGGAGCTAAGACACAGCCTTGCCTGACACCAGATACTGATTTAAAAGGTGCTGACATCCGATTCCCAAGACGTTCACAGGCAGTGGTTCCATTATGCAGCTCGTTAATCAAGTCCAGCAGAGTGGTTGGGGCACTTATGTCCTTTAATGCCTTCCATAGCACAACTCTGTCAACTGAATCAAACACGGCCTTGAGATCAACGTACACTATGTGCATGTGTTTCCTGAACTCACGGTGTATCTCTGACAACAAGCAGAGGGCCCAAATGGCGTTTAATGTGGACCTGTTCCTTTTAAAGATTGACTGTTGGGGGTGATGAGTCCAATGTAGCAGGGGCTCCAAATGCACCAGAAGAATAAATGCAAACAACTTCCCTAGCATGGACAACAAGGTGAACGGCCTGTAGCTCTTACATTTGCTGGGCAGTCCCATGCCGTATAAAGTGAGATCACAATACCATCCTTTCAGGTGGTTGGCAAGGTTTCAGTTCTCCACACCAGGTGAAAGATGGCCAGAAATGATTCTGCCACAGGGTCAATAGCACTTGACAGATGCCATCAGTGACAGCTGCACATCCAATTTTCAGTTTGCAGATGGAGGTGGAGGAGGCTTGGAATTACTTCAAGTCAAAGTAGCAGGAACTATCTGAAGCCTGCATCCCAAAGAAGGAGAAAAAAATCATAGGCTAGAGTTGTAGACCAAACTGGATGAGTAAGCATCTCAGACAGGTGATTAAGAGACAGCAGAAAGTCTACAAGGAGGGGAAGATGGAGGGGATCAGCAAGGAAAGCTACTTCTTGGAGGTCAGAACATGTAGCGATAAAGTGAAAAAGGGCAAAAGCCAAGTAGAGTTGGACCTTGCAAAGGAAATTAAAACCAACAGTAAAAAGTTCTACAGGAAGAAAACAAAGAAAGAAGTGGGACCACTAAGCACTAAAGATAAGGTGGAGGTTAAGGATAATCTAAGCCAAATATCTAAACAAATACTTTTCCTCTGTTTTTAATGAGGCGAATTATGAGCTTGGGTTTAGTGGTAGGGTGGCTAATGGGAAGGAGGATATGGAGGTAGAAATTACCACATCCGAGGTAGAAGTCAAACTTGAACAGTTTAATGAGACTAAATCGGGGTGGCCAGATAATCTCCATCCAAGAATATTAAAGGAATTAGCACCTGAAATTGCAAGTCCATTAGCATGGATTTTTAATGAATCTGTAAATTCAGGGGCTGTACAGTATGACTGGAGAATTGATAACATAGTTCCTATTTTTAAGAAAGGGAAAAAAGGTGATTTGAGTAAGTACAGGCCTGTTGGTTTGACCTCAGTAGTATGCAAGGTCTTGGAAAAATTATGTAGGTAAATTAGATCCACTGCATTCCCTTTGTCTAAAAAAGCTGTTTATCTTCTCAAAGAAGGAGGTCACATTGGTCTGGCACAATCTATCTTTTGTAAAACCATGTTGTATTTTATCCCAAATACCATTAACCTCGATGTCTTTAATTACTAGTTACATTGGAAAAGATGGGGATTAATATGAAAATTGAAAGGTGGATAAGGAACTGTTTAAAGGGGAGACTACAACGGGTCATACTGAAAGGTGAATTGTCAGGATGGTGGGAGGTTACTAATGGAGTTCCTCAGGGTTCGGACTTCGGACTTATCTTATTTACCTTCTTATTACTGACCTTGGCACAAAAAGTAGGAATGTGCTAATAAAATTTGTGGATGACACAAAGTTGGGAGGTATTACCAATACTGAAAAAGATAAGGATATCATATAGAAGACCTGGATGACTTTGTAAACTGAAGTAATAGAAACAGGATGAAATATAATAGTGGAAAGTGCAAGGTCATGCATTTAGGGACTAATAACAAGAATTTCTTCTATAAGCTGGGGATGCATCAGTTGGAATTGACAGAGGAAGAGAAGGTCCTGGGCGTATTAGTTGATCACAGGATGACTCTGAGCTGCCAAAGTGATGTGGCAGTGAAAAAAGCTAATGCGGTCCTTGGATGCATCAGAAGAGGTATTTCCAGTAGTGATAGGGAGGTGTTAGTACCGTTATACAAAGCGCTGGTGAGACCTCATCTGGAATACTGTGTGCAGTTCTGGACCCCATGTTTAAGAAAGATGAATTCAAAATGGAACAGGTGCAGAGAAGAGCTATTAGGATGATCCGAGGTATGGAAAACCTGCCTTATGAGAGGAGGCACAAAGAGCTTGGCTTGTTTAGACTAACCAAAAGGAGGTTGAGGGGAGATATGATTGCTCTTTATAAATACATCATAGGGATAAATACTAGGGAGAGAGAGGAATTATTTAAGTTTAGCACCAATGCAGACATGAGAACTGATGAATATAAACTGGCCATCAGGAAGTTTAGACTTAAAATTAGATGCAGGTTTCTAACCATCAGAGGAGCGAAGTTCTGGAAATGCCTTCCAAGGGGAGCAGTGAGGGCAAAAACCCCAGCTGACTTCAAAACTGAGCTTGGTAAATTTGTGGAGGGGATGGTATGATTGGACAGCCTAATTTGGCAATTGACTGATCTTTGACTAGTGGTCATAGATATGCCAATGACCTGTGATGGGATGTTAGATGGGGTGGATTCTGAGTTATTACAGAGAATTATTTCTTGGGTGTCTGGCTGGTGAGTCTTGCCCACATGCTCAGGGTTTAACTGATCACCATATTTGGGGTCAGGAAGGAATTTTCCCCCACGGCAGATTGGCAAAGGCTCTGGGGGTGTTTCGCCTTCCTCTGTAGCATGGGCACAGCTCGCTTGCTGGTGGATTCTCTGTACCTTAAAGCTTTAAACCATGATTTGAGGTCTTTAATAACTCAGTCATAGCTTAGAGGCTTATTACAGGAGTGGTTGGGTGAGGTTCTGTGGCCTGCATTGTGCAGGAGTTCAGACTAGATGATCATATTGGTCCCTTCTGACCTTTGAGTTTATAAGTCTATGAGAACTTGCTTACAAACTCAGACATAAAAATACAAAAGTGTCACAGCACACTATTACTGAAAAATTGCTTACTTTCTCATTTTTACCATATAATTATAAAATAAATCAAATGGAATATAAATATTGTACTTACATTTCAGTGCATAGTATATAGAGCAGTATAAACAAGTCACTGTACAAAATTTTAGTTTGCACTGACTTTGCTAGTGCTTTTTATGTAGCCTATTGTAAAACTAGGCAAATATCTAAATGAGTTGATGTACCGCTGTGTATCCCCAAGGTAGGGGTACACCGGGTTGAGAACCATTGCCCAAAACAATTTTCCCCCCACCCCACAGTTTTTCAGACTTGCCAGCAAACCAAAAAAAATCAGTTATTTGCAGATCTATACCAATCCCTGAGATTCTGATACTATTATTTGCTTTGAGTGGTATATTACAACAAACGTAGCCCAATTGATTTCAGCTGGGGTACTTGTGGAATAAGATGTGTTTTGATTTGATTTTTTATAGGGAGCCACAAAGCAGGCAATTTGGTTACACATCACTGCCTCGACACCCTGCTTGACTGTGTATTATTTCAGTATCATGGTGAAGAAAATCCTTGATGCTGCTCCAGTTGGCTACTATCAGGAGTCAGCTTTATATTCCCCATCAATCTTCATTTTTTATTTTCAAGCAAAGCAAAATGGTGAAGTGGTGTAACCCTGCGACCACGCCCACATGCAGTTGTAGTAAAGATACAGTATCATAAGAAATACAAGAAACCTAAGAACGGCCATACTTGGTCCATAATGGTCCATCTAGCCAAGTATCCTGTCTTCCAACAGTGGCCAGTGCCAGATGCTTCAAAGGCTATGAACAGAACAGGGGAATTATTGAGTGATCCATCACTTGTGGTCTGGTCCCATCTTCTGGCAGTCAGAGTCTTAGCCACCTTGGCTAATAGCTATTGATGGATCTATGCTCCATGAATTTATTTAATTCTTTTTTTAACCCAATTCTACTTTTGGCTTTCACAACATCTCCGGGCAATGAGTTCTTCAGGTTGACTGTACATTGTGTGAAGAAGTACTTCCTTTTGTTTTAAACCTATTCATTTCTTCAGATGACACCCTACTTCTTGTGTTATGAGAAGGGGTAAATAACACTTCATTATTCCCCTTCTCCACACCATTCATGATTTTATAGATATTTATCATATTTCCCCTTAGTCTTCTCTTTTCCAAGATGAACACTTGCCGTCTTTCTAATCTCTTCTGATATGGCAGCTGTTCCATATCCTTGATCAATTTTGTTGCCCTTCTCTTTACCTTTTCCAATTCCAATATACTTTTTTTGAGATGGGGAGATGAAAACTGCATACAGTGTTCTGGGGTGGGCATATTATGGATTTATATAGTGACATTATTATATTTACTGTTTTATTATCTATCCCCTTTCCTAATGGTTCCTAACATTCTGCTAGCTTTTTTACTGCCGCTGCAGATTGAGCAGATGTTTTCAGAGACCTATCCACAATGACTCCAAGATCTTATTCTTGAGTGGTAGTGTTTTGTATGTATAGTTTGGATTATGTTTTCCAATGTGCATTATATTGCATTTGTCAACAGTGAATCTCATCCATCATTTTGTTTCCCAGTCACCCAGTTTTGTGAGATACCCTGGTAACTCTTCATGATCTGCTTTAGACTTAACTACCTGGAGGAATTTTCTATCATCTACAAATTTGGCCACCTTTCTGTTTACCCCTTTCTCTAGATCATTTATAAATATGTTGAACGGCACTGTCCCAGTATAGAACCCTGGGGGACCCCATTATTTACCTGGCTCCATTGTGAAAACTGACCCTTTATTCCTATCTTTTGTTTCCTATCTTTTAATCTGTTACTGATCTATGAGAGGATCTTATCCCATCACTGCTTACTTTGCTTAAGATCCATTGGTGTGGGACCTTGCCAAAGGCTTTCTGAAAGTCCAAATACAGTATATCAACTGACTAACCTGTGTCCACATATTTTTTGCCCCCTCAGAGTATTTTAATATACTGGAGAGGCATGATTTCCTTTTACAAAAGGTATGTTGACTCTTCCCCAATAAATTGTGTGCAGCTGTGTATCTGATAATTATGTTCTTTACTATAGTTTCAACCAGTTTACCTGATACTGAAGTTAGGCTTTCTGCCCAGTAATTGCAGGATCACCCTGGCAAGTACCCTTTTTTAAAAAATTGACATTATATTAGCTATCCTCCAGTTATGCGGTATAAAGGCTGGTTGAAGTGATAGGTTACATGCCAAAGATACTCTTGGGTGAACACCATCTCATCTTGGTGACTTATTAGTGTTTAATTTATGAATTTGTTCCCAAACCTCCTTTAATGATCCCTCAGTCTGGGACAGTTCCTCATAATTGTCACCTAATAATAATGGTTTGCTGTGGGAATCTCCTCACATCCTGCTCAATGAAGACCAAAGTAAATAATTCCTTTAGATTCTCAGCTATGGCCTTGTCTTCCCTGAGTGCTCCTTTAACATCTCAATTGTCCAGGGACCCCACAGATAGTTTGACAGACTTCCGGCTTCTAATATACTTACTTTATTATTATTATTATTAATAATAATAATAATCATTGGTAGTTATCTTATCTTGCTTGTTATTTTGTTACATTCCTTGGAAGATACCTTCAGCTGCTTACCTGATTTAAGTTACTGACATATCCCTGGCCTTCAGGCTATGGTTTGTTATGAAGGCTGTTGTCAGCTGTTGGCTACCTGTGTGTTCTCCTAGTGTGTATGTTCTCCCTGCTCTGCAGATAACCAAGACACCAAACCACAACTGGATTATCCAATAAGCCCACAGGTCCCTTTCAGCAATGAAGGCACCAGGCCAGGTTTATTGTCAAACGAACACAGTAAAAGGCGCCCTGTATGTGCGACAATTACGCTTAATACATGTATGCCCCTGACAATGGACCAGCTCAGTAAACAGCAGAACTTTCCACTCCTCACTCACTCAGCCAGACAAAGACACTGCCTTTGAGACACTCCTTTACATACTGATACACGTAAGTTGTGTGTTGCCCCTCTGACATGTGTAGTTCCCAGCCTCTGACGTGGTAAAATGCCACCTTTTACCTTGTACCGGATGGTTTGGCCAAAACATCCCTATCCATCATATTGTCATTCTGAGGGGTCAGCAAACCCTCATTATCTCTGGGCCCTTGAGATGTTCTGGTACCTTTCTGGAATGTGCTTATGTGAGTGTTCTTCATCTCATTCTCCTTTAGGAATGTGTGCATCAGCTCTCTTGCCAGTTACTGTGAGCCTGCCAGCGTTCACAGCAGGACATCTGCTCCCTTTGCTTTATAATAGACTTGACCGTTACTTCAGCTCAGGCCTCATATCTGGCCTGCTATACTAGGCCTCATGTCTCAGGCTCTCACTTTCTACTACAAAGGTCATCAAACAGTAACAATATCATCAACAACACAAGGGAACCAAATGAAATCCATTGCCTGTTTGGGTTTTTCCCTTGGGATGTCCTGTGCTACTCTGTAGGTTTCCTGTAGAGGTGGTAAAAACCTCAAAATCTCCATTATATGGAAAATCCTGACATTCTGAAATTTGGTTTCGTTCAGACCCAAAAATAAAAAAAACGTCAAAATGTTCTGCTAAATGAGTTTATGGACACATTTTGTTTTGACAATATCTAAATGTTTTGTTATGATGTTGATTTGTTTTCGGATTGTATATTACAATGTATAATATAAATTCAATTCAATTCCAAAACAGAGTAATTTCAAAATGAAAAATCAAACCAGACTGTTTTGACTTTACCAAAATGCTTCTTTCCCAATTTCTTTGCCAAAACAAAATGATATCGAAATTGACATGTTCTTGCAAAAAGTTTTGATGACGATGAAATAGCATTTTCTGAAGGAAAAATGTTCTGCTTGAAAAATGTGGACCAGTTCCAGTTACATGTGTGTGCATGCATGCATGCGTGCATGTAAGGGGGCTATCATATTCGTATGAAACCATATATAAAAAAGGCAAGATTTTGGATTTTCAGACATCAACACTATGCTGTTGCCTCTGTCCATCTCTTAAATTATGCTTATAATTAATAAGACCATGTGACTGCCTAGCTCTCAGCTTCTCCACCAGACAACACCAGTACAGTGTGTTTTATAGGCAGTTAAGTTCATGCTTAATTTAACTGCACTATGTTACAAAGAGCACTTAGATACTATCATGCGAAGCACCTCATGCTTGATCCTGCGATTCTTCTGCATGCATGATGCTTTATGAAGTCAGTAAGACTTCTGTGTGCAGAATGTCCTCTCTCTCAAACACCTTTGCCCTGTTTCCCCTAGGGCCCTTTTGTATGGGAAAACTCCCTGTCAAAACCTGTAAAGCTATTGCTCTATAAAACCAAAGCTACCTCTGCTGCGAAGCCTTGAAAGCACTGTCAGCTAGCAATGGATTGAAGGATGGCATAGCATTTTACTGTCATCTACTCCACCACCACACCACACCCTTTTGTCAGTTTCTCTCAGTTGTGGTGTCTTGTTCTCGGTTAGAAGGTGAGCCATCTGGTGAATAGCCCATCTTTTTATTTTTTGGATATACGGCACTTAGCACAATGGAGCCCCAATCCTGATTAGGCCTCTAGGTGTTACTGTAGCATAAATAATTATTAGCAATAAGAAATAACAACTGTAAAGGAACAGGTTTTAAGAAACATCACCAACACAAAACTCATATTGGAAGAAATGGACTTCCCATGTACAAAGAACATACATGCACTGAAAAGGAAAGCTTTCTAAAAACAAATGTTCTCCTCTCCCCACCCCCATTTGTGCTATTTGTTTGGTTATTACACTTCATGCACAGTGCTGTTCAGATTTTCAGGTGTATGTGCCTGCCTTTGTATGTGCCAATGCAGAGCAAAGCCCACTACTGACATGTCTGTTCAGTCTTGCTTTCTGGGTCGATTAAGAATAAAAAGATGTTGCAATTTAACAGTGCAGGGTTAAACATTCGTCCAAAGAACCTGCTTTCACAAAAATTAAAACAAACACATCTTGAAAGTGTTCCTCTCTAAAAAAAAGCTTCTGGTTCTTTTAAAGCTAGTTAACCCTTCCCCCCTTCTTTGCCCTAACCAGATGTTGGTAGGTTTAGGACAGGATGGAGGAGAGAAAACCTGATCTCTGCATTCTAAAATGTTTAATATAAAGATTTAAATATGGCTGTCCTTCTGAGTACAAATAGTTTAATTGGGTCAATGGGTAGTTAGGAGAAGGTGAACTGAAGAGACAGTGTGCTCTAGTGACTCGGGCACTGGACTCTGTATCAGGAGAGCTGGGTTTGATTCTGGGCTCTTTTGCTAATCTGGTATGTTCCTTGAATCACTATACCTGCTATGCCTCTATTTCTCCTCCCACCCTTTCTCTGTCTTGTCTATTTACATTGTAAGCTCTTAAGGTCAGAGGCAGTCTCTTATTGTACGTATGTAAAGAATGTAGCATAATGGGGCCCTGATCTCAACCCCAGGCACTCATGTAATATAAATTATAGTAATAAAGTTAATATAGGGTTGGGTGCATGGGGAATTCAGGGCTGGGTCTAAGTGTGTTCCTTTCTTTCTCAGGTCATGCTGCAATATTAATAAAGTATATCTGACAGAAAGATCTACTGGAGACATAGGTACAATGTAACCTTCACATTCACTGGCTCTTAGCAACAGAATGCATGATTTAGCAAGACAACAATGCCCATATCTTTTTTTATGACTGATATGAGCCTCATGATGGATAGGTCTAGTTTGTTAATGATTTCTGGTGGCTGAAGTAACATGTTAAAACATGCAGGACCAGGGTTGTCCCTATTCTTTAAAGAAAAAAAAAAGCCATTAGTTGTTTTCTTTATGATTTGCAAAGGATTACGCCATTTACCATTACAAAAGAAAATAGTTTTTGTGTGTGAGTAATTTATTGACCCAGGACAGCTCAGCTAAGATGCAGCAGCTGGTTGTTCAATGAAGTCTTGCATTTTACCCAATTTTCCAGCTGGGTTGACTAGAAAATATAAATTGAAACTTGATAAATACCAACCTCTGTTTCTATGTCTGAGAAATTAATTTCCCAACTCCATAGTAAGATTGCATAGTGATCAAACACACACAAACAGCAAAAATAATATTGGTTCACTGTATTATACTGGCAGCAAAGAGCTTTCACCTCTAACTGTTCTGCCTAGGATTCCATCTGAGGAATATGCAAATAAAGGTTGTTAAAGTAACTGATTGCGGAAATATGTAATCAGCAGGAGTGTTAGCCTTGGTGTCCTCGCTAAATTACAGCTGAGGTAATTACATTCTACCTACCTAAATTCCCCTTTTATTTTGTTGGACTATATTCTTCTGGACTTCATCGTAAGGTATTGTGTAATGTTACTGGTGCCATTTTCTTGGTTGTCACTAGCGTGAATAGCGAAGCAAATTCTCCACAGACATTTCAGTGACTTCTAAATAGAATTTGGTTTGAATGTGATTCAACCCATATTTATTCCCTTGTGGTCACACTGGTGAAAGTCACGTTGTGTTCAAATGAATTTTTGCCAAGTGTGATGAGTCATTTAATCCAAAAATGAATATTTTTTTGGCTAAAACAAAAAAAACTTGCTTTGGTTAGAAGCAATTTATAGCCCTTAAGTCACCTAATGAGAAAACAGGAACAATCATTATGTGACATTGGTTATAAATAAATACTCATTGGCATAGGGGAATTGGAACTCCCGTCTACTATGTAAGTGGCCTACTCACTGAACTATGGAGTCATTCTAATGCTCTCTGGCCCAAATCTAGATGGGAGGTTGGGAGGCAGAGAGTCAAGGTTTTCCACCTCTTAGGCCCCAGAGCTGTGTGGGGTTGGCGGGGAAAGTGAGAACCCCTGCTCACTAGCAGGCAGATCGGAAGGCTCGTGTCAGTTTCACAAGTGAAATTGCTAAAAGTATATGAATCTTTTATAAACTTTCCTTAAGTTTCCATATTTCATACATAATTTCCATGTTACATTCTTTCTTCATTTTCACAACACAGACCAGATAAAATACAATAAAACCAGACCTGAGGTTTTGATCTTCAGCAAAGTTCCAATAAAACCTATTTTCTGAGGCCTCATTTTTAATTACCAAGGCAATCAGCTCTTTTATCCCGGGTAGATATTTTACAGTTGACATACTTAACCTCTAGACCTCCTAATTCCAACAAAATCAACTTTTCACATTAGAATGTAGAACTGCAATAAATCTGAGAAGTAATTGGCTTGAAAGAGTGCATTAGGAATATACTATCGGGTCATTAATTGGTGCCTGAGTTACTAGAAATGCAAAAATACTTGACTGACTTGTAAACCACATATGAATAATAAATGGTCTTGGCTCTGCTAGGATAAAACAATGATGCACTTGCCAACCTGACATTTAAAGAATATGTCATCAATTTAAAAGCTTCCCATAGAACAATGAGAGATGTATTCCTTCATGAGAATATTATAATCTAAGATGCTGACACATTTTTGGTTATGCTAGTCTTCCTCAGGTTGCAGATTCCTGTTTATTAGTGTAATCACTTTAGAGTAAAATAAGCTTGTTCTTTGCATTCAGCAAGACTCTGCATTTTATTAGTGGGTAGCCTGTATTTTCAGATTTGCAACAGCTACATTTGTCAGGTTTTTGGTAATCTGTCTTTTGTCTTCAAACAGAAATCATCATAATAAAAAGGATTAGATTTCTTATCCTCAAGGCTCTGTGTTTTCTCATTTATGTTGTATTTGGTTTGCTTGTCAGACGTAGGTTACCCAACACTCGTACTTAGTAGGTAGCTTGTATGTTTTCACCATCTTACTGTGCATTTTAAAAGTCCAACTTCTAGGAACAGAATAGGACTCTCAGACTGAATTTATCACTTGGAAAATGTGTTGCTCAGTGTACAGCCAGCCATGTTGTAGTGTCTTGGTTAGTTCTGGGCAACCTATGTGTCTGACAAAAACATTAGCTTGGTCTTTAAACTTTTGTCAAGTTTGAAGCCCTTTTAATTATTGCTATAAAACCAAATGAACACATAACAGATATTTGAACATATTGTTAACTTCCACTATTTACTTAACCCTACTTCAGCATGCGGGGGCTGGACTAGATGACCACTTAAGGTCCCTTCCTGACCTATATTTCTATGATTCTGTATTTTGCATTACACAGGATATGTGACTTTTATTAATATTATTAATGAATTGTCTTGTAAAATGTGGACAACTCTTGCAATTTTCTCATGAATCTCATGATGTTTGTTGTTTTTCTTAAAGTCCCATCTCCTAGAGTCAGGTGATTATCTGAAAATTGCAGCTTTTGTTAAATAAAAAAGGACGTTTCTAGCCCCCATGATTGCAGATAAAAGCTTACAACATGAAACTTAATGGCCTCCGACCAGAAGCCAAAGACAAAAGTGCCCCATATTTATTATTTTTAAATTCTCATGGTTTGGGAAGGTCTGAATCATGATTTTTGAATCTTTGGAAGTAGCCTGAAAGCCCCAGTTCAGATTAGAGCCTCATTGTGCTGGGTGTTGTATAAAACACAGAGAAAGAGAAGATTCCTGCCCCAAAGAGCTTGCCTAAATAGACCAAAGGTGGAAGGAGAAACAGAGGAACAGAGAGGTGAAGTGGCCTTATCCAAGGACACACTGCAGGCCAGTGGCAGAACCAGGAATAGAATTCATCTGATTCCTGACTACGATTCTAATGCACTGTTCACTAAACCAGGTGACTGATTACTTAAAAAATCACATGGCATTATTTCTGTGCCTGAAATGAATGGCTAAAATGTTGTAATCGGGGTAAGCTATATTTTCATGGATAGCACTTCCATTATTCATGTGCATATGCTGCTGGCAGCTCTGAATACTGGCACTTGCACAAAACCCAGCCATTCAGTAGTACTGGCATGAAAGGAACAAATTCACTTGGGCTATTGTTCATGGAAAATTACTATTATTTGCTTGTATTATGGTGGCACCAACAATGTGCTAATCACATACAAAACATATAATAAAACAGTCTGGACTCCAGACAGCTTGCAGTCTAGGCAGACAATAAACACATACAATGTTGGGGAGAAAGATAAAACATACATTCAGTTATTTTATAATGTTAACATTACCTATCCTTCCTGGCATTCTGCTTAACCATTATTAGTTGGCAATTTCTTGGAGGCGTCATAGCTGAAGTGGGGCTTTGGAAGGATTTGGAAAAGGGCATTGGGCTTAGGGATCAGTTCACAGTACTTTCTCCATGTGCCAGAGGAAGTGAGAAAGAAAGCTAAGTGGGACAAGTGGGCAAACTGATACTCAAGGCTGACATCTTTGGTGGAATGTAAGAGGCAAGGAACAGCACACCAAGGGTGATCCAATTCCTGCTGACGTCATGGGAGCCTTTACATTGACTTCAGTGGGTTTGGATCTGGCTATAGGAGACAAGACTGGATAGCTGGCGGGGAGAAGGAAGGACCTTGAGGGTGAGGACGAGAAAGGATCTAGGAGTATTATTACCTAGGATTATAAAATTACCATAAATCAATGTGTGACATTAAAGGGTAAGGCCAGCTTAATATTATGAATGAAATGTGATAGCAGTGGGGTTTTTACTCATACTACACTTTCCTTCCCAAGGGTTGGGAAAAGTACTTTCTATAAAAACTGCAATCCTGATCTCGTTTATCTTACTCACATGAAGTCCCACTGAAGTCGGGCCCTATATATGCATAACAACCCATCCAAGAAGAGCAGCCATTAGCATAGAAGGAAGAGGAAATTTCAGACAATGCTGCTTGCCAAAAAAAAATATATACTATTCGTATTGGAGAGCTTGTTGAATTGTTAATGGTCCGCATCGGACAGCCCTGGGGCTGATGTTGAGCAGGTGTGAATGGGTTTAGCTCCACTGATGTCAATGTTATCCCGTCAGTTTACACCAGCTAAAGATCTGGTGCTCCATCTGGAAAGGTCGTAGCTGAAGGGGTCTTACCCTCCTCTTAAGCCAAAGTAACTCAGTTTATTTCAACTGACTAATGCCTGTTCCAACCAATGTAAGTGAACAAAAAAGTTAGATCCAAGAAGTCTTTATGCTAAACTATATTCAGCTCAAATAACTTATCACAGGAGAAGAAAGGACTGCTTTGGACCCTGTCGGGGTTTGAACCAGGTTCTATAAAATCAGATGGACACTCTTGTTGACTGCTGTAAACCCAGACAGGCTGTGCTGGGATCATCACAACCACTTCATATTTAGACTGCTGCAAATCAGAGAAGATTTTGGTCCTATGTATTTCATGTCAAAACTGACATATAAATCACTGATTCAGCCTCTGTAAAGTACATAGAGAATAAACATAAGTAATAAAATAAACCAAAAGCCCTAGCATTTTAATGGGCAGTCTAAATTAAGCTTTGGAGCTCACTTCCTAAACCTGTATCACTTTTTCAGCTGAAAAATTCTCTAGAGTGAAGCAGGTCATCCATCACTGAAAAACTCATCAGACATAAAGCAATTAGAGAGTGGCTGTTGTCCTGAAATAATGAGGGAGACAGCAGGATTGATCATATGCATCCATAGCTGAATAATGAAATATAAATGGCTTCGATGCTGGAAAAGAAAGGCAGATGATAAAGAAAAGAGCTTCCTGGCACAGCTCTAAGCAAAGACGGTTGGCACATGGGTTCTTGCTGAACGAAAGTGACATGAGACTGTGAGTCACTGTAGCTCTGTGTTCTTGATTGCCATGCCAGAAAAAACGTATACTCATAGATGTACTTGCTAACGGCATTGCAGGTAGCTTCTGCTCTGTAGATCCTGTGAACTGAATGAGGCAGGGGTCATGTGCAAAAAAATGGTATGTGATCATGTAATTAAGACTGTATCGGAATGCATACACACAACGGAGCCGAATTAAGATTGCACATACAACCTTAATTCTTCTAATTCGTAACTTGAAGCCTTAATGTTCTTTTAACATGGGGGGGGATCGTTTGGTTTTTTCGTTGTGTAATTAATAATGCATTCATTTCATGTAACACCTTTCATCCTGAAAGTTCGTGAAGCACTTTACAGACTTGAATGTCTACAGGAATCACCCCTGAAATGCTGCCACCTCTGAAATGAAACAAAGTAGCGGTTTAACAGCAAAACAATAAGAAGAAGAATGTTTAGAGAGCCTGTTCCTATAAAATGTCCAGCCCACTTCCAGACCAGAGGGCTCTAGATACATTTGGCTGCTTAGAAGAATTGATCCTCCAAACTTTTAGAGGTCTGGCCTCATATCACAATGGATTAGGTCTGTGATTTTTTCTGATGATATACATGAGGGGGAGGAGAAAGTTCGAGAGGTGGAGATAGAATAGTTACTGTTGTCATTAAAACATGAATGATTGGGGAAGTGGGAAACAAGAATGACTGCCATCAACTTCCAGAAGCTTTGGTTCAAATGACTGTCTTAAGAAGAAAAGATTGTATGAGGATAAATTTAAATTTAAGAAGACAGCGCTTCAGATGGTGTCTGTGACCTGTCCGTGCCTAGGGTAACCACCTGAAAATGCCAAGGTCAGGGCAGGCTGTAAAAGGAGAGCAGATTCTCCCAACACTGGTGGGTGACACTGAAGTCAGGCTTCCCAATCAGCCACAAACAGTGCTTCTGATTTCCCACACTGGTTATCAAGAAGCCACTGTGCAAATACACACAGCCCCCTTTACTGCATTTCAGTCTCTGGCTCCCAATCAGCCACTAGGTCCAGTAAAGAGACCAGTTATTTAAACTCTATGCTCTTTACCAAAAAGTTTCTTCTGATCTCCAAGGGTCAGTCACACTACCAGATCAATATAAGGTTAGATCTTACCCAAAATACCATGCTGCCAGCCAATCCTTTAGTAACTAAAACTAAAGGTTTATTATAAAAAGAAAGAAACAAACAATAAGAGAAATGTTAAAGGATTAAATCAATTAGATACATACAAATGATTTGAAAGTCCATATACATTAGTGTCATGCGGATTGGATTGGGAGGGGGGGCATTTGTGTTATTTGACATTAATATGTCAAAATCATAGTGATTCATGTGAGACATACCATTTCAGGTGCGTTAGAAAGGTTATGATATGCTGAATAAGATGATAATATTTGTGTTCATGTGTAATATGTGTGAGGGAAGTTATGGAGATCTTTGATATACCTGTATTTCGAATTGTGCTGTAAAAGACACACCCCAGACAGAGAGGCCACAGGACAATAGCCCACTTAATGGCCCATCAAGACCTTTACAGAAGCCAAAGGCCCAGGAAGAAACTAAAGGCATACCTGAAGAGTTACTAGGATTGGCCCATGTGACTCTGGACTCCATTTGAGTTCCTGTAAAGTTCCACAAGCGGCATGGCCAGTGACAGAGGGTATATAAGATCAAACCACAGAAACCATTTTATCTTTGTTCCTGTTCAGCTGCAGACACACCTCTGGATCAACACACTTTGCAACTGAACTGAAGGACTTAGACCCATCCAGTTACTGGATGTATGCCAGAGGGACTATACAAGCCTGCAACTCCACAATTGTTCTAGAAGCCTGATGTATATGGACTTTTAAATCATTTGTATGATCTGATTGCTTTACGCCTTTAACACTTCTCTTATTGTTTGTTTTTCTTTTATTAATAAACCTTTAGTTTTAGTCACTAAAGGATTGGCTGGCAGTGTGGTATTTTGGGTAAGATCGAAACTTATAGTGAACTGGTAGTGTGGCTGGTCCTTTGGGATCAGAGGGAATCTTTTAGTAAAGAGCAGAGAGTTTAAATAACTGGTCTCTTTACTGGACCTAGTGGCAGTTTGGGAGCCAGAGACTGAAATGCAGTAAAGGGGGCTGTGTGTATTTACACAGTGGCTTCTTGATAACCAGTGTGGGGAATCAGAAGCACTGTTTGTGGCTGGTTGGGAAGTCTGACTGCAGTGTCACCCACCAGCGCTGGGAGAATTCGCTCTCCTTTTACAGCCTGCCCTGACCCTGGCATTATCAGTGGGCTACCCTGGGCATGGACGGGTTACAATTAGGTTTCTAGAAAAGTTGTGAAGTTTGCAGGCTTGTATAGTCCCTCTGGGATATATCCAGTACCTGGATGGGTCTCAGTCCTTTGTTTCACAGCTTCAGTTCAGTTGTAGATAAATTGGTTCAGAGATAGATAGTTGGCTGAAAGCTGAACACTGCTGAAGACAAAATGGATCCCAGGCCTCTGCCTTTTATGTCTTCTGCCAGGTGCCATGCTGCTTGTGGAATTTCACAGGAACCAAACTGGAGTCCAGAGTCCCATGAGCAAGTCCTAGTGACTCATCAGGTATATCCCTGGCTTCTCCCCCAGAGCCTCTTGCACCTGTGAATCTCTTAATGGGCCATTAAGCAGGCTATTGTTCTGCAGCCATCCTGTCTGAGGAGTGGCCTAGAAACAGCCCAATCTGAAATACAGATATATCAACCATATCCATAACTTCCATTACACACATAACACATGGACACAACCATTATCATCTTATGTAGCACATTAGAGCCTTTCTAACAGTACCTGACATGGCCTATCTCACACAGATTATTATGATTTTGACATACTGATGTCAAACAATGTAATAAATGCCCCCTCTACCCCTCCAATCCAGCCAACATGACAGTGTCAACTGCCTTCAATTTACACGAGCCTGTCCCAAGAAATCATGCATTGCCTATGTCTGTACTGCATGCACTGTTGGAGCTTAATCGTCAATAATGAATGCGTTTTCGGTACGTTTTAGAATGCATCTACTTGGAGGCAAGGGCCCTTCTGTCCTTTGCACAGGGAATTGGTGAAGTTTACTCAACTTCTTCAACAAACCTGGTCTGAACAGCAGGCTGATAGCTTGTGCTATGTCTTTAAAAGCCACGGCGCAGAACTCAGAGCCCAGGGGGAGGTGAAACTATGGTTGCTTTAAGCCATCCTCCCAATTCTGACTGCTCTGAAGGCCCCCAACATAACCTGGATAGCTCTGGGGACCTGTCTAAATTATAGCACCCTCCCTAGTCTGCCTTATGGTCTGCAGCAGTGCCTGGAATCCATGCACTGACTCTCCATTTGATACAGCTCTCCCACTACCAGCCCTGGTCTTGGCACACTTGCGTATGCAGAGCCTTTTGACGTGCTTCTCAAGAGGCGCTTGACAGCTGTATTTTTTTAGTGTCCCAGGGAATTCTCCCCCAGCAAGAAAGGGCACTTAAAAGCTCCTTTATGCTGCTCTGATTCTTTTATGTGGTGTAAAGGAACCACAGTCAAATTATCATGGGCATGATTCTTGTACTCAATCAGAGTGGTAGCGCTTTACACCCACTTTGCACTAGGAAACGTGACTGAGTGGTCCTTGAAGCATCAATTCGAGTAAGCTTTACAATGCAATTTTCACACAGTTCGCCCAGGTAGTCAATGGAGGAGCCTGAAACAGGATACAGGAGTCTTGAAGCTTCACCTCTTTGTGCCTTGACAACAGCAGTAGTATTCATATCACAGAAAATGTTATGACATATTACAGCAGAGCAAATAGCTGCTGATTGATCAGGTGAATGTTTATTTGATGTTTTTCTCTTGGCAAGTCATGTGCAAGCAATTGATGATTTTCTCAAATGTAGCTGTTCATTCGAATTAGAAGCCATGGACATTCCTGTGAATGGTTCTTGGCCTGGAGATTATCCATGAGCAACTTGTTGAGTATTTGATGTCCAGTTCGAGCCGTGTTGTGATGCATTTTTTCTGGTCCCTCAATGGGTGAGCAAAAGTCTTAGTAATGGATTTCTGCTGCCAGTACTAGAGTTTACTAGTTCGAAATTCATCTTCCACTAATCTTCTCTAACATTCCTTTAAAATTTACACGTGACACAAACTTTCCTGCCAGGAAACTCACTTGCCAGCGTTTTCGCAGAGGGCAAAATTCACTTTTATACAAGAGGACAGCAGAAGCCGAACATTATCAGTTAAACTCCACTTAAACCTACAAAATATTAAATGGTACTTAAATGGTGCACAGTCCTTGAGCTAGTCCTCTGTACAGGAGTCAATTCCAGAGAGAGAATGAACACAAAAGGCAAGGCAAATTCAGGGCTTGATATTCCGAGTAGCACCTTGCTATGTGGACAGTCACATCCATCTTAATTAGATTATTTGTGGAGTAAAGTTCTATTCACTGTGAATGGGGCTGACAGAACTGGGCCTTGGTTTTTTAATTCAAGTAGTAATCTACACCCAATATATCACATGTATATTTCAAGGCGTACAGTAAGCATCCTTCTTTCATTTCTTATAAACTTGTGCTAACTTTAAAAAAAACAAAACCCTTATCCTAATATTAATTATCTTTGTCTATCTTAGTCTGATGATATAGCTACCAAATATACAATAGTAGATATTTTGGGTGCAACTTTTAGCTAAATAAAAACATCTCTAGTGTGTTTTAGAACTATTTGGGTAGAAAATATTGTGCTTCTGAATTTATATCTTCCCAGGTAAAATGGTGGCTTTTTCTTTTCTTCTTTTTTTTTTTTTGTATGTGTTGATGACTGGAATGTTAATGCAATAATTTACAGTTGCATTATCTTTATGGTTGTATATTATAATAAGTTAATGGAGCATAAATTCATTGCCTGGTGGACAGATAAAGGCTGTCTGAGAAAATTAGAGGGAGTAGAAGTGGAATCTTTTGTGTAAAGAATGTGCTATGCTGGAAGTAGGGGTGGGTAGGAATATTATTATGATAGGATAGGATTTATTTTTATATAGATTCTTTTATAATCCGGTTATTGCAAAATGCTTTACAAAGCAATAGTTTAGATGGAGGCAATGCAAAGACTGAAGGAAAATGCAGAGACCATTATACATTTAGCAGTAGCTCACATAAAGTCTGAGCTATTAGCCCCTGTTTTAATGAGACAGAGAACATTTACCAGGACATCAGAATTCCCCTCGTTTTTTCAAAAAGTGCCACTGGATCTTTAACTTCCACAAAGGAAGCAGATAGGGTGCCACTTGAACATCTCATCGGTGATGAGGTGGGGAAGACCATACACAGAATTCTGTGTTCACTTCCAGGCACCACTTTACTGAAACAATAAAGATAAAAAGGAGAAAATTTGGCCAACCCAATCTGACCAGTGGGCTGTAGAGATTAATTTATGAAATAAGGCAAAATGCTATCGGATTATGATTTGCATTACAGTCACTCATACAAACCCCAGCCAAGAACAGGGCCCCACTGAGTCAGGCCCCACACATACAAGGTAAGAGACTGTCCCTGCCACGAAGAGCTTTCAAGTTAAATAGATAAGACAGACAAAGGGTGGGAGGGGAAAGAGGGACAATGAGAAGCAAAGTGATATGCCCTAGATCACAGGACAGGCCAGTGGCTGAGCCAGGAAGAGAACGCAAGTCTTCTGAGTCCCAGTCCAGTGTCTTATCCATAGATGACAATTGCCTCTCAATGCTTCTATCTCAGCCAAAACCCTCTAAAAATAATGACCTCCAGCCATCACATCCATTCGTTGCTTTCTCCAATTCACATCACCCTGAATTCTTCCAGGCTGCCCTTATGTTTGGAACAGCTTCACAATTCATTTTCACCAAGCCACCAAGCTCTATTCATTCCCATGCTCAAAACCCACTTCTCCAATGCCTACAATAAGTTGCATTATATTTAGGCCGAACTCCACCAGCAACAGCATAAACATCTCTCTGATATTTCTTCTTCAGAGACTTCAGAGACTTCTTAGTGCAAACTGTATGTGCCAAATTCTGCTTTTGCATGAAGTCATGAGACCCCCCTCCCTGCTTGAGATCCGTGGGAGTTGTGCAGGGCAGAATTTGGGCAATTGTGTCTGTCTTTTTGATGGTAAACTCTTGGGACAAGGGTTGCCTTTTGTTTTTTTGTGTTTTGTACAGCACCAAGCTCACTGTTAATAATGATAAACAAGTAATTATTACTGATACTACTAATACAGTAAGACTGTAAGTGTACATCCGTCCATCCAAAGAAACTAGAAGAATGTACCTTCTCATTTTAAAGTTTCCCAGACCGCCTTGTGAGATGCTACTGTACACGTGGCATGCATAGGCAGTCTATTAGACCTTCCTATTCTTTTTTTCTTTTTTTTTTTTGTAGTAACAAATCCAAAGAAGTTGAAAGATGAAAAAATGAACTCTGAAAATGTCTAAAGGAAATGAAGAAAAGTCAACACATTTTCAACCGTTCTGCACTGGTGGATTTAGAAACACTAATACTAGTAATAAATTACCTCTTATATAACACTTGTCATCCATAGAGCTAAAAGTTTACAGAGTTTACAAAGAAAATTAAGCATCATCCTCAACCTACAGATGGGAAAATTCAGATGCCCACATTCACACAGTCCAACGTGGAATTGAACTCAGGTCTAAACATTCCTAGTTCTCCATTAGAAAAGCATTTTTTGGGGGGAGGGAATCTATCCCTACTTTTCTTTGCAAAAATGTTTGCTGTCTGAGCCCAAGAAAATAGACAAATCCAAATATACCATTCCACAACCAAAAAAAGCTCACATAAAAGTTCTCAAAGTGGAATAGGATGAAATGAGAAGTCTGAGCAATATGAACTTTCATATATTGTTGTGCTGAAGGGTGCTAATGGTCCACCATCAGGGAGCCTGGATGCAAGACTGTGATGGGATGTGTACCCTGCACAGGCTCTGAAAGTGGTAATGTGGGCCTGAGGACCCAATTTGGGTACTTGGTTGTACTGGGAGGGAAAGCCAGGCTTAACTAAACTAGAGGCTCAGTTAGCCTGGAGTAGGTTGGATTATAAACCCAGGAAGATTGCAGCAGAAGAAGGCTGCAGGAAGAGAGTCTTCAGTCACTCTCTGGGAGCGGACAGGAGATAAGGTGAGGTGAGGTGAAAACCCAAGGGTGAGAATAAGACCCAGGATTCTAGCCCTAAAAGACCCAGAGGAGTTGCGGGAAAAGGAAGTTTGAGATGGCGAGGTAAAAAGAAGTCCCGCGAAACAGCAAATGCTTGTTATAGGGGCCTTGGGTAGGAACCCAGTGCAGAGGGTGTGCCTCGGTGCCCCTACCAGCCATTGGCAAGTGTCACAGGAGCAGCCAACCAGAGAGCTAGTCTGGAGAGACTTTATTATCCAGGAAGGAGAAGAATATAGTGACCTGGCTGGAGGGTGGAGTCATGAAGAAGCACCCCAAGTCCAGGAGAGAGAGAAGGGCCACAATGCGAGGAAGGGGGCATCAGACCTGAGTGGGGCTAACTCCCAGATGTGGCCACAAGGAGGAGCCCCTAGCAGTCAGTGTACCCCATGACAGAGTCAATCACAGACTGCCTTAAAATTAATGTGTGTGCCCAGGAAGACAGGATGGATGAGGTCATATATTTTATTGGACCACCTCTTTTTGGTGAGAGAGACAAGCTTTTCACCTTACACAAAGCTCTTCTTCAGGTCTGGGAAATGCTTTCAGGGTGTTAGAGATAAATACAAAGTGGAACAGATTGTTTAGTATAAGCTGTTAACACATATTTCAAGGGACCATTCAAGGTGAAGCGCTTTGTTAACACCCCTCCAGTCATAAGGTGGGAGAGCGGGGGAAGGCAGCTTGGAGGGAGGTTGTTAGCACCTTACAGATTGTCGTAATAAACCATAAATCCAATGTCTCTATTCAGGCCATGCTTTTTAGCGCATGCCAAAACAGGCTCCTTTGTGCCCAGCAGTCGGGGGAGCTGAGACTCTTTTGTAGAGCTGCCAAACAGCAGGACACAAAGGAAGGGGCTGATGCCAGAATCCAAGGTCGTGAGGCAAAAAGGTTAGCGTGAAGCTAATTGCTCTTAGATTCCAAATGCAGGCCCTGGCAGTTGGCTCCAGGCTGTGTGAGCGAGCAGAGGCAGCTGTACAGAATCTTCAAAGAAGCAGAGGCAGAGAAAACCACTTTTTGTGGCCAGGGCTGCAGTGTGTTACTGATTTTCAGGGAAACTGGACTTGTCTCTATTTCTGTAAATAAACAAGATTCCACCAAGAGTTACTCTGCTACCATTGGTAATTCAAACAGAACCAAAACACCAGACTCCAGCTTCCAGCATTCTGCTTGATGAGAGAGGGTAGTACCTAGATATGGATATTGAGGTATATCTCTATCTAGGTATTGATCATAGAATCATAGAATATTAGATTCGGAAGGGACCTCAGGAGGACATCTAGTCCAACTCCCTGCTCAAAGCAGAACCAACCTCAGCTAAATCATCCCGGCGAGGGTTTTGTCAAGCCACAGCTTAAAAACCTTTAAAGATGGAGATGCCATTGCAGTGCTTCACCGCCCTCCTAGTGAAAAACTTTTTCCTAATGTCCAACCTACACCTTCCCCACTGCAACTTGAGATCACTGCTCCTTGTTCTCTCATCTGCCAACACTGAAAACAGCCTAGCTCCAACCTCCCTGGAACCCCCTTTCAGATAGTTAATGGCTACTATCAAAACCCCCCTCATTCTTCTCTTCTGCAGACTAAACAGGCCTAGTTCTTTCAGCCTCTCCTCATAAGTCTTGTGCTCCAGCTTCCTAATAATTTTTCTTGCCCTCTGCTGGACTCTCTCCAATTTGTCCACATCCTTTTTGTAGTGGGGTGCCCAAAACTGGACACAAAACTCCAAATGTGGCCTCACCAATGCCAAATAGAAGGGAATAACCACTTCCCGCAATCTGCTGGCAATGCTCTTAATAATGCAGCCCATTATGCCATTAGCCTTCTTGGCAACCAGGGCACACTGCTGACTCATATCCAGCTTCTTATCTACTGTAACCCCCAGATCCTTTTCTGCAGAACTGCTGCCTAGTTCGTCGGCCCCAGTCTGTAGATGTGCATGGGATTCTTCCATCTTAAGTGCAGGACTCTGCACTTGTCCTTGTTGAACCTCATCAGATTTTCTTTTGGCCCAATCCTCCAATTTGTTTAGGTCCTTCTGTATCCTATCCCTCCCTTCCAGGGTATCTACCACTCCCCCGAGCTTAGTGTCATCTACAAACTTGCTGAGGGTGCAATCTACTCCATCCTCCATATCATTAATGAAGATGTTGAACTAAACCGGCTCCAGGACCGACCCCTGGGGCACTCCACTTGTGACTGGCTGCCAGATAGACATGGAGCCATTGATCACTACTCATTCAGCCCTTTGCTCTAGCCCGTTTTCTATCCTTTTTGTAGTCCATTCTCTATCCATTTTATAATCCAGTTCTCTATCCATTTTATAGTCCATCCCATTCAACCTATATTTTTTTAACTTGCTGATAAAAATAGTGTGGGAGACCGTATCAAAAGCTTTGCTAAAGTCAAGGTATATAATGTCCACCGCTTTCCCCACATCCACAGAACCAGTCCCCTCTTCATAGAAAGCAATCAGGTTGGTTAGGCATGACTTGCCTTTGGTGAATCCATGTTGACTGCTCCTGATCACCTTCCTCTCTTTTAAGTGCCTTAAAATGGATTCCTTGAGGACCTGCTCCATGATATACATGAATGTTTTTCATCCTGTCTTGTGAGAGCAACTAGCTATAGATCATCTAATTGATGTGAGGAATGGCTAAAACAAGATGATTTTAGTACTTAATGACTTAGTGACAGGACTGCTTTTTAAACACAAAAATATCCCTCCCTGAATGCACATGAAATCCTCTAACAGGGCCAAGAATCATAATATGCAGTAGACCAAATTGACCAGCATAAAGTGGCAAATGCAGCAATCTCCTGGGCAATGACTAGAATTGGCAGGTCTTTCATGCTTTTAATTTGGACGTATTCAAAATCATTGTACATTCAGGTAAACAGACTTATCGACTCCCACCACTGAGGTGTGGTCTGCTAGACTACATACTTACTCCAGTATAACTATGTTATTCAAGGGTATGAAATATCCACACTCCTGAGAGACATAGTTAGATGGACCCTAACTCCCCAGTGTGGACAGCGCTATGTCCCACTGACATAGCTACCACCTCTCATAGAGGTGGAGTTATTAAGCAGACGGGACAGCTTTCTCCCATTGGATTAGAGTGTCTTCACCAGATGTGCTACAGTGGTGCAGTTGCATCAGTGCAGTGGCACCGATGTAAATATCTAGTGTAGACCTGCCCTGAGATGCTTCAGATTTCATGGTGAAATGCAGCAGTACTTTTAACAGCACACAGCAATCAACATTTTAGGGGAGGATTTGAAGACAAGCCCTCCAAGAAACACCTCGTTATTTGTTGGACATTGTAGTGGAATTCAGAAGATGCCAGTAAAATATATCTCTGTGTTGTAAACAACCAGCACAATAACTAGATAACAGTCACAACCGTGTGGATCGGGACTGGGACTCAGCTTCGACAACTACAGACCTCTTGAACTGTAGGGAAGTAGATCACTCTTAACCAAGGGTGGTGGTAGATCCTTTATTCTGCCTCTGCTGCAGTGAGTCGGAAATAATTGTCAAGGCCAGGTTATGGGTGGGCCTGTGGGCACATAACACTGCTCCATATTAGGACAGGAGGTTAGAGATCAGTCCAGACCTAGCAAGGTCACAACTGCAAAGCCAGAGGCCATTCCCAAATTGAGAGCAAGAGGTGAAAACCAGAGTCAGGCTGGGCCTGGGTCTTTTACCGGGGTCAGCAATGGCCTTAAGCTGAAGACAGCAAACCAAGACCATGATTGGGAGGTGAGCCTAGGGTGAGAGCCAGGAGTTCAGGATCAAGGTGAGTCGCAGCAAGAAATGATGAGCAGAAACTAAGGCAGAAGCACTCTGGGGAGGGGGGGGTCTGTGTTGCTCACATAACCCCTAGAAATGGCTTTCTCATTTATATGGGGAAGGCCAAGCAATCACGGAATCACAGAGCACTGTTGCTCATGCCTTGGAGGGCAAGACTTCTTGCAGGGCTTAGCCTCTCAGTTCCTCTTGGTGGTAACCCTTCCTGGCCCTAACCCTAACCCTAACCCTTCCTGGGCCCCTGGCGATAATGAGAAAGCAGCTCTTGACTCAGACCCTGATTCTAGGCCCATGGGTTCTCATAATAACGTAGTCATGTTGTTTACCTTCAGGCACCTATAAAGGTTTCAGTGCCAATCATGGCAACATGTGTGCGCCTCACAGGGACAGACCTAATTAATTCATATTTGCAAAATGCTGTGAAGCGCACCTGGGAGCACATGTGAACTATTGCAGACTCCACAGCAAGAGCGTAATATGCATCCTGGGAGAAGCACCACCAAATTTGTGGCCTACCACATTCTTCCCCCACTAACGTTGCCATGGGGCGTTCTGGTGACTCTCCAAATAAGAGCACCATTGGGGCTGATCCCCTCATTCCAGAAGCCAACTAACATGATCTATTTGCTCTCTGAACTGGGTTTCAGCCAGGCTTCTTAGGGGACAGGGAAGATGGGGTTGATCTCGGGAAATTAAGAAACAGGGAGCATGAGAGGATTCCAGGGGAAATATAGCTTAGCAGGCTCTGTATTTTTGAGATGTTTCTTTGGTGTTACTTCTTGTCTATCTATTTCGGTTTGTCTGGATTGCCTGCTTAGATTGTAAGTTCTCTGGCACAGGGACTCTTACTCTATTTCCTGGTATGACTGACTTTCCTTGGACCGAGAGGAGAGTTTGAACTAAAGACCTACTGAGCTAAAAAAGCATTAGCCTTTTTTGCTTGACAACTGAGTCCCTTAGCTGGAAGCAACAGCAGACACATAAACCTTGTACATGCACCAGACACTAGAGGGAGACAAAAAGCCACAGTTTTCCAGTGTTGGTTATATGGTAACACAATGAGGCCACAGTGTTGGTTTTGGTATCACAATGAGGTCTTGATCCAGACAGACCTCTAGGTTGCTTCTTTAACACAAATGAATAGTAATAATCCAGGAAAAGGAGTTTGCCAGTGGGATCTGTTGAGACTTAATGCAGGCTAGAGTTTGACCCTGCTCTGTCTTCCAGCAGCCAGAAATCCCTTCTCCCCTTTGTTTCTAGTGGCTCAAGGAAACAATGTGCTGGATTTTTAATGGCTAAGAAGTAAATCCCTTTATTCAGTTCCAATAATGTGGTCTTTGTTAAGTGGGTTTTTCATGTCATGCTATGGGCTCCTGTACTATGTTATATACTGTTCGTAGTGGTATGGGGTTTTACAGCTGAATCACATGATGTTGATGTCTTGTGGTAGAATAGAAGGATGTGAGATGAGCATACAGAGTGGCCAAGTGGGGGAACAGGAAGAATAAATGTTGGCTTTGTGCAATATTAATTTGTATCACAGTAGCATCTAGAGGCCCCAACAGAGACTAGATCTGAAAGGTTCAGATATTGCAAGAACCAGTTTCTTTTTCCAAAAGCTTAGAACTGGAATAGACAGGCAGGCAAACAGAGAGGAAACCAAAGTACTATGATCCTCACTTTGCAAGTGAGGGACAGAGTTCATGTGATTTGCCCGAGGTCACACAGGAAATCTGTGAAAGAGCTAGAAATCCAGAACTCCTGAATCCAGTCCACTGCCTTAGTCACAAGCCCATCTTTCCTGAAGTGTTCTGATTAAAAAATGATTTGTTCTGTGCTTGGTAGTAGTGTTTTTAAAGGACATGTGTGAACTGGGAACAAAAAATAGAAACTTTGGCTCCTCAATAATTGGGCTGTTAAAATATCTATTAATATTTATTATTTTTTAAATAACAAGGCATTTTCTTTAGGTGTAAAAGTCTGTCAGGATGGACATTTTATCTATTGAAGAAGTACAAAGAACCTACATGGATTTCCTTAAGAAATGCATAACCTTTATTTAAGCACAGAAGGAAGATTCCAAAGAGCTTGGAGTTCAAAATACCGAGTCTCACCAGCTTCCGCTGCTCTTTCTATAAACTCCCAGAGTCACTGCAATATAGCAAGGTATCTTCAGCACTTCTACATGTCAGGCACACAGTCATCTAACTAACAATAGACTGTTTAGATACTGGCGTCCCAGTCCAGGCTATGTCCCAATGAATAGTGGATGGTCACCATTGTGCAGAATCAGTTTCTAACGCTGGTCTGTCAAGATGCATTCCCAGTTGCAAACTTCCTGTCTGGCCACCTTCCTCACATTGTAAGACTCTGCAGTCAAACTGCCCCAGGCTCTGAAACCAATGTTGCGATCTCCTAAATCTCCCCAGTGACTTATGCATGCTCCCCCAAAACCACCTCCATGAGTACTCTGGATGATGGTTTAATTCTTCAGGAAAACATGGCAGGTAAATTAAGGAACATAGGCTTTGCAAAAGAACATCCCAAACACACACTCCTTACCTCAGGCAGCACAGGAGAGTTACAGGCAAAATACTAAACATCTGAATACAATCTCTTCCCCCTCCCCCACCTTAGAGTCCTCGGCACTCCTGAAAGAACTTGGGTTTGGCCAATATTCCTGGGGAAGGCAATGCCCCTTCTGGTGTTAGGTCTCCACTTGTGTCTTTTGTGTCTGGTCATGGACTTGGTCCTTTTGCTCAGCGGGCATGACACTTTGAAAGTAATCTCTGACACTTTTTTTTCCTATTCTTCTGGAGGGGGTTTCTCTACCAGTGTGCTGGGAAGGTGGTCATTAAAAGTCAGTTGTTGGGCACAGAGTCATTGCTCTGTCTGTAGTGATCCCATTGTCCCACTAAGGGTAGAACTATTCAGTGTTGATGGGCCTGTAATGGCCCTGTTTCAGCTTCTCACATGTAGTCTGCTCCTGCTACGAAGTGGGGGTTCTAATCCACACTCAAGGTTGCAGTCATGAATGTCATTTCACAAAATGAGCTGACATGGACATTCCCCAACTAGTGTGAGAGAGAACAGAATTCAAAGCCCATGTAGACCTGCCTGGCCTTTGTAACTAGTTCTTTCCTACAGAGATTTTCAATGAATTAACACGGATTTCCCGTAAAGAAGACATTCCCTTCAGGCAGGAATCTTTTTAAAGGCAGAGGGCCCTTTGCAGGGAGGAAATTGCTAGCAGGACAAAGATGATTTACTAGAAAAAGGGAATTTTAGAGAGACAGGGCAGATCATTTATTGGACCCTGTAACAGGTTCATGCAGGCCCCCCCCCCTCCTCAGGTCCTCTGCTCTGAAAAACCACTTGCAGACTTCAGCTTTGTGTTCCCACCAGTGCTTTTTATTGACAGGTTATCACCCACCACCGTCTATCAGTAGACAGTCCAGCCTAACGCCTCCAGGGGCCTCCTTGTTTCAGCCAATGTTCAAGGGAAGCTCACCCTCCTTCTACCTTTTCTGGCTGTTTGCCTTTAGAGCACCTTGCTAACAAGCCCTAGAGCTGTCCCTCATCAGCCTACTCTGTGGCGGCTTACTCAGCTTGTTCCAACTCCCCTCAGTGAGGGCTCCAGTGGGAGGGGGCTGGCTCACCCTGCTTTCTCCCAGCCCCCTGTCACAGACCCACTTCTGCTGGTGAAAGAGACCAGCTTTTGAGCTACACAGAGCTCTTCTTCAGACCGGTCTCTGAAGGCTTGTCTCTTTCACCAACAGAAGTTGGTCCAATAAAAGGTATTACCCCACCCACCTTCTCTCTTTGATATCCTCGGACCAGCATGGCTACACCACACTGCAGATAGCAAAGTGAATGTTTTTTTCTTTCTGATTCCTTTTTCCTAGTTTGTCACAGTGTGAAAATTTCTCCTAAAGGACATTTCACTCAGCAGCACCCTCAGATGAGCTCATTCTATTATCCCAGCTTCTCCAGCTCCTGTGACAGGCCCAGTCGGCCCTGCTTTCCGCTAGCATTTGGCTACATCATTCATCTGATTTGGAGCCTCTTTCTAAGATCCACCTGAGGGGATATAAGCTGGAGTGAGTTCTTCAGTGGAACAGCCTAGCTTTTAATGTCTACTTCTCAAAGGTGCATGGATGCCTAGAAGCTTGGCAGGGATAAGGTGAAAAACATGTTCCCATCAAAAAACATAATCACTCAATTAAACTATTTGGGAGCAAACGCTACAGGCATTTTCATACTCTTCCAGGCCAGAAATCCCTATACTGGGAATCCTTTATTTTAATAACTACATAGCAGGCATTAAACCACTGAAAGACTAAAACCTTCCTGTGACATTGAAATTCTGCAGTAGTGAGGGGACAGGAGTAAAGAGCAATAATTATATGCTGTTTCTCTCGCCTGTATTTTATTTACAATTTAACCTAAATAAATTTTAATCTCCCATCTGCTGATTTTGTAACATCTGAGAACTTCTCTTTGGAGAGGTGAATTGGAACCTCCGCTTGGAATAGCAGATAGAAAAAGTATATATAGATATATTAAAAAAGGATCAACGGAACAACTGCAGGGTTAGCATACGTTTTCAGCTCTCATTTGTGTGCCTTCCTACTGCAGCTTGGGGATGGGGCTGGGAACTGGGAGCAGAGCTGCTTTAAAAGCCATAACCTTTAGAATTAAAATGAGTTCCCAGCACAAACTGAGCAATAAAAAAGCAATCATATCTCTGGGCTGGTGGACCTTATTATTTTAACATCAGTATGATGGGCTTTAAAAAGCTTTCGACATGCTGGGAAAGTTAAATACTCGTGTTCCATTTAAAAACTGACCAGCATTTAAATACGGAGACACCTGCCACTACAAGCAATCAAGGGATTGCTCTGTCATTTTATAAATGGAAGAAAACAGCTCAGTAGAATGGCATGACATCTGTGTGGATATTTGTTTAGTTGCTAGTGGGGTACTTAGTGTAAGGGATTTAGAGTATTAGGTTCAGATGGTACGCTGCAGCCTGCACTTCCCCATGGTGACTTGTCAATTGAGTGCAAGATTTAAGTAGTTGAACAAAGTGAACATTTTGTTTCGAAAAATATAAAAGGGGAGTGTGTGGGGAGAGGTGGCTCATATACTGGTTTTCCTTTCCTGCAAGGAATCCATTAGCTCTGCTAGCAGCAGGAACAGTGTTGTGCATCTGCCTCCTAAAACCTTAAGGTATTTCCTCAGAAATGTGCTATGGGTTATTGTCTCATCAAACCATTTTTTTATTGATATTGCTGTTCTCTTCTTCCATACACTGCTTCCCTCTTTCTGCCTCTTCAGCAGAACTACTGCACCCATTCTGTAGAATGTGCTTTCTCAACCTATCCTGCATTTCCAGATTTGAGGCATTTATGAGGCATTTATCACTCATTTCAGTCCCAAAGGTACTGTGTCTCTCACGCCCCTCTTTGATTGACAATTATTTACAGCAAAAACAAACCAGGACATTGTGGTGAGAGAGTTATTTGCAATAAAGGAGGGGTCCCATGACGGTCCTGAAGGGCGATGACCTCTGTGAGCACAGTTTCTTGCATGACCAGGTCCCATGAAAGGAAGCATCCATTAATGGATTCTGTGAACTTGGGGAAAGTTTTGTGCTGGGTTGGTATCTTATGCACTCGAGCAAACTCCAAGTCCATAAGATTTCTGGGGGTGCCTGAGTCCATAGCTCTGACATGGCATAGGTGGAGTGGAAATTGGAGATGCGTCAGGCGCTGGTTAGATGCCACCAGAGTACAAGTAGACAATGCATGTGTCATAGACAAGAGCAAGGGGAGGAATACCAGTCCAGCCTTGACCCCTCTATCAGGGCCGGGGCCTGACGTTGCCCAGCTGAGATGCGGCTCGGCCTACATAGGGTAGCCTGAATGGAAGTGTTCAGGTTCCCTGCAATGTGGACATACGAGACTTGATGGCCAATGCTGGTAGACTTGATGCCCAATGCTGGTTCTTCTCTATGCCAAAGAGACTGGGCAAGGACATGTCAAGCTGCATGGGTTCAGGCTGTAGGATAGATGTGGGAGACTGTTTGGACAAGTGGGGGTCTAGAAGCCTTCCTACTTTCTTGGCAGCATTCTAACAGTCAGGCATTGATCTTCACAGATAGCTCAACCAAGGAATCCAGACCAGTTTGGGTGTCTACCTGCACTAGCTAATCCTTGGTCTTGTCTCTTAAGCCAGTCCAGAGGTGATAGCATTGCACAGCCTCCTTCCATTCCACGTCTGCCCCCAGGTGCTGAAATTCAGCCATGTAGTTAGGATAGAGCTGCTTCTCTGCCTCAGTGCTTGGGTATGGCTTCTGCTATGTGTGTATGACTCAGGTTGTCAGAAATTATCATCTGGCTTGGCTGTAACTTACCCAGGAGGGGAGTAGATTTCTCCAGGAGGGGAAAGGCCCAGGCCACCTTTCCGTAGACTGATGAAAAGTCCAACTCAGGAATGGTTGGTGGGAAATGTCTGCAAGCACAATGAAAACAGGAGTCAGTACTAGTTTCCAAATTCACTGAAACTTGCTGTGGTCATCTTTGAATGTGTCCAGCAAAGGAATCTTTGTTTCTTGATAGGCCTGGTTCATAAGCAGCATGGCTTATGCCTGCAGCTTTACATTCTGCTCCGCCAGGCCATGAGAGAGGTCTGCAGGTTCTGAAAGGCTCCCACTAACTTGAGTAAGGAAATGTTAGCGTTAGTGAGATAAAACCAGGAGTAGAACTTGTCTCATCTCTTTTTTTTTTTTTTTTTTTTGGTTGGCTGCTCAAACTATCAGTAAATGGGACACTGATCTCTATTGTCATCATTTTAAGTGTACTTATACTTAGTACAGCATTTGGAGCTTTCTTGCCCTCCTATTGTTTTTGTGTTATATACAGTTTGCTGGGTAGGGTTCTTTTGGACAAAACCCATATACCTGTCTTCTGTGAATGGACATTAAAGATCTCATGATCCTGTTTGTTTCTTAGAGATGAAGTTTGCCACAATGTCTGCTTATGACAAAAATTTCCATTTTAGTATGGTGTGCTATTTGTCCAATATGCAGTCTCCACCAGAGAGTGAAGGTTGAATATACAGAGATGGACATGACTGCAGTTTGGTGCTGTCTGGAGTGAGTGCTTTGGAATCCTTCAGAATGAAAGGCCCAGCATGAGTGTAAAATAAGGATGTTTTCAGCTGCGTAAAACGTCATAAAATTCATACAGGAAAAATTATCCTAGAACGGATGACACCTAAGTGTGAAAAGCTCTTTAACAATCGAAGGGCCTGATCCAACAGCCATTGAAATGAATGGAAAGACTCCCATTGACTTCAATGGGTATTGAATCATTTCTAAACTTGTGAATGGCTAAAAAGAATCCCTTAACTGCCAACACAGCTGCATGAGGAGAGCATACAAAGCAGATATAGCTGATGAAAGGAGAGCATTTTCAGCTTGGCACCTGCATCCTTTGACTGCTTTTAATAAGGCAAGGGAGGAGAACTGTAAAGTGCTTTGGTAATTGACATCTTCTTCCCCCGTTCCAGGCTATCTCAGTGCTTTTAAGTTAAATTGTACTCTGTTGATTTTTTTTCTCCACGCCAAATGAATACATGAGGCATTAAGCATATAACTGAGAACGTTTGGATGAAGAAACAACATCCTCAAGCCAGCAAGTAAAGCAACAGCTCTGCTAACTCAATCAGTTTAGGAAAATGATAGATAAATAAACAAGTCTGGCATTTTCCATTCAGTACAAGGCATAAAATAAGTAGAAGCAAAGACCAGTTCAGCACAGAAGCCTATTGTCTAGGCCATAACCTTCCTTTAAACTCATCTGCTAGATTATAAATCATAAATACACTAATTTCTCATCCCCACAGATACAGGATGAAGAAATCTGCCAACTGGAAATATTCAGTCTACTGTCTGCCCACCAGTCAACATCCCTGGAGAGGCCAATGGTTCATAACCACACAAACTAGTCCCCCATGGATTCTCTACCCGTTAGTTAATGCGGAGCATCTGGAAAACAATCCGGCAGCTGGGCACCTATGTTTCAACTATAAACTTCGCAGTAGGTGTCCTATAATTCTATTGTCTTTAAAGTGTGATTATAGCATCTAATTAAATTAGTGAATCTGACTTTGCAATTAAAATGTGCAATGTTTTCAACTAAACTGCAAAATCCGAGGATGGAAAGACAGATGTGATATGGAGATAATGTGATATGGAGCCTTTCACTTCTATGATGAATTCTGCTTTGAATCCAGTTTGAGTTAGTGGTTGTGAGTTGGAAGTTATCATCTGATGGATTTTTGACATTCCTTGTGAAATGAATCAGTGGTCTTGAATCATTTCCTAATGGAAAGCGTCATCATCACGCCAAACCCATCACAGCTAGCACCTCTAAAACTTTGTTGGTAAAGAGATCTGCTTAAACTGTAAATTCTTTGAGGCAGGGACCGTCTCTTACTATATATTTGTACACCACCTAGCACAATGGGGTCCTGATCTCATCTGGAGCCTTTCCATGTTGCTGTAATGCAACTAATCATGACAAAGAAAGCAAATTTTGAGCTGCCAGGGAAAATGAAATATGCTCCCACTCCAAGTGGGCAACTTTCCCCTTCATCACCCTGACAATGCATCTCCATCCTGACCAAAAGATACCGTTTCTATAGGATGAGAAAGTTATTCCTTCTTTATGCTCTGTCAATCCTCAGGCCTCGCTGTATAGAGCACTAACAAGGGTGCCATCTATGATTGTACGGTCTGGTGTATATTGTAGAATATGTGAAAGTTGATATTAAAATTAAAGTATCTTTAAAAATGGAATAGATGTGAAATCTGAAAGGGGAAACCTGGGTTTAAAGAACACCCTATCATTTCACATGATTTCCATGAATAATGAATGTCATTAGCACATTTTCCATGTTCAACACCCTCCAAGCTGTTCAATTGCTACTTCTCCTTCATCTGCTTGGAGAGATGGAATAGAATGGTGCTAATTTGTTCATATTTTATTAATGCTGTTAAGTCTTAAGAGACTACATTAATGCCATGTGAACATGCCTGAGGAGTCGTAAAAAACAACCAACCACTGTGTATCCTTTGAAATGAATTTGTTCTTAGCTTTTTTATATGTAAACAGCAATTATACAAATTAAATCAATTGCCCTATTCCCAGCATCAGTGCTTGCTTCTACTACTTCAGTTGCTTAAAATGACATAATTCTTGAGAGTAAATCTATTCAGCCTCACATTCAGCACAATGGGTAAGGGTTATAGTGTCCACACTTCCTCATTTCCTCGTCTTTATATCGACACCAATTTTTACCTAAATGGCTCTTTAGTTCTTTCCTCATCATTACCAGTGACTGTGTTCTTCCTACAGTCCCTCCCGCTATTGGCTGAGTCCCTCACCCCTTCTCTCTCACATAAGTATAATTTCATGAAGTTACACCAATGTAAGTGGAGAATCAGATGTTGTGCGATACCGGGGCAATGTGAAATAAAAACAGTCCCTTTTCCAAACACCCCTTCTTTAAGACTACTTTAGCCCTACTAATCCACTTCTCCTAAGGGCTTCCTTTTTACAGGAACTTTTTCCCCCGGCATGACTTTCTGTAACTGGGCAAAGGCAAACAGCTGCACATCCAAAATGATTATTTTTTAACTATCTGCTGTTCCCTCTCTCTGCTTTTATCTCCTGATAATGTTTTTCTGTAGCTTTTCCTTTCCTGTTCCTGAGGAGACGGTGGACTTCCACATCTCCCATTAGTTTGAAAACCTACCCCACGCACCCACCACTTTCCCTGTGTGGAATCGTGCCTCATAATATAACATCCTCTTTTCCATTCTGTCCGTGTTCTGAAATGCTTCACAATTAGGAGTATATTTACTGGGTTTCCCTACTTATCTGAAATGCTTCCCTCCCATCCAGCCCTCTCCTTCTCCTCTGTGAAAGAAGCACTTCTTCTCTTTAAATGTCACCTTAAAACTTTCCTTCCTTGCCTAGTTGATGATCAGGGAAAGGTGTGGTCTCTTGTATCTTGAGCAGTGCACAGAATTTTTCAACGTTGTGTTTAAAAAAATAAGAGACTGTTTTCTTAGCAACCCACCTCACCCTTCCTTCTGATATGATTATTATTAATATTAATAATTAATAAGAATCAGTACTCACCTACATTCACTGGGGTTATTTCTTGTTTCTTTTTGCAGCAGTCAGCAACTCCTAATCTTGTACAGAGATGAAAAAATCAGGGAGGTCTCTTGTAATAAGGTTCTGTTGGCAAGAGCTTTGCTGTCTGTTTGATCAGGGCCAGGATTTCACCTCTGGGTTCTATTCTAGATGCTGTCACTGGCTCACAATGGGACCTGACCTTTGTCAAGTGACTTATTCAACTTTGCTGTGACTCAGTTTGCTGATTTATAACATGGGGGTACTAATATTTACACCAAACTCACAAAGCTACCGAGGTTTTATTCACAGTGCTTTGAATCTTGAAATTTAAAGGCATGCTCTGAAAATATAATTATTATAAGTAGGGATAGGCCCTAAATATCAATTTTGTTAAAAAGAAAAAATATTTAATAAAATATGAAGTGAAGTTTTTCATGGCCTTAAAATAACAATAATAATAATAATTAAAATAAATTAAGACTTTATCAGGGTGGATTTAAATCCCTTTCTCTAGTACAGTTAATCTAAACCTTGCAGCACTGTGCTAATATATGAGACCCAGAAAATGAAACAGACTAGGAATAAGTAAAAAAGCCAATTCTGTTCAATGGCCTGGATGAGGGATGTCCACTGAGTCAATAAGTATCTTAAAACTGGATATAAAGAGAGCGGATCAAAAGACAAGGGAAATGAAAACATTTTGGTATTATTTTTCCTGCTTTCTCTCCCTGCTTCTCCCTCAAAATGTGAAGTTGTGACAATCCAGGCCTAAGAGAAATGTTCTGTTGACTGTAATTGAAATGGCATCAAAGATGCCTGAAGCAATGGATAAGGACTCTTTTATTCATCCACATACATGATTTTTAAACTTTACCTGTGTTCAAACCTAGGTTTACCTTCTGCAAGGCTGTTTACAGTTACCGACTTCAGCAAGAGCTGTGAATAGCATCTCCCCATCATTCTCACATGCAAGCTAATGAAATACGGTCTAGATGATATTAGTATAAGGTGGGCACACAACCAGTTGAAAGACCCTACTCAAAGAGTAATTATCAATGTCAAACTGGGAGGGCATAGCCAGAGAGGTCCTGCAGAGGTCAGTCCTGGGTCCAGCACTCTTCAATATTTTTATGAATGACATGGATAATGCAAGAGGGGAGTGTGCTTATAAAATGTGCAGATGACACCAAGTTGGGAGGGTTGCAAGCACTTTGGAGGACAGGTTCAAAACTCAAAATGACATTGATAAATTGGAGAACTGGTCTGAATTTAACAAGATGAATGTCAATAAAAACAAATGCAAAGTACATCACTTAGGAAGGAAAATATCAAATACACAACTACAAAATGGGAAATAACTGTCTAGATAATATTACGGCTGGAACTGGAGGCTATAGTGGATCACGGATTGATATGAGTCATCAATGTGATGCAGCTGCAAAAAAAGGCTAATATGATTGTGGGGTGTGTTAACAGGAGTGTTGTCTGTAAAACAGAGGAGGTATGTGCTTCTTTAACTCAGCAGGGATGAGGCCCCATTTGGAGTACTGTGTCCAGTCCTGGACACCGCAATTTAGGAAAGATGTGGCCGAATTGGAAAGAGTCCAGAGGAGAGCAACAAAAAAGATAAAAGGTTTCAAACAACTGGTTTATGCCTGAGAAAAGGTTAAAATAAGTGGGCATGATTACTAGTCAGAAAAGAAGACTGAATGGGGACTGATAACAATCTTCCAATATGTTAAGGGCTTGATGGTGATCAGTTGTTCTCCATGTCCACTGAAGGTAGGAGAAGAAGTAATGGGCTTAATCTGCAGCAAGGGAGATTTAGGTTAGATATTAGGAAAATCTTTCTAATTATAAGGATAGTTAAGCTCTGCAATAGGCTTCCAAGGGAGGTCATGGAGTCCTCATCATTGGAAGCTTTTAAAAGCCAGTTGGACAAACACTTGCCAGGGTTGGGCTAGGATTACTTGCTCTCATCACAGTGTAAAGGGCTGGACTTGATGGCTTCTCAAGGTTTCTTCCTGTCCTATATTTCTAGGGTTCTGTGGTCACCTCTCACCTCTAAGCCTGGCCAATAAATAGGAATAAAAGGATCACCAAACAAGGCTTTTAAAAAGCAACCATTCAGCTGCTGCGAAATCACATGCAGGAAAGTTTCTTTATTTTGTCAGGAGTGGAGGGAGGAGGCCTCTGCCGAAGTTTCTAGTCCATCTAAACAGTTATACAATTCTTTTTAACCTTGAAAGCAGCAGTGTATAAATACCATGAGTCACTCCTGCCTGTGTGAGGTGGGTGTGTGGAGATTTTCAGGCTGAGTTCATAAATACATATGTGCTTTTTGATGGAAAACTCTGTTAGAAATTCTTTGTACTGCAGCAACCACTGCTCTATGTTACCGCGGGGGGGGATATTTTGGCATGGGGGTAAAGAGTGGAAGGGATTTATTGTCTTCTCTTCCAGAGCAGGCATTGCCAAGTCCTGCACTTCTGTGTATCTTTCATTTGTGGACATTTTTCTCTTCTGGGTCTGTTAAGGTGTTATTTTTGTAGCAAAAAACTTTGGCCTCTGAGCACACTCCAAGTAAATGAGCCCTTTGGAGCAGTGCTCTATGAGAGGCTGGGAAAGAAGAGAGTTGTGATAGTGTACTCAGCTTTATCCCTGCTCTGAAGTGGGAATTGCTTGTTGGATTTCTGCTGCCTCCTTTCCCTGTCCCTCTCTTAAGCCCTCCATGCCCCTTTTGTGGTGCTGTGAATGGAGAGTCTCAGATCAGTGCTGTTACTGTCCCTTCCTTTATGCAGCACAGCTTCATCTGTTTTCTTCCATTTAGGGCCTTCTGCAGCCCTTGCGTGGCCCAGAAGATTTTTGACCAATTATGACTTATTCATGCGAGGATTTCTTGACATGTGTTCATGACCTTCATGGCCTACTCTGATAACTGGATGCGTGATTTGGGAGATGAGTCCCAAAGGAAAGCCAGCTGCAGTGAAAATGATTGCTCCGAGGGTATTTTGGCCTGTAGGTTAGTCATGCTGAAAGAGTCTAGACTTTATGGACCATTTTAAGGCCTGAATCAGCCATTTACTTCAAAGCAAGTTGAAAGTCATGACTATGGCTCTTAGAGTTTTGCACTACACAGAGTTCAGGTTGTTGGATGCAGCACATTCCCAGTTCGGTCCTGGTTCTGCAGCCCTCATTCACGTGGGTAGCCCCATTAAGTGCCGCTCATCATGATTAAGGGGTGTAGAATTGAGCCTTTATTATTGTTCAAAACCTCTAAAATTGAAAATGCATTAGAAAATCCAATCTGTGTGGCATAAACAACTGAACCAGCTCTTTATACATTTGAGAATATCGTATTGCAAAGGGGACCTGGAATGCATTCAGCAAGAATCTTGGATTATCCAGAGTTCAAGATATGTATAATCGTAAATTCATATAAATGTGGATCATAGCCTAGGAATGCTCTGAACTGCCCATGCCGGTTCAATTGGCAAACGCATTTTATGCGGCTCCTTGAATATACAAGGCTGTAAATTTCTCTGGAACTCAGTGCAGAACTGGGAACATGCTGGGGAAAAGATACAGGTCAAAGCAGAAAGGGATAATAGATTAAGAATTATACATGGTGGAATATCAAGATGGAACAATGCAATATAGGGTGTTCCAGTTTATCTACTGGGCATGCTCACAATATCAAAGTACAGACCTCCTACAATCAAACATACCAGAAATTTAGGGAGGGGATTATCAAAGACACAAAGGGCAGTTAAGAAGTCCAGTTCTAAAGTCCCATGGACTTTCCATGGGAGTTTGGAACTTAACTGACAGACTCTTGTGCCATTGAAAGTCTCTCTTTTACTGACTGAAAAGTATAACGGTAACTACATCAGCCCCACTGTCTGTATGCTGATTCCTAGGTCCATGGAATTCCCTGTGCAGTATCTAGGGACAGAGAGATCGGGCAGGGAATGTCTTTTTAGCCTATCTTTGTACAATGTGTAATCAATGACTTGGGTTTCTAGGCGCTACTGCAACATAAATCGTAATAAAAAGGGAAGATAGTGCCATGGAGAACAAATGCAGGGCAAGTGATGCACACTTACCTAGCATCCCATAACATATGGTACCTGAGTATGCATCCTAAACACAGGTCTGGTTACTACAAGCAGGATGTTAGTCAATAAAGTGGATCTATAATCCCACTCCTAAAAATGTTCTGTTCATTATCTCAAATCTATTTACTCATGACAAATAACGTAAATTGATTTTTTATATGATTTGAGATATTAAATAAAATACTTAAATCTTAAAACAAATCTTTTTTGTAATCTGACTGTAGGAGGATTACTTTATCAAACTACTTTAGCCATTTAGGAAATGAGCAAAAAAATTTCTTTTTCTTTTTTTTATTTTAAGCCATGTGAATTATTTATTCAAAGTGCAACTTCTTAATGAACAGCTATGGCTTGAAAACTGATACCACTTATATAACAGGCACATTCATAGATACTATTTTTATTTTTATTTGCAAATTATACAGTCTAAATTATGCATTCACACAAATACAGCACTTCAAAAGACAGATTGCATGACAGACAACTTAACTTTGCAAATACCACTGTAAGCAAAATAATCTTTTTTGTATGTTTCCTGATTTTGTGTGATATTCTGTATATTTTTAAATTATATATTGCTGCAAACATTACCATACAGAGAAAAATATATGCAGCAGGAATGCAGATGGAAGCAGTAAGAAATCAAAGTGATTTCTTGGATGCACTTTATTCACACACACACACACAATGGGATTTTCAAATTCTGATTTGGAATTTTACCACTGATTTACCAGACCCAATGGGAGATCTAACAGATCCCCAAGTTAACGTCAGAATTCTTTAAAAGTTAAAGTGATTAATCATTAGATCTAACCACAAGGGAAATGGTGGATTCCTTATCACTTGAAATCAAGATTTTTATGCCTTTCTGTAAGGTAAGTTTTAGGCAAACACGTTATCGGGCTCAGTGCAGGGACAACTGGGTGAAATGTAATGGCCTGTGATTAACAGGAGGTCAGACCAAATGACATAATGGTTCCTTCTGGCCTTAAAATTTATCTATGAACCTCCAGGGAAATTGAAATGAAGTAGTGAGAGAAAAGACAAGAGACAAAAGGAAACGGAAGTCTGAAATCTGTTTGTTATTCAACTGCAGGAGCACCGTTACACCCCCCTCTGTTGTATGGCATGTTGGGTTTTTAAAAACGATTTACCAAGCTACCCATGTGACAAAAACACAGTTTGTCTGATCATTCATCTATTGCAAAGTGAACCTTGCTTATTATACTGAGGATCATTTGCCATTGTACAGCACCTTTCATCTGAGGGTCTCAAAGATCTTCGTCCTGGGCAGGCGGGTGAATGAGATGTACTATGCACTATGCTGTAATTACAATGGGGAATACTTGCACAAGTAGGTAATATCTTACCTACTGGAAGAAAGATAAGGAAAAGACTTAAACTGCACCCAAAGTAGACACCTCTGGGGTTGGAAACAGCAACTATTTAACTGCACACAACAACATTTCCAAGTGGCATACATAGGAAGTGAAGAATAATGCCACATCCAAAGGAAACTACAAAGTGAAATTAGATAAAGAGGATCATGTTTTCATGAGATGGGAGTATGGAATTCTCTCTCTTACTCTTAGAAATGCCATTTTCAATTAATTCTCAATTAAGGTCTTCAATTACCAAGAGCAGGCAGGACTTTGATGTCTCATCTCATACAAAAGATGGCACCTCCAGGAGCCACAATGTCCCATATACCTTACTGAGACATTGGTTCAGAGCTTTCTCAGAGAGAAGTGAGCCACCTACTTCATCAACATCATGGATGTCTACAGCACCTTGATGCTCCTGGGAGCTTTGCTTAGCCCTACTAAACATATGAAAACTGAGAAGATCACACAGGCACTCAGATACAAGGCAAGTATACATGCTTAGATGTGTTAACTAGCACAAGGCGATAATGCTACAGATATTTTACACTTTGGAGTCACAAGTTCTAAGTTTGTTTCAAATCACAAGTACGTAGGGGAACCCAGTTCAGAAATAAGCCATTCACTCTCCTCCTCCCAATTAAAATGTAACCCCCAGATGGTGACCCGTTATATGGAATCAAACCTGCATGAGAGTGCTGAGGAGCCTAGGTGGTTTCTGGCCTGAAAAGGAAATAATACAAAAAAAGACATGTACTTGCAAGATTTCCAGCCCGATTTTGCAGGTGTAAGTGAAAGGTTTGTGTGGCTGATTATCCAAAGGTAAATTCTTTTCTGAACCCAGCCTGAATTCCAGTCCTTCAGTACTCACGCATCTGGTGGTGTCATCTGTACTCCTAACAACACGGTCCTGCAGGCTGCAATAACTCACCATGACTGGCAGTTAAAAGAGGTTCAGGATAGGCTCAGCACTAGAACAGCAGGGGGAGTGCAGCAGGCCAGGGTTGAGGTACATTAGTGAAGCTCTGTCAAGAAGCCCGCAGAGTGGCTATTTTCTCTGTGTGGTGTTCTTACCAATTGCCTTAATCCCTCATTTTTATAAGCACTAAATTTATTCCAACTTTACATTTCGAAAATGGAGAAATAAAATCTGTAACTCATACTGCTGTAAGTGACTGTATGTAAGAAGGTGACTAAGCCTCAATTCTCCCTGCCCATCCACTGCTAAGGGCCAAAAACATTTTTAAAAGAAAAATTGGACTTACTAAAAAACAAAATCAAGGCCCAACATACACACGCTCAGCCAGAGAGTAGGTGAACAATGAGGTTGTTTCATGTACAATGTTCTTCTGCAGACTGTTCGTGGCAGACTAAAGACAATACCAAGGACCTGGATTCAGAACTCATCAAATTCATAAGGTTTGAAGCTTCAGATCCCAAATCAAAACATAAAATATTGAGTCATGTTCAAGGTCTCAGCCCTCATCTTCAAGGTTCTGAAGACCTTTACGGTTCTAAAGTTCTGGGTTGAGGACTATGGTTGGCAACTCTTCTCCCCAGGCATAATGGATCTTTCAGTTACATGGGTGGAAGCTCATCTGTGCAGGTGGAAGAGCTTTCTTGGGGGCCAGTCTCAGACTGTGGAGTGAACTCCCCCAGGAACAAAGGACACTCACAAGCCACACCAGTTTCCGTTCCAAATTCAAGGAGCACCTCTTGGATCTGCCTTCTCTAACATAAACACAGAGCACAGTAAATATGTCATTTATCTTTAAAAACCCCACCAAAAGAAAAACACTCTGCTGCACATATTTTCCCTGGGAAGAGCATGTGAGAAAAAGAATCACACCAGATGTTAGTCATATCGTTTATGGAACTACTGGAAGGTGTTTCAATACTATGGTGGTCAGTATAGGACCTGTATAATTATTATTGATGTGTATAAAAATAGTTGCTACCGGCTGCAAACAAGATCAGATCATTGAACAAACACATAGTTAAAGTCAGTGCTTGTCTTGAAAAGCTTCCAATCTAAAAAGACAAGACAGACGGGGATGGGAAAACAAATCTGAAGTGATTTGCCTAAGGTCACACAGCAGGCCAAAGCAACAGAATCCAGATCCAATCTTGAACCATTTCACAGGAGCTGGATTTTACTCTCTATATCCGCACATATTATCTAATCCAAAACCCTGGCTCTGATTTGTCCTTTAACCAGAGCCACAGCCTAAATTTAAGATATCCAAATAGAAAATATTAAAGTTCCAGACCATCTCTAGTTTATTTAGGACACTTAAGTGTGGATTGGTTATGATCTAGTTTTATCTAATGGTTTCCGAGCTATTCAATTAGGCATTTTCAGTACAACATGACGTATTTAAGATAACCAGACATGGGTTATATTTAGATTTGTGTTCTCTCATAGTCTTCCTTAGTAATATGCATGTCAGCGCACGTCCTTCGATACGGGGAAGTATTTCCGAGAAATCCCAGTCCCACTTTTTCATCTTAAGCATTAAAACGCAATCACACCCTTAGTACTTTACTAACAGGTTGATACTAATGCAACAAGGACGTTCCCCTATTAAACTACATCTGAATAAGTTTTAAATTAATCTCTCTTTTCAAGTGAAATTTCTCATTCAAAGAGATCGTTTTCATTAATCCCCGGTGACAGGGTGAACCTATCTCTCACCAGTTCATCAGGGGTTAACCACACCCTGTGGACTGAGGAAGCCACGCCTCCGCTCCACTGCTGGACATGGTCTAACTGAGACTAGAATATAAAAGGGAGTAGCTCTGCTCAATCTGGGCTGGGCACTGAAGAAAGCAGATGTGTGTTGCAGGCTTCTGCCAGGAGGTGGCCAGAGCTCCAGGACACAGAAGCCAGCTGAGTTGAGATTCCAGCAGACGCCCAGATGATGGCCGATGAAGGAGAGATGGAGGAGGCAGTGAGACTACCAGCATTGGAAGGAAGTGTAGGAAGCAGCCCCAGGAACGAGACTGCAGTATTGGGTGGCCAACACTGATTATAGAAGTTCCAGGACCTGGTGGAGAAGGGTGGGCCTGGATGTTCCTACCTTGGCTGCCCCACCACCAGGGAAGCTGATGTCCAAAGGGGTGAACTTAGCAGCTACATGAACTTGGGCTGCTAGGCCATGCTGCCCCAAACCAAAGGACAGACCCACTGACTCAAGCCATTGGGCCATGCTTCTCTGAACTGCAGACCTCCACCTTGAGCCAGACCACTTGGGCCACCAAACAGCCATTTTGATAACCCCCACAGTCCAAACTCTGTGATGTGCTCTCCTTACCTTCTGACAACTGGTTAAAAATGAAGGCACTGGCCAAGACCTGTTAAAAGTGTCTGGCAAAAGCAGGGCAGCAGATAACATAAACTTCCTTCCCAATAGGTATGGAAACAGAGAAGGCAGAAAGGAGAACAGAAGAATACAGACCCTGGACATCAGAAAAGCAGACTTTGACTTCCTCAGGAAACTGATGGATAGGATCCCTGGAGGGCTAAGATGAGGGGAAAAGGAGTCCAGGAGAGATAGCTGTATTTTAAAGAAATCTTATTGAGGACATATGAACAAACCATCCCAATGTGCAGAAAGAATAGCAAATATGGCAAGCAACCAGCTTGGCTTAACAGAGAAACCTTCAGTGAGGTTAAACACACAAAGGAAGCTAACAAGAAGTGGAAGCTTGGACAGGTGACTAGGGAGGATTATAAAAATACCACTCAAGCATGCAGGGGTGAAATTAGGAAGGCCAAAGCACAATTGGAGTTGCAGTTAGCAAGGGATGTGATGGGGAACAAGAAGAGTTTCTACAGGTATGTTAGCAACAAGAAGAAAGTCAGGGAAAGTGGGGGCCCTTTGCTGAATGGGGGAGGCAACCTAGTGGCAGAATATGTGGAATAAGCTGAAGTACTCAATGTTTTTTTTTGCCTCTGGCTTCACGGACAAGCTCAGTTCCCAGTCTACAGACAGGGGGAGGAGGTGAGCAACCCTCAGCGATGAAAGAACAGGTTCAGGACTATTCAGAAAAGCTGGACATGCACAAGTCCATGAGACCAGATGCAATGAATCTGAGGAAGTTGGCTGATGTGATTTCAGTCATTGGCCATTATCTTTGAAAACTCGTGGCGATCAGGGGAGGTCACAGGCAATTAGAAAAAGGCAAATATAGTGCCCATCTTTAAAAAAGGGAAGAAGGAGTAGTCAGAGAACTACAGACAACTCACCTCTGTTCCTGGAAAAATCATTGAGTAGGTCTTCAAGGAATCCATTTTGAAGCACTTGGAGGAGAGGAAGGTGATCAGGAACAGTCAGAGTGAATTCACCAAGAGCAAGTCATGCCTGACGAACATGACTGCCTTCTATGATGGGATGACTGACTCTCTTGATGTAGGGAAAGCCATTGACATGATATACCTTGACTTTAGCAAAGCTTTTGATATGGTCTCCCACTGTATTTTTGCCAGCAAGTTAAAGAAGTATGGGTTGGATGAATGGACTATAAGGTCGATAGAAAGCTGGCTAGATCATCGGGCTCAATGGAAGTGACCAACAGTTCGATGTCTAGTTGGCAGCCGGTATCAAGTGGAGCACCCCATCTTCCTTAATGATTTGGATGATGGGGTAGATTGCACTCTCATATATTTTGTGGATGACACTAAAATGGGGGGAGTGGTAGATATGCTGGAGGGTAGGGATAGGATAGAAAGAGACTGGACAAATTGGAGGAGTGGGCCAAAAGAAACCTGATATGGTCCAACAAGAACAAGTGCATGGTCCTGCACTTAGGACGGAAGAATCCCATGCACTGCTACAGACTGGGGACTGATTGGCTGTGCAACAGTCCTGCAGAAAAGAACCTGGAGATTACAGTGGACAAGAATCTGGATATGGGTCAAGAGTGTACTCTTGTTTCCAAAAAGGCTAATGGCATATTGGGCTAAATTATTTGAAGCATTGCCAGCAGACTGAGGGAAGTGATTATTCCCCTCTATTCCGCACTGGTGAGACCACATCTGAAGTATTGTGTCCAGTTTTGGGCCCCCTACTACAAAAAGGATGTGGACAAATTGGGGAGGGTAATGAAAATTATTATGGAGCTGGGGCACATGACATCTGAGAACAGGCTGAGGGAAATGGCTTGTTTCTTCTTCAGAAGAGAAGAGCGATGGGGGGATTTGGTAGCAGCCTGCGACTACCTGAAGTGGGGTTCAAGGGAGGAGGGAGCTAGGCTGAAGTGGTGGCAGATGACAAATCAAAGAGCACTGGTCTCAAGTTGCAGTGGGGGAGGTCTAGGTTGGATAGTAGGAAAAACTTTTTCATCTTGAGAGTGATGAAGGACTGGCATGGATTATCTAGGGAGGTGGTGGAATCTCCATCCTAAGAGGTTTTTAAGGTGTGGCCTGAAAAAGCCCTGGTGGGGATGATTTATTTGGGGTTGGTCCTGTTTTGGGCAGGGGGTTGGACTAGACGACCTCCTGAGGTCCTTTCCAACTCTCATATTCTATGAGGTGCTGGAATACAACAAACTGAAGTTGGCCATTTTGGACCAGGCCAGTATCAGTCTGAGATGTGCCACCAACAATTCTGCTGTGATCATTACTTGCCCGGTTCAGGCCTAGAGCAGTAACCCAGTGACTCCTTTTCTACAGCTGGTGATGGCTGGAACTGAAAGCTGACCATGGTCCAAGTGGGAGATATGGTGGCAATGAAGCAGTTTACTCAGATCCTACCTGGTGGTGGGAATGAATGGGTGCAGCAGCACCTCCCAGTGATCTTTGCTGAAGCTGTCTCCTTAATGGAGAACAACGTCACTGTGAAGGGGGTGGAGAAACAGACCAGTACATCAGGAAGCCTGGGAAACAGGGGTCGCCCAGCTGAGTGGGACCATGCAAGACTGAGGCAGGGATCGCCTGACGCTAACCCAGGCCACTGGAGACCATGAGAAACTCTGGCCAGAGGCAACCAGCCAACCTACCCACCCCAGAGGAGAGATGACCCATTGGAGGGGATGAACATTACACAGGCCAGACCCACTGGCTGGAGAGCCCCAGGACTAATATTACGTAGTGTGGTCAAGAAGGGCAATTCTGGTGAAACTGCCCATTAATGGATTGTAACTATGGTCAGATATGGGTGGCAAGCCTCCAGGGCCAGAACAGGGGCCTAGATAAACTCCTGATCCCTGTGCAGGTAAATAGAACTCCGCTGGTGGCCCTGGTCAACTTGTGATGTAGCCAAACACTTGTCTGATCCAGCCTGGTGGATTCCCCAGTTATGATGGGAATATCTATCCACCTACAATGCATCCATGGGCATGTGCTACCATACCCAACCATCAGGGTGTGGCTAGAGGTTGCCTGGTGTGAGGAATTATGTTGAGTCACCCTGGCCCCGAAGCTGGCCTACCCCATGATTTAGGGACGCGATTGGTGGTGATTCCATGAAGTCTTGCAAGAAGTCTTCACAGACATGCACAGAATGGACTGAGCAAAGACGGATATCTGGGCTGCCAAAAAGACTTGACAACCCAGGGAAAAGTCTGAGATGCTAGCTTGAGGCCGTCCTGCAACAGGGACCTTGGAGGACGATGTCCTGGAGTTGCTAAAGATTGACAGGCACTCCCTGAAGGAACAAAGGAGAGAGAAGTGGGGATCCATTTTGCTACCCCTGACTCTGTAGAATGGGAAGAGGGTTACTTCCACTATCACTCCAAGTAAGGGGAGGAGACATGGGGGTGGACGACAGATTCTCTTAATGCTGATTCTCTTTGCCCTTGTCTGTGTACTTCACTACTTGAGGGACAGTCCCTCTCCAAGTATCCCAGGAGATGGCATAAATCAATTGCCCAGATCCTCAAAGCAATTTTGGCTCCTAAGTTCCATTAATGTCAGTGGAAGCTAATATCCTAAATCCCATTGAGGATCTAAGCTTAAATGCCACAGATCGTCTGCTATGCCACACTTCAGAACAGGGTGACAGCTTTGTAAAGCCCCATGAATGCCTAATGCTACATAAATCATCATTTTGGTCACATTATTTTAAGCTAAATTCAACAGTTTCAGAACTTTTTTCCCCGCCTTGGAAAGACTTACCCTTCATTCCATGTTGCTCAGATGTCACTCGTTTTAATAAACACACATTTGATTATTTGGAGACACAGGGGTCATCTTGCTTTTGCTGATATTCTTTGTGGCATAGTTAAATGTTATTTAGATGAAGTCACTTTCCAAGAAAATTGCTCTCCGCAGGGGGCTGAGAGTGGCAAAATTAAAAAAAAAAAAAAATTGGAAACCGTGCAGTGTTTCTTGCATACGAATAGCTGTGAGCAGTTGGTTATGGAATTTTAATGCTTTGATTATAACTTCTATTTTTACAGAGAAATACAGTTACTACAGTTTGAAATATGCTATCATTTTTTATTGTGTTTTTTTGTTACTAATTGTACATGGATTCTCTTGAAACAATAATATGTTTCCTACACTGATTTCCTACACTTAATTTACAATATAACTGAGAGGGATAAGCAAATAAACCATCAGAATAAGCTTTCAGAATCAAAGAAGAAAACTGGTTAAAACAATGGCTACTATTTTTATTTATTATTTATTTTATTTTTCTTTAATTTTTAAATGTAGATTGTAATCTTCTTTTCAAGGATTAGGAAGCAGAAGGGAAAAAACAACATAATAAGAGAAGGCAGCCATAGGACAGAGAAATGGATTTGCAGTCAGTGGGTTCTGGTTCGAATTCAACGTGGACCAGCTGTGTAAGTTTGCCTCAATCACTTCACCTCTGTTTCTCCTGCCACCCTTTATCTGTCTTCTCTTTGTAGAGAATAAAGTGTTCAGGGTAGCAATAGGTTTTTTCTAGACATTTGTGTAGTTTCAACACAATAGGGTTGGGGTTTTTAGGTACTATCCTCAGAAACCAAATCAGTGTTGCAATCTCAATCCTTGCCTTCATTGGGAAGCTGCTGAGATTCTCAAACAGCACAGACTGACCTTAAAAACTATTTCAGGTGATGTGGTCAGGCAAGCTGGTGCTGAACAATGTGGAGGGAGAAAGCTTTTTTCAGAGAGTCTCCAGATTCTCCATGGAAAACATCATAAATAAAGGCCAGCTCATCCAGCCAAAGTACATGAGCACATTCCAGGGGAGGTGTCTGATGTTGATTGCAGCCTTCTGGGCCTGATTTTCAACAGTTTGCAGACCCAAAATGCCAACTGAAACCAAAGGGAATGCTCAATGCCTCCGATAATCAAGCCCACTGAAGCCTGGTCTCCATTTACTGATAAATTTGGCAGCAGTCAACAGGAGTTATGCAAGCTACAAAGAACAGCTTGAATAAGTTACGCTGACTTCCTAAAGTTTGTTCTGTGCCCCATCTCTACTACACTGTGCTGATGGGTAATGCGTACCTGTCGACGCAGCATTACTCTTTATCTGGAGGTGGTTTTATTAAATTGACTTCTGGATCAATGGAGCATGTCTTCGTTTGCGCTCAATCAATCCAGATAAATCGATCTGACGGCAGTGGATTTGCCACCATCAGTGTAGACGTAGCCTCATTGGAGAAAACCCACTCCTGTTGAGTTAAATGGGAATCTTTTCTGAGTTTTCAATGGGAGCTAACGGATGTCTTAATTCTACATAAAATTTTTTTAGTCGTACAAGAGGTAACATTTTTAGAAGACCTAACTGGTATCTGAAGTGTCAGGCTCAATGGGAGGAGCCTTCCTTTCCTAGGAGACCAATATCAAACATTGGACAACATTAAAGCATTCTACAGTACACTAACAGACACATCTTTTAGGCATAACCATTGTGAAGAATGTGGTTGCTTAAATGATGTTTCAGACAGCTCTCTGTATGAATGTACAGGCTTAACTTTGTTGATCTCCCAGGCTTTCTTAGTTGCTATGGTAATTAATGGATAAAGGTACAGTGGTTTAGGGCAAAATGCTATAGAAAAAAAAAGATGTTTTGAATGGAATTGGATAAATGTAATTGACATACAAACAGCGTGGCTTTAAAGGCTTTACAATAGAGGTGACAGATGAAATCTAACAAGAGGTAAATCTAACAGAATGCTGCAGAAATCACTTATGGGCTGGAAATGCAGGGGGAGTAGGTGGATTTTCCACTCAAGTAAGGTTGATTGACTGGAGGATAAAGATACATTTATATTTCTAGACTAGAGGTCAGAAAATCTTGCCTTTTTCTCAGAGCCTTTGGTAAATAAATTCTACAGGAGGACTCATGCCATCTAACAAAACTGTACTTTTCTGCACTAAAACCCAGAATTGGAAAAACACTTGGGCACACAAGTAATCTCCTTGACTCTGATGAAGTTCAGTTTCAAGATAAGCATACACTTCAGTGCTCTCCTGAATCAGGCCCTAACTTAGTAAATTAGATGAAATAACAAGGCTGCCATTTTCAAACATTGTTGCTTAACGTTTGCCCAGTTCAGGGGCACATAAATTAAAGTGGTCGTGAGCAGCCAGCAGCTCCCGCTGAGCTCAGTCAGTGTTGCAAGTGCTCAGAACCTCAGAAGTGTGGGCTACTTTTGGGGTTCTATTTCCATCCCTGCCACTGTCCTGCTGGGTGATCTTGGGCAAGTCACTTAAACTTTCTGTACCTCAGTTTCCCCAGCTGTAAAATGGAGATAATGACCTCCTTTGTACAGCACTTTGAGATTTCCTGATGAAAAGTGTTATATATGAGCTAGGTATTTACTGTTATTGTTGTTATGTTATTTTAATTAGGCACCTAAATAATTATTTAAATGTCTAATATTGGAGCATTTCCTTAGAAAGTTATTTGCCTATATCTTTAAATATATTTGACAGGAGATGGTAACTCATCCTCCACTCCCCATTTTGAAAGCCCAAAGTGAAGTATCTCCAACCACACCACGGAAAGGGAATAAAAAAGGCCAGTCTGGGATTTAAAATAGCAGGATTAATGTTAGCTTCTGAGCAGAGCTGTACAAAAAATTTGATACATGAAGTGAAATGATTATTAATTATGATTATTAATATTTCACACTTCTAGAGCACCATTCACTTGAAATGATCCTACAATGTTTCCAAACTATATATAGAGATTACGTATCATGCCACCACTAAAATAGTCATCTCTGCGGATCGGATGGCAGCCAACTGGCACAGAGCACTGTGTGCAATATTGGGCAGAAAGGATGGTTTTTTAAACCAAGGACTCCAGGCAAATCCCTACTCACAATAAAAAATTCCATTAGTTCTTTGATTTCCACGCAGAACCGGTGAGATCTTAAACTTGTCAATGTCTAAAAAGTTGCTTCTAAGAAAAATAATCCGTGCAATTGCTGAGGTTACGCCAAAATGAGAAGAGCAACTTTGGCCCATGTGTATAAACTGCATCCCTCCAGTTCAACAATATTGAAAATTGTGATCTGTTTGATGAAATGTGCAGAGCAAAAATTCTAGCCAGAAAGAATATCCTAATATTAGCAGGAAATCAGAACGAGTGGAGAAGTTGGGCCCTGATTCTCATTTACACGCAGGCCACTTTACAACATTCTGGTAGTGGAAAGGGCCCTTAACGTAGATGTGTAACAATCAGAGTTCAGACGCCCCAAGGGGAGCACTTAAATCAACCGATTATATACAATGTGTTTGTATTATAAAAATATACCATGTAAAGCCTTTTATGAAAGCTGGTAATGTTCCATACTCAAAAATCATTACGAGATCGGAATAACAGACTGTGGTTATGAATTTGTGTATACAAAAAACTGCGTGGGCTAGTGAATGCCAGGGTGAGATCTTAAGCTTGTGGCTGGCTACTGACACAGCACAATAGCCCCCAAAGTTATAGGGCGGGTGGGACAGTACTCCTTACTGGGATGGGGGGTCCCCAAAACATCACAGGACATACACTACATTTACTTTATAGGGTGAAATTGTACCCCCACTAACCTCTCATTGACTTCAGTGGAGTCAGGAGTTTAGCCATAATCATATTTATTGTTCCCACTTTCTCCTTTTCCAAGAGGTATAGGAAGAAGAAGGATCTTGTGCTTAAAGTACCTGTAGCATGATCAGTGAAACTGAAGTCAGAGGGTCCATATCCCCTGGAGGGCCTGGTATTGTGGGGACATCAGGGAACACATGAGTTTAGCAGGAAGCAGTGGAGCTATGTGGACAGAGTAGTCCAGAGGGTTTAATAAAGTTCTGGGCTTGTCCAACTTAACTTGCAGCCCACCTTACTCTTTGTGAATTAAACAGAGGTGGACCAGGATTCACGCAATTTGGATACTAATATAAAGTAAATTATATTTATTAATATGATGATTTTTTGCTGCTGTGTTCTGAGTTAAAGCCCATTTAGATAACTAGGGCTTGGTCTCCACTGCTGGCAGATTTCAGCAGCAGTCAATGGGAGATCCAGGACACCCCCACTACACTGTGCCAATGGGAAATGCCCTCCCGTCAATGCAGAGTTACTCTTTTTTGGAGGTGGATTAACACCATTGAGTTTCGGATCAAATGAGCGGGACTCCACTGCTGCTCAATCAATCCTGCCATCAATGTAGACGTACTCTAGAACAGTGAAAAGTGACAGTGTGAATTTGACTCAGGTCCCATATTTTTACCTGCATTGCAGTAGCACTGAGAGTCCCTAACCAAGATTGAGGTTCTGTTGCGCTAGACCAGTGGTTCTCAAACTTTTCTCTGCCATGGCACACCTTGATACCTTTTCATTATTTTGAGGCACACCACCATATAGTCTCCAAATGAACTCATGGATATTCATGAGCCAACTCCGAACTCTTCAAGTAGTTTTTCAAGAAATTCCGTGGCACAGCTGCTCAGGCCTGACGGCACACCAGTGTGCCACGGCACACTGGTTGGGAAACACTGCGCTAGTCACTGTAAATACATAGAGTAAGAGAGAGGCTCTGTTCTGAGAGCTTAAAGTCTAAATAGCGTAAAAACAACAAAGGGGTAAAAAGAAGCATTGTTGCCCTGATTGTACAGATGGTTTACATTGCACCAGGGGGATAGAAGTGAATGCAGATCATGTTGACTTACTGGTGCTAGCTACACTCTAGCTAGCTCACTAAAAATAATGATGAAGATGCTGCAGTGACAGCTTCAGCACTAGCAAGTACATATTTGGGGGGGGGTTCAGGTAGACGAGTGCAGCCCATGGTGTAGCTAGTGCAAATACAACTACACTTCAAATACAACTATACACTTCTGGCTGCAATATAGACATACCTTAAGTGATCTGTCCAAGGTCATATAGGAAGTCTGTAGCAGAGCCAGGAGCTGAACGAAGATCTCCTGAGTCTCAATCCAATGCCTTAACCGCCAGGCCAAACTTCCTTTGGGACCATTTGGAAAAAGAGACAGTAGCAGCTGAAAACATCAGTGTCATGAAGACAAATAAAAAAGACAAAGGATTCAAATGGGAAAATAAATGAACTAAAACACAAACAGAAAATAGTGGCACATCAATGTTATTCCTCTATATTTTTCTTGGTGCGAGAATGGCTCTATATGTAGCCATGTTTGCTATGCAAGGATGATGATGGATACAGACTTAACAAAATTTTCACAAGCTCAAAGGTAAGCAGGAAGCAGTACATGAATAACAGAAGCAAGTTGAAGCTAAAGGAAGAAAGATAGGAATTTCCACATTTTGACGTAAAAATAAAAGAAAATCATTTCATAGAATTCAAGAAAAAGGAAGAAAATGCAGCCAAAAAAAAAAAAAAGGAACTGGAAAGAGCTCAATGTTTTTCTTAAAAGAGGACTAGAATAGAAGACATAGATACTTTTACTTTCTAAAACTATACTAGACCTGATTGTAAAATCAGGGTGCAGGGATTTTTCTGAAAGTTTTACCAACTTCTTTCTGTCAAAATTCAAAATTTGGACACTATTTTTCATTGAAATTTCAACATTTGGAGAATTGTTGACCAGCTATAAATGTAGTGAAACACAAATGTAATAAGATGTCAAGAAGTATGAAAAATTCAGGAATGCCAAGGAAACCTCAAGGATCACATTTAGGAAATTCATTCAGTGGCTTAAAAATATAGGAAGGAAAAATGCTGCTAAGAACCACAACAAAACAAATGTTCTTGCTGGGGTAGCTGTGGAAAAGCAGCCTGTGAAAGGCCTGGAGATAGGAAAGGAGATGAAGCAAATATGCCAAAAAAATGAAGCTTCATTAGTCCAAAGTTAAATTGGGCAAAAGGAGATTAATATCTGTAATAATGCTAAAAAAGACTGCTGATTCAAAGTTGATTGAAAGCAGTTGGAGTCTTTCTCTGGATATCATGGGGCTTTGGATGAGGCCCAAATGTTCGTGAACTATTTGCTGAATAGTCCTTTCTTATTCTTAGTTGTTCCTTGAATCATGTCTCTGAAGAAATTATAGCAAGTGGATCATCTCCTAACTGAGCTCTATTGAGTCATCTCATAAGTCACATAATCTGACTTCTGCTCTGGAGGACTGAACCTCTTTACGCAGGAGAATTAAGAAAGGCAAAGCGCAAATAAGAAACAGCCGCATTCCCATGGGGTATTCCCATGAGGGGTATCTGCTGAATCTCTACCCCTCTTCAACATTCAGATGAACAGAAGCCGGCTGTGATGCTCATGGAAACATGAACTGGAAGGGGTCTGGATAACACTGAATGGGACCTAGAGGCAGGATTTGCAGCCTTGTCCACAGATATATTTTTCCCATTAGTTAGGAGATCCTGTAGTGCCAATCTGGAGCTCATGCTTCTAGACCACTCTTCAGTTTGCACCCACCTGTTGCCACTGAATATAAATAAGCCACAATGCAGTTTGTTCCATAGTCCATGTTATAGAGAGGGCCACAATGTCACCAGTTACTGCGCTGCAGGCAGAGCAGAAGGTAGGACACAAAGACCCATCTTACACTCCCTGAAAATAAGGGCCAAGTGTGGCCTATGCTATTATGGCAGGGGATGGAGGGAGGCATGACAGGACACTCCCCTTTCCCTGCTATTCAGCCAATGGAACAGACCGGGGTATGACACGCTGTATCCTCGCTAAGAAGTGACACAGCAGCACTGACACACAACTCCATCCTGTGTGCTGCAAAGATCAGTGAAGTTTAATGCTCCCAACGTTGCCACTGGGGCTGCAATGAGTCTGTGCTACACTTTGCTAATGTAGACACAGATCTATAGGGCATGATCCAAGGTCCACTGAAGTCAATAGGAATCTTTCCTTTGACTTCAGATCCTTATTATTACTAATTATCGGTATTTCAGCAGCATCTAGGAGCCCCAGAGATGGACCGTGACCCCACTGTGCTAGGCGCTGTACAAACACAGAAGCAGAATATGGTCACTGCCTTAAAAAGCTGACAATCTCAGGCCCATAGGACACAAAGGAGCCCACAGATGTCGGCATTTCAGTTTCTCTGGACATGCCGGCGCGTGGGTGATGTACTCTGCTATTTCTCTTGCAAACTGTAGTGCCTTATGCAGGAAGAACGAGGCAAGAAAGTGAACAGCATTACTGTTAATTTATGATCTTATATAGCCCTTGGAATTTGAAAAGTACAGAGTCAGCTCTATGCCCGCCATGCACATTGGGAAGGAAAAATCTGTGTTTGCACCTAAATATATATACAAATACTGATTGACTGCTCCATTAACTGATTTTCATTGTATTAGTAGTGGTATTTGTCTAATCGTTTGCAGTTCCAGTTATTCTCTGCACTTGGCCATCATAATGACCGGCTGGATGTACAGATAAGAGCAGCAATATCAAGGCCCACCCACCATCCGGCTTTGGAAATTAATGTTAACAATGCCAATTAAAATTGCTACAGTCACAGACTAGCATACAATAGGATCATAGAAGAGGAGGGTTGCCAGGGACCTCAGGGGGTCATCTTGTCCAAGCCTCTGGTGATAGCAGAACCAACCCCAACTAAATCATCCCAGCCAGGGCTTTGTCAAGCCGCACTTAAAAACCTCTAAGGTGGAGATTCCACCACCTCCCTAGGTAACCCATTCCAGTGCTTCACCATACTGCTAGTGAAATTTTTTTTTCTAATATCCAAACCTAGACCTCCCCCACTGTAACTTCAGACCATTGTTCCTTGTTCTTCCATCTACTACCACTTAAAACAGCCTAGCTCCATCCTCTTTGGAACCCCTCTATAGGTAGTTAAAGGCTGCAATCAAATCCCTCCCTCACTCTTCTCCTCTGCAGACTAAATAAGCCTAGTTCCCTCAGCCTCTTCTCATGAGTCATGTGCCCCAGCCCCCTAATCATTTTCGTTGACCTCCATTGGACTGTTTCCAATTTTTCCACATCCTTTCTTTAGTAGGGGCCCCAAAACTGGACACAATACTCCAGATGTGGCCTCACCAATGCCAAACAGAGGGGAATAATCACTTCCCTCGATCTGCTGGCAATGCTCCTACTAATGCAGCCCACCATGCCATTAGCCTTCTTGGCAACAAGGACACACTGTTGACTCATATCCAGCTTCTTGTTCTCTGTAACCCGCAGGTCTTTCTCTGAAGAACCACTGATTAGCCAGCTGGTCCCTGCTGCATAACAATGCATTGGATTTTTCTGTCCTAAGTGCAGGACTCTGCACTTGTCCTTGTTGAACCTCAAATTTATTTTGGCCCAATCCTCCCAATTTGTTTAGGTCACTCTGTATTCTACCCCGAACCTCCAGCATATCCACCACTCCCTTCAATTTAGTGTCATCCGTTAACTTGCTGATGGTGCAATCCATCCCATCATTAAGATCATTAATGAAGATATTGAACAAAACAGGCTTCAGGATAACCCCGGGGCACTCTACTTGTTACCGGGTGCCAACTAGACATCGATTCATTGATCCCCACCCATTGAGCCTGATAATCTAGCCAGCTTTCTGTCCACCTTATAGTCCATTCATGCAACCCATACTTTTTTAACTTGCTGGCAAAAATACTGTGGGAGACCATATCAAACGCTCTGGTGAAAGTCAAGGTATATCACATCCACCGCTTTCCCTACATGCACAGAGGCAGTCACCTCACCACAGAAAGCAATCAGGTTCGTCAAGCATGACATGCTCCTGTTGAATCCATGATGACTGTTCCTGATCACCATCGTCTCCTCCAACTGCTTCAAAATGAATTCCTTTAGGACCTGCTCCATGATTTTTAGGGGACTCAGGAGAAGCTATCTGATGCATAATTCCCTGGACCCTTCTTTCCTTTTTAAAAGATGGGCACTATATTTGCCTTTTTCCAGTTGTCCAGGACCACCCACAATCATCACAAGTTTTCCAAGATAAAGGCCAATGGCTTTGCAATCACATCAGCCAACTCCCTCAGCACTCTCAGATGCATTGCATCTTGCCCCATGGACTTGTGCATGTCCAGCTTTTCTGCATAGACATGAATCTCTTCTTTCACCATTGATGGCTGTTCACCTTCTCCCCATACTCTGCTGCTTAGTGCTGTAATCTGGGTGCTGACCCTGTCTGTGAAGATAGAGGCAAAAAAGCAGTAAGTGCTTCCTGTGTCACTAGGTTTCTTCCCCCATTCTGTAAGGGGCCCACTTTTTTCCCGACTTTCTTCTTGTTGCTAACATACCTATAGAAACCCTTCTTGTAACCCTTCATATCCCTTGCTAACTGCAACTCCAATTGTGCTTTGGCTTTCCTGATTTCACTCCTGCATGCTTGAGCAGTATTTTTATGCCCCTCCCTAGTTCTCTTTCCAAGCTTCTACTTCTTGTAAACTTCTTTTTTGTGTTTAAGCTCATCAAAGATTTCTCTGTTAAGCCAAGCTGGTTGTCTGCCATATTTGCTATCCTTTCTGCACATCAGGCTGGTTTGTTTCTGAACCCTCTATAAGGTTTCTTTAAAATACAGCCAGCTCTCTTGGACTCCTTTCCCCCCTCATATTAGCCCCCCAGGGGATCCTGCCCATCAACTCCTTGAGAGAGTCATTTTTCTTTTCTGAAGTCCAGGGTCTACATCCTGATGATCTCTTTTCTTCCTTTTGTCAGGACCTTGAACTCCACCACTCATGGTCACAGATGCCCAAGTTATTACCCACTTCTACTTCCCCAAGCAATTCTTCCCTGTTTGAGAGCAGCAAGTCAAGAGGAGCACAGCTCCTACTTGGTTCCTTCAGCACTTGCACAAGGAAGTTGTCCCCCACACTCTCAAAAAATGTCCTGTAGGCTTACAGAAATGAGTTTTTTCTTAACAGTTAAAACTGTTTGTATTTAAGAGCATTTATTTTTGCAAATGAGTCAAATTATAATCAATTGTCTTTACATATCAGATATGTTTTTGAAAGCTCCTGATGATGTCTCAGTTTAAATCCCTGTTTATATCAATTCCTAATGACTTCATTAAAACATTTCAATTAATAGACTCTTTCAGGATTTATATTCCTAGTCCTCATAAAACAAGTCCAGTTGATGCAGGTTCAAAAACTTTCTGCCACATGGTTTTTTTGCACTGTAGCTGTACCCTGAAATCCAAAAAGCAAACAATAGTAACATTTTTGTCACCGATAGATTCACAGGGAAAATCTCTTCACAGAATAAATAACCAAAACCCAAATAAATAAATAAACACCCTAGTTCCGTGCTTTCAGAGTGTCAAAGCACATTATGATTAGAAGCAATTTTGCAGGTGTTGAGACAACAAAGTGGCAAAAAAAAAAAGCTAACAGCCATGCTCTCCAGATCGATATTAGGGAATTGCTGCAGCAGTTATCCTGCAGCTTGCAGAAAAGGAAAAAAAAAACAAAACACTTGTTTTGTGCTGCCAAAATAATAAATGGAAGGAGGAGATGTGACCAGTAAGCATAGCCTATTAGTATGGGGTGAAAATACCATGTTAACACATATATTGGTTCAAATGATAGCACAGACTTGTAACTGCTGTGTGCACCCTTGTAATTTATCACAGTTGGGGCATGAAATGTTCCAATGGCCCTTGATAGTCTATCTGCAAGTGTTGTGGTAGCTTAGAAAATGCGGATGAAAAATACTACATTTAGAGCTTTATTTTGCCATTCATAAAGACAAAGGAGACATCGGCGTGAAAGTGATTACAAGCTGACAGGCAAAACAGGAGCTTAGGTGCACGAATGAAGACAGCCAAATCAACTTCTGACTTCAGAGTCATGTCTGGATGACAAAATGCCACATGCATAGGAAACGGGAAAGCCTTGCCACAACCCAAGAAGAGGGAGTTGACTTAGGTATCAAACATCTAATCGTATAATTGATGTTTAAAAGGATGTGCAGATTCTGTGGCCTACATTTTCTAATAACGGGGCCCTCAATTCCACCTGCAATATTGTCTCATGCATGTGGGTGAGTGAACATGCAAAAAAATCTGCCACATAATGCTCTAACTGGTGGGTGGTACATAATTGGTAAGCTGCTCTTGTACCCAGTGATGGATGCAGCATGAAGGACTCGGACCAGATTTACAAATGTAGCTAGTAGCCTAAAGATACAGATGGGCACCTCCTGGGATTTACAAAAGTGCCTCAGTGAGTTAGGCACTTACCTCTGATTAACTTTCAATTGGACTTTGGGCTTGTCCACACAGTGGGGTGATGAGCTCTACAGGAGTGTGATTTCTAAAGCTCACTAATGTGTTGTTCATTGATTGGTCTGTGTAAATGCTGCTGATGCACTTTAACATTATAGGGCACTAGGAACCCTTTAGTGCACACCAGCAGGGTCTACACAGACCACTTAAGGCACAGCACATCAGCACACGGAAACATACCATTTGCGATTTTGGTTACAGTGAATTTCCAGTGACAATGAATTTTTCAGTTGACAAATATAAACAAAATTATACATAATAAATCAGATCCTCAGCTGACTTTTATGGGCCTGATCCACAGCCCGCTGACATCAACAAAAAGATTTCAGTGAGCTTTTGATTAGACTCTAAGACACTGATCCTGCAAACGCCCATGTGCTTAAAATGATTACCAGGAATAGTCCCATTAATTTCATTGGAACTACTCATGGTATTAAAGTTAAACATGTATGTAAGTGTCTGTGGGATAGGGACCTACCTCTTCTCTTTAATTAGCATTATAGTTATAGTGGTAGATGCAAGCAGCTCAATCTATTTAGCTTAACAAAGAGACAGGTAAAGGGTGACTTGATTACAGTCTGTAAGTACCTACATGTGGAATATATATTTAATGATGGGCTCCTGAGTTTAGTAGAGAAACATATAACATGATCCAATGGCTGGAAGTTGAAGCTAGATAAATTCAGACTAGAAAGAAGCCATGAATTCCTAACAGTGAGAGTAACTAGCCGTTGGAATAATTTACCAGGGGGCGTGGTGGCTCCCGCATCACTGCCAATTTTAAAATCTTTTTCTAAAAGACATGCTTTAAGAATCTGTTTATTGTAGTTCTGTGGCCTGCATTATTCAGGAGGTGAGACTAGATGTTCCCAGTGGTCCCTTCTGGCCTGGGAATCCATTAATCTATCAGAAGCAGACCCTGGCTGGATTACAGGCAAAACTCTTCCTTTAGCTCCTTCCATATAGGAACCAAACTGTGAAGGTTTTTAAAAGCCTTAAAATGTATGAACAATTTGCAAAGCTAATAAAATATAAACCAGCTTTACAAATAAAATTGCTATATATAGTGCCAACTTGAGTGCTAACTTTAATCAGACATATTAAAAATCCAAATGCTTGTAATGTGTAATTGCATTTAAATACCTCTGTCTGAAGAGCTAATTAATTAGGAGATTTTCATTTCTATAAGAAGGATGATTGACAATAATGAACACATTCTAGAGACGCAAAAAAAAAGAAAAGAGGGGGAATTCAGCATTCCCACAGGCACAATAGAAAGTTAAATGCACTTCAGGTCTTTTTGTTTTTAACGTTCTCGTTTCCTAAAATCAGCATTGAGTTTTTTCCTCAGTTAGACCTCCGTCCAGCGACGCTCTTAAGCACATGTTCAACGTTAAGCACATGGGTAGTTTCACTGAAGTTGGTGGGAGAGCCTGACGTCAATGGGACTTGCTCACTTCATGGCTTTTCTGAACTGGAGCCAGATTGCTCGGCGCTTTGTAGGACTGAGCTATTTGTTTGTTAGTGAGCGGCTTGTTACATGATTATCACGTTTGAGTCAGAGAATTAACTTGAGATGCTGCTGAGAGATAAGGTCATGCTAACAGCTATGGTATACTGTCATATATTGCACATTTTTTTTAGAGTCTGTTATTTCCTATAGTAAATAGGCACTAGTAACACCACTGCCAGAGTTGTGTGTAATTTAATGCTTTCTGAAGAGTTATTTTTAAAACCATAAAAAGGGATAACCTGTGCCTCACAATGAAGACCAGGTTGCCTGATTTTGACTAGCCAGCTTCTCTAGGACCTGTTTCTGCTGACGCTTATGCCAGTTATTGCCCTTTTTTAAGTGAGTAGCCCCACTGAAGTTGATGGAACTAGTCATGGGGGTAAAGGTATACACGTGCCTAAGGATATTTAGGGTTAGGGCCTTGGTTGGACAGCTAGTAAAGAATGAGTCTCCACATGTCTTCACAAGTCTTCTGGTTACTCCAAAAATGCAGGCAAGATTGGTAATTATCCTCTAAAGCTATCCAGGGCTTGAATTGGCAGCTAATTTTACCGCCTGCAAACAACCATTCAATTACACAATATAGAGCAGAGTGTGATGTTCCTCTCTGCAATCTGAGTGGGTGTCTAAATGTGTCGCCCCAATCCCTCACTCCTGGAGACCATCTTGCTCTTGATCTGCTGTGTGAACCCCCACCCCGGGTCAGCCCACGCACAGCCTCCTGCCAGCAAGCGAACCTCAACTCAGTGAGTGAGTGATTCTGGCCAGCCACTCTTGGGATTATTCAATAGAATGACTCCAGCAAACACCTCTAGTCCCAGGAAATCCCCTAGGAATTTCCATCTTGCAATGTTCAGTGCTGCCCACTGAACAAAGCAAGCTCATTGGTTTGTCAATTATTAAAGAAATTGATATGCACCAGCTGTGTCACTTCAAATGGAGTCTCTGACACACCTTCAACCACATAGACGGCTTTAGATAAAACAAACAAGTCAGGTTATTAAGTACAGAAAGCTTTTAAGTGATGATAAAGCAGAGGAAAAGAAGTCAGATTTGATCAGGATGAAATAAAAGCAAATCATATTCTAAACTACGTTTAATACATTCAGCAACCTTACAAAGTCAGATAATGCTCACCACAGGCTGGCTGACCTCCTTCAGCAGGCCCTGCCCCTGTGGACAGTCCTTCAGTTGCTTGATGTTGTTGTGTAGATGGAAGTGGAAGAGAGAGCTGCCAAAATGCCTCTCTTTTTAATATGTTCCTTTGCCCCTCCCTTCAGGGTCAGGTGATGAACAGTGTCCATGCCTGGATCCCTCCATGTCCTGAGTCACATGAGCATCCCCCTATTGATGCTTAGGCTAGTCCAGTGTTCCTGGAAGAGCTGGGTTGTTTTATGCATGCCTTAGTGAGGTGTGAACTATCTCTCTCCTTTAGCAGGGTTTGGCTTATATCTGCCTCAAGCCATGAGACACATATATGCGTGCAGAAAAGAGTTGTGAGACGTTAATCGCTACAGCATCACAGTGCTGACCTGAGCATCTCTGAATGGGACTTATCCTTTTTGCAAAGAAATTTAGGTCCAGCAAACCTTCAGGTCCTAAAATGATAGTTCCATTAATAGGAAAAAAAAATCTTATTGTGCCTGTTTGTCATGCTGTGCTGCATCATAACAATTGAGACTAGCAGTTTGGTGAATTTGGGAGTGTTGAGAGTCCCATTCTGCAACTGCTACGTTCATTCTATGACTATTATTTCTAGTCATAAACCAGGACCCCATTGTGCTCAGTGCTGTATTGTCAAAGGTGACCGTGAAAATGAAATCCCTTTATGCAGTAGATCTGCTGATTTCTGTGTAAAAGGGAAAGAGATAGACAATACCTCTCATGGACCATTATCTCCTAAGACTCCACTGTGGGGTTCTTATAAAATGTTTCACTCTGCAGACCATCAGGAAAAGCTCTACAGGACATGAGTGGCCCATGGATGATAGTTCTGAGAATGCTTGGGTTTAAGAGATCCTTCTCAGGATATGTAACTTAGATTGTAGGCTTTTGGGAACAGGGACGGTCTCTTTTTATGTGCATGTACTGTGACCAATATACTAGGGACTGATATAACTAAGAATAGCATCAAGTTTGTTTTTCTCTTAAGTTATATCAAGTTTGTGCAGCACCTACCAATGCAGTCTGGTTGCGATACAACCATCAGCAAAGCTGTCAAGATTTTGTCTACAGGTGCTCCACATTTACACAGATTTTGATAAAAGACAAAGTCAAGTGACATACAGATCAAATGGCAGCAGTCTGCCGTTGGCACCCCTTACAGGACATGTCTATCAAATGCCACATTCTTGTGAAGCTCAGAAGAATATCCATCAATCTACCCAGGGTTGTTTTACGACTTGTCCTCTGTGTTCCCAGAAACGTCCTACACATCAGATCTAGCCATATGCACATCCATTACCTATTTTTGTCTCCCAATGGCAGCTTGATAGTCAATTCTTTCTGGATGTGATCCACCTTGTCAAAGGTTGATTTGATCTTGTTTTACAATGAACAGCTATAGGTAGAAGGTAAAGCTGTTTTGACAAGATGGTCCTCATCCAGGATAAATCCAAATGGGCAATATTACATATGCCTATGTAGTTTCACTGGCTTTGCACAATAATGATATTAAACTTCAAAGTGTACTAAAAAGCACCATATATATTTCATGCATACCTTTCTCACCTAGAATTTCTTGAAAAAAGCACTTTCATTGAGAGATGGCGTTCATAGCAAATGCTGGATAACATTTTCTGAGCAAAAATACCTTAACAGAGAGTTATTACTGATAGTACAATTGATAGATTATGGGAAACTCAAAATTGGAACTTTTATTAGAGCTATGCAACTGAAACAAACCAAAACCCTATCAAATCGAGTGCAAATTCACTTTTTCATGAGTTTGCTAAAGAGGAACCACAACTTTATTGTAAAAACATAAAGCTGTTTTGTCTGTGAAAGTGGCCAGTTTTACTCAAGAATGGAATGGAATGGAAAAAGAATTTGCTCTTTTTGCTGCACAACCAAAAATCAGTATTTACTTGAAGTGTAATTTTTTTGTGCGGGAACAAGATCATTAAATATTTGTTCAAATTATCACTTTTTGCACTCAAAGTCTTGAAGAATAAAAATGGAGCAGATTTGCAAAACCCCTGCTTGATTCATATCCCTGTGAAATGAAGAAACTGAGCCTGACTCCGATAATTTCTACATGAGTTTTATTTCTAAGGTAGTGCCTTTCCTGCAAAAGGATTCTGAAAGCCTGCAATGAGAAGAAGAGTAAATGTTCCCAAGCACTGTGAAGGCAGGCAGGTCAATGGCAACGGCAACAGTAGTAATGTTTTCAGGGGTCGCTGTGTAGTATGCACTTCATCTTGCTACACCTCTTGGAAAGTTTTAGGCTGTGCTCATTCCATTGATCCTGATCCGATATGTATGTACTGAGAGTTTGTGATTAAATAATCTCTCAACCTACTCTTTAATAAACTGAATACATTGAGCTCTTTTGGTGTCTGTCCGTAAGGTGTATTTTCCAGATCACGCATCATTCTTATGGCTATTCTCTGAACCCTTTCCAATTTCTCAGTGTCTTTCCTAAAGTGTGGACCTCAGAAAAGGACATAGTAGTAGTCTTTATGGTGTGGTGTACAAAAATAATATCTCCGACCTACTCTTATTCAAGTGTGAATGTACGAGCCCTGGGATATTCCAGTTTGATAGACTAAGGACTTGAACTTCCTCACCTTTCCAGACTGGACTTTTAAACTATCCTTTAGCAGCTAACAACAAACTTCACTTCAAGAAGCAGATAGAGAATTTCATCCTATAGAGTTTATTATCTTAATCCTCTGGGTCAATTATATGAGCAAAAGAACTTTCCGGGTAAGGGCTTTAACCTTTACAAAGCACTTAATTCCACTTTAACTTATTTATTTTTAGAAATAAAATAGCCTAATTCTTTTCTGAATACACCTAATTGCCAAAATGTCCTTGTATAAAAGAGGAAAATGGCATATAATTATTATAAGGGATTCAAAAGAGAAATAACTGTGGAATCAAAAGTAGATGTTCTATCTCTTTGGATATTTTTAATAATATATGGTGATGACGAAAGCAAGTGATTAGCAAATTGTAATAGGAAAAGTACATTTAATGTCTTCTGGTTTTTGAGGTTGAGGCTCATTAAGTCTATTACTAAAATCTTGCCCAAGGAGGAGACTGTGTATTGGTGCATTGTAACAGCACTTCTCTGATGGCCCTATCATTTTCTCCAAAATTAAGCTTTTATTGAAAGAAAACTATTATTTATTATTAATTGTTATTAATATTATTATTTATGTGTAGTGAAGTAGCAGCCATAAATCCCTACTGAAACTGAGTTCTCAGTATATTGGGCATAGTACATACATGTAAAAAGAGACTGTCCCTACCCCCAAAAGTTTACACTCTAAGTAGATAAGACAAAGTGGAAATATCATGCCTTTTTACACATGGAGAACCGAAGCTCAGAGAAATTAAGTCACTCATTCGGAAAGTCACATAGAAAATCTGTGACAGAATCTGGAATTGTATCAAGATCTCCTGAATTCCAATCTGAACAACATTATGAGTCTTCCTCGAGAATTAAGTTTCTAACATTAAAAGATGTAAGTTCAGATCCTCACCTGGGAACTTCACTGAAGGTGTGATGGTTTACACCACCTGAGCATCTGAACAGAACTACCTCCAGCCTCTGAACAGAACTACTATAGTTATAGTATATATATAGTATAGTATATATATAGCTGAGTCTGTAACTAGGCAACCTCAAACAATAGCTGTTAGGACACAGTGCTGTCCTGTGCCTCTTTCTGTAGACATCAAATGCCTTAAATTCAGAGGAACTGGAGCAGTTCCAACTAATAGAAGTGCAGGCCATATAAGGGTTTCACACAAAAGAAGTGTTGTTGGAATGGCAAAGGAAGTGAAGGAGAAAGGGAGGCAAATCAACCTGATACAGAAAGAGTATTATAGTCTTAATGCCATTAGGAAAAGCTAGTAAAAAAATTTCCAGCAGAACTTTTCTTCCCAGAAGAAGATGCCACTTTGTTGAAACCAAATTTCCCATGGGAAG
>ML675632.1:8003839-8209551 GCA_007922155.1 Mesoclemmys tuberculata | reverse complement strand
GATGAAGAAATCCATCCGCTATCACATCCAGAAACATCTGACCCCTAATCCAGTGGGAATTAATTCAGAGCTTTGTAGTTTAGGAACAGGACTTTTAATTCTATGCAGAAGTGAACATGGAGCTAGCATCATTTACCAAGTACAAGTGTGCTGGTATTTTCTGGACCTTTGTTTGATGTGACATCAGACACCGAGTCATTGTGGCAATTGCATTCAGAGCCAAGCAGTTTGAGCTGTGGCAGTCTAACATAGAGGACCGTCATGGCTGGGTCCATCTGTGAGAGGAAAGAGCACAGCTTCCTGGCCAGAAGAAGAGGTAAACAGGAATTCCAATTAACTGCATCAATCTGCATGTCCGGAAAAGAATGAGGCACCCAGTATCCCCCCAAACATTTCACATTATATTAACAAGCTGAGGCCTGCTACTCACAACTTTGGTGAGATTGGAGTATTAGCATATTGCTCAGTGTTGTCCCTTCCCTTTTTAACCAATCTCATTCTTGTCTCTCCTGGGTTGAGCTTGATCCAGCTGTGTATTATTCTTCAACAGATTTATTCCAGGCATTATGATCTTGCTGATGGCAGAGGTTGCACTAGTGGAGAAGGATACATGCCACTGAGTACTATCCACAACATCTCACAGTCACCCCAAGTGGTCTCATGCACCATGGGATACATGCATTGCCCTGCTGCAGCACCATATAATACCCCACACAAACATGTTCTTTGTGTTCACTGATAGCAAATTTACTGCATATTTAGCAGGAGTATAGCAGGTGGTCACACTGAATGTTAGCTATTTCTGTTCAGTCCATTTCTTAAAGGTACTTTTTAATATATGTAAAACAAAGACACCTTGATGAACAAAGAACTCCAGTCTAGGAAAAAATAGTGAAGAGATGTTGAGTCCAGCCAGGCATCCTATTACAAATCTCAAGCCACCTGTAATTGTTGTTACAGCTCAGGTGCCGTAGAGTTCAATTAACCACATTAGCCAAAGAGGAAACGCAAGCTAAGAGGCTTTTGAACATTGTAAATTTTCCAAATATCTCACAACAGCAGCCTCTTCTCTGTAAAGGCTGACTCACTGGGTGCGTTCTGGATGTTCAAAAGCTCCCAAAGGTTTTCATGTCTTGCCTGTGGCTTGTTCGTCTAGTAGTTGTGTAGAGTAAGTAAATGGGAAAATGGTCCTAGATCTCTTCATAGGTTTTTAGTTGTTGATTTCCTTTGATTTGTAAACTCTGCCTGAAAGAAATCAGCACCGCTTCTCTTGAAATATGGATATATATTGTGGTATAGCAAGGACAGAGGGCAGTAGGAAAGTTCTGAAAGGGTGCTATGTAAGTGCTTGAATGATCCGGACTTTATACCCCATAGACTAGCCAGAGTCATTGCAGGATAATTAGGGTCAGCTGACACCAATTAAGGCCCCACCCAGGTGTATAAAAACCCTCTACTTCTGAGAGACAGTGTGGAGTTGAAGGAGAAGGTGGGGTGAGCAGTGGTGTGTGGAGTTGTGAAGAGGAGCAGAACGGCATACAGCAGTGTGTGGAAGAGAGGTGGAGTCCTGAAGAAGGTACTGAGCTCAAGAAGCCAGAAGAACAAAGAGGGGAGAATATCCCAGTGGAAAAGTCTGCAGCCACAAGTACGGTGCCAGCAGCACATAACTGCTACTCAGAGGGCCCCTGGCTGGGACCCGGAAGAGCAGGCGGGCCTGGGTCCCTACCCACCTCCCTGGGTAGACAGGGTAACCAGCGAAGACCTGGCCCACTACAAGAGGCAAAAGTGCGAGACCCACTAGGGAGAAGCCAGCCGTTTGCTACAATATCCATATGCCAACTAAGTATATATCCTTTTGTGTTGTATACATGTGAAGGGTATACAATGTGTACTGAGACACCAAGGATCTGATCTTTCAGAATACTAAGCATTATCTAGCACTTTATATGTTCAAAGCACAGCACACATTGACTTCAACTGCAGCTGTGCATTCTTAGCCCTTCTGCAAATCAGACTCCAGGGTCTCAAGTCGGGCACTCAGAAAATGAAGAACATACAATTATATATATCTATATATATCTATATATATCTATGTATATAGATATTGTGACAGGGTCAGGCCAGACGGCTACACAAGGGTGCTAGAAGGCATGTATATTAGCCCCAGGCTCAGCAAAGCCTTATTCCCTGGGTGATTCAGCTGCGGCTGCTTAGGCAATTAGGCCACCTGGGGCCAATCAAGAAGACTGTCCCAGCACTTAAAAGCCTCCAGTTCAGGCAGGCAGTTGTGGGTTATGGAGTGAGGAGTTTGGAGTGAGGAGGACGGAGGTTGGAGTTTACAGTTTATAGTTTACAGTTTGGAGATTTGCAGTTTGAAAGCCTGCAGTTTGGAGTTGGCAGCTTGGAGCTGGCAGGCTGCAGCCTGCAGCCTGCAATCTACAGAGGCTTGGAGCTTCCACTGTTGCTACCACAGCACCAGAGGCAGAGCACCCAGCTGGGGAAGCAGGGCATGGACCACGGACTACCCCTCGGGGAAGGTAGCAGTACTCACGGGCAGAGTGGACCCCGTCCCCTCCCTAAACCTTCCCCCAGCTGCACTGCCAGCCAGGCCGGAAGAGCGCAAGACCCACGAGGGCGGAGTACATCTCCCCTCCCCGCCCCCCACCTTGCCACAATATATATATATATCTGTATGTGGAGACACACATTGGAATACCAAGAGTCACACCCCAAAAGTAAATATTAATGACTGAGTTTCAATTTATTTGAAGCAGGAGGTCTTATCACAGAATAGTTGGTGTACCAATAACTGCATGTAGCAATGCTGGTGGGTACGGTGATAATATCTTAACTAACTCCATTAGGTATGTAGTCTTCCTGTGTTTTTTTCCTGTTGCCATGTGATATAGAATAGATTTCCTTGCACTGGGAGTCAGAGAACTTTGCATTCAAATTGTATATTTGGTTTGTGCTATACTTACAGGGAGAGATGGAGAAGATATAAGAAAATAAGTTTTGATGAGATAAGTTCTGGTGTCCTAATGAAAAAAAAAGGTGTTCGAAAATCCAGATGAAATGGCCTGCTGAACCCAGTCAGTCTTATAGAATAGTCAAAATGATGGGCAAAGGGTCATTTCTAGGGGTTTATATATATATTATGAAACATTTATAAGATTTTTGACAATATCTAGGGAAGGGTTATTTGCAATTCATTTTTTTCCCCTTCTGGCTTTGCCCTTCAGAAGTGTCCAACTTGTTCATGGTTTATTACGACTGGTCTTTTAATCAGCGACTACACAGCCAATTGGTGATAATGATGTCGGCATTGTTTATTTCCTAGCTTTGGTGCTTCTTCTTCTTTTTTCTATTTCAGGTTACATTAATTTTACAATTGAACACACTAGCTATCCCAATAATGCCAACAATATGGATAGATATTCCAAGAAGTGTTGAGTTTCTGTCATTTTAGTGCCTTCATTCAGGCTGGCGAACTCTCTTCAGAGATGTGAGACAATTTTCTGCCTTTACACTCAGTTCCCGCCCCCTGCAATTTGAACACGATCATTTGCTATTCATTGAAATATTTTTATAATATCCTTTATTCAATTATGTGAAATCACTTGAAATTGATGGCAAATCCCTACAGTGCCCTCTTGAGATAAGACAGCTATATCATGCTCTTTTTTGAGATGGATAAACTAAGGCACAAAAGGTTAAGTGACCTTCCTAAAGTCATGCAATGAGAGAAAAGCAGAGGCTGTGGCTACTAAGACCATTGTAACTATGCATTTGAGAATTCACATCTGCCTCTACTATCAGCTGGCCTCACACCAATTCTCATCACCCTTTTGGCTGTTCCATATCTAAATCCCACACTGGGAGAGGGGCTACATTTGTTGTTTGTTTGTATGGAGTCGAGTAGAATGGGGAAGTTATCCTTGTTTGAGATCTCTCTATACTAGCACAATAGCAATATGAAACAACAACAACAATAATAATAATTAACAGCAGCAGTATCCAGTGACCAAAGCCAGAAGTCCCGCTCCCCTTCTCCAATTATCTTACCAAAGTACAATGCAATTTACAACTCACTTGTCTAAACAGAAGTACAATACTAATGGCTTCCATCACTCTGGAGAAGAAAGCTACCAGATGCCTGAGAGTTTTCCAGACGCAAGCAGATATAGGGCACCAATATTATTATTACGGTATCCCTTAGGAACTCCAATCTACAATATTGACCCTATTGTGCAAGGTGCTTGACAGACACGGAACAAAGAAGTCAGTAGAGTTGGTCAGAATTTTTTTTGGCACAATGTTTTTTTCATCAGAAAATGCCAGTTTGTCAAAACCGAAACAGTTTGTGTCAGTTTTGACAAATTTCTTGTTTTAAAGTATTTTGGGGGGGAAGAGTTTCAAAATTGTCAAAATGACCTATTTTGACGTTTCATAAATGAAAACTTCTGACTTTTCGTTTAGAAAGGTAAGCTGACAATAGTTCAAAATACATTTTAAAAGGCTGAAATTGAACTCAGAATGAAATGTTTGATTGACACAAACAACACTTTTTTTGGATTGTCGGCTTGCAAAATTTTTCAGATTTCAATCTGTTGTCCAAATTTGGGATAGGAAAATATTCAAAATCTCAACTAATTTCTCAAAATCGGGAAATCTATTTCTCACATAGCTCAAAGTCAGTCCCTACTCCAGAGAATTCACAATCTAGGTGTCAGAGAGAACACAACAGTATATGTAGGTGCGCTGAGAGGATGTGGTAGCAATAAAACAAAGAAGTTTAGTCCAAAAGCAGAAGTCATAGCTTGCCACTTACAGAACCAATATCAGACAGGAGTGATTTTTAGCACTGAAGAAATGATGATGCCCTGAAGTTTGCACTGTATAAAGAATTCCTTACTAAGGGCCAGACTGTAATGCTCTTGCTTTTCCTTTAGAGACTCTTTAGGAGAAAAGTGTTATTTAACAGGCATAAGGGGATCATAATCCGGCTTTACATGAATTAGAATGAACCAAACTAAATTTAAAGCTCAGATTTTCACCACTCCAACCAGGATTTGAACCCCCAATTCCCATTATAATTATTTTTTTAAATACATAAACTTAATTAATTTTAAAAAAAATCTCAGATATTGACTATGTATAATTTTTTTCTTTCTTTCCTGGGTGAATTCTTCAATACAAGCCTCATGGCTTGAAAGACTCATTTCCTTTCTCCTCCTTCTTGTGGAATTTTTGTCGATAAATCCCCATCAACTCAAAGGAGACAAGCGCTGAATTGGAAATCTCCAGCATGCAGTAGAATGGAACAGCTGGTTTTGTTATCATCTTCTGGATACAAGGAGGCTAATATGAAAAACAGAAAGTTGTGCTTCCCACAACGGTAGGTAAGTGGTCATCCTTATTGCAGAAACAGCTGCATGAAAGTCCATGCAGACCATTGAAAGTCTCATTAGGGCAGTAAAAAGATTGTGTGTTTAAATCGAAGATATGCAGGTTTTAACTTTCCTGCATGGAGATCAAGCTTCTATGGTAAAAGTGTATATGTCAGGGGAAAAGCTTAAGCAAAGATTACAAAAGGAAATCCATAGTCATCTACAAAAGCTAAACAATTACCCTGGAAGATGTAGGCATCGTATTTTATTAAAATATATACACTTGTAATTGTATGCAATCATTTGCTAATCTTATTTGTAATTCCTGCTTCTGTACACTTTCCAGATATTTTTAAACTCTTGGGCAGATTCAATTACATGCAGCTCAATAATTTAGGATGTACCAAAGAATGAGATAACAATTTGATAAGCAGTGTTAAATATAGTGGTGCTAGATATTGGTGCTGTTTTATTCAGCCTGGAGAAGCTGCTTGCTCACCCCTGACCTATTTTCTTAGATTAATAATATTGCTTATGCAGTTTTTAAAATTGAATTTTCCCACCTCTTTGACTTTTGTCTTCAAGTTTTTTTCTACAATGAACTACTCTGTTGTATCGTGTTTTGACGGACTTTTCACCTCTTGTCTCCTTTTAGGCCTTGATTTAAGGCCGCAATTGAGCAAAGTGTATGCTTACTTTTAAACACAAGCTTAAACTTCATTCATTTAAACTGGACTTAAACACATATTTAATTGTTATGTTGAGATGGGGCTTAAGTGCAGAATTCCATGAGTATCTCAATGTAGAGAGGCTAGAGTCCTGATGAAACAACACAACAGCTGTTCAACTGATCTGTAGCCCCATCTTGACCTTGACATAGCTCACAAATAAAGCTGAGTCACATGTTGAAAATCCTCAGAAAGGTGAAATTCAAGGTAGGCCAAGAATACTGAAAGAAGTGGCATTGCAGGTGTGACATTCCCCTAGTGAAATCTGTACTGGTGAATCGCTGTCACCCCAACCCCCCCCCTTCTAGAGCCCGTTTTACTCTGCTTTGCTATGAGAACCCCATTCCTGGGCTGTTCATGCACAGCCACCAGCAAGCAAGTAGCCCCCAACTCAGTGAGTGAGTGCTTCTAGTCAACCAATACCCCCAGATCCAGATGCAATCCTAGGAACTTCCATCTTACAATCTTCAGTGCTACCGCTTGCTGAACACTGCAAGCTCATATGTTCATCAGTTTTACAAAGAAAATGGATATGCATCAGACTTCTTAGTTCAAATGGCATCTCCAACACACCTTCAACCAAATGCACTGCTTTGGGTAAAATAAACAAACAAATGTATTAACTACTGAAGGATTTTAAGTGATTTTAAGTTAGAGGAAAGCAGGTCAGGTTTAGTCAAAATAAACAAAAGCAAAATGTATTCTAAACTAAGCTTAACACTTTTAGCAGCCTTACAAACTCAGATGGTGCTCACCACAGGCTGGCTGCTTTCTTTTCAGACAGGCTTCCCCCTTTGGTCAGCACTTCGGTTATTTTCTGGTGTTTTTAGATGGAGGTATATGAGAGAGAGAATAGCAAAATGCCTACCCTTTTTAAAATGTTTCTTCTCCCCTCTGGGGCTTGTCCCACCTTCAGGGTCAGGTGACAAACAATGTGTGTGTATGGTTTCATCCATGTCCTGAGTCAATAATAATGCTCAGTATGTCATGAACATTCCAAAAACATCTTACATGATATACTTTGCATTAAACAATACACATTTACTCTATAAGGGTGACCATGGGGGTGCAGGGTGTCATAGGGGATTTGAGACTTGATGCTATTCCACTGTGTTATCATTGAAACAATGCCCCTGTGTGGGTGCTAGAAGGCATTGTGTTGCATTTCATCAGAAGTAAAAACAAGGTCTATCTCCTGATTCACTGGGATAAAGATCCTATTCATTCAAGAGTAGTGTTGTTAATCTTGTATTTTAGCCATCCTTTGTGATTTCCATGAAGTACAGTACATCAATGCCTAAACTGTCATTCGTTCTAGCTGTTAAACTGCTGATTTGTTCCACCCAAGAGAAGGCTCATTTCAGTTACAGTTGAAGAGATTCAATTATACATATAGGCCAGGATTTTGAAAAATGTCTGATGGTTCATAAAACATTGGATTTGACCATGGCCCATCTTGTCCAGTATCCTATCTCCAACAGTGGCTCTTACCAGAACTTCATGGGAGTGTACAGAACAGGACAATTATGGAGTGATCCACCATTGCCTTCCACTCCCAGTTTATGGTGGTTAGAGGTTGAGGGTTGCCTCAAGCATGGGTGTGTGCCTTTGACCATGAACTTTTCTAACTCTTTTTTGAGTTTCATTTTTGGCCACAACATCCCATGGACAATGAGTTCCACAGGTCAGTTATGCGTTGTGTGAAAAAGTACTTCCTTTTGTTTGTATTAAACCTGTTGCCTATTAATATTATTGGGTGACTCTTATTTTTTGTTTTGTGTAAAAGGATAAATAACATTTCTCTGTTCACTTTCTCCACAACATTCATGATTTTATAGACTTTTTTCCTATCCCCACTTAGTTGTCTCATTTCTAAGATGAACAGCACTAATTTTTTTTATTCTCTCCTCATATGGAAGCCATTCTATAACCTTGATCATCTTTGTTGCCCCCTTCTGAATCTTTTCCAATTCCACTATATCATTTTTTAGACAGTGCAACCAGAACGGGACACCGTATTCAAAGTGTGAATGCACCAGGCCTTTATTTAATGGCATTATGACATTTTTCTATCTTATTTTATTATCCTTTCCTAATAGTTCCTAACATACGGTTAGCCTTTTTGAACTATCTATAGTGACTTTCTTGAGTGGTAATAACTAATTTAGAATCCATCATTGAATATGTATAGTTTGGATTATTTTTTCCAATGTGCATTACTTTGTACTTATCAATGCTGAATTTCATCTGCTATTTTGTTTCCCAGACAGCCAGTTTTGTGAGATCTTTCTGCAACTTCTGACAGTCAGCTCTGGACTTAATTATATTGAATAATTCTGTATCATCTGTGAACTTTGCTACTTCACTCTTCACCCCTTTTTCCATATCATAGATGAATATGTTGAAAAGCACAGACCCAGTGCAGATCCTTGAGAGACCCTACCGAGCACCTCTCTCCATTGTGAAAACTGATCATTTAATCCTATCCATTCTTTCCTATTTTTCAACCATTTACTGATCCATCAGAGAACTTTCCCTCTTATTCCATGGCTTCTTTGTTAAGAATCTTTGGTGCAGGACCTTATCCACATGTTTGTTGACTCCCTCAAACCTTCTAGTGCATTGGAGAGGCATGACTTCCCTTTACAAAATCCATGTTGACTCTTTTCCAATAACCCATGTTTATCTGTATGTCTGATAATTTTGTCCTTTACTATAGTTAAAATGCTGAGCTTGGGCTAACATGAAAGAGGCCTGATCTTCATTAAATGCTTAGCCCCCAACCTCTGAAAATTAGGCCCCTTTCACATGTAGCAAGTTGGGTACCCAATATAAGCAGAAAATCTTCTCTTCAGAGTTGTCACTACTGAGAAGCTACCACTTGCTAGTAGTTACAGCCCACTGATAACTGAGACGTTATTGATTTTTTTTTCTTTACATATGGCATAGAAAATAACTGCAGGAACTGTGTGGTACCATTTGGCAAATATTCACTTTTCAAAAAGTGGCATTGATGATGCATGTGTAACAGCCACGATCTTGGCTGACATATCAAGGATTGAACTGGGGAATCTCTAGAGATAAAAGCATGAGCTTCTACAAATTGACTTAAAAAGCCAGCTTCTACAGAGGGAACTCTAAGGTTTTCTGTTCTCTAGAGAAAAAAATGGTATTTTTGTGATGCTTTTTTATGGCTCCCAAAACCATAGATCACCATGTAATCTACTTGTCTCAGCAAGAGAGATTTGCATGGTGCTAAAGTGGATGACAACCCCCTTTGCCCCCAGTCTGTTAGACAGATCAGCATACTCCTCAGGAACCTGTCATAGAAAAAGGAATCCTTTGGGAGCCCAGTTTGGAGCAAGTGCCCTCCTGACCCTCATGGCATGTGAGCACAGCATAGTCACTAACTCTGATTTCTTCTGATCAGCTGCTGACAGATCTCACTGTACACTGAGCTTTTCTAACTGACTCTTGGTGAGCCCATCATCTGTTCCTTTGCTCAGCCTGACTTCTCTGCTGCTTACTCATCTTTACACTTTCTTTTCTTTCCTTTATCACAAGTAAATGATCAGAAAATAAGAAAACTGTAACCTTTTATTTAATTTCCAATCTTCTCACTTGTCAATCCCTTGAAATCTAGTTTATCAGTGCTTCAAGTGTGCACTTCAGCAAACCAGCAAACTGTGTTCTGCCACTGACATTTTCTGGGATCATCCAGAACTATTTATGACCTTGCTGCTCCTCTGCCTTAACAGAAGAGAGATTTGCTGGTGTTAAACTGAGTGACAGTTCCTACCACTCTAGTATGTTAGCAAGCCAAACAAACTCCCTTGCCTGGCAGGTACAACTAATTACAATCTACTTCCCAAGCCCCCAGAAGATCACTCTTCCGCAATATCCACTCCCCATCACAGAACACTCACAGAAATTACCAAGTTGGCTGTCTCCAAAGAGACAATATAAACATCAGCCTGTTGCCTCAGCTGAGGATTCATGCTTTACTTTACCATATTGCACTGGGATGAATTTATAGTCAAACCACTAAGTTTATTAATGAAGAACAGAGATTTAAGTGATACTAAGCAAAGATAAGAGACACAGAAATAGTTATCAATAAAACAAAAGTATAACATGCTTCTAAAAGACCACAGATAACCTTAGCAGGCTCCAGATTTTGTCGAAAGCAGTTTTCGCACCAATGGACACTTCTCAGCATCACCAACCCACATAGCTGGGGATCCATGAAAAGAGCACTTGCCCCTTTGTGCCCTCAGTGATGGATACCAAAATGTCTTTTTGCTTCACCTTGTATTTTCCCCAAACTCATTGTTTTAACACCAAAGACAATACAACCCCCTGGGGCTTTGATATCTCAGGGGACTTCACATTCACCAGTCAAGCTGGCTTTTCCTACAAATGGAGATTCCTTTGTGTTGATTTCCCAGTACTTAATTTACATTAGAGGCAGGGAGATAACTACCCTCCCCTCCTGTTTTTCCCTGTGTTTCGTTAGACATTTTAAAGTATATCAGTAAGTATCCACGGTTTCTCATGTTGACTAATATATGCTGGCTAACATATAACTATATATCATATTACTAATGTATATTATTCGCACCATCTATATATTAATACGCATTAAGCACCAATAACATTAAACAGAAATACTGTAACAGTGATATAGCCTAAACTGGCCTATACCATAATCCTGTTCACTTATGCTAAGTATCCCATAATACCTTGCATTTGCTGAAGTAAGCATTTGGCACAAGCAGATAGGAAACCTGTTAACATCAAGATACATTTGTTCTATTTCTTGATACAAGCTAGAGAAGTACCTTCACAGACCAGTACCTGGAATGCTAGTACACAAAACAAAGATAAGGAAGGAACAGAACTTTGTTTGGCTCAGTGAGGGAACTGAGACAAACCGATGGGTTGGATTTTAGTGACGTACAAAGAAGTGTATAACTTGTAAAATCATATAAATAATAGCTGTTGAAATGTGTAACTGGGGGAGCCCAGTTGCCCAAGGTGAAAGTTACATTGCTGCACAAGATGGCTTCCTAGAGTCTGATACTGTATAGAATCTTTTTCCTGTCCCATATTGATAAACCTGACTTGATAACCTTGAGAACATTTCATAAGGAACCAACGGGTAGTCAAGCAATTGACTGTACAATTTAACAACATTCATACACATAAGAACAGCCATACTGGGTCCAACCATGGTCCATCTAGCCTAGGTTTCTGTCTTCCAACAGTGGCCAATGCCAGGTGCTTCAGCGGGAATGAACAGCATATGTAATCTTCAAGTGATCCGATGTAGCGTTAATACATACATTTCAAAATTATATTAACGACTAGTGTGCTATCGGCTTTCATTTGCTACCTTACAAGACACTCTTTATAGATAAATACTATGACAGCAAAGTGTTAGGTGTAGTGACTATGTCAGGCCTGATAGGAGTTACTGGCACAGCATACTCAACCAACAGGCCTGTGTGTCACAGTGTTTTTAACGTGTATTAACTAATATGAGGTAAAATGCTGGTGAAGACACAACAGTTGGTAGTTCTCATACTAGTTAATAGGTTGAGATAAAACCTAAGCTCTCTCTTAGCAGGTCAAGGTAAAGACTATGGAGAAGCTCACCATGATGTGCTAACTCATCTTAAAACTATGAACTGCCTTGTCTTTACTAATTAACTCGCGTTAAGAACACATCTCTTTTCTAAAGAATGAATACACAGACTATGAGACTTGCATCCTCTGTGGATCCGGTACAAAGGGGGACTAGTACAAATGTAGGTTTAGAAGAATATAAACCCCACGTTTATGCTTGCAGAGTTGGGAGGCATGCTGTAGCTCTTCAGACTGAAAGGTTCTGTGTACATTCAAGTTCTCATTTTTATTAATACAAATGTAGTCATAATCACGTTATAAAAATAAAGTTCGGTTGTAGGCCAAAACTGAGCCTATTTTTAGCATATATATATTTATGTTCTAAAGACATGTCAGGCTCACTTTCCCTGGCACTGCTGATAGTCTGAAGAAATCCTCTCTGCGATAGAAGAGATTCAGTCTGCTCGGCCCACCATCTTCTCTCCCAGTGACCTCAGAACAGAGGATTTGAGCCCATTGACCCTTCTAAATAGCGATGTTGGATTATGAAACCACTGTCTGCCTTGCCGTAAATCAGGAGAGATATCAGTATCCAGAAAATACTAGCTCCAAATCAGCATCGGCGCTGCTGAATATCACTCAAAACCATTTTCTCCTGTGTAGCAAACACATTTTTACAAAGGGATTCTTTTAATTTCTCAATAGCCTTCATCTATTCCCAGGAATGACATTCATGCTTGAATTAAGAATTATGTTCAAATTCCAATCACCCACCTGAGTGATCAGAATGCACAAAGAAACAATGAAGAGCGTTACAGCTTGGCTAAAGGGACTGAGTGACAGAAGAATCAAAGCTTCAGCAACTGCCTCATCTAGGTGATTCAAGAGGGCAGAGCACTTCAGCTCTGTTCGTTAATGATTATCTTCCTGAAAATAATCTGAAGTGACAAGGCTATGTGTTGTATCAAATTCATCTCCAATAACTACCAGGTAACCAATAGGATTTGGGAATACAGTAGCAGAAAAACCTGATATATTTATAGTTCTGCTTGGAATGCTATATTACATTCAGTAGGTACCTTTATTTTTTAAAGTAGTATATTGAACCAAATTATTTCCTCGCTCTGTGCCAGAGTAATACAATGGGATCCCAGATGTGAAAGACATTTCATCATTCTCCCCCTGACCATTTCAGGATTATTTCCTATAGTAAATGTTCCCGTGTTTCATCCAGACTGGTTTTAAAAGTGATAAATGGTGGGGCTTCCAGGACTCCTTTGGCACGTCCCCCTGCCGCTGAATAGATGCAAATATCAGGAAGTGGTCACTGATAGTCAGATGAAATTTTCATTTTTTTAATTGCATCCCATCACTTCTAGTTACACCTGCTTGTATAAAAGGAAGGACGTTGAAGCCAAATAAATTTGAATTATAAATAGGACACACATTTTTAACAGTGAAGATAATTATCTGTTGGCAGAAAGTACCAACTGTGGTGGGCCTATCTGTGGCAACTCATGTTGGGAAAACAGGGATGAGAACTTTATTATAAAAAACACTCTCTTTTTCCAGGCTGAGCCATGTCTGAAGAGGAGAGAATGCCAAGAGACCTTCTTGAGAACAATATGGGGTTAAGGTGAGATAAATTGTGGATCTCAACATTTCTGTGCTGTTGGTTTCTCCTAATTTTCTTTCCTTTCTATCTCTACTTTACTAATGTATTCTTTCTGTTTATTTCATGCGTATATGTCTTACTTGTTTTAATAAGATTGCAGTTTTCAGATGGAAATCGTGGTTTTAGCTGAAATAAATATTTTCTTAATTTGCACCTACATTTCCTTCTGTCTGCTCCATCCTGGGATACCAAGCATTCAGCTGTCAAGTCCTGGTGTAACAGATGGGGGAGTATCATGGGTGAAGAGTCAATGAGAGCGAGAGAAAATATTCTAGATGGCAGGAAGTACACAGAGTTTGGTGCAACTATGTGAATGCACTGGGAGGATGCTTGTCCTAAGTCAGCAGACGGAGCCAGGAGGCCAATGGATGGAGACTACAACTTTATGATGAAAGCTATGGCTGCGGACACAAATTGGGAGGCATAGAAGAAATTTGAGGAAAGATTAAATATAAAACTTCGGAAGCTCTTCCACTCACCACTAGCAGGGTGTCCTGCTTGGGCAACCTGGTCAAGAGTGCAGCCTGACTCATTCACTCTGTATCTTAATGTACACTTTCCCTCACCAACTTACCCTGCCTCAATTAGTGCATAACTGAGCGTGGGAGATCATTATTAAACATGTTATTACCAATCTCCTTCCCTCAACCAAAGGAAAGCTATTGTGCATGGATGAGGTGCAGTTTTCAAACTCTTATAAATCACTCGTATAACTGAAAAGCACTTTTACTCCCTATTGACTACCTGCCTGCCAAATTTCAATTTTTGACCTCTCACATTTGGGTGCGAAGGGTTTTCAAAATAAGGATGAATTCTTTATTTTATAAATAAGTGCACGTATTTTATAAAAGTGTATTTCTTCTCTTCCCTCCCTCTTCCACTCTCCTTATATTAAAGACTTGCTGAATTCTTTTTTTGTTGAAACTTTCAAAGGAAAAAATCACTGTAGGGCCGAGAGGAGACCTGGAGAAAATGTCAAGCCCTGATCTTCGAAACACTTACACATGTGCATGGTAGTATTCTCATTGACTTCTGTGATGGACCCATAGGTAAGAGATGTTAGAGAGCAAAAAGCCTCCTCATGCAGTGGTAAATAAAGAGGTACAGAGAATGGGAAATTTAAAAACAAACTAGACAAACCAAAAAGCCTACCAACTTCCCTTGTTTCATACATCCTTTCGGCACAACAGATTATCCAGGAGGGAGCTTCCAAAGTCCTAACCTTGCTGTACGCACAAAAACCAAACGAAAGAAAAATTGTGGAGGCTGCATTCATAAAATTCAATGAGCTAGGCTAAACTGAAAGGAAGCTTTCACAAACCTCCCTCTATTCATTTCCTGTCTTATTTTCTTCCTTTGTCATTCCCCTTTCCGCAGTCCTCTCTCCCCATACACACCAGAAAATAGAATTAATTTAACACATAAAGATGTTTGATCAAATCATAAGTAACACTGGAGCTCCCACTTTTATATCCTGCTGTTCTTTGTATCTTCCTTGTTTACTCAAGAAAAACAACTTACCCTTACTAGGTCAGAGAGAGAGGGCAGCTGCATTCACCCATCTGCAACTTGTAACAATCAGACTTTGCTTTGGAAGGAACATAACAGCATCTTCCTAACTTTACTCATGCTCTCATGGTTGATGAACCTGAGACATACCTATCCTTATTCCCCATTCTCCACTGGCAGATATAGTGTTAAATGATACGGGTGTTGACTGTGTAACTCTATGTAAGGTACTTGTACGGTCCCCAACACCGTAGCGTCTGAACGCTTCACTCTGTGACCTAGGGAATTGCTATTGTCCCCATTTTATAGATGGGGAACTGAGGCACAAAGGATAAGGCACTTGCCCAAGGTCACACAGGGAATGTGAGACAGAGCAAGGATTTGGACCCACTGTCAAGTCCTAAGCTAGCAGCCTAACCATTGGACAGTTCTTGCTTTCTAGCCTCCCAAAGAAACTTTACATTGTCCTTTCTGTAAATGTACTCTGTGGCTTTTAGTTATTTCCTGCCTTACTGATACTTCATTAGAGTGTATGAAAGTATAAGGGATACCATTCCCCTGGGGTCAGAGGCCAGCAGCTGGCTAGCCCGCTGGTTAGCCCCACCTGCTGCCCTTGGGAAACGATCTGCAGCTTAATGGACTGATCCTCATAAGAGGAGGAACATGAAATGGTGAGGAGCTGCAATACCTGCCAGAAGCTGGAGCTACTGCTGTGATGGACTGTAGGGTCAGAAGGGAGACCTTGGGAAGTCCTGTTATCACAGAGGCTCTGAGGTAAGAATCAGGAATTATTGGGTTGAGTGATAATACATCGGATATTGAAGCTATGTAATCTCTGCTCCCTAAATCACAGGAATATGATCATGGATCTGTGTTTGGCAATATGGTCCAGTGGATAGGGCACTGAATTTAAAGTGAGGAAACCTGGCATCTAGTCCCAGATCTATCGCTGACTGTTGGCAAGTCATGTCACTTTTCCACGCCTCTGTTTCCCCCCCCCCACCATCTTGTCTTTCTAATTAGACTTTAAGAGATCTAGGTAGGGATGGTGTCTCACTGTGTGTTTATAAAGTGCCAAGCACAATGGGGTCCTAATCTCACTTTGGGATTCTAGGTGGTACTAAACTACAAAATAATGCTATTTGAAAAGCAAGAAGTACCAAAGGACATTGCAAGCTGTGAGACTTATTTGCAAAGCGGGTACATGGATTTGTTGTGAGTGCCTTTGAGGAAGTGTTTTAAACTTGACACCACCAATAGAGTACGAAAATGGTTTATGGTGGAATTTTCATAGGAACTCATTATTGGCCCAACTCAGCTCTCGGGGAAGTCAGTGATAAAACTGCACTTGACTTTCATGAAATCAGAGTTGAAAATCCCACTCTTAAAAAGACCATCTGAAATATTTTTGTCAGATTCTCAGCTGGTGTAAATCAGCATATGCTTCCACGGCATAAACTAATGCCCTTAGATGAGTGGCCCTTGGTGATTGTACTATGTGTAGCTATTCAATATATCAGTATAAAAGATTATTTTCAGCGGTCTCTTGGGGTGAAGAAGTATTTCTGCCTATTCTAGTATAAACCTGCCTTCACCCTCTTTTCTTTTCTCTTTTTTTCATTGCTAGCATGTACTGGGATGCTTCTTAAACACAGTTTGACGCATTTTCTTCTTGGCCTTCTTTGTCAAAAAATAATCTTTATTGATATGATATTCTAATATATGTGTATGACCATTATATGTAATTTCCGCCCCATTCAATTGAGTTCCAACATTGCTTCTAGTTTTGTTTTCATGCTACTGAATTATACATACTGGCACTGATTTTCCCCCGGGTGGAGATCTGATGGCTGAAAATCATGAGTAATTTGAAGTGGTGAAGAATTAAAGTGAAAACTACGAATCTGGTGCTTATCTGACCCCCATTACCACAGTATCTGAGCACTTCAGTCTTTCATATTTTTACCCTCGCAGCATCCCTGTGAGGTAGGGAAGTGCTATTATCCCCATTTCACAGATGGGGAATGAAGTCATTAATATAAGGTCACACAGGAAGTCTGGTGGAACAAGTTTTTGAAACCAGGTGTCCTAGGATAGTCCTGGATATTCCTAGGATAGCCTTTTGAGGGGCTTACCACTGACTGGCTATGAACCTAGGCAAGTCATTGTTGCCTCACAAATGCACTGGAGTAAGGAGGAAACAAGACAGTAGCCATTCCTCACATGCCCACTGATCCAGGCCACAGACCAGCCATGCGCTAAGGGGAGCAAGCTATATCAGAAAGGAACCCTGAGCTACCCAATGGGGCATATGGCACCCCCACAATATAAAACAGTGCCTTTAAGCTGCAGTCCACCTCTAAACATACATAGGCAAAGCAAAATGTCTTGTAGAATGAAAACAAATGATACTGTTGTGGTAATCACTCTAATTAGTTAATTCCCTTTTATTATACTGGTAATAAAGGACAGTATGTAACTAAATCAGAGTCTGTCTAATTATAGAGAGCATCCAAAGCTTTGTTGCAGCAGAGCTATAACAGCCTTTGATAGAGAATGCAAGCCCATGAAAAGAAATTCTGCCTTGTGGAGCTATGATTAATAAACTGGAGTGGAAGCTGTATAGGGAAACAACAATAACAAAAACTGATTTGCTATGAATTGAATGCTGTTCTAGAACTAGATTAGGGGCTAAGGAAGAAAAAATTTGCCTTAAATTTCACTAGTGTAAAGCTGGAGCAAATTCACTGAAGTCATTTGAGATTTAGATTAGTGTAAGTGAGAGCAGAATTTGACCAGTTATCTTTCATACCAATTACTATATTTTTATAATACAGCAAGAGAAAAAGTCCCCAGTTCAGATCAGGGCCCAATTGTGCAAAGTAGTGTACACTCACAGAGCAAGAAAGAGTCTTCACTACACCATGCTGCCACTCTGCTACTAATACCTGATATCAGTCACTTACTATAACTGCACTTCATATATGCCTTGGATGAAGACAAAAACTAAATAGGGCTAGTTAAACAATTTTTGACAAGCATATTATTCAGTGAATTTCACCCGTGTTTGTCAAATAACTGTATTTGTATTCAGCTACTTCTAGAAGAGGCCAAACACTATTCATTGGTGAATTTATACAGTGAAATTTGTCAAATGATCTTTTTCACAACCTGTCTATCAAACTGTATTGAAAGCGCTCATTTGTTATTGATGAGTTCGAGTTGGTGTTCGAGTATATCTGTATTTGTAATTCTGTGCCAATGTACCTGACCGGTAAATATCACAGTAGTTTTTTATATCATCCCAGTTCCAAGATAGTAGTGCCCAGAGAACAAACAATCTGGCTGATGTAACAAGAATAAGACCATTTTGATTCATGTACAAACAATTCAGGCTTGACTACAAGTGCAGAAGAATAGTTAAGAATCAAATGGTGAGGAAGCCTTTCAAAATACTGTGTATACTTAGCATGCTGAAGCTCTTGGTTAGGTTTTCTGTAAATTATTATATTTTTTTAAACACAGCAGTGCATAGGAGCCACAGTGATGGACCAAGACCCCTTTGTGCTATCTGTGGTACAAACACAGAACAAAAGGATGATCCTTGCCCCAAAGATCTTACACTCTAAAAGAGTTAGATAAGAGACAACAGATAGATGCTTTGAGACAGCTGGGAGAGCGCCAGGAAACAGTCAGACAATATTGGTCAGGATGAAGTAGTCACAGCATGCCAGCCAAGCTACAACACAGGATTCAAGTGAAGGTTAAGTTTTTAAATGGATCTAATGTTTAGAGGGTTCTGGTTCAAGGTTTCATTTTAGAGATGGCAGAATCCTGATATTTGCATCTGGGTTTGGATTTCAAAGTTCACCAAAGTTTGGGGATGTTCAGGTATGCAGTTCCCATTAAGTTAATTATGCCGTTAAGTTGTTCAGAGAACCTGGATCTTTTTGAACCTCTGGTCACATTTGGAGTGGTACTTATTTGTAGTTCCACTCTATAGAGAGAGAGATCCATATTTTGACTTAGGCCAGAGGTTTGGTTTGTTTCCATCTCCCTCACAATTTAGGGTCTTCAGAGTAAAAATGTAATCTAAACTCAAGTCCAAATAAAAGTAATGTATAATATATAATGTAAGGACAATTAAAACCACATCTTCCACTCCAAGTGTAGGTGCAGTTATTTGACCTACTTTTTTCTAATGTAAACACAGAGGCGCATGTTCATATGTTTTGGTAGTTTTAATATATATATCACTCCACCAACGAAGAGGATGAGAAAGAAAACAAACTAGAATGGCGGCTGTTAGTCATGTCGCTTAATGCATAACTGAAAGGCTCGTGAAGCAAAAACACTGAAACTTGTAGCCTTTAGTGCATGCCTGTGTGTGCTGGCTTTAAGAAGATGATGAATCAATTCATTCTTTTAACCTTATGGAACATACCGATAATTCTTTGTCTGAAGAAAAGTGACCTTCACTGCCTCTGTCCCCTCCCCCAAAAGAACTGCTTTTTGCGTAACAAAGGCCAAACTGGTGCATTAAAGAGGGAGAAGAACTGACTTGGGTTTAACGTGTTGCACCCCTTTACTTCCACTCAGCCAAGTTCAGGCATCCAATCAACTGACCCTGAAAACAGGGCAAACAAAAGTAGAACTAATAAAAAAATGTTTCAAATTTTTTTTGAAGACAAAAATGGCATTTTCCATTAAAAAAATTCTTCATGAAATGTCCAATTTTCAAGTGAGGGAAAATTGGCTTTCATCAAAGCCCCAATCCTGAACACAGGGAAAAACATCATTTTATGACAATAAAAAACAAATTTCAGTTTTCAATTTTTTTTTCTGGACAAATCTCCCCTTCCCCCAAATTTACAAAGAAACATCTTGATTAAAACAATCCATTACAGGGACAAACAACATTTCATGACTATCTCTCTCCAGAGAAGGAAAGCAGCACATGTAGATCCAACTGTTTTTAAATAGTTCCTGATATTGGGATATCTGCAGGTTTCACAAAGAATTTCCTTTCTATTTCACTGAGATCAAATGCAGCCTCTTCCATAATTGGAATAATTAGATGGAAACTTTAGCTAAAGTTTTGTCTATATACCTGTGTGCCCAACCATACAGTAAAGCAATGTTGATGTGACTCTCTGAAGTTACATTATTTGAATGGCTCAAATAAGGCTGACAATAGCTTTCTCCGCCCCCCTCCAATCCCCTTCTTCCTCTGCCCTTTCATTCTTCACAAACAGAAATAAATTTATGATAGGTCAAAAACATGAAGCTGAACGAATTCTCCGGTTAAATTTAAGTCAAAATATTGGCTCAGGATTCTAAGAAAACTAGAACCAGTTGTAAAAGTCACAGAATTTTTCATTTTGGCCAAAGTCTTTGAATTCACAGGTGTTTAATTGATTGTGAATATCCTTATGTCATATAACTGGTTCTGGATTGGTTAAGAGGGTTGTGAGTGGGTTCTGCTTTTTCTTACAGCTGCTATAAGAAAAGACAAAGGCCAGATGCTTAGCTAGTATAAATCAGCATAACTCCATTGACTTCTCTTTTTGTTGTCACCACATGTAAATATCCATATGAAGATGCACTGTCAACCCTAGAGGCAAGTCAGTGCATGAATAACCTATTATGGTAGGTACAGAGCAAATGATCTACAACTTCCTTTGCTTAAAAAGTCCATGCCTTTCTCTCTGAAGAAAGGCAATGGATGCCACAATTTGTCTGGGGGGAAAAATATATTGTGCCAAGGAATGCAACCAGGAACTTGCTCCATAAGAAGCAAGTTCTTATTTAAGAAGAGCTGTTCTTTCATAGAATCATAGAAGATTAGAGTTGGAAGGGACCTCAGGAGGTCATCTAGTCCAACCCACTGCTCAAACCAGGACTAACCTCAGCTAACTCATCCCAGCCAGGGCTTTGTCAAGCTGCAGCTTAAACACCTCTAAGGATGGAGATTTCCACACCTCCCTAGGTAACCCATTCCAGTGCTTCACCAGTGGAAAAAAAAAAACCTTTTTCCTAATATCCAACCTAGACCTCCCTCACTGCAACTTGAGACCATTACTTCTTGTTCTGTCATATACTACCATTGAGAACAGCCTACCTCTATCCTCCCTGGAACCTTCTTTCAGGTAATTAATGGCTGCTATCAAATCCCCCTCATTCTGCTCTTTTGCAGACTGAAGAAGTCTATTTCCCTCAGCCTCTCCTCAAGTCTTGTGCTCCAGCCCCCTAATCATTTTTGTTGCCCTCCACTGGACTCTCTCCAAGTTGTCCCACATCCTTTTTGTAGTGGAGGACCCAAAACTGGACACAATACACCAAATGCAGCCTCACCAATGCCGAATAGAGGGGAATAATCTCTTCCCTCGATCTGCTGGCTATGCAACTACTAATTCAGCCCAATATGCTATTAGTCTTCTTGGCAACCAGGGCACACTGCTGACTCATATCCAGCTTCTTATCCACTGTAACCCCCAGATCCTTTTCTGCAGAACTGCTGCCTAGCCCAGCAGTCCCCAGTCTGTAGCTGTGCATGGGATTTTCCATCCTAAGTGCATTACTCTGCATTTGCCTTTGTTGAACCCCATCAGATTTATTTTGGCCCAATCCTCCAATTTTTCCAGGTCACTCTGTATCCTAACCATACCTTCCAGAGTATCTACCACTCCCCCTAGTTTAGTGTTGTCTGCAAACTTGCTGAGGGTGCAATCTATTTCATCCTTCAGATTAATGAAGATGTTGAACAAAACCAGCCCCAGGACTGACCCTGGGGCACTCCGCTTGTTACCGACTGCCAGCTAAACATGGAGCCATTGATCACTACCCGTTGAGTCGTCTCTTTGTGCATTTTATAGTTCATTTATGCAACCCATTCTTTAACTTGCTGATAAGAATACTGTGGGAGATTGTATCAAAAACTTTGCTAAAGTCAAGGTATATCACGTCCACCGCTTTCCCCACATCCATAGGGCCAGTCACCTCTTCATAGAAGGCAATCAGGTTGGTCAGGCATGACTTGCCTTTAGTGAATCCATGTTGACTGTTCCTGATCACCTTCCTCTCTTTCAAGTGCCTTAAAATGGATTCCTTGAGGGCTTGCTCCATGATTTTTCCAGGGATTGAGGTGAGGCTGATCAGTCTGTAGTTCCCTGTATCCTCCTCCTTCTCTTTGTTGAAGATGGGCACTATATTTGCCTTTTTCCGATCATACGGACCTCCCCCAATTGCCATGAGATTTTGAAGATAATGGCCAGTGGCTCTGAAATCACATTAGCCAACTCCCTCAGCACCCTCAGGTGCATTGCATCTGGCCCCATGGACTTGTCTATGTCCAATCTTTCTAAATAGTCTTGGACCTGTTCCTTCAGCACTGCGGGATGTTCACCTCCTTCCCATTCTGTGCCTCCCAGTGAAGTAGCCTGGGAGCTGACCTTGTCTGTGAAGACAGAGGCAAAAAAGGCATTGAGTACCTCAGCTTTCTCCATATCCTCTGTCACTAGGTTGCCTCCCCCATTCTGTAAGAGGCCCACAATTTCCCTAATCTTCCTCTTGTTGCTAACATACATGTAGAAACCCTTCTTGTTTCCTTTCATGTCACTTGCTAGCAGCAACTCCAATTGCACTTTGGCCTTTCTGATTTCATTCCTGCATGTTCCAGCAGTATTTTTGTAATCCTCCCTAGTCATCCAACCAAGCTTCCACTTCTTGTAAGCTTCAGAAAAGTATTGTGGGGCCTGAGATAAAGCTGATGCAAGTCAATGGAAAGAGTCCCGGTGAGTTTAATGAGATTGGGTGGGGGCTTTTGATCAGGCATCTAATGAGTTGATATACATTCCTTCAATTAGAAGAGATCTGATTACTCTCTCTCTTGAGATTTCCTAAGACTTTTTTATTCTAATTAGTTCCCCAAAGAGACACTTTTGAGTTTGATAGAAATTCTGTTTTGAATACATGTCCCACTATCTTACAGAATGACTCCCAGAAGCCATATCAGTCATGAGAGGGCCACTGAGAGTGATGAAAGGATCAGATCTTTTTGGAGCATTTGCTACAGCTATCCTGAGTGATTCTTCACATGATACATGTGTGGGGAGGGGTAAGGGTATTGCTTCTATTAAAAGGAAATATTCGTGTCTGTCTTAAATCGTTATTCAAGGAGAAATCATAGGCTGCCCTCATTGCCTGTGTTATGGATTTACAGCTCACAAACAGCAATGGGAAATAACTATTGATTTGTTCTGCAGTTATTTCTACTTCATCACATTTATACACTATGCTACTGGTATGTTCCTTCCTGGGCCATTATAAAGGTCTCTGTCCATTCCTTCTCTCAACCCCAGAACAGAATTCATCAGAATATTGTACAAAATACCCCTTGGTTTCAAGTGGGCTCACTTCCAAGGCACAGCTGTGAGGAATACAAAGATAAAAGCCAATGGCCAGGTGCTCAGCTGGTATAAGTCAGCATAGCTCTATTTACTATTGGAGCTTCGCCAGTTTACATCATCTGAGGATCTGGCTCAGAACCTCATTAGTAACATATATTTCCTGCCCTTCTAAAGCACCAACTTTCCTGTTACTTGGAAGCAAAGCACCCTTTAATAGAACTGTAGCCTCCAGAATTGTTTAGGTATAGAGAGCCAAATTCTCCTCTTGGTTTGATTGGTTCATTTCAGTGGGGGTGGTCCCAGTGTAAATGAGAGATGAATTTGGACCATCATTGATTAAGGCGCAGCCTTGAGCAAAGACTGATGGGGAACTGTCCCAGTCCAAAGTAATCCCCTTTCTGCAGCTCAGCAGGGTGGAGGAATCAGCCATGGCTTTTCCTCCTCCCCACTGCCTCTGAGGTGAACAGTGCCCTTAGGGGAACTGTGAGAGGGATGTTACGGCATTCACAAGAGCACAGTCCCAGGACTATCACTTGTGAAAGTTGCAAGAGAGCAGATGAAGGCTTGATGTGTCTCTATCTCCCTGCCCTTGCATATTCATACAAGGGCCAGACACAGTGGGGTCCAAAGTACACTGAATCCTCAAGCTTATGTTTCCACAAGCTCCGTTCTGCCACCACTTCTACATGTTCTAGACCTGGCTGGGAATTTTTCAGAGAAGCTGTTTTTGTGAGAAAATGCCAATTTGTCAAAACTGAAAGAAAGAGAGACAGACACCGTAACCACTGGGCTATTGGCTATTTGGTGGGGTATCACCTGGGATACCAGGTTCAACTCCCAGCTCGGAATCAGCCAGAATAGGGATTTTATCCTGGATACCCACATCCTGAGTGGCCTGACCTCCGGGCTATTTGCTAGTGTGGGATGTGTCTCTGAAAAATGTTGGAAATCTCAACAATTTCATTGGACAGGACAACTGTTTCCTGCCCAGTTCTAAAGAACTCCCGAGGAAGAATGATACTCTTATAGCAACAAGTGCTAATGTCATACAAGCGGTACTGGAAACCCAACGTTTTCAACTAACTTGATTCTGTATTACCATGTTCAGCGTCCGTGGAAAAGTGATCTACAAGCTGCTGAAATCTGATACCACTCAGTAAAGGGAGAACAAATACTAATGCTTTCCATCTATAGCACCGTTTAACCAATTTAATTAATTAATTCAGATGGATGCATAATATACCTGGGAGGCATAATTCACTGGTGCAATGGGTGAATATTGTGACACTAAGGTGATAGGTTAGACAAATCCCTTAGTGCTTGGGAAATTAAGAGAGGTTAAGATCCTGATTGTCAGAGGTGCTGATCACCCACAGCATCCATTGATTTCAGTAGGTGGGTCCTTAGCACCTCTGAAAAACAGGTCCTATAGCCCAGATCCTCAAAGGTGTTTAGGCAACCAGTGGAAGTTTAATGCCTAAATACCTTTTGAGGAGGTGGGTTTATGTGACTTTCCCAAGGTCATGCTGGAAATCTGTGGCAGAGCCAAGAACAGACACTGGATCTCATGATGCCTGGTCTTGTGTTACAGTTAGAAGACCTTTCTTACAATCAGTGAAGTCTGTGGGACTTTTCTTCCCCATATGAGGACAGAATTCAGTCATAGGTATATAAACAAAGTGGCAGGTATGCATTACTTTTAACTGAAAGGGACATAAAGACAGCAAAGTTTTGAGAGGCACAGTCTCTTGATATAGCTGATGTCCTTATTTTGTTTAAATACCAAATTCTATGTTCTTATAGAAAAAGGTAGAGAAAAACAAGGCAGTAAACTTTATTAGGCCATATTCATTCCAGCATCATAGCTGTTTCTTCCCTATCAACAAATAACTATCTCAATTATCTAAAATATTTTAATAGATCAGTCAAAATAGAATGCAGTAATAACAATAAAGCTGAAAGAGTCTTGCCTAATTAATGTCTAGCCAGATACGTTAAGTTCCCTGAAAAACAAGCAAGTCACATAACACTTTGAGATTAAAAATTTAGCATCCTCAAACAGTATGGTTATTGCTTATTAATTATACTGAAGTGGTGCTACTAATTAGTTTAATAGGAAGCATTGTATATGTAAGTATCATAAACAGATAGCTAAAGTAAATTACTATGCTACATAGTTTTCTTTCTGCAGTCAAACAAAAAAGATCCATTCCAGAGCCAAAAATACACAATTACTCCTCTGGTTACAGAAAGAAGTATTTTGATGGTATCTAACTCCTAAAATATTCCCTAAACAAATGTAATTTACTGTTCAGTGTGTTACGTGTCCACCTCTGTTTCTGATCCACACTGGCTATGAATCTTTTACATATACTAGAAAAGGAAATTGGCCCCTTGGCTCAAGCTGCAGAGGTCTGTACTTTTTGGCTCTGGAGTTTCCCTGGTCCTGTTCCACTAGTGGTCATTACATAAGGGTGTGTCATTACTGCAGCCACTGGGCGTGATTACAGCTCCTGTAATCTAGCTAGCCAGAGCAGTGAAATTACAGCAATGTGTACTTCAGAGTCGGCTGTACAAACCAAGATGGACCATGGATAATTACTTGCATGGCTAGCTTGCACTACTTCAGTTTCACTGTTCCAGTACTTGATCTAGCTAGATTAAAGCTAGTGTGGGTAGGTCTACGCAAGCACCAGTCCCACACTCCAATTGTGATCTAGACAGGCCCATAGATATTCTAGCTCGGGTGGAGTGAGCTTTACATTCCAGCTAACTCTACAGTCAATCCTACAGTGCTGCTCCTGACAAGTAGATAGCACTAGTAACTTTAACCAGTGCTTTCATAGAAAAACATACTTGTTTCAGAAATGAACATTTATGTGAATTTTTTCACTTTTTTCAATTTTAGTTTTGGTTTTCCAAGACAACATCAAATAGATGTGTTTTTTGTTGTGCCTACCCACCTCCCATTTTTCAGTGGGAAAGAGAAGAAAAGAATAAAAAGGAGGGAAAAGGAAAAAGGCTGAAGACTGAACCCCTTGTCCAAGATTTCCAAAACCAAATTTATTTGTGAAAAATTCTGAATAAACAAAGTTGTTCCATCTCACAACCTGAGTAGGAAAAATTACTTCAAAATGCTTAGTTTTTTAGCAAAATATCTAATTTTTTCCATTCTTTTCTATATAGATTCTTATGCCTCCCACATCACCATAATATCTGAATGCCTTCGGGTAGTGCTTTAAACAACGTGATTAAAACTTGTCACGTTTGGTTCAGTCCCTCCCGAGGAGAATAGTTTCTGTGGAGATGTTGATTTGTATGTGAGGAGGAAAAGGGACAAAAAGCGCTGCCTGATCCTGTCCTCACTGATGCTATAGACAAAAATCCCATTGAGCCCAGTGGGAGCACAGTGAAGGGCTTGTTTAACACATGGTGTTGTTCCAGAATAGCTATTCCAGAATTACTCCATGTGTAGACACTTATTCCACTTTGAATGTGGATTAAGCTAAACAGGAACAAAACACACTTATTCCAGAACTGAAGTGCAATTGTTATTCCTGAGTAATGCCGTAGGTGGACACTCTTAGTCTCTCACACATGGAGTTATTTTAGAATCGCTATTGAGCTTTAATTTCACAGCCTATCTTAACTCAAGTTAATTTTCCATTGTAGACAAGCCCTTAGATTGAAGGGAAAAAATGAGTCAAGTAGTCTTAAAACTTTCGTAAATGTCCTTCTGTGGCCCAGCAGTTTGACAGACCACATTTTCTTTGTTCTTTTAAAGGTTTTTGGTGGTGGTGGTGGGTTTTTTATGTCAACTTTGAAGTTCTAACTTCAGTTGAAGAGTTGAAGAATTGATACTATGATAATAGGTGCAATATCAGAACCTAGATTAAACAGAAAATCAAGATTAGATAAAGAAAATGAGAAGGATTAAATAGCTTGGATCTGCAGCTGGGCAAACAGTTAGCAAATCCGGACTGGTTTAGAATTTTTTATCTAATCTTGCTGAGTGCAGGAACAAATCAGATCAGAGATATTTTTACAGTCACAAATAGTTATTAAAAAATAACCAATGCCATGTTTATGCAAATACTGCACTTTCACTGGCTAATGTTCTTTTAGCTAGTCAGATTAAAGCAATTTGTATATTTCATGTTTAATGCAAATTAAATGTATGGTGCTATGGCAATCAGCCAGCCAGGACCAATCACAATGCACAGAATTACATACTGGGGAAAATTGCATGTCTATGTATAATGAATGATGCCCACATATTTGCAGATGCCACGGATTTTAGCAGGGATCAAACCTGGCACTTTCACTACCAAAAGCATTAAACTATTTACATCAGGGTCCCTATCTTCACATGTATTAATCCAACACTTAGCACAATGGAGCTTTAACCAGAGTATGGGCCCTGGATGCTACTGCAATATAAACATGAAATAATAGCAAGAAACGACCTTACTGCATGAGCACAATGAATAACTCTTAACTGTGATTAAGTAGCAGGTTGTTACAGTCACTAGGGTGGCCACTAGAAGGAGACTTGATCATTGAGGCCACGTATGCAACACATGCTAAAGTTAATTGTAAATACACCCTCACTGCCTTTAGTAGGAGATGAATTGAAAACCAAGCCACTTTATTAAATATGCTCCAGTAACTGAACAGCCTCCTTCCTCTGATTAGCAGAGACAATTCCATCCCACCCTAAGCGCTGAAATTATTAAATCCTTTAAGAGAATTTTCCCAAATTAAGACGTTAAGGCTACCACTCCGTTCCGATTAATGTAAAGCATTTTTGCAGCAAATATTTCACTCTGTAGTGTGTTCATGGTTCTGTTGCAAACTCAAACAGTAACAGCCTAATTAATAATTTAACAAACCATTTTGATCTCTAAAAAGCATGCTGTTTATATTGCACAAGTTAACATAAGAAAATAATTTGTTGTTTAATTTATTATTGACATGAACTAGAATGACGCATACTCGTGTTACATGCAGGTTAACTCATATCTTCATAGTTCCAAAAATAAAGGAAAATATGTATTTTTAGCCTTCATTCTCCAGGAAAACCAGGTGTTGTGTTTAATTACTTTTTGTTATATTAATTGCAGTGTGCCTGGTGCATTAAATGCTAATGAAATATTGGCAATTAATGCCAAGCAATTAACAAGCAATAGTTGTCTTATGTGTCAATTGCTTATCTCTGGCAATTAATTTGAAAGGTTACCTTTATAACCACCCTCTACTCAGTCCCAGTGAACATAGTTATTTATTTAAAATAAAAAGGTACTGTGGCTCATATACAGATGCAATTAAATTGAATGGGTACGGTGACCAAGTGAAACAATGTTTCTGTTTAGCATTGCCTGAATATCTTCCTCAGTTCTCTGTGCACAGAAGTTTAGATAATTTTTACCGTTGGTTAGTATTTAGCTCACCATCTGATCTAAATGGCCTATCCCCAGCATGGAGTAATGATACATATTCCCTAGCCAGATTCTGTCTTGGTCACAAGAACACCGCCAAGTGTCTGTGACTTTCAAGACTCTCTTAGCAGAGTATTCTTCAATCTACTCCCTCCCTCTGCTCTGGAAAAGTAGCTAGTGCCTCTTTCCCAGAATTCCTTTCTCCAAAGCCTGCAACTCCCATCAGCCCTAGGAACTACTAATCCCAGCATTCCTCTGGTCCGGGTTAAAACCAGGGCTAGGGAAAGGATTGAATGGAGAGGCTATCTTAAAGGGCCAGTACATCTGACATCAGTAGTAGAGTGGGTCAAAAACTGATAAAGGTTTTTCACAAAAAAATTGGAAATCATTTTCATCCTGCGTGTTTTGAAAAGGAATGAATGACATTTTTAGTTAAAGCTTTATTTGTTTGTTTATCAACTTTCATATTTCTCCCCTTTTTCCCCTTTGTCTTTTATTCCTTTTCCCTTTTGCCACCGAAAAGAGGAGGAAAAAGGGGTGAAAGAGGAAAAACTGACAAAACCCCCCACAAATACTGAAACTTACTTGTTGTTCAAGGTCTTTTTTGAAGAAAACATTAAAAATTTAAAAATAAAAATTTCTGATAACTTTTTTCCAAAGAGGCCCCTTTTTAAACAAAAGCATGTTAAAAAATGTCTATGTGCTCTAATGGACAGACACAAGAGGCTTTCTCTGGGACAGGAGCAGAGGCAGCAAGTCTCCACGGATAGTGACGGGGTGAGCTACAAAAAAGAGAAGTGAAATGGGCTGTCTCCTTTTCACTGAGCATGGTGAATGAAATGGAAAAATAAAAGCCCTGAACCAATGGTTAAATAAATGTGAGTGGAGTTTTCCCAGCAGAGAATTTGGCCCAGCGTGTATTTATTTATTGAAACAACAATTAGCAGCTAGATAGAACTGGGTCACATTTCTTCACATTTTCAAAATTTCTATGAAATTTTATACACAATAGAGTTTCCAAAACTTTTCTGTGAACATTTTTCCCCATTCTCTGAACAAGCTGTCTGGGACAGCACATTGCCTATTCCATATAACTAAGTTCAGTCATTATTGTTACCCCCCTAATGGCTGTTAGAGTCACTTGTGGCTTCTTTTAAACTAATCCTGATTGGACTCTCGGGACTCTACTGCAATACAAATAATAAAGTCTTTTTTACTAATTACTTTTATTCACCGTGGATCTACTCCAGCAGCAAATCAGTGCCACGTCGGGGACAGCCCGGCGGTGGGAATGGACTCAGGAAACAAAGGAGGTATTCAGATGACAAATTCAGAGATGTATGTTGGGACTGAGTGATCTCTAAGCTTGAAAGCAAGGACCAAAATCTTGAACTTGATGCCAGTACAATGGCAGAGTTCCAATGCTATCGATCCAACTTACATATTTTGTTGTAATCCTTAAACCTAAAAATTGCCCTACTGATGAGCTTAAGAAGTGAGTGAAAGTCACAATAACTTATAACCATAAATGTTGATGGGAAAGGGTACAAAAGGGAGAAAAGTGAATTAGTTCAAACAAAAAGACATACTGACACAATTCAAGGAAATTAATGGTCCAAAATTGGTGTATCAGAAATTAGTCCTAATTGGTGGACAAAATAATGAGAGGTGGGATTATTTTGCCCAGCTCTTCCTTTTAGAGTTTTAAAAAGAAGGGACATAAGGGAGGGAATTAATTAAGAAGAATAAACTGTCTACCAACAATTGCTGCAGCAAACTTTACCATCATTGCTGCCACTTGTGCTAGGATCTACCACAACACCATTTGGCCTTTGTTGTCCTGATCCTGAGAGATATCTTGAGCAGATTGGGCCAGAGAGAAGAAACCAGATCACATCACTACCTCCACTAGCTGCAACTAACTTCCAAATACCATTGGAGATATGAGACTTAGTCATGCCCTGCCCCTTATTTTTTCTCTTTCCTGTCAATATCCTTGTGCCTTCTGTCCAATAAAATTCTGGCATAGCCAACCAAGACAGTATATTTTGCAACATTGCCTGTGACCAGAAAGAGACAGTTAAAAAGAATGCCCTAAAACAGTCCAGAACTGGTACAGCTTTGCCAGGTCTTGAAGTGGTTAATAAGACATTGTACCAGGCCTGTGAAACTGGGACAAAATTTTAAAAAATCAACACCAGAAAAAGAAGCTGCATTCTTTTTAATGCTGTGCTATTCTTTTCTCTCTGCTCTTGTTTGTTTTGTCTTTTGAGAAATGGGTTCAGATTTTAACAGCAGCAGCAACAACCACTCCAGTCCATTACAAGTGACTTGTTCTCTTTTCCCCCAAAAGAACCATTATTAACATTTTTAATACCATCAGAAAACTGTCAAATAGGGGAGATTTTTCCTTTAAAAAATTTCCTCCAGCTAGTGGGAATGTTGTTAAAATGAAAGCCTTATTTAATATTTTACAGTTCAAATGCTTTAACTGTTTTTCTTCTTTTCTGTATCTTTAATAACATGTTAAAAAGGATTTTGTTGGTGTGTTTGCCATGGATCTAAGCAGGCTGAAGTCTCTGTACACCAGACCTTGAACCTTGTTTAAGCCTGTTTAATGTTGGGCAGCTACAGTGTTGTTTTAACACCTTTCACTCTTTGGGCCAAGGCAGAGAGAAGGTAAGTGACTTTCTCAAGGTTACGCAAGTCTGTCAGTTAAGCATAAGACTGAACCCACACCACCTGAGCTCTAGGCTACCATACTAGTCATCAGATCATCTTTCTTCAGTAGGGATGGTTGTGGTTGTAGAAACCTGTGCTGGCTACAAAGCTTCAAAATAGGGAGAAAATCTGTTCAAAAGATGTTTTTGTTGGCAGGGTGTAAGTTGTCACCATACATCCCAGATGGGCTACTTAACCAATCCACAATGACAATATTGTCATTACTGGCAAAAGAGTTGGAATTAACTTTTGATTTCCTTTTTCTGCTGTTGGTTTGGCTTCAGCCTTAACTTTACAGTCACTTCACTGTATGCTATTTATGGAACAAAAGCCTCTCAACTTGAAAGTGTTGGTCAGTGAGCTCTGTAGGAACCAACACACATCCAGTCACTCCACATTCCTTTTTGCCCTTTAATTCAGCAGCTCCCTTTCTTTTTCCCAGATGTAATGGCTCCTGAGGCTAGATACGTAACATCTTCCTTATTTGCATTTTCATTTTGCAAATAAGTGAGCTGCAGGCCTTGGTTAGTTTAGAGACTACACTGGAGCTTGGGAACATTTCTAAAGGAGACATGCATTCAGGGGAACCAGAGAATAATATCATTTTGCTCTTATGAATAACAAAACCGACATTTATAGCCAGCATAATAATGCAGTTGAAATCTGTGTAGCCTGCATGTTCAGAAGTAAACAGTGAAGTGCTTAGATGTATTTAAAGATGGGCTTCCTAACCAGTTTATACACTCAAAGGGGGTTCTGAGAGCACAAAAATTGTACGTGCAAAATTCTGGCACAGTTCTAAAGAATGTCCAAGATCCCTTTTAAATATGGGATTAATTCCCACAATATTTAGATATTATTGTATTGTATGACCGAAGGACTGTATTGTATACAGTAGTCGCTAGTTTGCAATAAAGAATTAAACATCAGTAGTATTAATGCTAGTTCAGCAGATTAGGTGCAGGACTCTAGGAGTCTGGGTTCTAGTACTCTCTCTGCCTCTGTTCTGCTTTGTGACCCTGGTAAAGTCATTCTTCTCTGACTTGTCTATTTAGATGTAATGGGGTCCTAATTTCAGTTGGCATGTCTGGGTGCTTTATAATTTCAATATTATAAGAATGATTGCATGAGTTAAGCCAATGCATTACACTTGAATGCATCACATCCATGTAGACCCAATGAAAGTAAATATTGCTTCATGTAGCATATAGCCTCTAGAACTCACTGCCATCTGAAGTCATTGGCCCAAACACCAGGCTGGAATTCAAAAAGCTAGATCTTATAAATAAAAACATTTGCTCTCCAAAATAATATGGTATCACCAATATAATGTGTAACTACTGTATATAATCAGAGATACGTAGACTCAAATTGCAACTCTCAGTTCATATGCCTCCCCACCCTGGACAATATGTATAAGATATCGATTCTATCAAAAGACCTCTGAGGTGGGGCAGTATTATTAGTCCTGTTTTATGCAGAGGCCCAGAAAGCCTAAATGACTCCTTTAAGGTCACACAGGAAGTCTACAGTGGAGCAGGAAAGCAAAGCCAATTCTACCAAGTCTCTTAGTGGTATCCTAACCACTGCCCCATCCTTTGGAGTAGGACCCTGACCGTGCACATGAGGAAAGTTGGGCATATATCTGACTGCAGACTACAGCTTCTACTGTATTACAGAAGACTGTCTAGTGAATCGGGCACTGCAAGAGGCAGGATACCAGCAGTGGTCTCAATCCATCGGGCAATTCCTGCGTTCCTCAGTTTCAGATATTTTGTGGTTAATTTGGGGTGAAAAATAATAGCCGAGCCAGTGGTGAAAACAAAATTCATCTGGTGACAAAATTGCATGGTGGCGAATAATCCGATGTTGACATCACACAGGGCTCCTGATGTTATCCAAAAGTAACATGAAATGGTAATCCGGAACTGCTGATATTACTGAATATGAACATAATCCCTGCTTCTAAAATCGAAGAGCTGCAGTGCACAGTTTGATGTTTACATGACCCAGCGATGACACAAATTCAATAATGAGAGGCTGCTTGCAGAGTCTGTAAGAGGGCAATGAGAATACAGGGGAACAGAATCCAACGCCGGCAGCATGCTGTAACATTGGAATGATCTGATATGGGATCCTATGCTGATATGATCTCAGAGTAGCACAGTTCAGTCAAGACATTAGCTGATAGCTACAGCACTCAGGTCTGGACTGACACAGTCCCATGGCAATGGCAAAGTTATTGGCATCCGCATGAGGCTGTGCTTGCTATACACTGGAATGTCTTCAATGTCAACTAAAATTATCCTGTAGTAACCAGCTGAAAAATGCCTCAACTGTTAAAAGAATTAAATTTTAAAAGGATGTTATTATGAAGCAGGAGGGCTCCAAGACTAGCTGAGCATTTTGAGTTCTCTGCTGTTTCCAGTATTAGCATCGTTATCCTGATTGTCAGTGTCTTTTTGGCTCATTATCTGTGTATATATAGCCAATAACGATGTGAGTAAAGTTAAAAGGCACAGCATTTAAAACTGTGATTTGACCCATCCTAAAGTAAGGAACAGAGATATGACCAGCCACAAGAAAAGAAATCAGTATTCTTGCCCCCACAGAAATGAAGATGCGGAGATGGTCAAAGGGTTGGACACTCCGTGATAGGAAATGCAATGAAGGTATGAGGGGCCTAATGTTGGTTGCTGCCACTGAAGATAAGTTGAAGGAGGCTAGACTACATTGGTATGGATATGTCCAGTGGATATCTGAACGTTATATGGGTAGAATGGCCCTTTTAATGTTTGTGGAGAGAAGACAACAAAGGAGGAGGCCAAAGTTTTGGTACATGAACCAGATCTCAGCAAACATAGAGATTGATTTGCAGGGCAGCCAGGTGTATGGTAGTCAATTTTGGAAGAAGGCTATAAAAGTCTCTGACCCCAAATAGGGAAGTAGCAAGAAAGAAGAGGAAGATATACCTATGTGCTTACGCTATCATTCACTGAACATACACCAATATTCCACTGCACAGAATCCAGGAAAAAGGTTTCAAAATGAAAAAAGACTATCTTAAAATGACCATTTCACTTCCCTGCGTTGGAGATACATGCATATTTATTTCTGAAATATTTGCCATTCAGAGGCAATTCCAGATGTGCACCACATTCTATTTATCTAGGTTCTCATGCCACACCCATGAACATGGTACCTGCGTGCCTTGGGATATTATTTATTTATTGTGTTACGATAACACCTTGGAGCCCTAGCCATTGAAGAGTACCCCATTGTGCTAGGCACTGTATAGACACAAAACAAAAAAGATAATCTCTGCCTCTAGGAGTTCACAATCTAAGAATAAGACAAGAGATAACAGAAGGATACAGACAGAAATGGGAATACAAGTAAACAATGAGACAATACTGGTCAGCATGATAGGCTATAGTCTCTGCACACCAACAGCCTAAATATTATCAAGTTTTTGTAGGCAACTCAACAAAGTAGAGTTTTGAGGACACAATGTTACGTTGAATCAGAACTACTGCAAGCAACTGGAGCACCGATGCCTAGGAAGGATAATGGGGAGATTATTTTTTAATTTGTTGAACTATGATGAAGAAATAGCATTCCTAATTGCAATTCATTGGTTGATTTTTGAAGAAAAAAACAGTAATTCATTGGCACAAATCAAGGACCGTTGAGAGTTCTGTACTGTTCAAGTTTTCAGGAAAGGGTTCTTAGTCTGGGGATTCTGACATGTCACTAAATAGGAGGTGGGTCTTGAGGGGGTCATGGTTCAGAAAAGGTTGAGAATGATGATTCTAGGTCATGGAGCCTTTCATATATAAAGTAGCCTTGATTGTTAGGGATTGGCAATTGTTCCTATTTCATTGCTTTTTGGTGGTCAATATGAAATGAGTTGGAGATGATACTCCATTTCATAGTGGGAAGTTGTCCATGGCTTTTATGAAAAGGGAAGGAGAGTGCACCCACCTTTTATCCCAAAGGACTGTCATACCAGTTCAGGTTTGAAGGTACACTGGCAAGGCACACAGTGTATGGAAGCTGCTGCCAATGCCTCCCCACTCTGGGATACATAGCGAGTTCCATCTCTGTTTTGACCAAATCCAAGTCTTATAACATTCAAGGTTATCTGTGGGGAGAATGTGAACAGATGCTTGTCCAACAAAAGCTGAGCTAAGGTCACCAATTTATTTCAAACAGATTGTCAGATGCCTTCAGTCGGATACAAATTTTGCTTATTTGTAACCCTGGGTTGAATGTGAACTGGTGACACATTACATAGTACATTTACATTCTCCTTCCCCACCCCCACTAGTCAATCTTCTCCACTACAGTGAATAAGATGTCTAGTTCCTTGTTTTGGTTTTTGAAGTACAGTGAAAAAGGTGTGGTGTGAATGAATGTTTTGCTCCCAAAACAGCTGTCTGTAATGCATGGTGATTTTGACACCAGGTGTCATGACTCAGAGCATTACACGCCTTCTGCTGTTTATGAGTATCATGTGTCATGACACAAAAGCAATCTGTTTGCAGTGTTGTTGTAGCTGTGTTGGTCCCAGGATATTAGAGGTTCAGGCTGGGCAAGGCAATATTTTTTATTGGATCAACTTCTGTTGGTTGGAGTGACAAGCATTCGACCTACATGGAGCTCTTCTTTTTTAGGTCTAATCAACTCAGATCAGACCTGAAAAAGAGCCCTGTGTAGCTCAAAAGCTTGTGTTATTCAACAACAGAAGTTGATACAAAAAAACATATTACCTTGCCCACCGTCTCTCACTCAAGCAACCTGACATTCTACGGGGCCTGATGCACTTTGCCAGTGCATCTCCATTGACCTAAATAGATTTACCGCTTATTTACATCCATTGTTATATTTTTAATACAAATCTGGGGCAGATTCTGCCACTTTGTCTTTAGTTAGCTAGCACCTTACTCAACAATGTGTCCCATCAATTTCAATAAGATTACTGAAGAATTAATAGCCTACCAGATGGACTATTAGAACCCCCCCAAAAAAGTTTAAATGAGACTTAAATAATGCAGAGAACCTGTACTGGCTCGCTGCCCAGGTGCGGTAAATTTCATCCAAAGTAAGGATGATAAACTCAGACTCTGCCACTTCTTTCACTGTAGAATGCAGAGGAAATTAGATAATGGCCCTTGAAAGGGGGATGTTCTCTCATTGTTCCCAGGAAGAAGCAATTGCTGGGAGCCACAATCATTAGCACTCTTTACTTTTTCATAGGAGTAATGTCATTGGCCAGATTGCTTTGGAGTTGCTAATGGTTTTTAGTTGAATAGGTAGATCTTTAAACACATGTTTCAGCCTACAGCTTTTCAAAAACCAGAGGCAAGGTTTCATCTGCTCAAGTGTCATGCACTGGGAGAGGATGTTTTGGCATTCGTTCCTCAGAGAACAGCAGTATTATGCTTGAAGGGCTGAAGTTTGAAATGCTCCCCAGAAAGCAAATGAAAAGGATATATTAAAAAAAAAAACCCCAAAAGAAAACAAAAAACCTGCCCTAAATTCCGTGAAAATGTTGGTTTGGTAAAATTCCTGGGGAAAACCATAGCTATAGGCACTGAAGTGTAAAAATTTATAATACAGCATTTCTCCTGTAATGTGAAAATACATATACGATGAATCTAGAAAATGGCTATAGTGCTTCCTTGAAGGATGAGTTCAGTGTACCCAAGAGAACTTTCAACCAGCTGCGTTGCTGACACAGTGCAGCGATTAGGATTTGTGGCTCCTAATAAGAAAGTGTTAATATATATATTTGCCCCCTAATATTACATCACCTCTATTGGTTGTGGCTACACTGCAAACACTTTTGGAAGATGGCCTGATCCTTTATATGGGAGTTAGGCTCAACCTTGCCTGTGATCTAACATTTAACCGTTAGCTGATCTTGGTTTCCATTCAATTCCAAAAAATGATCCCAGCTGTGGTCAAGAAGGACTACATGAGTTCTCAATGAGGGAAGAGACCCAGGAAAGAGGAGCAAGGGGAGTTCTTTCTCTCTGGGAAGGCAGGCTTGAAAGAACCATAGGACGCACATCGGGCTCCTGAGGGAGACCCTGAGCTAGGTCCTGTAAGAAACAGGGAGGCTCTTGGGAAAAGATGCCAGAGCAGTGGGAAAACCTGGTAGGAATTAGACCCTCCGAGGAGAAGGGAGCAAAGACGGAACTCTGCAATCCCTGAGAGTAAAAAGCAAAACCTTTCAACATTGCTCAAGTGGGGCACAAAGATCTTCTGTTGGTTGTTGGGATGGAAGGATGGGGCCCCAGAATGCCCAGGTTACCCCTTCCAGCTCCTCCCCCAGCCGAGATCAGCCACGATCAGCCAGGAAATGTAGCCATGGTGACACTGTGGTGACACCAGATCAGAAAGCCACAGAAGCAGCAGCAGAAGCTGAGATAAGCACCAAATAAGGAAGAAACATAAACATGTTGATCAGATTGGTTTGATCCCAGGCAGGAGCCAGGCCCCTAGAGGAGGGGAGAGAGGGGACTAGAATAAACAAAGAAACTGCCCGCTCTTGGGGCTCACTCCAGTGTGGAGGGGAACGAGCAGTATCTACAACTGTAATTCGGAACAGCATGCATAAGGGACGTGCCATCCCGGTCCTTAGTGAATAAAGGCCCTTACACTCCAATCATGTACTCTGTGCAAGAGTTCTCTCCTTGCCCCATACCCCTTTGGCCACCAATGGCTTGGTTGCTGTACCCCACCCACGTCTTGCCCTACATTCCTGTCTTCCCAACATATGGCGTCATGAACAGACTATGTGAGGTAGCCGCTGATCCTGGTACCATGGGGTCATGCAAGTTGCCTTTTCTGCTCAGGGGTGGGGACCATAGTGGGCCAGTTCTGTGGAAACCTGGTAAAAAAGTAGGAAGGGCCATTTGCTCTAAGAACTGGACGGGCCCCAGTGCAGTGGCTGGATATTTTTTATGCATGACCACCGATTTGGAGGACAAGAAAGGGAAGCAGGATTGCATAAAGATGGTGGGCTTGCAGGGACTCCTGGCATGGTTCTGAGACCTCTGGAGGGAAAATGTCATGCTCTGCCTGGACATTCAAGGATTGGAGGTTGTGGTGGAGCAGTGAAAGTTGGTTACACACCAGTTGGTCATGGCATTACAGTTGGCTGAGGACCACAGCTGGGAGAATGATAGGTGGAAGGAGGAGGTGATGTGTCTCCAATATCAGGTGGATATCACATGATCCACAAGAGATCAGATGGGTGTAACAAGCAGTGGCCACCTGAAGATGCAAACCACAGACTTCTGTGCTGGAGTCCTGTCCTTGCCCCATGCCCCTTTGGTCACCACCAGCTTGGTTGCTGAACCCCACCCACATCCTGTCCTACATTCCTGTCTTCCCAGCATTGGTCTAGGTTCTTTAGTTTGACTTTTGTTACTCCAGAAGAGGACAGACCTGGACAGAGGTGAGCTGGCCAGAGGGCTGGGCCATGCAAGAGGTAGCCAGAGCCAGAGACAGGTAGCCAGAAAGCAGGGCCAAAGGAATGGTCAGCAGAGACAGAAGAGATGAAAACCCCTGAAATGCTGCACTATGACCCCAGGGAATGTTACAGCTGTCAATGGGAACAGGATCAGGCCTTTTGTGCAGTGCTCTGAGATCCTCAGTGATAGGGATTGTAAGTGAAGTGTATGGGCTAAATTCTAACTTGGAGCAGTTTTTCAGACAATGTCCAATTAGACTGTTGAACTCATTGTCAATGGATGTAATTGAGCTGAACAGGATCCAGAGGACTGGGCATTTATATGGATGATGTATCCATGATTATTCATAATTGTCACAGTAAATATGAAACAAATATAGAGCCGTTTTGGAAGGGATATAGCCCTGAAGTTTAGGAGCATTAGCTGATCTCTAAGTATTGGGTAGGAGGGAATTTTCTCTGGGCACAGGTTACCCCATAACTGTCTGCTGTGGCAGGGTTACTTTTTCTGAAGCAGCTGGTACCGACCGCCCTCTGCTAGAGACAGCGTACTATCTTGGCCACTGGATCAAATCTAGCAATTCTTATGCCTTTAAATCTGCTGCTAAATGACAAATTATTTTGCTTTTTAAAAGTAATCAGTTAATTAAATGAAAAAAAAACAGTTATGAAAAAACAAATCTATTGAGAACCGCAGCAACTTCCAACTCAAGCATTATATTAGAAGGCAAAGGAATACAAGAAGTAAATCAAGTGACATCCCTTGGCAGTAATGTGTAAGCCATTGGGTATATTCAGAAGGAAATAATGTCACAAATTAGCGAGGCTGGGGCTGCATTCATCAGCCTACACAATATGAAAATCTACCACTTAAAGAACCAAACTACGAATCTTCAACTCAAATGTTATTTGCAGTTTAACATATGGATGTGAATGCTGGAAATCCACTGAAGGTACAGACAGATGTCCAAATGTCTTCTAAAGCAAATGCCGGAGAAAAATACTAGGCAATAAATAGAATGAATTTATAACATATGCTGAGATTCATCAGAAAGTTCAACAACCTCTCGTCTCTTATGTTATCCAGAAAAAAAAGATGAAAATATTTGGGACATGTGTTAAGAAAGAAGCCATAGCACCTACCAGGGCAGAAGTGCCGTTGGGTAGCTGGAAAAACAAGCAAAAGAGGCAGTCTGAAACTATTTGTTTGTAGAACAATTCTTAGACAAGGAAAAGTCATGGGACATAACAACACAGAAGAGATGCAAAGAGCAGCCCAGGACCGACAGGGATGGTGAAGTTTTGTTTGTGCCCATCTGACAGTATGCAAATGATTCAGACTCAGAGTTAATTAAATAAAACTAGCTTAGGGTCATTAAAAATACCACAGGCTGTTCACTGAAGAGGTTTTCAAATATAAAGAACATTCTCTTTACATATAATGCCAAACAGATCTGTGTGGAGGACAGAAATTCCATTTTGTAAAGGATTTCAAAATTTGTTTTCATTCCTAGTCAAAATGAAATCCCAAAACCTAAAAAATTCTCTGTGAAAGAAAAATTTTAAAATATTCATTTTGGATCAATAAAAACATTTCATTTGGATTCTGACTTTTTAATTTTATATTATGTTATAATAAAAGCACTGAAATGAAAAGCTGATTCAAAATGAAAAATTGAAATGTTTATTTCAAAAATGTTTTTGTGAAGCATTTCCACTTCAGTTGAACTTCCTTTTCTGATGGAAAATGGTTCTGGCAAAGGTTTTCTGACCAGCCCCAATGACATTTCTCCATTTCTCGCTGCACTTTGCTGTTGCTAGCAGGGAGGATGGCACGTGTTTCAGGTGTGAATGTTGCACCCAACACACAAAATGCAAATACAAACATAAAATAAGGGCAATCTGGGGAAAACTAAACAATAGTAGTATTTCCTTGTCATTTTGCCAAAAGTTTTCATTTCTAGCTTTCTGATTTTGTTACAGTTTCCTGTATGAAAAGGGCAAACCATGGCTTTCTTAGTCTAGGTGACAATGCAGATTAAGGAAAACAACAAAGGAAGAAAAAGCATATTCTTTGCCAAATTTTCAAAAGTGCCCATTTGACCTGATTCCACAATTTTGGGAATGTCACTTGAGACACAATAAGGACACACAAAAACTTTGGCATCTAAAAGCAATGAAGTTTCGGCCACAAGAGAGAGGCAGACACAGGGAGAAAACCTGACCCTGTTAAAGTCAATGGAAGTTTTGTCATTGACTTCACTGGGGCCAAGATTTTACCCAAAGGCTCTCAGTCTGGAGAATTCTGCATCTGAACTGCAACATGAAAGTGCAATTGTGTCCCAGATTTCCCTGTTACAGACAGAGAAGATTTCATTTAAAGATGCAATACACAGAATAGCCATATCTGTGCCAAGTTAAATATATACACCATTACTTAGCTCTACCTTGATATTGTTTTAGAACCAAATGTATCCAAGGCATTTGGATGAAGAAGCTGTGGTAGGATTGCTTGTAAAATGAAGGCACTTAAAAGAGAGGTAGGTGATCAGGAGCAGTCAACGTGGATTCAGCAAGGGAAAGTCGTGACTAACCAACCTGATTGCTTTCTATGAAGAGGTGACTGGTTCTGTGGATGAGGGGAAAGTGGTGGACGTGATATACCTTGACTTTAGCAAAGCTTTTGATACAGTCTACCACAGAATTCTTATCAGCAAGTTAAAAAAGTATGGGTTGGATGAATGGACTACAAAATGGATAGAGAATTGGCTAGAGCAAAGGGCTCAACGAGTAGTGATCAATAGCTCCATGTCTAGCTGGCAGCCGGTCACAACTGGAGTGCCCCAGGGGTCAGTCCTGGGGCTGGTTTTGTTCAACATCTTCATTAATGATCTGGAGGATGGGGTAGATTGCACCCTCAGCAAGTTTGCAGATGACACTAAGCTAGGGGGAGTGGTAGATACCCTGGAAGGGAGGGATAGGATACAGAAGGACCTAAAGAAATTGGAGGATTGGGCCAAAAGAAATCTGATGAGGTTCAGCAAGGACAAGTGCAGAGTCTTGCACTTTGGACAGAAGAATCCCATGCACAGCTACAGACTGGGGACTGATGGGCTAGGCAGCAGTTCTTCAGAAAAGGATCTGGGGGTTACAGTAGATAAGAAGCTGGATATGAGTCAGCAGTGTGCCCTGGTTGCCAAGAAGGCTAATGGCATATTGGGCTGCATTAGTAAGAGCATTGCCAGCAGATCACGGGAAGTGATTGTTCCCCTCTATTCGGCATTGGTAAGGCCACATTTGGAGTATTGTGTCCAGTTTTGGGCCGCCCACTACAAAAAGGATGTGGAAAAGTTGGAGAGAGTCCAGCAGAGGGCAACAAAAATGATTAGGGGGCTGGAGCACAAGACTTATGAGGAGAGGCTGAAAGAACTAGGCCTGTTTAGTCTGCAGAAGAGAAGAATGAGGGGGGGATTTGGTAGCAGCTTTTAACTACCTGAAAGGGGGTTCCAGGGAGGGTGGAACTAGTCTGTTATGAGTGGTGGCAGATGACAGAACAAGGAGCAATGGTCTCAAGTTGCAGTGGAGGAGGTCTAGGTTGGACATTAGGAAAAAGTTTTTCACTAGGAGGGTGGTGAAGCATTGAAATGGGTTACCTAGGGAGGTGGTGGCATCTCCATCTTTAGAGGTTTTTAAGATGAGGCTTGACAAAACCCTCGCCGGGATGATTTAGCTGAGGATAGTTCTGCTTTGGGCAGGGGGTTGGACTAGATGACCTCCTGAGGTCCCTTCCAACTCTAATATTCTATGATTCTAAGTCACACTAAGAGAACAGAACAACCACATATGCTGAAAATGCTGACTTTGGAGGACGTATCATACAGGCAGAGAACGATTAAGTTACAGCATTAATAACTGAAGATGATGAGAGAGGGGTAATAGGCCATTTTAATGAGTTATCTAGGCAATATAGCATGGGAAAACACAAGAGTCAGAGCACTGACTATGCCACAGTACAGAGAAGGGGCTTGTTCAGTGCCATCTGCCCTGTTCTTCAAGCACTCTCTAATTAACTAATCAAATTTACTAATCCAACACAGATGTAGACCTGCCTCCAGTTATATACTGATGTGAAAGAAAAGGACCTGAAAATAGCATCTCTTCCTAAAGTAGTTTGGCTGGTGCTCAGTTACCGAGATGGGTATAGTAGTTATAAATAGAGAGATTGGGAAAGGTTACAGTAGATTAGGTTTGGTTAAAGTAATGTGGATTAGATCGGGTTAGATAAAAGCCGCATTCTGACTGTTTGTCTCCAAACTCTTTACCCCTAGAGTCAGTTGTGAGGATTCGCCGCTGTACCACCCCCACCTCTGGGCAGCCATGGGCACTGCCGGGCCACCTGATTGCCCACTCTACCGGATTGGCCAAGGAAGTCAAGAAGCCTGTTCCTAAAACCAACAGCCAGAACTGATCTCTGGTTGCTCAGTGCACGGGACCTCAGCTGTGGTCTCTCCTGTGCCTGCCCAGCTCCTAGCCTTGCTCCAGCCCTGATCCTGCCTTGTTCCCAGCCTTTTTTTCTTTCGTGCCCAGTCTGCTCTAGCCCTGTTTGGTTCCTGACTCTGGCCCTTGCCTCTGACTCCTGGTTCCTCATCCCGGTTCTGAGCTTTGCTGCTGGTCCTGACCTCTAACTCCTTCCCTGACCATTAGGCCTGGCCAACCCTGGTCATATCAGTAGGCCTGACCAACCACATCCCAGGTCATGGCACCCAGTTTCAGAGGCAGGTGTTGCAGCTGTGAAGTGGCAATATGGGTCCTTTCCTTTCCCCTATCACCCTGCCTGCAAGGAGCTGTGTTATTTGGAGCAGAGGTGAACCTAAATAAGTATGATAGGTTTAAAACCAACACATTATTCCCATCACGCTGTCCATGGAGCCGCATCAGCATTAAAGAGTTCAGTCCAATTTCAGGATGAGGAATGAGTGTATACGCACTACAGCACCACTAAGGCCATCCCACAATTTTTTTCCAGGCTTTCTTGCATCCCATTCAGCCATTAATATCCCTTTTGTACAGATGCACCAATGAAGGCACAAATAGGGTGAAAAATTGGCCCATGGTTTGACAGCACTAGCAGAGTGAGGAGTAGAACCCAGGTGTCCTAGCTCTTGTGATGAATCCATTTGACCGTGGAGCATGATGTGACAGAGTGGGAATGTTCTGTAATATTTTGTATGTCTATTGTGTGTGCCTCAGTTTCCCTTATATGGTGCATTATTGACTAGGAGGTGGGAAAAGATTGTCTACTCTCTGCAGAGACCCAGAGATACAGGTGTAACTGGCCTGGACCCCATGTTCATGGAGAGTCTGAGAGGACTCCAAATGCCCGGACATTTGGTCTCTATATCTAATGACCATGGATGTTCCACCCTTCTGCAGGAAGCCAGCCATGTTTTCCCAGGAACAAGAACAAAGGGCTGAGGAGGGGCCAGGTGGGGGTTGTTAAATATGGGCTATGGGAAGGAGACTTTCTGAACTGGAGAAAAGAGGAATCAGAGGATCTCTGGGCTGACCAGGATGGACCAGGCTCTAACTTTCTTTTTTTTTATGTTAGCCAAGGAGTTTGTATGTGGTCCAGACACCTAAAAAACAGGATTGCTTATTCAGCACTGGCTGAGTGTCACTGCAGATGCTGTAGGTGGGGGTTTATTGCTCCCTTTGGGTACACGAGTCTCTACCAGGTGCTAACTCATATGGAATCCCTCATGGGTGCTCATGGAGTGAGGCAGAGGTGCTGAATGCTCTCAGGTTTGGGCTAAGGAGGTGGTGAAGCCAAGTGGCTCACACTAGTGAAGGAGGGAGACCCTTGTGGGGAGGGAACCGGTACCCTGAAGGGGCGCTCACAGGAACGGTTCCAGAGCACCAAATCTGTCACGTGTGGCTTGGTGTCTCACTGAGCTCCAAGCTGCCCACATTGTGGTCAGGTGGAATATTCCTGCAGATCACAGACAAGGTGATGAGTCAGTAATGCCTTTGTCTGCTGAGTACAAGTGTAGCAAAATAACTGGCTTGATGCTCATTAAAACCTCAAACACTAAGATGCTATAAACAAAAGAGCTGTAAGTTATGGCTCTTATCTTCTCTGATTGGATTTTGTGTCTTCTCCAGCCCTTATCACTGAGTGGCTAAATATGGGGTTTCCTGCATGTCCATCAGACAGAAGATTTTGATCTCTTTCACCCAGTCAGCAGGAAAACTGTCTTCTCTAACAAACAGTGATCTATTATTTATTGGCCCAATATAATGGCAGGGACAGTGTGCCTGTTCTCTTCATCTTTCTAAGCTGGCCCAGACACCAAGGCAGAGCAATGCCAGCCCTTTCTTACAAGCAGGAATACATGACTCCCACCTGGTTTATGTCTGATACTGTTCTGTCTGCCCATTGTTCTGTCGGGTGGAGTCATAGCAGGAATTAATATTGGCCACATATTTTCATAAAGACTTGGAGTTTCCCTTGCTTTTGCTCACACTTTATTGTTATTTATTATTTCTGTTGTGACATAAGTCTGCAGTATGGAGGAAGCTAATGGGATTCCATATTCACATGAGCTTACATGTTAAGGTATATCACTTGAGACACAGAACAGTTTAATAGAGGAACTTGGAACTGTAGAGGTCTTTATATTTGAAGGGAAAGGTTGAAATTTCTGCCATAATCTCTGGGTTAGAACAAGAGATGATGGACACACTGCCAGCTGTTATGCTAGGACACTGCATTGGACAGCGTCTTAGCATGACTGGACAACAGGGACGATTCTGGCGCAAGCCCTGAAATAGCAAACTTTTGCTCTTGTGAATCTATTTATCCAATCTCATTGTTCTTCTATTATACCCATCTGTCTACCTATCCTGGTTAGTCTTGGGGTATAACAACCACATTGCAACATGCAGTGAGGGTTATGGGGTAAGAGAGAGCTACATTTTAACCACCTTTATCTTGCCAGAGATTTTCTAGGCCTCTGTGATATTTTATTCATTTGCAAGGGTTTTTATGCATTACCCTTCTGCCAGGCAGTGATGGCAGCAGCAAAGGGCTGGGTTCTATATCTAGGGGTTCCTGTCAATGATACAACATCAAACCGGCTCGAGCCCCCACCCAGTCACCTGGGAAATCACACACTATCCCTTGGACACCCCCAAAAGGCAATACTTCCCCTCTTACAAGCACAGAGTCTGAGTGTAGAAAGTAAACCTTTCAATAAAAGGAAGGAAGTAACACAGCACTGGTTTTGGAACCAGGGCAAACAGAATTCATGATCTCAGTGAGCTGAATCCACACCAGAGTACGGGGACGTGTCCTTAGCCTCTCTCTTCTTGATTTCCCCTTCATTGACAATCATAGTTGCAGTGTCCACCTCTCAGTTGGAGCTCTACCAGTCCCCTGCTGCCGGCTCCTGCTGGACATGGGCTTGACCAGGCCCTCTCTGTTGCTACCTCCTGCCATCTCTGGGCCTCACTGAATCCCTGCTACTGGCTCCTGCTATCTGCAGGTACTGACCACTCCCAGCTCCTACTATTTGTAGGCACTGACTGCTCCTAGCTCCTCTCTGTTGGTTGGCAGTCAAAGTTTCCCAGTTCCTCTAGTGATCTTCAGCTCATGGGAAAAACTTCTGCTGACACAGGAGCAACATCCTTGCTTTTAGCAGAACAAAAGACTCCAAGAGAAATCATTAAATCTACCTTTTAACAGTGGGAGAAAATAGTCAATCCATACCCGAAGATGGCCCTTTACGCAACCTAGTGCACTCTCAACAAACAAACTTCTCACCCCCTCCCTGCTGGCCTTACCATGCTAAAACATCTGTCCACCACCCGTGTTAAGCTCTATTTAGATGAGAGTGAATTTTTCATCAGACCAGGCTAAAAACAGATCTGCTGCCATTTGTTCATGTAATCGAAGGACAACATTCCACGACCCCTGCAGTTAACACAAAAGTGATTTGTAACCCAATACCAGACATATTGACCATATCCCATCATGCTCAGCACCTAGGATGCTTATGCAATATGCTGAATACTTAATTGTACTCATGCAAATACATAGCGCATGCAAATAAAGTGCCCTCCCTTTCAGCTGCTGTGCAGGGGGAGCGCCACTCAGTCCTTGCTTACATATGTATTTATTTGCACGATAACACAAAGGGCTTTCTTGCTATATTCCCATCTTAACTGACATAGCTGAAGCATAGGGAATCGGGTATAAAGTTCATGAGGACAAACTCGTCCCCCTGGACAGCTTTTTATTTCAGTGTGTTCTGTAGTAGAATGACTATTCTAAAACCAAATCCGTTATGTTAAAAAGAAAATCCCATCATGACTGAATGTTCTCTGTGCGCTCCACCAGAAAGCTGGGATATGATGAACATCAGAATCCCTGAAACTGGTTACTTGCTTTTCAGTGCTCAGCAGTTTGAACCATGACCTTTCGCTCCCAAATTCCTTGTGCCACTTCTCATCATCCTGCTGTGAGTGTCTTTCTTTGCAACATTTCAGTCTCTCATTATGGCAAGTGGGTGGCACACTTGTAAATGTTTTTTTATCCTCCGCACTTCCATTAGCTTTTTTCTCAGGTGCATAATATTACGAATATATTTTTGAACTGATGCTATATTTAGTGCCTTTAAAGAAAATAGATGATTTTACTTAAAATTTTGGTCTTAGAGAAAGTTTGATGGCTCATGGGATTGGAAAAAAAAATGGCTGTAGACCCTTGTGCCTCTTGGTTCCTGGTTCAAATCTAGCATTTCTTGACAAAGACCAAAATTTACCATCTGATGTCTATTTGGTGACTCTGTCAAATGCATCCGGAAGGTTTCAGTGTAGTCTGTATCATCAAAGCTACAGTACAGTTCACTCCTTAGACCTTCAGATCTGCAGCTAAGGCCTCTACCATGTGAACGATAGAAATAATTACAACTGGGGATCATTGAGAGTCTTCCAGTTGACTTCAACAGACTTTAATCAGGCCTAGTTTGAAGTCTTGGCTCTTTAGAAATGTCAGTGAAGCGATCTTCCTGAGTACTATATTTGCTGCAAGGGTGGTGAGGGGGAATGACTTAAATGTCAAATATGCCAAAAGCAGGATGTTATCAACACACACACTGATCCAATATGCTGTAATTTAAATATGTCATAGTTAACACACACTGTTTGTTAGAAGAGTTGTGTGAGATGTTCCAGGATATATATTTTCAGAGACCTCTTGTGTGTGACAAGGTGACCTCTGTTTGTGTAAATGTGCTTGAAACAAATATTTACAGACTGATTCACTTACTATTTAAGTGTTTGATCATGGAAAGGCTGATATCCAGGAGTAACTCTGCTCCTTTGAGTAGCCCCATTGATTTCCAAAGAGACTAAAGACACTGAACTGGAAGCTTCTGAGAAAAATATCCTTGAAGAATTCAGTTGTCTTACATTGTCATTGTGATGCTAGCTGATCAAGTCAAGCTAGAATGTATTCAGGTCAATTCACTTGTGTAGATCAAAGTAACGGTTAAATGTATAGGTTTGTATTCAGATGTTTAAACTTCATGAAAACTAGGGGAATGCTACTGGTATTGTTTTTGCTTATCTATTCCTGTCATAATGTAGAATCAAACATATATACGGTAAATACCCCGGTAACTAAATTATCCATCAAAGAAGTCTTGTGAAATGTTAATGAAGCACTTAAAAACTTTAACAGAAAATGCTAATTTCAAAGCGAATGGCCATTATATATATGGTTGGAGGTCAAAAATCTAAGTGCATTCCTCACACATAGTCATTACAAGAAAAGCCCATGTGGGTAAAGACACGGTCAGCGTGATTGCTGTGTAAAAGAGCTATAAATATGGATTCAAGAAATGATTCATCATCTCTGTTTGGATTCTTACCAGGGAGTGTACCAGATGCAAAGCCAATCCACAGAGACATATGGGCTTCCTGAAAAGACTTTTGGGAGACTGGCAGTTTATTACATCATTGCCACCATTTGGAATTACAAACTGTGACTCACCTGTTATTATATATTACCTGCTTTAACCTTTCAATAACTCTCATTTCCTTTTCTTAGCTAATACATCTTTAGTTTAGTTTACTATAGAATTAGTTGCCAGCTTTGTCTTTGGTATAAGATCTGCAGTATCAATTGATCTGGGCTAAGTGACTGGTCTCTTGGGAATGGAAGACATCTGATGTGCTGTGATTTTTGGATTTAATAACCTTGTATCACAAAGTTCAGTTTATCGGTGTGACAAGATAGACTTGAGAAGTTAAGGGGACTGTCCACAGGCGGACTGGTCATCTGGCAGTTCTGGCAAATGCCAGAGGGGCTGGTGCACTCAAGGGCATGTGGGCCAGTTGGCCCATCATGGAAACCTGTCATCAGGCCCTTCAGCTGGGCTTGGCCAAGCATGGCAGCCGCTCCCCCCTCCTGGCCCCATCCCTCTCCCACCACATGGGCTCAGAGGCACCTTAGCCAATGTGCTTTAAATGCCAGGGCCGATTTTAGTCACTGGGACTGTCTGTGACTCCATGATAAAACTGGTGTATTGAGCCAGGCGTTCACAATTGTTACCGGTTTTGTGAAATCTAGTTACAGAACATACCACCAGTTTGGGGTGTCTGCCCTTGTTTTCTGACAATCTGCCCTGAGACAGGCACTCACAGCTGAGAGCCTTTCCAGATAGGGTGGAAATAATTATACTGTTATTATTTATGGACTTGTTCAGTGTATTTTCTCGGGCTGAATTATCATATTTAGATCGTTTGGATCGAATACAGCCCTCAGATATGCACTCACTGCTCACACCAGCCGGAATGGAAAAAGAGTGGGGTGTATGTGTGAAGGCAGAATTTGACCATACATTGGTAATCTAATTTTTTTCACAACAATCTCTGAGCATCTCCCATATATTTAAAAATAGAAAGAACTTTCTTGGGTAGGTAGCAAACAACGAGTGACTATTTGACGTAAAATTGATTCATACCAATTAAGGATCTACAATGTTTTGTGAACAGCAATAATTGCATGTGTGGACAATACATATGGAACGTTATGGTTCATACCGACACGTGTTATTATACCCACACTTGTGCAGATATTTACTGCAAAGCAAAGAGTTTGGTGCTGTACAAAAGAAAACAACACAAAAGAAGAAGTTGGAAAAGATCAGCAGTATTTAACACTCTCAATGATTAACTAATAATGTGTGCTTCCCCATGGTGATAATGACTTATATAGTATATTGCCCAGGCTGTAGTGCACAGTTGAATTCACTATCTTTTTCTACCAAGAATATATCTGCTATAAGACTTATGGACTAGAACTTAATTACCATCAAATCCAGGAACTGCTGTCTCCTTCACAGTTTCTATGCATTTGTTTTTTCTACACTAATTTCTTCTCTGCCTTTTTTTTTCACCATCTCTTCTAAGTGGATCCCAAACACAATAACATGGTCTTATGTTATCTCATTGAGTTCAAAATTAGGCAGCATAAACTTCCCCCAATTAAAATCAGTTCTTATTGCCCCAAGGTCATTTTTAATACTTCTTGGTGCCTATCAGAGCTATTAAAAGAATTGCTGTGAAATTAACACTATGGAGAAGGGACTTTAAAAAACCAAACAACACCAACAACAAACCCTCTAACCCTTCCAGGCAATGTGGGAGTTGAAATTCCCCACTGCTTTTCTATCAAACTTTTCATCCTGTTCTGAATTTGGAAGGTGTTTAATGAGCCAGACGTGAACTCTTTGTGTCCTTAATGCACAAACACACAAAGGCTTGCTTCAGATATTCCTACTCAAATTAATAGTAATTTATTTCATGAGTGGTCCCATTGAAATCAGTGGGAGCATTCATGGAGTGAATGATTACTCAACATGTGTAAAGGTATCAGAATTCGGCTTTGGAAGTGTTTAATCCTAAATTGCTTCCTCAAGCCTGCAAAGTCCTCTCTCCGTTGTTCAAATCCTTCCTCAAAACCTATTTTTTTTCAAACAATGATCCTCTAATTCACCTTAAACAAATAATATGAGGAGTTACAAACAAGCAAACCACTTGGAAGTAACACGGTGTGGATTATATAAGGAAACTTATTCATCACCTTATTCACTCCATTCTCTCATTCCTCCCTCCATCCCCATTGCCTGTTCTTATCTCCCACATCGTCCTGCTTTGTCTTTAAACATTAAGGTCCTAATCCTACAATTTGTAACGCTCCAGTGGATTCTCATGACATGTTGCTTTCAGCAATGCTCCACACAGGTGCAGCCATCCTATTGGACATTCTAAATTGCACTACCAAGGCCTTCGATTGTGAGCTGTATGAGGCAGTGACTGTGGGTGAAATCCTGGCTGCAGTGAAATTGGTGAGAGTTTTGCCTTTGACTTCAAAGGACCAGGATTTCACCTCATGTCTTCATTTGCCATGTAAAGCGCCACACAGACCTATGGCTCTGCATATAAATGTTAAACAATAATCTCCACAAATGCCTTTTGGCATAATGGTACGTAACTTGCTTTGAGATCCTCTGAAAGAGATGCAGAAGGTGTAGCCAAACAGCATTTTGAGGTGATGTGGGTGTTGAGGATAAAAAGATGCTCAAAGTCTTGTGATTTAATCCAAATCATTGAAATTAATACCATCCCCATGCTTTGTTTGTGTGGTTTTTCAGTCCCAGATCATTCTGTACTTTTGCAACTCTGAGTGCATAAAACATGCCAAGTGTCTACTATTCCACATCTGACATCTCCTTACATTCGATAACCACACTAGCATGCTCAGTAAACAGACTTTTATCTTTAGCAAGACATGAAACGCAGCTACGACTTGCATGTAATTAAATCTGTGAATATTGGCTAATTCCTGTTAATTTGACGCTCGGAGAAGGCTAACATTCTGTCAACTATAGAAAGATCATTCTCAGTAATATCATCCTGGTGCCAGGAAACCAAAAGACTGGGTGCCATTAATTTTAATATTAGCATTGTGCCATAATGAAGTCCTGTTAAAATATGATAATTTAACTTTAGAAACCTTATCCGTGTCAACAAAAGCCTGGTAAGTAGCGTTAAGGATCAAATTAGGGGATAAGTGATCTAGTATAATCATGGTTTTTAAATAGACTAATAAGAAATGGACTAACACTTTTTCAGTTTCCCCATTTGAATCCCTTGCTGTGCTTAAGTCAAAACATAACACTTTTTTTTTTTCTTTTCAAGTTCTATTTCCACCACCCTCAAGGCAAGAAGAACAAGGGTTTTGATTTGTGGACACTGGCTTATATGCCACTGGTTGATTTGTTGTAGTTCTTTTGCATTCAGTTTGATTCCATAATGCCTTGCTAAACAAACCTTTAAAAGACACTGAGATGTTACAGTAATGAGGACCGGATAAAAACATACATTGGAAGCCAGACAGAGTGAGAGACAAACTTTACCCTGAGGAGATTTTCCTCTAAGTAGGCAAAACAAATAAAGGGTAACAGAGAAAGCAGAGGTACAGAATGACTTGGCCCAGGTCTCAGAGCAAATCAGTGGTTGAGCCTAGAATAGAAACCAGGTTTCCAGCCACCTGGTCCAGTATCTTGTCCCTCAGTGCACTGGTTCCCATCTGGGGGTCCATGACCTCCTGGGGGTCTGTGATCAGATTTCAAGGGGTCTGCCAAAGACCAGGCTTCAGCTTGAGGCAGCAGGATTTGGGGTTCAGCAACGCATGGCAGGGCTTGGGGAGGGAGTGCCACCTCCACCCCTGACTTACCACAGTGGGCTACCCACCGTCTGTCTGGGTGGGGTGTGAGGCGCAACCAGAAATTGCAGCATCACTGCAGAAGAGAAATCTTCCCCTGCCATTAGAAGGGGTCCCCTCACAACCACTGACTCCAGGAGCAAAGAGCAGCTAGTCAAGGAGACACACCATTGCTCTACCCTGCTACATCAGCACTTCTGGAGCAGGGCCAAATGGAAAGCAGAAATCGGGTGGGGGGGGGTGATGCACATGACCCCCCTTCTCTGTTTGGGGGTCTGCAGGTTTGTCTATTTAACTTGTCCCTGGGTGAAAAAAGGTTGCGAAATACTGCTCTAGTGCACAGATTAATCTCCACTCTCCATTTTCACAGTCATTTACTGTTTTGTTCCTCCAGTAAACCAAACAACAAACAGCAGCTGGAATTTTAGGTGTTGCTAAACTTCAAGCTGTAGTGACCCAATAGCACAGTTCTGCTATCAGGGATTGTGTAATTTTTATATTGAAATGTTTCCAATTAATGTTAACTTATTAAAGAACAGAGTGCAATAAACCTAACTTGGTTTTCAGGTTTGAGCCTGTAGGTGGGTTACAGAAGATTTATTTAGGGCCGACACTTTGAATGATGAAACCAACGTTTATTTAAAAGGAAAATGATTAATTAAGCAAACAGGCATGCAATTACCACTTACACAACTGACAAAGGAGTAAAGTAGAGCCTTGTAATCCTGTAATCTAAGGGTACTGTTTTGATGTTAAATGGAGCTCTCCTGCAATTTAGCAAAACTACTCCTTTTATACTGCAGTATAATGATAATTAACATTAAACTGCCCCTTACCATAATCATATTCCCACCACTTCTTTACATCACTTGTTATTTAAATTCACATCTGCACTGCTGTCATTTACCTACTGTTGTCGTAGATAGCATTTTAATAAAACATTCCAGAATTCTCAAGTCACTTATTAAAAACCTTACTCAAGTCAGTTATAACCGAAACAGTAGCAACATAACCATGGGTCGTGTCCTTGCTAACTTCAATTTTCTCATTTGCCTGTCTTCAACTTCTCTCTAATTTTCTCACACTAGCAACCTCAATTTCTTATACTCCTAACTTAGGCTAATTTTTGGCCATAGCCTTATTTTTACTTAACATAGGCTACAGTGGGAAATGCAATGGTACCAAGGCTGAGATCCATGGATATGCTGAGCAGGAAAGTGGTATTAACTCAGCGACCCAGTGGATCTGAACATCAGAGGGAGTATCAAGAAAAACAGAAAAACACTGTTTTTCATCAGTAGCAACTTTACTGACAGTCATATCCAAAGTGTGTAAACACAGTAAGGAGTCTATAACTATAAGCTGTTTTATAAAGCACCACTGGGTGAGAGCTGGTTGGAAAACGTTGATTGTGTTTCACGGGAATTTTTGAGCAATTTTCTTAAAAAAAAAAAATCTCTTGCCAAATTTTTGGAGGTTTTTGATGAAAAATTAAATCTGAGACTCCCAAGGTTTCTATTTTTAACCCCTTTCTCTCCCTTTTTCCCTTTCCCCTTCACTTTTATAGAGGCAACACTTTTAGATTTCAGTTTTCCCTTTTAAACCCCAAACATTTCAACTTCAAAACTTCCCCCTGCAACATTTTCCTTTGAAAAATATTTTTACTGGAAAATGTCTGACCAAATCTATTAATTAGTCATTTCTTGTGTCACATACCTTAGTATCTCAAGACCATGGGTCCTAAATCAGGGTACACTATTTAGTATCAATGATATTAACCCAGTACCCACTGTGGCTCTAGCTCCTTAGATATGCCAGCTAACCACATCACTTATTAACTCCCTAGGCTTTAGCCAGTCTCAATATAGACTTTAAACAGTCTCCTTGGAAAGCCCACTCCCTTTTCACATCAAGCAAGTTGACCTTTGTGATATTAGGTGCTTCTACTGTAATGTCACAGAAAATTCAAGTTCCTCTGTTCCAAAAGGATCAACCACATAGCTCAGGTCAATTCCTCCTTCAATCTATCTGCTTTACCCAGTAAAACAATGCTGAGACTGATCCTGTAATAAACCTATGCAGGCATTATTAATTAAATGAAAATGAACCAAGAGGTATTTTCAGCATCCTAGGAACACTAAACACACAAACAGATAGACATAAACTTAGGTTTGTAGCCCGATCTATACATTATGTAATAATTATATTGATTACTTAAGAATTCACAGATACCACTTTGAGGATAGACAGATTCTTGTCCCAAGATCAGACCAAGTATTATTCCAATTATTATATAGCTGGGAACCCCAATGTGCACAGTTACAGCACTCCCACTATAGGAACTCTGCTATATTTATAATAATTTCTTAATACACTGAGCAAACTCACAAACACCTCAACTCAGTAAGGTAGATACTACAGAATGTACAACTAAACACCCATATACTCACATCATTCCTTGCAGGACAACCTGAAAGGTTCGCCATTGTCTTCATCATCACCACCACCTTTCTCCTCATCACCACTGGCCATCGTTTTAGCCCCTTTCAAGGGCAACATCTCTTTCTCTCATTGTTCACAGGCTGGGATACCACTTTTATAATGTATTACGCTGATGCTACCATATCTAATGCATACTCAGCAGGAGTTTCTCAACTCTTCCTTATTTGTATTTCCTCACCTTACTAATGTTGAGGTGTCCTTCTCCTATAGGCTAGTAAATTAATGATCTCAACTTATTATCAGGTATATCAATTCATCACCATGGCTCTCTTATGGATGGATTTTCTTTCCAAAACTTTCCAAAAGATGGTGTTAGCTCATGTTTCTGTGCTTGACCAATGTCATTTTGGACAAAAATCCCCCTTACAATCCATTTCCAGTTCCCCAAAACTTAGGGGTTACCTTTGGGTCATTAATCTGTGCCAAAGTTCATAGGAATCAAGCCTTATGCTAACTGCTCAAGCTAATGTTTTACAGGATACAGACCTCTAGGTTCCTTGAATTACTGCTAAATATAATAATATTGATAAACTTGATATAATAAAGGTAAGTCAGTGAATATAATAAAGGCAAGCTAGCCCCATGAGCTAAAGGTTAAAATTTCTCTTCAGTGTAACAAAGTCTTATAGGTTCAGTTTCTTAAACTATGTCTACACTCACTATGTCTACACTCACTTTTGGTATCATTATGTCTCATAGACTCAGAGATTATAAATCAGAAGGACCATTATGATCATCTAATCTGACCTCCCGCACAATGCAGGCCACAGAACTTCACCCACTCACTCCTGTAATAGACCCCTAACTTAAGACTGAGTTACTGAAGTCCTCAAATAATGATTTAAAGACTTCAAGGAACAGAGAATCCATCAGCAAGTGATCCATGCCCCATGCTGCAGAGGAAGGTGAAAACCCCCAGGGCCTATGCCAATCATCCTTGGGGAAAAATTCCCTCCCAATCTAAATATGGCGATCAATTAAATCCTGAGCATGTGGGCAAGACTCACCAGCCGGACACGCAGGAAGAATTCTCTGTAATAACTCAGAACCCACCCCAGCTAACATCCTATCACAGGCCATTGGGCATATTTACCACTAGGAGTCAAAGATCAGTCAATTGCCAAATTAGGCAGTCCCATCCCTTCCATAAATTTATCAAGCTCCATCTTGAAACAAGCTAGGTTTCTTGCCCCCACTGCTCCCCTTGGAAAGCTGTTCCAGAACTTCACTCCTCTGATGGTTAGAAACCTTCATCTAATTTCAAGTCTAAATTTCCTGATAGCCAGTTTATATCCATTTGTTCTTGTGTCCACATTGGTGCTGAACTTAAATAATTCCTCTCCTTCCCTGGTATTTATTCCTCTGATGTATTTATAGAGAAGAATCATATCTCCCCTCAGCCTTCTTTTGGTTAGGTAAAGAAGCCAAGCTCTTTGAGTCTCCTCTCATAAGACAGGTTTTCCTTTCCTCAAATCATCCTAGTGGCCCTTCTCTTTACCTGTTGCAGTTTCTACGGCTCCCATTATCATATTATCTGAGTCTTTCACAATCCTGAATGTATTTATCTTCCCAATGCCCCTCTGAGTGTGACCAGATGTCCTGATTTTATAGGGACAGTCCTGATATTCAGGGCTTTTTCTTATATAGATGCCTATTACCCTCATCCGCTGTCCTGATTTTTCATACTTGCTCTCTGGTCACACTATTATCCCCTTTGTATAGATGGGGAACTGAGGCACAGAGAGACTTAGAGTATGTCTGTATTGGCATGGCTTCAACGGCACAGTTGTGGCGCTGCAGCTGATAGAATCATAGAAGATTAGAGTTGGAAGGGACCTCAGGAGGTCATCTAGTCCAACCCCTTGCTCAAAGCAGGACTATCCTCAGCTAAATCATCCCAGTGAGGGTTTTGTCAAGCCGCAGCTTAAAAACCTCTAAAGATGGAGATGCTACCACCTCCCTAGGTAACCCATTGCAGTGCTTCATCACTATCCTAGTGAAAAACTTTTTCCTAATGTCCAACCTAGACCTCCCCATGTGGCGCAGTATAGATGCTTCCAACACTAATGGAAAGGGATTTTCAGTCTCCTTGAGAGGGGGCAGCTAGGTTGATCGAGGAATTCTTCCATAGGCCTAACTGCATCTGCAGTGAGGGGTTAGATTGACCTAACTATGTCACACAAGGCCAACATTTTTCACAGCATTCATCAATGCAGCTAGGTCAATCTAATTTTAAAGTGTAGACCAGGCCGAAGGATATGTTCACAATTAGAAGTTTAACCATGCAAGCTTGTTTGGGACTGCGGTGATGTACTATAGTTAGATGAAAGCTAGCTCAGGCATGGGCTACAGTCATGTCTCTGACTGCAGCATGGGCATAGCCTAACTGACCAGCCCAAGGTCACACAGCAAGTTGGCAGCAGAGCAGAGAAATGAACATAGCTCTTCTGAGCTCTGGGATAGCCCCCTAACTCTAGGCCCGTCCTCCCTCCACCCATGACTAAATATTGAATAATTCTCAGCAAAAATTCTGTGAAAATTATCATTTAGGAAGGGGGAGGGAATATTTAAGTTGAGAAAATGTTTTTTAAGGAAAAATGTTGGCTTGCCCTACTTTTTATATGTCAGCTGCAGGATTCTTTTTCTCTATGAAGTATTTTGTATGTTATATGGTGACTTTCATGAGACTCCTGTTGTTTCGCATGCGCAGAAATGACTGATGCTATGTGTATATATATATATGGTTGCAAAAGCAATTGTCTGATATATTTATTATTTGAGAAACCGCATGTGGTCCGATAATAAAAGGCTGCATAACAAGGCATACACACCAGGGCACATATAAGGCACCAGGTGCAACTTTAAGTTTGGCATTTCAATCTAGGTTATTTGTTTTACCTCTCCCCCATCATTCTTATAACATTAGAATCAAACTTTTTCTGAGAGAGTGATTTGGGAATTTCTTAAATGGAAGGCATTTGAAAGCTGCTCTGAGGTTTTGAATGGCAGAAAGAGTCCCAGAGGAGATATATTAGTGAGCAGAAAAAGAGGTACAATGTGCATAATAAATTAAATTTATTATATGGCTCTGCAGCTTCCTCAATTTATCATTTGGATCTCACCAACACTTCTGTTATAATATAACCTATATCTAAACCTATGAAACTGACCTATGGAAATTTGTTGTTACAAAGCATGTTTAGAATGGAAAACTGCATCTCTACCTTAATTAAGAAAAGTCTTATGGCATCTACTTTATAGTTGAATTTTGCCAAATTTCTTATGTGGGTCATTTTTTCTGCTCTTTGGAGCATGTTTTCCCTGTGCAAAGAGTGTTAGACTTTACTTGAGGAAATTTGACAGCCTACGAGAAGCCAGAGGCAGGCATCACTATTAGAAAGAACATCATTTTGGAAATTTGAATATATAAGACAAGCCAGAGCTGGCAAAGAAAGCACAAGGGTATAAATAGTGATGGGAGGGTTTAAGATGAGGGATAGCATGGAAGATGACATTGGAAATGTTAAGGGTATATGAATAGTAGGATATTTTCACAGCTCTGTGCTAACATCTCTTGTCTTGCATTAACTGTTAACACCCCAGTGTAATTCTGATGTTATGACTATAGATGTCTTCAAATCTCATATTGTCTGCAGATGTCTTGCTGCTCCCCTTTCTGTTCAACATTTCTTTTCAGAGTCTGCCTTTTAGCAAGACACATGTGTCCAGTTGCCGGGGTAGGGAACAGCACGGGGATGAAAAGCTAAAAAGATCATATGTGGGTCTGTGGCATATTCAGCAATCAACATAATGAGGAAATTAGGAGCATGCTAGAATTGTGTGCAAAAAGAAGACAGCCTGGCAGATATCTAGAACAGAAAGGACACCTCAGAAACAAAAAGACAGAATGAAGGTCCATTCCACTTGATGAAAGAGGACCCCTGCCGTAAAATCATTTTCGTCTCAGCCTTTTGTGTTTTGAATTTAAACACATCCTATTATCCCAGCCCCACATTCATATGCTGCCTTTTGCACAGCTGGCACTTATTAAAATTCAGCACTTAAATAATTGTGTGACTTTATTTAGACACTTCTTTCCTTTTCTTTTCTCATCCTAGCAACTACAAAAATGTAGTTCATTCTCTTACCCTTAAATAAATAATGTAATCATCTCTCATAATAAACATTCCTCAGGGCCACTAGATGATTTGCATTGACTAACGGGGTTAGAAATGTTACAAAAAACCCCCAACAAAAATCCTCTCCAAAAAACCCACAAGAGGTATAAAATAAATGTCATGCAGTAGTTAACCTCATCTCACATTTTGATTATCATGAGGCCAGTGTGTGATTAACTGTGAGCTACATGATAGCTTTTTTAAATAGATGCATTTCTGAGGTACACCAAACATAGCTCTTCATTATGCAAATAAGCTCTGAGGTCTTTTTTGTTTGTTTGTTTGTTTATATTCCAACTAAATTGAAGAATATTTTGGCAGGAGCTGCATGTCTTCTAGCAGTCATATGCTCTTGATTAATCATGCATAATGGGCAGACAGCATGTGAGGTAAAGTAATTTCATACCAATCACTACCCATTATTTAAGATCACTTTGACACATTGCCTTGTCTGTCTCATCTGTGATCCTGGGGCCAGGAGGAGAAAGATCATTAGGATGTACACTGCATGAAGCAGCTGGAAACCACTGGCAAAAGCAAGAGGAGGACAATATAGATGCAGTACTGCCACAGAGGTATGAGTTTTCTCTCCATTGCAAGAGATGGAAATCGATGAACTCATAATAGTTACACAAGCAGTCTGCGACTATCATTGTTGTAGATATTACAGTTTTATATCTTTTATAGCAAGCTAAATGAGGGAAAGTGCTCTCAGGGAGGGCAGAAGAAACATTTCAAGGACTCCCTTAAGTTATCCTTGGGGCATTTCAACATCAACTCAGACTTTTGAGAAGATCCAGCTCATGATCATTCTATCTGGTGAAGCTTCCTCCATGGTGGATCTACAGTCTATGAGCACTCCAAATGCTGAGGCAGGGCAAAAGCACCATCAGCATAAATCTCACAACAGTGGCATATTTGCTGTTAATCAAGTTACCCATAGTGGCATCTCTTTTTCAGTGTGCCATAGACAGTTCACAGCTCAAATTGGCCTGATCACTTGTTCACAGAAACCAAACTGACCAGAGATGTCCTGGTCATCTTGAAACCCGAAGGATGAACAACAACATGGTTGTGTAACAGATTCATATTCTCAGCAGATCAAGCATAGAGGAACACTTGTAATACATACTCACCAGTGCATTACTCTGATCAAAGGAAGGTGGTGCAGTCCTGGAATGGATTACCTAGGGAGGTGGTGGAATCTCTATCCTTAGAGGTTTTTAAGGTGAGGCTTGACAAAGCCCTGGCTGGGATGGTTTGGTTGGGGTTGGTCCTGTTTTGAGCTTTGGGCAGGGGGTTGGACTAGATGACCTCCTGAGGTCCCTTCCAATCCTAATCTTCTATGATTCTATGATATGCTGGGTACTGAAGAACATCTACAAAAAGCACACTCAGTGTGAGCTGCCTCTTTCTTTTAATGAAGACATCAAGTGGCACTGCATTCATGTGGAATATTGTTTATTGGCAACATGCTTTGGAAAACACAGCATAAGGGGCATGGTGCACCTGTGACTCCTCCCAGGGAGCAGGTGGATGTGGAACTGTGGGGAATGGGTGGATTCTTAGCTCTGCCACCCACCCATTGTGTCAACCAGTGCAGAGGTGTCATAATCTGCTGCTGGTATAGGTCAACATACAACTGTTGCCCAACCCCCCCGGAGCAAAGCTGCAAGAGGGGAAGAATTGTGTTTGAGCCACGTTGCCCCTTAGTACTACTTCTCATATGGCTCAGTTTACACACTACCTATTCCTCAGGCATGAAGCTAATGGCACAGTCTAGCTCTAAATAGTCAGCCTCCCTGTCTGAGTTTAGAGCATCCTTGACCTTCTCTGTTCTTGTTTTTGACTGTAGATGCAGAGGCAAACAGGCCCGCACACATTAATTTACTTTAAGTCCCTGCATACTTTAATTTACTTTGCATACACCAAAGAGATAAATGTGAGAAGAGTTGTTTTATTGCCCCAGCACAATTTTTAAAGAAAAGTTTACTTGTTGCCATCTATACTTAAATGAACTATTAACCTTCCAGCTTTCACAGGAGACACTGGAAACCACAGAATCCAGTTTGCCAGCTGCAGATCATGAGCAATTTTTGTCAAAAGAGGAAGGTATTTAAGGGAGAGAATGAGTGGGAACTAGCAGTGATGTGTCTGGCATGTCATGATCCTGCCATTGGCTAAACTTCCTCTGACAGTGTATCACAAGTGTAATCACGTTGATGCAAAAAACAGAAAATGTCAGAGAATACTGCAACTGCTTAGCTGAAGAATGGCAGGCAGCAGGGGAGGGAGAGATGGTTTGATTTAACAGAAATCCTCTATGTATCCGCAGCACAACTTTGCAGAGATTTGCCTCCTCTATTTTAAACCAGATCATCCTGCAAAATTTTCCCTCTTCACCTGTTCCCCTCTACACATTCGCTTGCTCCAGAGTGTGTGTACTGCAGGTAGAGTAGGTGTGGGGCTGGGGAATGTGGGCATGCATTTTCCTATTTAAACAAAATCATCTTCTCACGAGCAAAACCAAGGATGGAGGAAGCATCGCTTGACAAGAGAACTTAGATTCACTCCTTTGCTGGAAATGATCTACTTGACAAATATATCGAATAAATAACAGAGTGGGAGTTTGGGTTGACAAGTGGCTAGGAAGACCAGAAGGAATTCTTCCCCAGGAATGTAGTTTGAAAATATCAGCTTTTTGATGCAAGCAGAACCGTTCCAAAGGGAATACACTGCACTTCCAAAGTAGATTTATGAACAAGCTCCTTTTTCTTATTTGCAGAAGGGTTAAATTATCTCTGTCAAGGTTAAGAACATATGAGCATTGGAAAAGCCATACTCCATCAGACCAGTAGTCCATCTGGGTTGCTATGTTGTCATCAGCTGTGGCAAGTATCACGTTTCAAAAGAAGGTGAAAGAAACAAAGTTTGGTTGATAAATGTAACTATGTTGACATAATACACTTAGACTTGTGTAGGGCATTTGTCTTAGTCTGGCATGACATTCTGATAAAAATATTAATACTATACAAAATCAATATAGCCCTTCTTAAAAACACTGAAAACAGGTTAGCTGATAGATCATCCAAAGTGATTGAAGATGGCCATAATTTTATTAGCTTGTTTCTAGTGGGATCTTGCCAGGATCTATTCTCACTAGTCAATATTTCAGGTTCAAAACTGTTAGTTCAAATGATCCCTTTCCAAAGTTGCATAACTGGCATTTGCTAACAATGGATTTTTACATCATAAACATATTTCCATGTCGAAAATTTAGCATTTTTTCTATGCTTTGTTTACTATCTCAACCAGTTTCTCTCATCCCATAACTACTTTCCTTAACAACATCTTGTGAGGGATTTTTTCACAGGCTTTTTGAAAGTCCCAATAATTTATCTGCTGGTTCACCTTCGTACATCATTTTGTTAATAAGATCAAAATAGATTAGAGCGGCATGATTGTCCTTTAGAGAAGCTGCAGTTGAGTACTCCTGCCATATCTTGTTCATCTAGCTGCTTTAATTCAGCCATTGAACATGTACTTCAGTAAGGCCCTCCGCTTTGTAATTCCCAAGATTACTGCTACTGATTTTAATGTTGCACGCTTCTTGTTAGCAGCTCAGCCATGTTATCTTTAAGTTCCTTCAGAACTCTTAGGTGGATGCTCTTTGCTGGCCTTGTTATGACTGGTAGGTGGGCACAGCTAAGCAGTGTCCTTGGAATAACAACAAGGACACAAGCTAAGTTTAACAGCAATATCCACCTGTTCTTAGAAGAGTGTACAGAGGCGGCTCCTCTCCTGCTGCTGATGCTGCTCGTATAAATAGGTTCACTTTCTCCCCAAGGCAGGAAACACATACTTCAATTCCCTCTCAAAGTTACTTCCCAAGACAGGGGACCTTCCTGTCAGGGAGCAGCCACGCACTTAGGAGTTGTCCATAGCTGTCACACACCAGCTTACACAGAGTGCCCCTGTTACAATATGATCTGGGCCTGGTGACTTGTAGCTGTTTAGTTTACCAATTTGTTCTAGCTGCTCCTTGTGTGATACCTTCATCTCTGGAAGGATTCGACTTTTATCAATTTCATCGTACACACCCATACCCAAGAAAAATATTTCCATTGATAGTAATAGAAATGTACAGATAGACAAAGTAAGAAAAATGCTGCTTGGGAACTTATTAGAGGTTGATTTGAAGCTATTTGCTTTGTATATTTTGATGATGTTCACGATTTGTGGTTTAATGATTCTAAAGCTTCCACTTTTTAAATTTCAGTGTCTACTGTCATTAAATAATTATTGTCTGGGTCCGTCACCTTCTCATTGTTGGAAGCCCAATAATGATTGAGGAACTGCCAAATTTAAATCCAAGTTAAGAATTTTGAATTCATTATTGAATTTAAAAGTAGAAAAAATGCATAAAATAAACAATCTGATCTATCAAAATTATTTTGAAAAAGGAAAAAATAAAATGCTGTTCATCCTACTCATCCCTATTACCTGAATGAACAGAGCACATCCAAGGAATGGTTAGCAGTGGCCGTAAAGCCCTGGAAAACACCGCAACCCTGCTTTAACGTGATAGTGCCATTTTAACGTAGACAAAGCCTCTGATACCTCTTCCGGCATCATTTCTACAAGTCTGTGTCTTGTGCAGTCACTTACAACAATACTTCTGTGGTAGGTACATCAACTTAAATTCACTATGTCTTTTCATGAAGTATTTTCCTTTAAACAATAAAAAGAGCAGAATCTAGTAGTTCTGACATCACATCAGGAGAGAATAGTCCTGGATTTTAGTCTTGGTCACTGTGTGACCATGGTTACATCATTTATCCTGTATTTGCCTTAGTTCATCCATCTGTAAAATGGAACAGCACCTGTTACACCTCCACACAGGCTTTTTTGTGAGGCTTTCACAGTAGTAAATGGCAGTGAGGTAAATCCCACAACCCTAGCCCTCCATAGCTGAAGATGGTCCTGGATTTCACAGAATCAGTGCTGTTTCACTGTATGAGGGGAGAAGGGAAGTGCATCTGGACCCTGTGCAGGGATTGTGCACATTGTAACTCACTGGATTTACTTTTCGATTCACTATCAATTCTCCTGACAGGTTGGATTTGTAGTCCTAGTGTCAGAGTCCTACAGTATGTATGGGCACCTAAGAGCTGGTATGTGGGAGGTGGACGTTTTTCTCTGCCACATGATCCTGACTGTGTACATCCAGTAAGGGACTATGGGCAGGGGCTCTCATACCTTTGACTCTCTTAAAGGGCCACATCATAAAGCAGAAAGGTCGTAAAAGGAGCTTTCTGCATATGTCTCCTGTATCAGTTACGAACCGTGGCTGAAACGTGAGAAGAAGGGAAAGAGAGGACAAGAAAAACAATCACCCGAATAGCTGAGTTTGTTAAATACTTTCTCAGAAAATGACAATGAATCTTAGTTTGGATTGTATTGCCTTTTGCTTGTGTGATTCAAAGACTTGCGGAGGCCATGGCAGCAACAGATTGCTTGGTGAAGCAGGAAGCTCTGGCTCCTTGGAATCTGACGCAGAGATAGCCAGGCAAAGCTAATGTCACATTTTGAAGTCAAAAGCTGCTTTCTTGAAAGGGAAGGAATCTCTGTACCACTGACCCCATGAGGAATACAACAAAAGTGGTTTTGGAAGCCAAAGCAGAACATGTGAAGATACAACTATAGAGCTAGATCCTGCTTTTGCTCAAGTCAGGGCAGGTGTTGTCCTTAATCCAAGAGGTAACGTTCTGGGTTCTAAGAGTTCTGTAGGTACCTAATGAACTGACATTAAAAAAGCAGGAGGGACAGGCTGTGTGAATTTTAAATTATCACTGCCAACTGGTTTATGCCTCCAAAAGAGACCCTTCCCTAAAGGAAGAGAAACCATATGTAGCATCTTAGGAGGAATTAGTGCCAGATTCTGCTAGCCCTACTGTCATGGAATGCTGTATTCACTGCTGGAGCGCCTCCTTCTGGCAATGTCTGGGGATTAGCTCTGTCAGACAGACCCCCCGCCTTGCTGCAGTTGCACCCCTTTACTCAATCAGTGTTGCTCACTTGGTCCTTGATTGTTTCTGCTTCGTGTCTTGGCCCTCTGGCCAGGTCACTGTGGTTTTCCCCTTCTGGGGATGGGTTGCATGCCCCAAAGTCTTTTGGGATTCACTGACCGAGGCAGTCTTCCCTTTCACTGCCCATTACCGATGCCACTTTCCCAGGTGCTGGTAGGGGAACCCAGCTCTGGCCTCTACCCTGGGTTCCAGGCCAGGGACCCTATAACAAACATTCAAGGTCTGCAGAGTCTTCAATACTTACTTCTGTATCCCTGAGCTACTTTCTATCTTGCCTTCTCTCACTCTGAGTGACCGTGGCCTCTCTCTTCAGCCCCTGCTGCTCTCAGTAACTGGGCTTCATATATGCTCCACCTATTCCTGCCCAGCCGAACCTCATCACTAATTAGTCCTCGTTCCCTGGCTCCTCCTCCCATTGAAACCTACGTGGCTAATTGGCCACCTGACCACCTTAACCACTTCGGGTCTTGTGCAGGGTGGACACACCATCACACCTACCCAGGTTGAGAGCTAGTGTATATTGCTAGGCGTCTGACTGAAACCAGCAGGACCACATGAGGAGCCAGCACGAGTAAAGCATCGGAATCGGTTCCAGAGAACGAGCATGAGTGTTCAGGCTGCCAAGGTTTCTGAGGCACACATGCCATGCAGATGTGGGCAATTCACAGATTCACAAGTCTTTGCTGTTATCTGGCTGCTTTACAGACTCAGCCCCAGGAATGTGGTTTTCATCATGTAGCTTCCACTCCTAACAGAAGTAGGAGTCGGAATCAAAAGCACCTGTCACGACTCTGCTGTGTTACACCCCCGTACTGGGGAATCTAAAATTAGAACTTCCAACTCTTCGGTCTGAATTAAGATTTCACGTGTAGACGTTGTTGTTTCTTGTGCTCCAAAAAAAATTGCTGGGCTCTTGTGTCACTTGGTGCAAAAGGATAAGATTTGCACAAGCTCTAAACATGGGAAAACTGGATCCATACTGCTCACCATAGGCAAATATTCATGAAAAGTACCAGAGAAATGTGTCGATAGGTGGCACTTTAGTTGAAGCTTGTGCAACAAAGGAGTGTTATTAACTCCATTTTAAAGCTAGAGAAGCTGACACATAATTGAGAATAAACTTAGATTTCCTGACTCTTAGTCCTGTGCTCTGACCATAGGAGATGATAGGTCTAAGAGAAAATTCTGAAGAAGCGGTGAATATTCAACGTTTCATAATACAGTTCCAACTAATGAAATAATCTGAATGATCCAGAACTTCCCTTATGGAAAACAACCACTGAGATTAATTCCATTTGAGAAGATAATTTAATTAAAGGAGGACAAGTAGATGTACCCTGGGATATATAGAATTGCAATTCTTAATTTTCAATATGGTGCCTACATAATATGATAATAAGTACCTTAGATATGCAGATTGATTGGTGGAAAGACACAGAAAATCCCTGGGTCAGTTTCTCAATAAATCAGTGGAGCCTTACTGAAGTCAAGAGAAGGAATGCTAGCAGATTCACGTCAGCTGAATTCCTCAGGTAAAGAAGTATGGGTTGGATGAATGAACCATAAGATGGATAGAAAGCTGGCTAGATCGTTGTGCTGAACAGACAGTGATCAACAGCTCGATCACTAGCAAAGTAACAAACAGAGTGCCCCAGGGGTTGTTCCTGGGGCCGGTTTTATTCAACTTCATTAATGATCTGGAAGGTGGGGTGGTTTGCAGACGACACTAAGCTGGGGGGGAGTGGTAGATATGCTAGAGGGAAAGGATAAGATACAGAGTTACTTAGACAAATTGTAGGATTGGGGAAAAAAAATCTGATGAGGTTCAACAAGGACAAGTGCAGAGTCCAGCACTTAGGACAGAAGAATCCCAGGCACTGCTACAGACTGGGGACAGACTGGCTAGGCAGCAGTTCAGCAGAAAAGGACCTGGGGGTTACAGTGGAAAAGAAGCTGGATATGAAATAACAGTGTGCCTTTATTGCCAATAAGGTTAAGAGCATATTGGGCTGCATTAGTAGGAGCATTGCCAGCATGACAAGGGAAATGATTATTCCCCTGTATTCGGCACCAGTGAGGCCACATTTAGAGCATTGTGTCCAGTTTTGGGCCCCAACTACAGAAAGGACGTGGACAAATTGGAAAGAGTCCAGAAGAGGGCAACAAAAATGATTAGGGGGCTGGAGCACAAGGCTTATGAGGAGACGCTTAGTGAACTAGGCTTGTTTAGTCTGCAACAGAGAAAAATGAGGGGGCATTTGACTTTAACTACCTGAAAGAGGGTTCCAAGGAGGATGGAGGTAGGCTGTTCTCACTGGTAGTAGATGACAGAACTAGGAGCAATGGTCTCAAGTTGCAGTGGGGGAAGTCTAGGTCCGATATTAGGAAAATCTTTCACCAGGAGAGCGGTGAAGCACTGGAATGGGTTTCTCAGGGAGACGGTGGAATCTCCATCCTTATTGGTTTTTAAGGTGCAAATGCCCTTGCTGGGATAGTTTAGTTGGGGTTGATCCTGCTTTGGGCAGGGGGTTGAACTAGATGACCTCCTGAAGTCAATTACAATCCTAATTTTCTATAGCTGAGACTCTGGTTCTATATTTTCATTCTGGATTTAATTTCCTTCTTACACACGCTGTCTTAGTTCCATGTTGACAGGTTTCCCATAAGCAGTCATAATGTGTAACTAATTTGGATAGCAATTACCTGACCCAAATTTTTGTAGTAATTATCTGGTTGAGTAACCCATCAGAAGCAGGCAGTGGATATTTTAACTTCTACATGTCTTGAATATTTCTCATGTTATTAGAACAAGGTAAAAAGCAACACCTTTAAGATAAAAATCAAACATTTTAACTAGCAGGAGATATATTTTTAAGATTCAAGCTTTTAGCCAAATTATTAAAAGGGGCCTTTAGCGTAACCTTATTTTTCATACAGCTTGATTGCAAGTTTCATTTGTCACTTGGCATTAATACCTTCTCATAGCATCATTTTTTTTAGGGATATTACGTTTTACTCTGCTGAACTTTTTCCTATTACACACGGCTGATACTCATTATCTAATAGATTAAATGTGAGACGAGTCATTATTAGAACATTATATTATCAAAAACACCCCATCAAAACTATTTTTTATGGAATCGAGGTTTTGACAAAAGAACATTTGTTTACAGAAAATGTCTGATTTCCTCATCTTTTGGGTTTTTTTTTAATTCGATAAACCAAAACCACTAAAAATGAACGTTATTAGTAGTTTTTGGCTCAAAATGTTTACAGTTACTGAAAAAAGAAAGTATTTGGTTTTCAGTTTTTGGAAAAAAATATTGACGTATTCTGCTGAAAATTTTGTCAAAAATGCAAACATTTTAATTTATATCAAAAAATTTGGGAAAGAAAAAATGTTCTTACTTTCTGCTCTTTCCGCTAAGTGGACATTTGTACTTTAGGATCTGTACGTTAGTGACAGTAACCCTATTGCTTGAAAAGACAAAGCAGTTTATAATCATCTTTCCAAGCTTTTCTTTTGACACAGGGTTATATGTAGTTGATCTTTCTCCTACAACTATGTGTTCTATCTAAAGGGTTACTTATTTGTCTCTCTATCTTAACATTCCTACAGTTTGATTTATTACAGAAGCCAAATACATAACTATGATAACTGTAAAAAGCCTCAAGGTACGAAATAAGTGTGTGGTATCTGTGGGAAATTTTTGCTGTATATGAACTTTTGAATGATGGCCATTTCCAGGACAGACACATAATGTAATTGAGAGGAAATCCCTTGAGCCAAATCAGAATTTTTCTTAGCGATTAGAAGACAATTTCTCTTGAAAATATGGGTTCGAGCATCTTGAGTCTAAATCTGAGCGCTGTCAACTCACCGAACATCAAAGGCATCACCTCAAGATAATCTCTGGAATATAGCCACATCTTCTGAGTGTGTATTCATTAGTGCTGTCTAAACTCAGTAGGAAATATTTCAGACCAGCCCTGTGGCATGTGTGGTACTGTACAAGTCATGTGGTTTGTTTACTTTGTGCTGCACCTTTAAATTTTAGAAATCTGCTAGTGACAGTTGCTATTTTGGATGCATCTTGCTACAAGTAAGAAACATGCTGTTCTCTCACATGCAGAGGCTTTACTTTTACTCTCTCTTATTTTGTGGCAGCCCTTCCTCTAACATAAAGCAATTCTGACTGATTGCCCAGTAAGTGACTGCTGTTCATTCAAGGAGCGCATGACAAACTCAAACTCCAGTGTGAAGTGATCATAACCCATATGTAAGTTTCAGGTTGCTTTGAGATAAGGTTAAAAATGTAGATTAATTCACTTCATGAACCTAGATCTGACTCACTAACATTGCCAAAATATTAACCCTTCCTGAGGAGAACTGATTGCCAAATTCCTTCCTATCCCTAATTCCCAACAGCAGCCCATGGACATTATAGGTACATTTGGATATGAAATTCAGAAGGAAATCTGAAATTTTGAGGAGTTTATACAAACCTCGTCATCCAATGGAGTCTCAGAGAACTGAAAAGGATTAAAATGAAGTTGGAATGTAAAAAAGGCATGCAAACATTTTAATTATAAGGTAATTGTGAATAAGTCAGTTATGTATTGTAGTGCTTTTTTTTTAATGCTCAAGCATCAGTCTGCTGTTCCAAGTCTGTCTTCGTTCTTGAGACATGGGCCTGCCATTGTCAGTGCCTTCCACACTTCTCTGACTGTGGTTTTGTATTAAATTGTCATTTTTTTCCTCCAGAGTGACTGCTGCATGAGCACCGGACAGGCCAGAATGGCGTAACTCAAACCCAAGAACTTGGCAAGAAGGAAAGCTGCTTGCTACTGAGGAGCCATCAATTTTGAATGGCTGTTGTGCATGTGCGCTAGAAATGGAAGTTAATTCCATTCTTACAGTAGATTCGGGTAGTTTCACTATGGTTTTTAAACATATTTTCTTTTAGTTGATTGCAACAAAAACATCCACGCACAGATTCTTGCCCGCTATTTAAAATGAAAAAGCCAGATATAAAATTCAGTCATTCACCTCTTCCACTAAGCAGCAGCTCTAAATACAAATACAAACACTGCATTTCGCAGGTCACTAACCAAAAGGGCCTTGCCACATGCCAGGGAAAACAGCAAATGTGGATTATTTCTGACCAGGGGTGGGAGGGCATTCTATAGGACCTGGTCCCTTATGGAGAATGTCCTGCCAGCAGCAGTCAGTCTATTTATATCAAGGAGGAGCTAACCAGAGTTGTGGCAGTATATTGTGGGGAGAGTGGTGGTCATTCAGATGGACCAATCTTGAGCCATTTAAGGATTTACAAGCTCACGAGTAACCAGTGCAAATTCCAAAACACAGGTGTCATGGGCTGTCTCTAGATTAGCCATATATTTGAGGCTGAGTTCCAGCCATCTCAGCTGAAATTTCCCAAGTTTTGGTCTCAGTCCAAAGGTATATTTTTTGCATGTCTGTGATGACTTCAGAAAAAATAGTTCTGGCTTTTTTTCTTTCAAGGAATGCAGATGTGAAACAAATAAAATTTTCCCATAGATGTCACTTTATTTTTGTGCTTAGAAAGGGAATTAGGATTAGGAATGCAGATCATTTTCCCCTGTTTATTCCATTGGAGTTAATGGAAAAACTTGTATGAGTCAGAGCTCACCAGTGTAAAGTGTTCATGGTCTGGCTCTTTACTCTTGCATAATTTAAAACTGGGTGAAGCTGGGAACTTCAAACTTTACTTATTTTATAGAACTCTTGAAATTTAAAAATCAAAGTATGTTTGAAGAGGTTCAGTTTAGCAGGTCTACAGTCTGATCTCATTAAAGGCAGCAATTCCACACATGCAGATGAGAACATTTTGTCTTTTCTTTAATCTACTTTTAGGATGCTTTGCTTAAGAAAATCTTGAATTAAGGGTTCTCTCAACAAAAGGACTGTTACAGTCTGGAAAGTGGCTGTGAGAAAAGGGCATGTTACTGTCCTATTTTTATTATCTCTCGATGCCTATCAAAGATGCTTTCTTTACAAGAAAAAATGTGTCCTCCGCCCCTCAACTGTCATCATGGCCAGCCCAACTTGGAATAGGAAAGCAAAGTTGAATTATTGCATTAGTAATACAGATTCTATTATATATAGGTTCTTATACTGTGCTCATCACCATAGTGCCTTCCAGTAGAAGGGTAAGCTACATGACCGCAAATCTCTGACACGATGTTTGTTCTCTCGTCCTCTCCCCAGGGGGAGAAGTTAGAACTTGACACTGTTGTTGATGATTTCAGAGCCAGAAAAGAATCCAGCTCACTCTCCTATGGTTGGATTTGCTCTGCAGGGCTGAAGGGAGTAGAAAGCAGTACAAAACTTAATTTTGTTAGAAAAGCAAGCAGATCTGGCTGAAATTTATGCAGAAAGAGCAGATGGGATGAGCAGGAAGATGCTTTCTTACAGTCATTTTACTGATCATACGTAGTGAATATTTCTGGATAAAGGATGCTTCCTATATGATCAGTTGCCAAAGACAGTGGAGCTTGGAAATACCACTAGCCAGGTAGAATTTACAAGCTTTGGGCCTGGTTGAGATTTTGTCTCTCACTCTTTTTAAGGGGAGGCACATAGCTGGGCTACAGCCGGGAAAGATCACAGTAAGGAATTGAGACTCAGAGTCATATTTACTTTCCTGGCACCCACTTTACTGCAGGGGGGAGTAATCTGAAACTGACCTATACCAGTAACAAGTTACTGGCCCATCCCCCAATGGCTCAGATGTTGCTGGTCAGTACATGGAAGGCATAGCCAAGGCGCCTCCCATCCCCCTTCCTTCCCCACACAATCCCTCCTGGGTAGGGACTAGCATCACATGGAGCCTGCTCGGCCTTCCACGCACAGACCAAGAATGTGGGGAGGTCAGGCAAGCTAATGACAGAGATGCTTGATGTCCCCAAACACTCCTGTCTGGCTGCATGGGCCAAATACCAGTCTTGCCCATTGTGCTTTTTTAAGCCAAATAGCTCCAGATATCTTCTCCCTTTATTTTCCTTTGAAACATAGGAAAATATTAATGTATATTATTATTTTAAATAACATCAGTTTAACACTGACGTTGGCAAATCCGTCACTCAAATCTCGAATTCCAAACAGTCCGGCTGTCCCACAACATTAGCTCAGCCACATTTCCGTGTTATGTTCCATTCGTGTTCTTCTTTGTCACCATGAACCCTATTTGATTATGTTTGTTATTAAAAGAGACACCAGGATGTGGCTGACTTTATGTTCTGCAAGCGATCTCTTGGGTCAGAGCCTGGCATAAAACAGAGTCACTCCACTAACTTCAGTAGAGATGCTGATTCACACCAGGAGAGGATATGAGTCAATGGACATCAGTGGAGCAATGGTGCTTTGCACCAGGTGAAGATCTAACTCCGGAACTTTAATAGAATGATCCTGATTTTCGTTAGCTGATGATCTGGAATTTTGTGATTTCCTGATTTTTGAATGATTATTCTCTCAACCTTCACACTCATGTGTTTTCTTCCCCAGCTGATAGATGGATTTCTGCCATCAGATGTACGTATATTTTTTCCCATGTGAACTGCCTTTGATATGTGAATACATATTAATGTGTAGTAGCAGATTTATCCAGCAGAAGGGCTGAAATATAGCATGATTCAAAAGAAGGCACACCTAATGAGAACAATGTGACGTGTTCAATTTATTTGGCATCATAAATGAGATGCCTGGCATATGAGATTATTTCCAGTGAATGCAATAATATGGCTATGCTTCAAAAATTCACACACAGGCAAGGAATAAAGAATTTGCTTGCATTTTCCTAATGATGGTGTGGATTCTCTTTCCCATATTTTTCATATCACTAGGCTATTTCCACAGTTCACAGCTCAGTTTTGCTCCAGTGGAGCTGTAGTTCTCAATGAAAGGCACCTGCGTAAAGGCACATGAGGTACTTGAAGACACATGAAGGCACATGAGGACACATGAAGTCTGGCCAGTGTGTCCTCAGTTTCTGGTAATGTTAGCCCTGCCCTTTCAGTGCTTCTTACAATGTACAAGTTGCCTATGGACTATAATGTGCTACTACACTGGTTTTAACAGTATATAGCCCCTTGGTGGAAATCCACATGATGTGCAGCATGCCTGAGAAAACCTATTGTCATTGACTAAACTGGGTTTTTTGGCAGATTTGTGCTGGTGGAGATGCACAGAAGAGAATCCAGTGCCTTAATTATAGATCATTAAACCCCAATCAGCTGGCATGGCTAAGAAAGAAGTTCACACACTTCTTTTTCTTACAGTATGTACAATATGCCTCAGATGGCACACGACCAGTATTCATCTGCAAAATTTGGTCTGCTGGGTGGATCACTAGCTTTCCTGGCTTGGGCCAGGTACTGATGGAGAGTGCAATGTGAATGCTGATTCATGGCCCCCGTTTGCACTCCACATTTTGTCCAAGTCTCAGGGGGGCCCAGGTTTGCTAGAATTCCTAGCACATAGGCACAATGATTGGCAGCTAATGATAAGTCACCAGGAAGCAATTCAAACATGGTTTGTTTCATTTCACATATTGCAGGCTGATTTGCTTTTCAACGGGACATCCTAAACCACAAGGTACCAGACAAGCAAAACAAACATGGCAGCTAACGTTCCAGCTTTTCTGAGTCTTCCTTAGAGTTGCAGTCCTCAGGCTATTCATGTAGCTTCACTCCCAGACACAGGAAACATCACCCACTCATAACATTTCCTTGGTGTTTCACCCCAACTGCATCTGCACTGTAAGATGGTGCCGCTGCTCCTGTGGCCATCACTGCTTCCATTTCCTCAAGTCCTTTTCTTTTTTTTTAAATAGTGTGTGTATGTGTAAGGAGGGAATCTTTTCCCCAATTGGTTTAGAGTCTGAGTAATAACAGGCAAAACTCTGTTTATCCATACAATGCAAGCAATTTCGGCCTGGTATCGTGAATATTGAAGGACCGCAGAACACTGCAGCTAATGGCACTTAAATGTAAATCAATTACCCAGGTTTAATGCATATTCAGCACCTGAACATGTTAAAGAATGGGGGTAAAGATCATTTAAGTAGACAAGTTAATGGGGGGAATAACTGGCTACGTAAGGGAAGTGATTGGAAGACAAGGACAATTCTTTGGCGAGAGGGTTTATAGAGTTATTATGAGTCAGGGAGAATGGTGTTTGGATGCCGTGCATGACCTGATTCTCAACTCACAATGGTGTCGTTCATGAAGTTGCTTTCAGTTTGCATCAGAGTGACAGCTCACTCAGGCCCCTGAAGAAACAAGAAGACAGCTCCAAATGGTGGGGGCTCACATGGGGAAAAGATCTACCATTCATTGTGGATAGGCAAGAAGGGGGAAAGAAGCTGATTTTCCAGGGTTAAGAGGAAAGTGGGGGGTCCCTAATCAAGCTCTGCCCATGATCAGTAGTGAAAGGATTGGCCATGTTGCCATTAAAAGTGCAGTTCCGCTCTGAAAAACGACAATGTGAAAGCCTCACGATAGCAGATCTGCTTCCTGTGTGAAGTCAGTCATATCTTCTGGCTCCAGTGTTGAGCATCCTTGTACTTGACAGCTATGCACTGCCTTCCAACCTAAGGTCTCAAGCTGTTTTCCAAACATTTATAGTAAAATTCACCTTCATGTAGAAAGCCAGCATGAGGTTTGTGTGCCACTTGCGCCCCCACACTACTCCTGTGACATAGGTCAATTTCCTTAGCCCTATTTTGTGGGAAAAGCACCTGAGGAACAGAAAGGTCATGTGACTTGCTTAAAGCTAGTCAGTGGAAAAACTGGGAATAGAACCAAGATTTCCAGATTACATTTCAATCATCCACATCACCCCATTTGCAAGGCCTTTCAGAAATCCCATGACGATTTTGGAAGACGAGAAATCTCTATTTTCAGCAAAGTTTAAGAATACAAATGTCTACACCAATAGGGTTTTGTAATCTCTTATGCTATCTCTCTAATAATGTCAGGGTGGATTTTGCTTGATCCTGACTGATTTACTTTGTCTAAACCCTCTATTGCTATTTCTTTATTAATCTTATCCCCTCTGGTACCGATTTACTTACAGCCTTTAAGTATGTCTACACTCCAGCTGAGGCCATGTCTACACTACCAACCTGACCGTGGCACAGACTAAGAGTAAGATCTTCCATGTAGCCACTCTATGCTGACAGGAGAGAGCTTTCCGGCTGCCATAAATAAACCACCACCAATACTCGGTGGTAGCTAGTTGGCAGGAGATGCTTTGTCCACACCACCTAGCACTGTCCACACCTGCACTTTTGCTGGTAAAAGTTATGCTGATCAGGGGGGTGTTTTTCACCTCCCTGACCAACAAAAGTTTTGCTGACAAAAAGTGCTAGTGTAAAGAAATCTGAGAGTGTCTCCCAGCCCAGGCAGACAGCCATTCAAGCTGTGCTCGAGCTAGCACGCTAAAAAAATAGAAGCATGAATGTTATAGCGTGCACAGCGACACAGGCTAACCACTCAAGTTCAGACCCTGGAAGGAGGATGGCTTGTACTAGAGAGGCAAGCCTATGCTGTCACCCTATGCCAGAACATACACAGTATTAATTTTAGCCCACTACTTCAAGCAGAGCCAGAACGTGTCCACTTACCCTGGCTGGGAGGCATGCTTCCAGCTGCAGTGTAGAAATACCCTGGAGGATACTGTATCTCTAATGAGAGAAGAAACCAAAAATCCTATCTATGTTTAAGGTATTTTTGTTATTTTTCTTCCCTCCGTTCTTCAATTTAGATTACTTTAGATAAAGCAGCCTGCTTTCACAGTGACCTCTGCTTTCACCCGATGTAAATATGCTTTCCCTTTTCTTCCTAAGCCAACACATATTCTATTGTATTAAACAGGTAATTTATTCAGTGGCCTACAGTCAAATGCCACCACTGGTTAAAAGGGAAAGGAGAAGATACACACAAGCCTGACTGAGCATAGCAGTTTGGTTTTCCCCTATTTTGTTTAAATGTTTTACTGAGTTTCCCTGGACCATTTTGAAATTAAATAAGTTATGAAAATGGATAAGTGCTATACATTATAAAGCACCCTATAAAAATCACAAGAAATAAAAGGCAGAATTAACTGCAATTCATAGCCATGCATAGGAAAAGAGTGCATTGCTTTTTTTTACCTTTGCTTAGAAGGTCAGCTTGATTAGCTGCTACCCCTCTTACTAGGGAAGCAGCAGAGGAAACTAATTAAACTGAATGGAAGCCAGAGTTTCAAACCAAAGAAATACAGTATGTGGGTAAAATATTGAGTGGGCTTTTCAAACTGTTCAGCTTTAGTGACCTAACTCCGCTCCCATTGAGGACAATGCTTTACTTTCAATGGGATAATATTGAGCACCCCTTGTGCTGATAGAAAATACCAGGATAACAACATATAGCTGTAATAAATGATAGTGTGGTGATAACGGTTTCATTGGTATAACCTGAGAGGGCTGAGTGGCGAACCTAGGAGCTATGCAGGCCACACCAAAGAAGTGCCAAGAAAACCTTGATCTTAGACCAAATCATCATGTGTTTTGTAAGAACAATCATATACGTATTAGAGGCCACAGAGCTCTGCCTCATTTAGGACCTAATCCAAAATTCACTGAAGTGATTGGAGAGATTTCAAGGGTTTGGGTCAGATCCTTACTGCATATCCAGTGAAGGAGACAAGAGGCTTCTCAGGTAATCATGCAAATAACATGTGCCTGTGATAGAAAAAAAACCACTGAGAGCAGGCCCTCACCTCAGATCCTGGCAGTGGAGAATTTTTAACACGTATAGTTTCATACATGTGAGTGAGTTTCCATTCTTGGCCACAGCTCCATGAGTGCAGTTTGGAAAAGTTTAATCAGCTAGTCAGCATTGCCTTTAATTAATGGGTAAAAATAATGTGTAATAATTGATTGATTGGCTGTTGTCTTCTGTCTGTCTGTCTGAGTTTAAAATAAGGAAGGACATGGAAACATTTAATTTGACTTTGAGTCTTACTTAATCAGTGAGTTTTAGAAGCTACTGCATGTGTGATTGATAGATAGGTAGGCAGGCAGGCAATATGGGCATGAGTGAGGATGGCCAGACTATGCCCATATTGCCTTTGCTAACAGGAAAGTCAGGTACAGTAAGAGAACTGTGCTTGTTACATTCTTGGCACATCCATTTCTATCAGTGGGAGTGCAGGAATCTTGTTCAGAAGAGATACCAGATCAAGTCCCTTTTCCTTCCTCCTCCAGTAAGGGCAGCAAATGATTGTCTCCATTTCAAAGTCTCGGCTTTGGTTCAATGTACAACAAGCTCTTATCTTGTTACTTCCTCTCTTCTTGCCTCCCCCACCTCCACTGTCGTATTGACTCTCACACTCCAAATTGCTCTCCTTTCATCATGTTCTCTCTTGTCCTGCCATGTTAGCTGCATGGGGAAATCTCCTCAGAGCAAATCAATGGCTCAGCTGTGCTATTGATTTACTCTGAAAACACCTTCTCATGCAGAGTCAGCTGTTTCACATGAAGAGAGCAGAGTGAAGTCAAAGAGGCCCAAAAAAGTAACAGAAGAAAACAGAAGAACTTTCAGAACCAAAGACTCTGGGAACACCTGGAGATAAGCCTAATCCAAACTTTCCTCCTATTTGGAACCAGAATTCTTGATGTGGCTTTCATCATCTCTTGTTTTGATTACTGCAACATCCTTCACTCTGGCTTTGATAAATGCAGCCTTGCCCCACTCACATCTATTCTGAATGCTGCTACAAAGATCATTCCTTTGACCATTTTACCCCCCTCTTTGAATCCCTCTGTTGGCTTCCCTTTCTCTATTGCATCCACCATGAGCTTGATGACCTTTTATGGCTTCTTCCTAGCTTACCTATCATCCCTCATTCACTGCTGAAATGTTGACTCCCATCTCCTAACTGCCCATGGTGCCAGGCTCCATCACCTGCTGGTTAAATTTTGAAACAAACTGTGATTTCTCTCATGCTGCCTCTTGTGCTTAGGAGGAGCTCATTATTGTCATACTTAGCTCATTAGCTCCCTTCAGATCCCTCCCGAAAACTCTCCTTTGCCCTGATGCCTATAAAGAACTGGACGATAGCGAAGCTACTGATGTGCTCATGCCCCTTCTGACCCATATTGTTTCATCGTTTCTTTGTACTTCCCCGTCTGTCAGTACCCATCCTTTGTCTCTCGGCTTATACTCTGATTGTGAACTCTTTGGGGCAGGACTGTTTTTTTGTTCTGGGACTGTACAGCTCCTAAGACAATGGGGGCTTGGTCCCTGACTAGGGCTCCTAGGTACTATGGCAAAAATAATGATAATAATAATTGTCTGGGTCCATTCTAAAGCCTGCAATATTCAGATCCAAACACTGTGCATATCATTATCTGTGTTCGCCCTCCCTTTCCATAGATTAAAACTAATGTGAAAATGGTACAAATATGGAGCCAGGGAGATGAGGCGGGTGGATTCCACTCCCACCTCTGTCTGATGTGTATTCTTGAGACAGATTGCATATGCTTAAATTTTTCAAAGGGACTTCTAATTTCTTAGGTGTTCAAATTTCAGACACGGAGGAGGGATAATTTTCAGGGGTGTAGAGCACCCACAGTTCTCATGGCCTTCAGAGGCATATATGGATGCTCAGAAGCTCTGAAAACATAGTAATAAGGAGTCTCAAACTGAGACACCTGAAATGAGATGGATCTTTTGAATATGTGAATCTGAAAGCTGCTGTTCCCATTTAAAAAACAACCTCCACAAAAACAGGGATAATGCTTGTCCATCCCACAACCTTTCTCTCCCCCTCATTGTTGTTGCAGAATATATAACAGCTCTGAAAAATAATGCTACAGCAACATCGGCAGCTGTTCCTGGAAGCTGTGGACATAGCTGAGATAATAATTCAGTCTAAGAAGAAGCCTTAAGATACAAACCAAATACCCCAGAATGTGTGTCTGTCTGCCAAATGCAATCCTAACTACATTAGCATCAAGTAATATGTTCCTTCTCCATGTGACACCATCTGTGAATTTCACTTGCTCATATGTTAGCTCAAAGTACCTGCAAGCTGTGCCTAATTTAAAGGGAGATAATGAAAAGTGGAAACAACACCTCCATTGTAATCATCGTAAGGGGCTGGTGGTATCTCCCTAAACTAAGACATCATTCTACAGTGTAATGCATCAGTTTATGGTTCAAATTGGTAAGTCTGTCTATTCTGCTATTCAATTTCTGTATATAACCTCTGCCATTCCAGATTTTGGAACTAGATTCAGGAGTGGGTAAATTACCAGAGCAAGCTGTGTCCTTTATGCAGTGGGCACAGTTGTTAATTACTTTTTTCACTTATTTATTTTGCAGGGAAATGCAGGAGTGGAAAATCCCTGTGTAACTTTTGGGTTTTGTAATACACAAGTTACGATGGCTAGGAATAGATTCTTCCCTTTCTCCTTGTGCACTGTGTGCCCCATTAAATTACAACAAATTCTGTGTTTCCTGCGCCTGCAATTGCTGCCAGATTTTTTTCAATTATTTATGCGAGTTCAATGATTTTTAACTTGTATTCTATCCTAGTAAGGCACTGATTCAAATCTGGTGCATTAATGAGTGCACAATAAAAGGATTAGAGTAGATTAGGTTAAATAAAGTGAAAGTAATAGGCATTGGTGGATGAGTGGATTTTATAGCACATTACTAAACCTTCAGCTAGTTAGGCTGGTTCCTTTGAAAAGAACGTATTACTTTCTCTTTAAAACAGTCTTGTATTTAGCAATGTAAGGCTAAGGGACAGGTGAGCTGCTTCTAGGGAATAAGAACCCCCTCAAACTCTCATACATATTTAGTAAAAAGTTTAAAGAAACATTCTTCAGCGTTCTGAAATGCTGAGATAAGGTTTTTTTGGAGAGGGGAGGGTGGGGCTTAAACTCATATTTTCTGTCCAGAGCCTACTTTTGGATGTTTAAACAGTTCCTGAGCCCTGTCTCTTTTAGTGTTCACCCATCACCATCCATGTTCACCATTGTTTAGCACCACCATCTGTCCTAGTCTGGTAGGCAACGGCAGGTGTATTCTGTACTTGGAAGGGTGGAAACCTGGATTCCGTACATGTTGCAGTAGATCAGTATTGTGTTTCATTGAAGCAGTCTCATAAGAGTGTAAGTTGGACATTTTAGGTCAAACTCTGGCTGTTCTTAGGTGGATGCAGTGTGTACAGAGGGTAAGGGGTAGATTGGTCCATCCCCACCACAAGAAGCCAGGTTCCTGGTACTTGAATTCCATGGCTCTTCCAGACACTTCTAGCCCTCAATTCCCAATCTGTAAAATACAGATTATAACACTCTCTTCCTCCCAACCTTTATCAATCTTGTCTATTTAAACTATAGATTTTTGAAGGCAGGAAATAACTCTTACTTTGTATCTGTACAGCACCTAGCACAATAGGACTCCAACTTTAGCTGGGACTTCCCAGTCACTACTGCAATAAAAAGAATAATAAATTCCTGCTTGCCCAGGTGCTCATATCACCAAAACAGCATAGCAGCCAACAGTGAACTGCACCACTGTTGGCAGCCTAACAGAGGACACAAGGAATGATTGACCTCTCATCTCAAGAGCTGCGCCCTCTAGAGCATAGGTGAGGCTCTCTAGCAGGCTGCACAGGGAATCTTGCACTGCTGCTACAGCTCCTGTTCCATTTGCAATATGGGCAAAGGATTTCAGTCTCCAGGAGTGTCAGCACAGCCCCTTCAGAGCCATTAACTCAACACCTTTTCCAAAGCCCATTGAGGTTCCTATTCGGTGCACTCAGGATCAGGCCTTTCCCTATTCGTTATTTTTAAAGAGAGAAAAATTATTAAAATGTGGTCAAAATGTATCCAGTCATAACTCCTCCCTCCATGTTTGAACTGAATACCCTATACAAAGCTCCAGCCGGAACTGCACGATGTGCTTAGCCCACACACACGTAGATCCTCTCACCACTAGTCACGGGAACTGTTTAGAAAGCAAGATTGCCGACACAGAAAGGGGCTATTTCCAGGTCTGTGCAGTTTGACGGAGAACGTGTGCTTCGCCTCCAACCCCCTGGACTGTGCAACAAGAGTCTTCTCATCTGAACCAGCTACCTTAAATCAGATAATGTCCCTTCCAGGCCTCCTTGAGCATCACCTACATCTTGTGAAAGAACATTTAGTCCAATTAAGTTGAGTGGACTCTGAAGAGGTGTCACATGATTATCCCATCAGCCTGGCTTTAAAAAAAAAAGCAACAGCTGAATGTTCCATGCAGTGATGAGGCAAGATAAACAGGAGGCTATTCCAGACATTTCGCATTTGCAGCTCTCCTGGATCCTTGATTTTTAAGTCCTTGCAACTCCTTCAGCACTCAGGTGCTGATTATAAGGATTATGATAATGTAGGTAATAAAGCCAGACATGCAGGTTAGTGTCACAGCAGGATTGTGTTTCTTTCACAGAAATCAAAGAGCAGAGCTAGTCTTCCAGCCACTGGGCTTCACTTCGGAATCAGTCCTCAACAGACTGGGGCAATTTCATGCTTAGTAATTTATTCTTTTTGTGCTGCCAGTGGACTTGTCACTGGGGAAAATCCAGTTCCTGGTAGCAGGGAGTTAAAGGAGAATTTAATTTGAAAAACAAGTTCTAATTTTTTTTTTTTTGTATTTAAATGAACAGCCAGAGATATCCAGAGCTCCTGTTTCTCTGTAGAGATTAGAGTTTTATCAAGCTAACCTTACCAAAAAGGTGTCACTTCCCATCCCTGGAGGCTAAGGAGATTCAAAATAGCTGGATTCAAGATGTACAGAATAAAACTTGTGTGACAGAACATGAAAGGTCTTAATCTCCTCTCAAAAGACGATGAACATCTGTGTTTTTAGCTCTCTCTGTATCTGAGCCAGATTCAAAGGGATACAGGCTCTCATTGTCCTGTTGGGGGGTTGTGGGCCAGGGCCAGGGTGTCTGGTGATTGGAGTTGACTTTTCCCTTCAGCCTTTGCAGCTAGAGGAATTAAATTCTATGCTGCAGCTGAGTGTCAGGATTCTCCTGCCTCTCCTGTTTTCAGGTGTGGGGATCCAATAGGGAACCACAGATCAATTACTGCTGACCCCCTGGCACAGATGTGACTCATTAGACTCTGTCCGGAGTGCAATGGAAGTCGAATTCAGACTTTGGCATGGGAAGGACAGTCCTCGGGAAAAGGAAACCTAAGAGCAGCCAAAACTGAGGATAAAGATTAGACTGGGGGATCAAATGCTGTCATTTTGGATTGACTGTTGTGGTCATCAACCCATGGGGCTGTGACTTTTTGATTCCACTACTCACTCCAGCAAATGAATGGATCAGCTTGTTCTTCGAATAAATCGGGAAACAGATTCCTTCCATTGTAAAGTGCATTTTTACCAGTGTTTTTAGTTACGTCAGGAGAGGCAGACAGCTGGCCTGTTCCCCTCTGTGCCTTCTCAAGGAATTGCCTCTCATGATTGCTTCTCTCCTGTCTCCCTTCTGGTGCAGCTGGAAGCCCCATTCCCAACTGCAGCGATTCACAGGCATATGTCAGCTCCGTTGCTCGTCTCTGCTTACTGAATGACAGCCTGGTCCGCCTACTCCAGTGAAGGTTGAGGTCAGCAGTCCTACTGCCCCATTTTGGAGCAGGAAGGTCAGAATCCTTTCCACAAGGTCCCAGCACTCTGACCATTTGAACACTAAACCCCAGTTTGAGGTTCACCCTCGCTTTGCAGAGACTCCAGAGTGGATTCCTCATTTTGAAAGGTATTTAGAAACCCTAGCTCCTCCTGTCTCTTCCCCTTCCCTCACTGCTTACTAGAACCTGCACGAGGTAGAGGAAATGTGCCATACTGGGGCCGTGGCGGGTGACTTGTAGCTACCGTTGTAGGAGGAGAGGGCACAGAGGGGTGCCGGGCCAGCCCTTCACGCTGTCCAGGGTCATGAAGGGCTGGCCCAGCACCACCCCCAGGCCAGGGAGGTGAGGCCGCCCCATCAGAGCTGGCACCAGGCTGTGGGGCTGAAGCAGCTCGTAAGTGTGGTGGGGGGGGGGCACCAGCCCAGCCCTTCATGACGGGTGGGTGGGCGCAGGAGGCTCTGAGGGGCACCTCCCAGGCCAGGGCGTGACGCTGCCCTGTCTGAGCTGGCGCCGGGCTGGAGTGGGAGAGGTGGGCGGAAGAGTGAAGCCTGCATTTTTGCCCCCCCAAAACCTTACACCCCCTCAGTAAGTATAGACCCCCTCCTCCCTGAGGCTATGCTGGGCCCCTTCCTGCTCTGTGTGTGGGGGGTGAGTGAGGCCTGGGGGGACACAAATGTAGGCTTGGCCCCTGGGCACCAGAAACCTACGGTATGCCACTGAGGGGTGACCACTCTGACCTCAGGGAACAGAATTCTCTTTCTCTGAGCACTGGCTTCTCACAGTAGGAGGTTATTTAAGTGGGGGTTCAGCTGGCAACCTGTGAGACCAACGAGAATAGCTAATTGGGGAAGAGCCAGTTTTACTCAGGCTTAGTACACACTTACTGGAAAATTCCCTTTAGCACGCCGTCTCCACTGCGCTGCGCCAACGGGAAATGCATTCCCATCAACGTAGCGCTACGCCTTTTGAGGAGGTGGTTTAATTGAACCGACGTCTGGCTCAGTTGGGTGGGTTCTCATTGCCACTCAGTCGATCTGGATAGATGGATCATACCCTTAGTCACAATGCCATGGATGTTTTGTACAATTTTGTGTCTCCACAGGTAGAGACACAGGAGCTTGAGGACTTGGCTGCATCTTTCTGTCTTTCATGTAAGGATCTAGCTAGAAACAGGTGATCTTGTCTACCTAGCTTTCTCTGAAGGCCTAAGCACGAAAGGTAAGACAAGGAATAAGGGGAACAGAAAAGTGAGCACAAGAAGCAAAAAGAAAGAGCAGCAAGGCACAATCTTTGTAATCTAGCTCAGGAATGGAAAACACCAAGCCAGGGGAAAGACTACAAGTTGGTGGGTGAAGGGATGCATTTCCAGGGGTTAGAGTGAGGCAGTTACCAAGAGGAAAGAGTCCAGTGAATGGAGTTAGAAACTAGCTATGCCTGGTGGGGAGTGAATGTAAATAGCCCACACTGGTCCCAGTCAGGGGTAGACAAACTGTCTTGCGGCCAGTGAGAGCAGACTCTCCCTGTGTAGGCAAACCAGAATTGGACAGCCCCACCCTGAAGAATTCTCTACTATTAGTAGGCTCACTCCTAGTTTTCCATAAAGACCACCCCCAATGAAATTTTAGGTGGACTCCCTGAATCCTTGGAAGTCAGGTCTGGGCTGCATATTTGTAGGGTAATTAATGATTATTACTATTTATTAACTATATAATGATAACATCAAAGTGCTTCAGTCAGAAGGATCAGGGGCCTGATTGAGCTAGGCACTGTAGAAAAGCTTATTAAAAAGTCATTCCAGAGCAGCTTACAGCTAGGTTGTGACTTTCTATAAATGCTTCATTTGTCTCTATAACTGCGCTGTGAGGTCTGGGAAAGATGAATCATCTGTAATCTTGTAACCAGCAATAGGAGATCAGTGAAGAAGGCTTGATTTGCAAGTAACTTAGCTGGCAATCAAAAAAAAAAAAAAACAGATTGAGGCCTCTTGTCTGGGAGCAAAGAAGGGGAATTACATCTTGTAAATTTGATTATGCTACATATACTATTGACTTGTGTTACAGGGCCACTCGATCTGGCTGGGTCGCTGAGGCCTATCCTCAGGTCCCAACTCCAGGGGAGGCCACAGAGCCTTCCTAAATGGGGAAATGTTAGCATCTGGGCGTGGGTCACCGGTTGGGTTCTCAGATCAGGTGGGCATCCAAGCAGTGTAGCGTCCCGGCCCTCAGGCAGGGCAGGTGAGCAAGCAGTGTAGCGACCCAGCTCTCTCAAGCAGGGTGAGGTGAGTAATCAGCCTAAGGCCTCAGACCTCTCAAACAGGATGAGGCAGGCAGTGGATCCGTGGTCCATAGCAGGGGGGGGAACAGCACACCCTACCGGGATGGCTAGGGAAAGGGGGGAGGAGGACACAGGCCCACCCATCTCTACTGCATCCCAGTCCAGGGCCCTGGTGGCAAAGGTGTTGCCATCAAGTCTGTGGGGCTCTTGCTGCAACACGCCAACAGGGTCAGGCCCCTAACTCAGCCACTGGTTCTGGCTGTCCCTGGGCCACTTCCTCCCCAGATATCTGTCTCCAGAGGGTCATAGGGGTACTTGGCCCACAGCTGGCTCATCAGTGCCTCCTCATCCATGGGCAGCAAGGCAGGGAGCTCCTCAATGAGAGGCAGCTCCTCGAGGTCACAGGGTTCCTGGGGGCCTTCAGCATCAGGCAGCTTGTCCAGGTCTGGTCCAGATTCAGGGGCCTTTGCACTCGGCAGCTTTTGTGGGCCCCATCTGGCCTCCTGGGGTGGTTCCCATCCAGGGTGGTCAGGGGCCACAGTCCAGTCACTGGGGTCTTGCTCCCAGGCCCAACCGAGTCTCTGGGCCCAGGTAGGTCAGGGAACCATCAGGGGTTCCACCCAGGGAGGCGAGGCCAGCCCCTGGGGCAGCACATCTGCCTCTAACAGCTGTCTGTCTCTTACTGAGCTCTGGGGCCTGGTTTTTATACTGCTCCTTCCTGCAGGGGCTCCGCCCCTCTGCTGCTGGTTGGGCTGGCCAGGTGGCCCTATCACTGTCCGGCTTGGTGGTGGCCAGGCAGACCAGCCTGCCAGCCCTATCACAGCCTGACCTTTCTGTTGCCAGGCAGACTTGCCTGAGGGGGCTGGTTCGGCCCAGCCGGGTTGCTGCGGCCTATCCTCTGGTCCCGACTGCGGGGAAGGCCACAGCGCCTTTCTACCCTTGATATGCTGGAATCCAGAGGCATGCCACATATTCTCAGAACACCATAAGAATACGATACTTATGTGTAGCTAGATGTGTCTTTATCGGTTCAATCTAAGTGCTATACTGTAATGCTATGTTTGTCAAATAAACTGTCTGCCAATGGTGTGACTAGACCACTTAGACGACTAGAACTGTTTCTTATGATTTATATATTCATATAACTTAAAGGGATAGAGCAACAGAATGCAATAGAAGAATTGCTGATCGAAAAAACAGATAAAGGCTTCGTGCAGTTCATATTTTCCAAACTGATTCACCCAACTCTAGATAAGTTAGTTTTACATTTACTTAGCTTTAACTAAAATTAGGAATCTGGCAACTGGCATTTTGAACTCAAGTTGCTTACTTACATGTGATTATATTCTTTAGATTATTATTAATTTATTTGTAATTATGTCTACAAAAAGACCTACAACATGCTGCCCTGAGACCATTGCCCAATGAGATATTGTCTCATTGTCTCATTGTTTCATTGTGCTCTCCTGTCTGTATCCAACTGTTGTCTCTTATATTTATATTGTAAGCTTTTTAGGACAAGGACAGTCTTTCTATTCTGTGATTCTTCAGCTCCTAGTACAATGGAGACTTGCCCATGACAGAAGCGTCTACTTTAATAATGATAAATAATGAAATACAGTAATAGTCTTTAAAAAGAGTGGAGACTATGAATGCTTTCAGAGTGTGGGGTTACTCTTCCAAATGCTCTTTTTCCAAGTAAACTTCTCATTAAATCTCCTTCTGAAAAATTAATTCAAACCTTGAAAAACAGTGTTCTCTTGCATAGCTGGAAAGTTAGGTCTGTTTTGCTGAAGTGCCACAGTTTTAATATAAAATATTTAACTGGCACACTAAAGGCTTGGGATGTTTTTTCAATCCTGGTGATTTTTTTTTTAAACTTAGCAAACCAGCATCAAATATTTGCCATTATGCAGGACACTTCTAAAAAATATTGTAACTTATTTTCAAGTGTGTAAGGATGCACAAAGGCTTTAAACTCTGCAATAGTTGTGTGGAAGGTGGTACATTCACTACATGTAGTGCCCTCTTAAGTTAGGATGCAGTGTTGCAATAGGTCCTCATCTACAGCATCTCCGGCTAACTGGCTGTCTCTCAGCAGGTCTTCTGTGGCTCAGCCTACTGGCCAGGTAACATAAAGTTCAATCTCCATCTGTCATAAGGAAAGGAGCAACTGAGAGTCCAAGCTAAACGTCCAAATAATAGTTCTTCTGCTCCTCTCAGGTTCCCCTGAAGTGTTGTTAATGCCCATCCCTCAGGGCACCCCCATAGGAGCCTGAGCTGCTCCTCTAGTTGGGCTGGCATGTCCTTCCTCTGTGGCTGGTAGGGGAATCCAGGCCTACCCTCTACTCTAGGTTCTGGTGCAGGGGCCCTGTATCAAGTAGCTAGTCTGTATCTTCAGGGTTTCCCTGGGCCACTTATTTCTAAGCTCCCTTGTGCTATTCCCCCGCAGCCTGTGCTTAACATGGCCTCCCTTTGGTTCTCAGACCCCTGTCTTTTCCCTTCTCTGATGAACTCATAAGTCTCCTGCCCCCTTCAGGCTTCTCTGAAGTGCTTTCACTGATCCTACCGCAGAGTCTCCCCCACAGGGGTCTAAGCGGCTCCTGCCGTTTTCTTCCTTTGCTGCTCCTTGCCTTAGCTGGCTCTCTCACTGCCTCCCTTCCCAAGGGACTCTAGGAGCTTCCCCTATGGACCCCCTGCTTCTTGTCAGCCCTAGCTCAGGGCTTCCCCTGCTGCAGCCTGACACAGCTCCCTGTGGGTTCTCCTATATTCATGAGAGTCCTGCCTCCTTTGCAGTCCCCCCTCCCTGACTTGTCCATTCTGATGGTAGTCTTTTCCTAACCCTTTCACTACCAGCATCATTAAATCTCCATGTCGCCATCAGCAGGGGATTAACTACTCGGTCATAGGTAAGGGTGAGCCTGGCTTGCCTTAAAGGGCCAGCCAACTTATTATGATACCTGCCCTATATACAAATGTCATTACATTTTTCCACATGAAGAGTGCACTACATTTGGCTTCAGGGCTTCTCTCATCTCCAGCATCTGGAAGAGAATGTAACAGAACCATTATAGCAAATGCTAACCAATATTCCAAAGAATGCATACCAAATGTCAGGTCATGGCACCAGGTTACCTAGAAGGAAGAAAAAGATATATCTGATCTTGGTGTGGGTACCAGTGATGCTGGACACTAAAAGAAGTTCTGTTTCCATTGCAGGTAGAGATTCTCAGTTCTTATTACTTCCAGGAACACCTGTACCTGGAGAAAAAACTGCATATCCTGTTTCATGTATTGCATGTTGGGAAATGACAGGAGAGGACTCCATTTTTCTAAAACTGAACTGGCTCTTTATTAAGAGAACTGTTTACAGAGGTGCTGCTTTTGCGGCTAACATTTTAGCCATATGCGCACAGACCAATTTCCTGATGTCTCCTCCAAACTCTTGCCTCTTGCCAACTGTGCTTCTAGTTCCATGCATGTTGTTAAAGACCCTCTGACTAATATGCAAAGATGAAAATGTGGATCATACCCCTTACTATTGATCTGAGGCAGCTGGCAAGGCCCAAGTCCAAACAATGGTGCTGGCTGAAAGCACAGTTTATCCTGGAGAAGATGTTGCCCAAGCACTAGGTAATAAACCTTAAATTTCTTATGGACTGACTTAAATTGGGATGAATGGAACTGTAACCACATAGTGCTCCACAGTTAGCATCATTGACTTGAGTTGTTATGAGCACAGGGGTGAAATTTTCCCTGAGGCTGTAAAAACTCTTCTATATTACTTATGCCCTTCAGGATTACTGCACAGAGGAGCCACTGGATGTACAGCTGTACTGGAGGCCTCAGCACCTCTCACTCAGAAGAGAGTCTGGCACCAGCCTTCCATTGTCAAGAGACATTAATAATCAGACCAATGCCTGGTGTGGAGGGGTATATGAAAAGAGGAGCTCAGTGGAGAATCATCTTGCAGATGAAGTGGAAATCACAGGAAATCGGATAATATGAGTTCTTGAAGGGACTCTCATCCGTCATCCACCCAGCAATAACCTTGTGGATGGTCCTGAATGTGCCATGAAGACTTATAACATCCCATGGGGCTCTTCATCAGTGCAAGGCCAAGAGATATTATTATAAAGATCACAGCTTCTCAGATAAAGATAGGGTCATCAGGAAAACCAGACAAGTATAATATTGCTCTTATGAAGGAAATATGTCAGTTATTAATCTCCATTTTGTATTTAAGAAAATGAATAGACTTAAAAGGAAGTGAGACTTTCTTTCTGGCATGACGGAAAATAATACAAACAAGGGATTTCTATTTAAAGTGATGTGTCAGCCAAAGGATTGGGATTTCACAGCCCAAAATCACTAGGAAGTCCTAGATGCCCTGGCACATGGAGACACTACAAGAAGATGAAGCTGAGGACATTCAGCAGAAATCAAGAGACAAGGAGAAGGCAGCCAGTTCTGATGCATGGCACAAAGTGCAATGCTACAGAGGAGTCACTGGAAAATTCATGTGAAGGAGAAGAATGGCAGAAGGTGAGCTGGAGAGATCAGAGAAAGACACTGGTCCTGAATCACATTAAAATATACCCTTTATTTATATCAAAGTATTTTTCCTATTCTTATGGTAATCTATGTCACTGTCAAATCACAAAGCTGTATTGCCCCTTCCTAGGCTTGAAAAGTTAAGTTTAATACTATTTTTTATGATGTTCTTAATAATTAATATAAATTATTTAGTTTATATGGTTCAAGGGAGGAGAAAAACTGCTTTTCCACCATATATAAAAACACAAAGATGCGCTAGTAAAAACACATTGAAACTTGGGGCATCTTTCATTATGGGTGCAATCCTGGTATTTTTTTTAAAAAAGAAAAGTGTTATGTGGTGTTATTATCTAAACTGGGATTGAAATTAATTTCTGTGAATGCCAACAGGCTTAATTACTTAATGAACTGAAATATAGCTCTCTTTAATTTAAAACACAACGTAGGAGTGGTGATGAAACTTCCAGATGATAGACAAAGAGAGCTCTGGATACAAAAGTGCTATAGAAAAGCCTAAGATGGATAAATAGATAGCTAGAAGACAAGAAGACCCCTTCATTGTAATATATAAATGTAGCAAGCAATGAGGTGTTGCTCTTTCGATGATCTAAATAGTTCCTCATTTGAAAAGTGATGATAAAACAGGAAAGAGATGATGTATTTTATTTTGATCAGAAGTCTGAGGTGCACAGTCATTTTGGTTTACTTTACTATCATTCAACAACCTTCTTCCTCACAATTGGACTAATTCTAGTTGTTGATCTTGGTGTGGGGTGTCTGGTTGGTGGCCTGTGATATGCAGAAAGTCAGATTAGATCATCTGACTTTAAACTCTATGAGTCTGTTATTTTCTACTGGTATCATGCCAGTGCCTGGAGAGCTCAACCAAGATTAGGGCCCTACTGTGCTAGGTAATGTACAAACACATAGTGAGAAGCAATTCCTGCCCCCAAAAGTAAAAAGATCAGACTGAAAAAAAGGAAGTATTATTATCCGAGTTTTAGAGATGGGGAACTGAAGCACTGGGCACATTGGAATTCTGTGACAGAGCTAGAAAGTGAATGCAGATCTTCTAATTCACAATCCGGCTCCTCTACCACAAAATCTTTCCTGCTGTCTTCCTTGTCCCTCCATCCTCCAGGACGATACTTGAATCTGTTGATAGACAGAGAAAACAAGTCTAAACTCCTGCACAGAGGCTGACAATATTACAAGATTTGACAATATTCCTGTGTGGATGTCATGAAATCTTACAGATCAGACTCCAGTAGAAGATTATTGAGGCTCAATAACTTCCTTTAGAGAGACCTTCTACTAAGTATACCTAAAATGGGAGCAAGAAGTTTAGCATTGCTTTGAAGGGAACTATGGGAGGCCAAAAAATACTGTAATGCAGGATTCAATTAAAACAGTCATGAGGGGACCATTGATTTATATTGAGCATATCCACAGACCGGAAAGAGAAGTAGCGCTTAAGACTCTAGGTGATGATATTTTTTTTATCTAAAATCACCCTCCTAACAGACAAGCTCCATCGGGGAATGCCAGGCCTCCGTTGCTATAAAGAGAGCCTTGGGCCAGTCAAATCATTTAGACAACATTATGCACTACATAAAGGTATTCAAACAAACAGAGTGGGTCTTTCTGGGACAGATCACACATTTGGTAGTATTCAAACTGCAAACTGAAGTTCACCAATGGCCTTTGTGAACATGAATTAGCATGGCTCTAAGCTTACACCCTAGAAACATACAACGGACCAAGAGGGGACAATGACAAGGGTGTGTTGAGCAAAGTGAGTGGCACAATGGGATTAGCTGTACTTTGATAACTTTATTTTTCTCTTTATGTATAAAAATACAAGGCTGAATTTACCTTAGAGAAACTCCTAACTGCTTCCCAAAAAAGGTCTATCAGTCACATTCAGGTTAGCACATCAGGAAGAACATTTGAGATCCTGAGAGGAACTCCACACTAGACTGGTTATCACTAAGAGGAAGGATTGGTATTTGAGAGATGTTTGATACTATGATGAGAAGAACCTGAAGCATACTGTATCAGAGTAGCCAGCTGTGGAATGCTTCTGGCTTCACTTTTATAAGCGATTCTGTTGGCCTAATTGGGTGTATTAATTGAATGGCTAAGTACACCTGTCGGCTGTTTGGGTTCTGTTTGCAGTTATAAAGGCCTTGTTTGAGAGCTGGGTGGAGATACAGACTTATTGAGAGGCTGTCTAATGAGACAGGTTTTCCTCAGAACCGCCCCCCAGATAGTTTGGTAATGGGGGCCAGATAAGTGCCTTTGATAAGTGAATGAAAACTCAGGGCTTCCTGTTGATCAAAATCAAACAATCCTTTAAAAATAGAATTGCTGCAACTATTTTATTGATGGATTTACATTCACTTAGTTCTGGCTTTCCCTGAATTCTAAGGAGCAGTCTGAGAACTTAAAGTGATTTCTATGGTAATCCTTCATGAGGTTGTTCCAGTAATGGCCTCATTTCTGTGCTGATGTGTCCATACCTTCAGATACCTCTGCACTGGTTTCATGGCATTGCAACTGTTGTCTGCCCAACAATATAGTACTTAATTTTAAGATAATTGCTTCCTTTTTCCATTACGTAATGTCCCCTTCCATTATCAGAAATTGTAAGTTCTTGTGTCTGATGCTAGTTTATGTGCTTTCCAACATCAGTAGTGCTATGATCAATGATTTGCTGACTAACCAGTTTGGCTTACAGACTGGGTAGGAAAAGTGTGGTCAGGAGGGGCTTATTTAGAGCCATTTTGAGAAGAGAAAGGGTATTTTCGAATACTTTCTTGTGGTATCATCTAGTTAATTAAATGCTCTGTAGAGCTCCACAGTTTAATAACAATCAAGAGAAAAGCAAGCTGTCTGGCATAGATTTAAGCTCTTGAGAACAAGTATCCTTGAAACGTGCTAGCTCACTGTCATACATCTTTAAGGCTGGCTTTACATCACTAAACAAAAACACTATTTATCTTTCAGGCAGCCTATGTAGAGTGGAGCCTAGGAAAGCAATCTGCCCAAAAGCATGTCTGATGAGCCATCAGCAAAATCAAACCTACCCAGGTGATAGGAGCCAAGAGACAAGTGGAATTGGACTGATTTCAGACTGAGGTCATCGTTCATGACCTTGAGTGAATAAAGTCGCTAAAAGCAGCTGGGAAAAGGAACGTGGAAAAATAGAGAGGCCAAGTAGAACTGGGTGGGTAGGATGACTTATTCTTATTTATGTTACAGTAGCATACTTTGGAACCCTAGTCATGGATCAGTATCCCATTGTGATAGGTGCTGTCCAAACATAGACCAAAAAGACTGTCCCGGTCACAAAGACTTAACAGTCTAGAGTTGATATTAGGAGTCATCCAAAGAGAATGGCAAAAAAACCAATGAACTAAAGTCCCTACCAGCCATCAGAACTTTAGTGTGCATATGAGTTGATTAGGGGTGCTGCAAGGTGATGGCCTAGAGGACAGCTGTCAAGTCCTGTAACATATTCTTCTTCTCTTCCTAAAGTACTTTATATTTGCCTCTTAAGCTGGTATACAAACTACACACAGGGGTCTCTTACTCTGCCACCAAAACGCTGGTTTGTTTGGGTGAAACACTTTTTGAACATTGCACAAAGGCTGAACTGAATAGTCCCTCAGTCAATTGAAATTGCACAAGGGGCGGAGAATGCGATTGCCCAGGCTTCAACGTGGCCGGGATACTGAGCTTACCTCGTGTAAATAATGCGGTGGGGTCTGTGATGTCCCCTAATGGTGAGCATCTCAGTTATAAAGCCTGTCCGAATAATGACATCTTTAGCACCACCGTTCAGGGGAAGTAGGTCTGTAATGGCTTAGAGGGGAGAGGGCAGCTACCGAAGCACCAGTACCACTTACTGCCCCACGGCGGTTCAGAGTCAGGAAACCTTTTAAGGAAATGAATCTAATATGATAGCCAAGATCACATATAAACCTGTATCTCTCCTGTTCCTCATCTCTTCTCTCCAGGGCCACAATATTTCTTCCCCCAACCTCACTCTCCTTTAGGTATAATCACACCCCAGGCTTTATTCCACTCCAGCTTTCTCCGCAGCATAATGCTCCCCCAACCCTCTTCTGCGCCAGGAAGAATCAGACTCCGCCTTCCAGCATCTGCAAACTCCTACACTGCCTCTCCTCTACGGATCCCAGTGTCTCACTCACATGCCAGCTGTCTGAAGTTTTGTACCACACTCATCGCCATGGTCTCTGAGCACCCTACTCCTCTTGTTTCATGTCACTCCCAGCTTCCCCATGCTTCTAGCCAGGCTACCGCTCTATTGCTTGCCAGGTGGTGTTGCCTCTATCACCAGCTCCACACTGGGTACAAACTGCAAGTCTTATTGCCTCTCCCTCAGCCAGCTGGCAGTACAAGACCCCCGACAGAAGTCTGGTGACTGCGTGACAGCATAGTAAACGGGTCTGATCCTGGAAAGTTCTAATCTCCTCTCCAGAAATGCTGAGTGTTCTCAACTCTCACTGAAGTCAATGGGAGTTTAAGGTTTAAGTTTAAGATCAACTCCTCCTACAATCAAGATATATGAATGCTGGGGAAAACACAACCATTCAGCTTCCCTGTGGCTTCCCTAGCTGTTCCTTAGAGTCATCTACCCAGCTAGTGGTCTCCTGTCCAGCTCGGATAGCACAACTGAGCAGACGGAACCACAGCACCCAGTGGTTAGGCTGCACTCCGTGCAGCATGTGTGAAGGAGCGTCGCCGAGTTATAGCACTACTAGTGTGTAGTTCAATGATTGAAATAAGTTCACAGCTTAAAGGGAGGCATAGCTGAATGGGACAGAATCACAGCAAATTGGAAACAAAGTGGAATGAGGTATTTTGGGAAGAACTGTCAAATTTAATACATTTTCACATATTTTTTCTGTTTAAAAAGCTTTATTTTGTATTAAAGACAGTCATTTAGGAAGTTGGATGGATTTATATAGAGTATGCCCAGAAGTCAAAACATAACATGATCATAGTACACGCTACTCCAAAAGAGAGAGAACTAAAGTAATGATACGTAATATTCACTAATAATAGTTTAGGTACTGACTGAATCCATTGAAATCCACTTTATTTTCATTCAAATAATAAGAGATCTGATCTGCATTGCCCCATACCAGCAGATGCTCTATATTTAAGCTTATTGCTGAGTTTTTCACTTCAATTTGTTTCATTTAGCAATTAATGATGCTTTTTGCCCTGGATAACTAGTGATTGAACTTCACTACCATCTGATTACCTGCTTGGAGACCTGTGTGAAATTAATTGGGGGTGACTGTGCCTCACCAGAATTGACACTTTTGTGGGGAGTAGTGCTAGACAGGAACTAGAAAATGTCTGTCTTGCAGGAAATTCCACCATTTTGAAATTTCTTTTAATTCTGCAAGGAAAAATGGAAATTTTTTTGAAAATAACGTTTTGTGTCAATCAAATTGTTCCATTTTGACCTCACTGAAACAATTTAGTTCAAAACTTTTTAAACAGAATGTCACTGAAATTGTTGCATTCCTGCAGAAAGTTTCAGTCTTGACAAAATGGCATATTCCAGTGGAAAACTCTTCGGTCAGATAATTTTCAAGCAGCTACAGCTGATAGTCTCAGAAGGTGATGCTCAGGGCTTCAGGCATAGCGATGGAAGAAGCCAACATGACCGCTATCTTTGCTGTATCTGCTCTTTGGACATACACGACCTCAGCAACCCTAGAAAATGGGCTCATTGCTCATAGGTGTTGGCAGCAAATGCAACTGACTATGCGTTAACTGCAAATGTAGATAAAGACAAACCATGCCCAGCAGTATGTCAGAAACTGAGACTAGAATTGCTTTCTTAGGGCCGGATCCTGAGCTGCTGCAAATCAGCTTAGCTCTGTTGAAGTCGCTGCTGAAACTTACAGGCATTTTCATGCGGCTAACCCATCCCTCTAAATGAAAATATTTATATTATTAGTTCTTCCGATGTATGTAAAGATAACTAGGTTCCTATTCTGGGCTCTGGCTGCCTGGCCCATTAACTAGAAACACACAGAGTAATACAAAAGGACTTCCCAGGATTGTACTCTAATGTGCCGCTGTCATTGAGCCCTCCGCCATCTCATCAGCCTGAGAAGATTGATAAGCCTTGCAGAGTATCTGGAAGGTTCATGCACCCTGCACCAATGGAGGCAGTGTGGGTAGGACTCCTCGCCCTGCTGTAGTAGAAAGTGAGAACCTGAGATATGAGGCCTGGTATAACAGGCCAAATATGAGGCCTGAGGCCTGAGCTAAAGTAGCAGTCAAGCCCTGCCGTTAGAAAGCAAAGTTAGAAAGCAGGAGTCAGGTATCTTACCATGTCCGAGAGTGGCAACTATGCATGTCAGAGGGGTAATACACAACTTTTTTGTATCAGTATAAAAGAGGGTCTCAAAGGGAATGTCTTTGAGTATGGAATGGAAAGTACCACCATTTATTGAGCTGGTCTATTGTAATGGTCCTGTAGAGTCTGCGGGAGACTAGGACTGTGCTGTGTCTACAGTGAATTTAATGCCTTCATTACTAAAACTGATCTCTGGTCTTATTGGGTAATCCAGTCATGGCTTGTTGTATCTTCACAGAGCTGGGACAACATACACACTGAGAGAACACACACGGAGCCAACAATTAACAATACCTACCAGCAACTCCCTGTTATTAACATGGAGGAGCCTCTGGATTGACAGCTTCTGATGATCACAACCGTGGCAGAAGGCTCAGAGATGATCTCTCAAGTAATGATGATGTCTGAAATCATTTGGTTCTTTATAGATTAGAAGTAATACCTTGAATTCCCTACCAGAAGCTTATTAGGAGACACTGCAGATTCCACAAGGCTGATTTAATGTGCTTTCAACATGCAAGGTCTGCAACAAACGAGGGTTTTTTTTCAGTCGGAAGTGACAGAGGAAGAAACCTAAGTGTGTGAATTGATCATACGATGACTGTGAGCCACGCATGTGATGTGGTTGTGAAAAAGGCAAATGTGATCCTAGGATGTATTAGGTGAAACGTTTCCAGTAGAGAGAAAGAAATATTAATGTCATTGCACAGGGCATTTGGAGGCCTCGTTTTGAATATTGTGTACAATTCTGGTCATCTATCTTCAAGAAAGAGGAATTAAAAAACTCATGCAGACCCACTAGGATGATCAGGGGAATGGAGGGCCTATGTTATGAGAGGAGACTGGAAGAGCTTCGCTTATTTAGTCTTGCAAAAAGAAGACTGAAAGGGGATCTGCTTGCTCTCTATAAATACACTGGGGGCTGAGGGAGGGGTGGGTAAATACTAGTCCAGGTGAAGGGCTGTTTAAGCTTAAGGTTGATGTTGGCACAAAAATAAATGAATATAAACTGGCCACAGACAAATTCTGGCTGGAAATTAGATGAAGGTTTCTGTTCATCAGTGGGGTGAAGTTATGGAACAGTCTCCCAATAAGTTTGGTGGGGACAAACAACTCGATTAGTTTTAAGAGAGAGCTGGATAAATTTATGAGAGCAATTGTATGATGGGTTGTTTGTGACGGCAGGGAGCAGGGCTCAACAGCCCTGGGGCTCACTTCTGGTTTATGTTGCTGAAGCTCATGCTTCAGGGTTTCAGTTGGCCACCAGCTCAGTTCAGGAAGGGATTTCACCCCCCACCCTCAGCATATTCTGGGAGGCTTTTTATCTCCTTCCTCAGAAGCACTAGGGATGGCCACGACTGGAGATGAGACAGTGGGCAGGATGGACCAGGGCTCTGATGTAGCATATCTCAGGCATTGGGTTGTCTCGCTCTTGCTCACATCATCACATGTGTAGAAGGGAAGGAAGGAATTTTCCTGAAGGCCAGACTGGCTGTGTCTTTCGGGGCTTTTCACCTTCCTCTGCAGCATGTGGGCGCAGGTGCTGGAACTAGGGTTGCTGGGAATGCTGTTGCACCCCCTGGCTTGAAGTGGTTTCCATCATATACAGGGTTTACAGCTTGGCTCAAAGGCTCTCAGCACCCCCGCAATAAAAATTGTTCTAGCATCCTTGCATGTGAGTCACTTGCCAGGATTATCTGGGTATATCTCATTTAAGCATTTCCCTGCCATTGCAGGAACCTGGAGCACTGATGTACTTCAGTCCCCTCTAGTTGCTGCCTTTGGCACATAATAGTCTAATTTCCTGTGGGTCTCATTCACTTTGGTTTCATTTCGGTTGTTGGGTTTAGGCTGTGGGTACTGGGTGGTGTTGGTTGACTGTGATACACAGGAGGTCAGACTAAATGATCCATTGGTCCCTTCTGTCCTTAACCTTGATGAGCTTAGTCCCTCTTATCCCTCTATCCTGTGTCTGAATCCCAGTGCTGGAGCAGCAGGAAACACATGGCTAGATCCCTGTTCTGGCCCTTGATTGCTATGATAATGGTCTTCATTTCCATTTGGCATTGCCAAATGGTTGCAACACAAGCCTGGAAGTGAGAGGTCTTGGGTTCTTTTCTAATCTCTGCCACTTCCTTTTGTATGATCTCTTACTACTTTCTTAATCACCTCAGTTTCTCTAGCTGCAAAATGGACATAAAACTTTACTAATTTCACATGTGTTATGAAGCATAGATGTATGAAGTGTTATTATTACTTGGAGAAATGGCCCTGTGAGAAAAAATAATGTAACCATAGTGCTCTGTCCTTATTAGTGATACTGGAACTTGTTCATTAGACTTCTCTATTCATAAGGGAAGAGGCAGTTTAAATTTAACCCTGCAACATACGACTTCCATTCAATGAGCCACATGGACTTTCCGTGTTACATGATGGCAGTATAAGAACCAAGCACACTCACAGGGAAATGAAATGGACCTCCTGAGAGCCCAGGAAAATAGAGAGGACATTCACATTACAACATCACTCTTTGCATTTAGCAGGTTGTTTATATACATTGGTCATTCCAGGACAAAGGAGAAATATTGTCTTTTAATCCTATTTAATTTCTGAATAATTATCCTCTTCCCAGCAAGATGGTACAGGACTCACTAGAGATGAGTTAATTGCCAAAATCAGAAGGCACCTACAGACACCCTTGATGAACACAGATAATATTCTGAGTATCATTCTGATCATGAGTGGATATGCATAGCCGGAGTGAAGGGAAATGAAAGCCATCTCTCTCTGAAATGTATTTCCTTTCCACCCCATTGGCATTTTATATTATAACTCCTACAAATGCGGAGTAATAGGCAATCCAGACGCAGTCATGATGTGGCTTGTAAAATTTGATTGGTTGAACATAAGATTAATAATTTGCTTTAACCTTCATTACTTTCATTCTTTGCTTTAAAGAAACAGTCAATTTTTCTCTCTCTCTCTCTCTCATAAAGGCAAATCTGGTCACTACAACATACCACAGACCACACAGATGATTTTAGCCATCTCGGGTTATCTGCAAAACTCCCTAAACTAAGGTTGATCCTTTTTATTGTCTAATCATCAAATGAAAGGATCTACACAAGTGAACAAGATAAGACAATGCCTCAAGTTACAGGAACCGAAAGACTTTTTGGGAGCCTGTGTGCTCTAATGACAGTGTGCTGGATTAAGACTCAGGAGACCTGAATTCTGTTCCCAATCCTACCCCATGCCTTTTGTGTGACCTTAGAAAGTTACTTCCCAGAACTATGGAGAATGGTAATTCCATTTCATAGAGGATTTCAAAGTTTGGTTTTATTCAGATTACTCTCGAAGTCACAGAGATCTGGGGCATCACACTTGGCAGGTTGCCCTGATCTGTGGACCCAGGATCCTCAACAGCCAGCCAGGCTGCCAAGGGACCCAATGGGGGAACTGGCAGGAAACCAGGCTTTCTGGGATCTAGTAGAACTTTTGCACAATCGGACTGGCTCTGCAAAATGTTTACCTTTTGCCAAATTGGTGAAGGCTCTCTTACGCCCTTTCTCTGTGCCTGTGTTTTCCATCCCACATTTTATCTTATCTGTTGAGATGGTAAGCTCTTCAGGGCAGGAGCTGCCTCTTACTACACATTTGTATGGCATCTAGCAGAGTGGCACCCCGATCTCACTGGGAGATTTTAGGTGCATCTGCAATATAAATAACAGACAGGAAGAGGAATGTAAGCATATGCACATGGTGGGCAACATTTGCAAGTGTGAACACCCAACATTAGGCACAGAAATCAGTGTATAGGCACAAAAGTAAGTGCGCACTCATGGAAGTTGATGAGAGAATCCACCTATTGTCTCAGGTCCCTAAATATTGGTTTTGGTGCCTAATGTTTTGCCTCCAGGTCTGAAAATGTTGGCCACAATTTGAAATAAAAAGAGAAGAGCTCTCTGCCACGAAGGTACAGATCCATCCTCTGACAGCTAGGCAGGAGCTAGGTCGCTGCTATCAGTCAATGTAGGAAGAATACTTTTAAAGGGGCAGATTGCCCCCAAAGCTGTCCTGGTTGATGGGCAAGAGAAAGCTGGGCTGGAACAGTGGCTGCTGGCCCTCACCCATGTCTCTTCCTCCATCCGCCCTTAAAGGAGTAGACTTTCCCTTCCAGCAGAGGCAGTCCTTCCAGCAGAGGCAGTCTGGAGCCAGTTTAGTAGCTTCCAGCCAGTGTTGCTGTTCTTGATGGCGTGGAGAGAGGACACCCTTAAAGGTCGGTCCCTTCCTGAAGTCACCTGGCTGGGCATCTAGAGCCAATTGTTATCCTTGATATACTCATCATGTAATATATATACTTATCATGTAATATATATATATATATATATTCTCTTATTGGATATTACATATAAGTGGGCTCCAACCTTACATTGCCACCTTTAAATTGAATGAAACAAGGAAAATCCAAAGGTCCTGAAATGTATAGCATTAAGGAATTTCAGGTGGATGACACAGACAAGTATGCTGGGGTGGGGGAGATGGAATAATAACAAATAAGCATAAAAGGCTGTGACAAATTCTTAGTAGCAGTGATTACAGCCCTCCACTTGCCTTGTCATCCTTAGGTGGCAGTTTAACTGCATATGATATGACAGAAGTGAGTTTTGAGGAGAGCAAGGTGGTGACTTTGCGGCTTTTAATGGGGAATTTTCCCATTTGTAAAGGAGGCTTGGGAGACAGTATGAAAGTGCTTATCAGAGAAACAGAAAATGGGGGATCAAGGCTGTCATCATGCGCAGAGAGAACATGGGAGCTGACCTTGCACAAATAGTTTGCAGATAGTACAAGAGACCCAAGTTTCTGTGAGTGCTAATCTGAACCAGTTTTGCCTTGTTGCATTTATAATTTGTATATAAAATTTAAAGGGCTGCTGATAACTCACATTAAAAAGTATTCTACTGGGAAAACATTCTGCCCACATCTATTTTCCTGGGTGCTTTCCTAATGGCCTTTATTCTAAATGAAAGCTTACCACTGCAGGGACCACCAGAAGGCAGCTCTGAGAATCTCTGCTTATAACAGGTGACAATGAAACATTACACATGAACTGGCAGGAGGTAGTAGATGACCTTACTCTTCTGCAGAGCTCATTTCTGATGACATGTATGTGGTGGATGTGAGCAAACTATGACTAGGGACATCAACAGTAGATTTCTGGATATTTGGCATACTGCCAGAGTGAATAATTGATATTAAGAGTCCAGATGAATGGTCATGCTCTGGGCATTGTGACCCAGGCAGATGATAGAATATGATAGTCAGATTATTGTCTGGTTCAAGATGGCTGAACAATCATCATGTCAAGGACATGAATCATGCCCAACTCTGAATAGAAAGACCTGCTTTCATGTTTTTAACAACATCCAATACATTCTGTATTTGGCAATAGCATACAGGATTTGACTGGAGTGAATCAGTTTCTCGTCTGCTTTGTATTGCCAGATATGGTCAATTGAAGTTTTGTCATGATTCTGTGGGAACAGGCGGAATGGCAAGGAATATGGCAGCACTGAATGTGGAGAGAAGAAATGCAGGGTGGAGGAAGTCAGTCTAGTGGTGGGATGTTCGCCGGGGTTGCTGACTGACAGTGGGGCAGGAGGAGTAGAGGAAGTGGTTGTTGGAGTGAGGAAGCCAGACTTTGCAGTAGGGGAGAGGGGAAAAAGGTGACAGTGGAGGGGAGCACCGGGTGGAGGGATTCAACAACTGACTCGGGTGTGGAGATTTTCAAAACATAGCTAATGGGACAAGAGGATAAAACATGAAAACCACCTGAGAGATGAGTGTATTCGTGTCCTAAATCTGAACCTCCCTCAGTCCTGCATCAATGGAATGTTTTCAATAGGGAAAAAACAGTAGAGAGTCCTTGGACAGTCCTACCTCAATTTGTTTTCAATCACTTTCTTTAGAAACTCTCACCACCTGGCGCTGAGCAAGCTTGTCCTTGTCATTTTAGCTTGCTCTCTATCATTTGGCTTAATGTCTTTGGAAGGAGTACAATGCTTTGATTGAAAAAGTCATCTTTACAGTGGGGATGAACAAAATGAACTTGGGGGAGGATTCGGTTATGCAGAGAAGAGTAGGCAGGGGACCTTGACTGAGGTTTTTTCCTGAATGTTGGGGAGGTTAAACGGTAGGGAGAACTTTAATGCAGAGATATGGAGACAAAATGAAAAGCCATTTTTCGGCGCACACTCTATTATGCAGCTGGGTGATGGACTTTAAAAAGGCAAATGTCTCTCAGCTGATAGAATAAATCCTGATCTGAACATGAACAGCACAGATAAACCGTTCACTTTGGAATCCAAATAAGTTAGCATATGGAAGAATTTTATTAATTTTTTTTTTATTATTAAATGTCAGCAGAATTACTGATGGGTAATATTATCAGTTAAGCAAATTGTATTACAAGTTCATGTAAAGTACATGTCAGGCCACAACAGCCAGACTTGTTAACCTTCTTCTGCTTTAACCATCCTCAATGGAACAAGAATAGAAGAGGTGAGCTTTGGACATGACACGATACCATCCATGTGGTCCATGAGGGACCAGTTAATAAGAGTTATACCAGATACATACAGGTGAACCCCTTCTGGTTTGCACACTGGGAATGAATGAATAGGCAGAGATGGGAGCTTCTCCTCCCATTTGATTTGCAAACAAGGATGCTCTCATTTGTTGATGTTTTGCGGAAAGGTACATGCCTTTAACTAGCATCATCTTAACCTCATCAGCATCAGCATATGAGAAGGGTACAAGGCCAAGCTGCATTTGATTTGGCTCCCCAGAAGACAACAGTGAATGCAATTAAACTCAGTGACTTCTCTCTCTAACACTGAAAGGAAACCGCTGAACAACTCAGAGCTTCAGATCACATCAGTGCGCAGGAGTCTGAATGCATCTCCAAAATATCCCCAACACTATATGAGTCAGGAAATTGAGCTGGCAATCTCATGAGGCAGGGCTCTTCACAGGAATTCTAGTTCTTCCTGTTCCGAGCAGGGCCCCAAATCAACTTGTCTGACAGACTTGCTCTCTTCTCCATCCGTTTCCATTTAAAACACAGACTTAAAATGTAATACTAGTGGTTACGGCTGAGACTGGGAGCTAAGATTCAACATACATCTGTGTAGGAGACAACTTTCTTGAGGGACCAGACTAAGGTTGTAGAATGAACCCCACAAAGGAAGTAAGGCCCAGCACAAATATCAACACCTTCCACTCCAAGTCCAAGGGGCACTTCTTTGACCTGTCTTCTCCAATACACATCGTGTATACATAAAAAAACAAAGCAACCCACCAAAACACTGCAATGCACACACAATTCTTCCCTTGAGGATGAGCGAAACAACAAATCACATGTGAAAGATGTTAGTCACATTGCTCAGTGTACTTTTGGAAGGCACTCAGGCCCAGATCCTCAAATGTATTTAGACTTCTAACTTCCATGGAAGTTAAGAGCTTAAATGTCTTTGAAAATCTGGGCCTCAGGTACTGTGGTGATTAGGGTGGTACCTATCCAGAATAGACTTTATTTTCAGGTCTCACCAAGGTATGCTCAGCACAGGACCTGTGAGAGTTGAGGCAAAGGTGGCTACAGTAAAATGAAGGCAGAAATGTGAGCTACGTGTAGATCAGAGAGTAATCTCTAGGATGGAGTTGTGTTGTCTTGTAGATTCATGAGAAGGAGGCACAGTCTGGCCTCTTAGAAGTAACACTTTATTAGAACTAAGACAGAGTTACATAAGACAAAGAGCCATGTGCTCCTAGTTCATACTGGTGAAGCTGCTGCTAGATTACTTCCAGCTGGTTCTCTCTAGCCCCAGTCTAGTTTTCTCTAACATTTACTCTGCTCGTAATGGCATAGTCCATATTCTTAACAGGAGTGATTTAAATCAATGATTTTCAACGTGATTTAAATCAGCAAGCAGGAAACCTTCATTTAAATAATTGATTTTAATCATGTTTTGCGTTTGTTTTTAGTTTTTAGTTATTTTCCTAAAGAAAGAGTTCATTCTCTTAGGCTGGTAATCATTAAAACATGTTGATTTGCAATTAAATACAGCCTTTTGCATTAAATTTGGTCCCTTTTCTATTTGCTAACCAGGAGGAAACACTATAGCTATAGACATTTATTTAAGCAGTTATACAGCCTGATTTATATTTATTCAGATTCTTACTTTTTGCATTTTTTATTTTAGAAAATTGTGAATGATGAATTTCGTAATTAGTAGATGGTAATTCATTTTTTACTTGTGATTTGTGTAAGCTCTGTTTGGATGGAAATTCAGTTAAAAATGCCCCAAACCAGCATTTTAATGTTTTTTTATTAAATAAACTACCTTAAAGATGCTGGAAAGATAAATAAATGTGTAGCAAAACATTTTTTTGCATTTAAATCTAACTGATTTTGAAACAAAGGAAGTATTATCTGTAATTAGTAAAATGAATTGATTTTTTCTGGTTTTCTTCTCCTTCATGGTTTTAGAATTAGTAGATCTCATTCTCTTGCACCTAGTTTTAATTAATAGACTAGAAGAGAAAAACATGCATTTCTACTTTTTCAGCTCAAAACTGATTTGTTAATTTTGAGTGAATTAGTCATTGAACTGAACTAGTTGAATAAATGGAAATAAGGAAAATATTCTCTCTGAACCTGCAGAAGGCTATTGCTGTCAAAAGCTGGTTCTGCACTTCAATAAGCTCTGGTTCTAGATGCTTAGCCAGTGACATTCATAAAGTCAATGGTTTCACTTTCTTTAAACTTTGGAAGCAAATAGGTGCTAAATAGGGGGGAGGGTTTGCATTTAATTTAAATTATTTGAATAGATTATAATAAGTTTAGGCCTCATCATAGGTTGTCAATAACTTGGTTGAAACTTTAGTTACACTCACAACGTTCTGCACCAGCTTCCTTTCTCTTTTACGGAATTAACCCCCTACCTGTGTTTACATTACTCAACATCTGTGTCAGCTGTTTATATGCTGTACAGAACTATTTTACTGTACTTAATGTACAACCAAGCATAAATAAAAAAGCAAATGCAATGGGATTTACTTGTCACCATCATTATTGGCTGGAGAAAAAAATACCTAATTGAGTCATTGCCAAAGAACACACCAATATAGAAAAAAGCCTTTCCCCAGTGAATAAAGCAGAGAAGCAGTTTCTATACACAGTTCTGTTTCTGACTCACTATATGGCTTTGAGCGAGTCACTTAACTTTTCTGTGCTTTAGTGTCCGCATCTAGAAAACGGAAATAATTTATACTTACCTACCTTCAAGGGACATCACCACTGAGATTCAAAACCTGGGATAGAAGTAGTTTAGTGTATTACAACTGCCCTGAGTTCCCATACCAATTGCTCTGCTTTTGCAGTCACATTTCCCTGCTGAAATACATGTCTTTCTCTCCCCTGTGTCTGGATAAAAGACCCACACAAACAACAGGGGGGAATGGCTGACTATACACGAGAAACTGACTATCCACAAAATGCTGTCACCATGGAGAAACACATTTCTCGCTCTTTCATATTAGGTGTCATTTGTAACAACAGTAGATAAGCAATTTTCAGGCATGATGTGAGTATTGGTTTTACAGTGTCCCTTTAAATGGCCAAATCCTGCCGTTTGACTTCAGCCATTTGTGCTTCAGTAAGCGCTACAGGTTCAGTGTCTGGAAAGTACTTTGAGTATTACCAGCCTATTTGTCCATGTAGGGGCAGGGAATGTCATGAGGTTTCCTCTCAAAGCGTTTCCTCCAAGAGATTCCTCAAGCCAGTTTCCAAGCCTCTGGATCCCCAAATTCTGCATAGACCTGAGGGGGACGCAGGAACATCCACTCTGAGGCCCATTACTTTTGAAAGAGCTCTGACCCTATTTCCTGACAGCTCCCATGGGTCTGAGATGTTGAGGACTCCCCTGGTGAAGCATCCCTGCCCCTGGTTTATATATTCCTCCCCACTGCCTCCCTCCTCACATGGATCTCCATTGGGAATGGGGTAAACACTGACTCCTATTTCCCCATAGGAAATCTACATGAAGATGGTCTCCTTCGAGCCTGGACTGTTAGGTCACAATCCAACTCAGGTTGTTCAGCAAGTGCCTGTCCAGTTCTTGAGTCTGTTAGCTTGTGACTCCCCAGTCGGCACATCCCTGTGGGTGGGGCACCAGGGGATACCATGCAGCAGGCTATACTCTCTCAGTGTCCCCCTGCAGTGGTCTACTGCTTCTTGCAACTTGGCCCTCTGGCCGGATCACATCTAGTCCCATCCTTTCAGGATAAACCATTAGTGGAGCCACTAATAGTCTTTTGATCTCACATTGGGCCTTTGGTTTGGTTCTGGACTCACTGGTCTATACTCCTGCTATCAGGGGGGTTCAACAGTCCTTACCCCTTGTCAGGAGGATTTTGCTATCCTTTCCTCTGTGGGCTGGTAGCAAAATCCAGACCCTCCCACTCCTCTGGATTCTGGTCCTGAGACACTTGAATAGGTAGTCAAGGCCTGATTACAGACCCCTTGCTGTCTTCCTGGACTACTTCCTAACTTTCCCCATCGTAGGCCTTTGCCACAGTTTCTTCCCAGGCTACCAGTGTCTCAACTCCGTTCCCTCTAATCACCTTCCACCAGCGCACTCCAGAGCTTCTTTGCACTTCCTGCCACTCAAGTGTTTCTGTCCCTGACAGTTTTCTAGACTCCCCTGGCAGGGCAGTCCCTGTTCATCAGGAGTCTAGCTGCTAAGTCCACCTTCCTTCAGGGAGGCTGTCTGTCTGTCTGTCAGGGCCTTCATATTCAGTTTTTTTACAGAATTTTACTTTAAAAAGGTCCATATTTTACAACAACTATAATTTGTTTTTTCACCCAAATTTGGGACCACTCAAATTCATGGGAATACAGATTTTATGTTAAGAAAATCCAATACATTACATTATGTAGATGTGTTTATGCTAATAATCAATTAGCCTAAGTGCAAACGTGAGGCTGTTAAAGCAAGGCAATGCAGTGGGAGATACACATACCCACACCCACGCAGATGTGCACGTATTGTTAATGTACAGTTCATGAAATAAAGGACAGCATTAAACAGCTTTTACATTCAATACACTTATTTTGATTGTTGCTTTTTTCTGTCTTCTGATTCCTCAGTATGAACCCTGATATTTACCCAGAAAAATGTGAAGTTGATTTTCTCATCAATTTTCTCCCTTTTTTAATTTTTGTAAAAAACCCTGATAAATCCCTGGGAAATGAAGGCCTCGTCTGTCTGCCTGCAGTCCATCTCATCTCCCTGACTCCAACTACCCTTCTCTTACTGAGAGACAGTGATCTGCTCTCCTTCCTGGGCAGCCCCCAAGTGAGCCAGGGTCAATCTTTCTTCCTCCAGTCTTGACACCTACTACAGGTGTAATGAGGCAAGGCTGATTGAGGCCATAGGTACTCATTAACTCATTCTGGCCCAATGTTGTCCTATCCCAGGGTCCTTCACTGACTTCCTTCAGCGTGGCCCTATCCCAGAGTCTTTCACTCTGGCCCTAACACAGAGTCCTTCACTGACGTCCCATTCAGATGAGGTGGCCTTCGCAAGAACTACAGACAAAGGGAGCGCATGCCCAGAGCAAACAGCGCTAAGCGAAAGCACGTTTGCAGAACAGCTCCTTCCCCTACCCAACTGCTTTTTTGATGTGTGAGCACTGTGCAAATTGTCTCATGTACTCATTTTCTCAGGTGAGTTGAGGCAGAGTGGACCATCGCACAGGAGCATTTTCAACCTGCTTGAAAAGCAGTTTATATCTGACACCTGCCAATATTTGAACCTACTGTAGAAATGCTCTTCATAGATCAAAAAGCAACATGAAGATGAATCTATTCTACCGTGTCAGGTTGAATTTGTTGTGATACCAGCAACTAAAATCACTGGATAAAAATTAGAAGGCAAGACGTCATTGATTCAGAATTAGAGGGGTGAAAGGCTTGGAAAAGTTTGACTCATTTGTGCTAATAAAGTTCCTAACTACCTCCCTTTAATGCAGGTGATTCACAGCCACTCGACTTTTCAGCACCATTAATGCCCAGTTTAAAATATCCATGAGATAGATTACTGTACTAAATACTTTACGGTACTGGGTTTATGGTCAGGATTTAGTGGAATGCTTCCTTCTCCTATAAATCATGCTATGAATATTGATTGTGGTGCCCTCTACTTAGCTAAAAGTTTTATGTGGCTTATAAAAAATATGTAGTGAATCTGTTTCAGTAGGAAGGATCCTTTCTTGGAAACAAATCGGAGGAAGAGCTCTAATGTATGCGACTACAGTGTTTATATAGTGAAGAATGACTTTATAACAAAGTGCTGCCAGTCCAGGCCAATTTATTATATGCTATACAAGTGTTAAACTGCCTTAAATCAATAGTTAAGCAGACAGGAGAGTGCTGGGGTGTAATAAGTCATCATTTTAATGAAATATAGATTATTCCAAGACTATTAAACAAGTGGTTGATGTCAGAAAAATTGTTCACTTTTTCAATCCTAAACAAAATCATCTATTTTAGTGGAGTAAAATCGATACGCAGCTGAGACCTGCCATGTAACCTGAATGCGTAAGTAAATGCATAGCTAGAGTTGCCCATTGATAAGTAGATGGGTTATGCTTACATGCCCTGGTTACTGAATCGGGACAAATTTCATTTAGAGGGAACTGGAGGAGGAGGGAAGTAGTGAACAAAAACCGACTGAGAGCCAGCCCTGCATTCTGCTTGCCTGGCATTTTCCATGCCCAGATAGCTGCTGAGAGAGAAAAACATATGCAAATTTTATAGATAACAGGTTGGGGGGGGGAGCAAACCTATTTCAATATAAGAAATGAATTGGAGGAAACTCTAGACCCTGCAGAAGAGAGTCATTTAGCTAAATTGCCTCAGGTTACAAAGAATTGGCTTTCAGTAATAAGCATTGTTTTACTTAACCTTTCCAGGATTTGCTTAATGGCTAAAAATGCTGCAGCTCCTTTGATCACAGTGCACAAGCTGCAATGTTAGTCAAACAGCTCCACAACAGCTTGTGGGGCTACTAACCGCTCAGAGAGGACTTTCTACAGACAAGATTCAGAGCCACAACTTCCAGTCCCCTGAGGAAAAAGCTTTGAGGCCAAAGGCTGTAACTCTGGGCCCATTATAGCTTGTTTACATTGCATTGAGATCCCAGTCAAGGGGCAAGGCCCATTTTTGCTAGGCACTGTAGAGGCCTAGCTCCAAAGAGCTTAAGATCTAAATAGACAAGGAAAAGGGAAATCATTATTATCCGCATTTTATAGATGAGGACACACAGAAATCGCATGACATGTCCAACATCCAACAGGGTGTCTGAGGCTGTACCAGGAAAGGTACCCAGTTCCTATGAGTCCCAAAGCTGACCATCCTTCATCTCTGAGGGATCTCAGGGGCAACTATGAATAGGAAGATCAATATTGTCCACCCCAAAAGTTCAAAAGTCATGAGTCAGATTCCAAAGAGTCATGACTGGCCCCCAAGTCATGAGATCTTAAAAAGACTATATCAAGCTTTTTGGTCTGTGGTTTGATTTTTCAACTTCCCTTGCCTTCTTCCACTGTGTTTGTATGACAATGAGGGGTGCCACTCTCCCAAATTTCTACAGGACGGTGATATCCCTTATCCACTAAATAGATAAATAAGTGGGGAAATAAGCCTCTCCATAGTTAAGGCCTTATCCTCTACCTTGCGGGAGCTTACACTGGAGCTCAGCTGAGATCAGATTACACAGGTATCTTTCTGCCCTCTCTCTGCAGACCTTCCTCTTGGCTCCTGAGGGGTGGAGGTGGAACGCTGCCTGCTTGGCTGCTTCCCTGATTGGCTGCTCTACCCCAGGGGGCAGGAAAGTGGGGAAGGTGCAGAGAGGGTTTCCCTGGGCAGGGCTGATAATCAGGTTGTGAGCAACTGGCTCCAGCAGGGACCAAAAAATAATGTCGCTTGCTGAAGCAGGCAATGCTGGCAGTCTCTGGAAAAGAGCCAACCATGGGGGTCATGCATATAAAGGGCTCGATTGTCCAGCCTTGACTCAGCTGCTCAAGTGAGAGGAGCTGAACACTTTTCCTCCCATTTCCTCCCCCGCTCAGAGACTTCAGCCATGGAGTAGAGAACCAGGGCTTCTCCTCGGATGTTCCTCCTTGGGAAGAGGTTGATGGGAAGCCACAGGGGCCTTGACTTCACTTCCCTGCGCTACATAACCATAGTAGCTGGCAAGCTGTGTAATGTGGAGTGAAGTAACTTACCCCTACCCCAGCCCTCCCCCTGGAGCAGGTGCTCAGATATTAAGGAGATGACCATGCTGCTAGAACCTATGTCGAACACAGAGGAGCATGCTATGAGAACCTACATCAAACCCATTCTGTGGTCTGCTCCTTGGCTAGCGCAGCTGTGTGCTGCCTGTTGGTCTGTTCAGGCTGTCCATTTACAGTCTAGCCCCAAATTGCTCCCTAAAGAGGAAGGGGAGAAAAAGACACAAGACCAGATCAGCTTCCAATCCAGAGGGCCCCGCTCCTCAGAGCTCTTAGTCCTCCTCGGACAGTTATGGTACAGGGCACAGCACTTCCCACGTCCTCTGTGCTTGGGCATTGCTGGGGGAGATCAGCACAAGAAGGTTTCATGTAAGGTGTGGGCATGGAGGGGTTTGGAAGGGGAGTGGAGTGGGAGGGTTGTGTCCCAGACGGCTGGGAGGACCGACTCTCTAATATAAGGGATATTAACACAAGTGTTATTAATACATACACAGCAGGAGCGTATCCTCCCAGCACGGTGTATAGTGTTGCCAACTCTAAGCTCAAAAATCACAAGTCAGGCTCCAAAATGTCATGAAATTGACTTAAAAGTCATGAGATTTGTTTTTAAACAATACATTTTGCAGTTTTCTTTCTTTCTTTGTTTGTTTTTAATTTACCTTCCCCTTGCTGAGCCTTTAGTGTATACTTAGTTTGTGTTTTCAGGTTTTCCTTCAGAACCACGAGAGCCAGAAGTTTCGATTCCAACTGAAAGCTGAAATTCTGTGAGATCACTTGACTCCATGACCTGGGGCTTGAATAAACGGAGTAAAAATCATTAGACTTGTGGAAAAAATCTCTAGGGTTGGCCACACTATCTAGTCCACCTATAAAAGGATGTAAAATGATGCTTAGTGACCTGCCAAGCCCATGATTGGAAAATGGTGTTTAATTTCTAAGTATTAACTATTATTATATATCTAGTCTTGTCCAAGCATGCAGTGGGTTTCATCTAAAACCTGGGAAGGATTTGCTGGTTGCTCCAGCATTTTTTACAAGAATTTGGAGTGGATATCTCCGGGATGTTGCAAATCATAGATTCAAAGGAATTATTTTCCTTTTGGTTGGAAGTCACCTTAACCTAATACTGGGGCTTGTGTATTCAAGGGTTTGAAAAAGATGGAGAAAGGGTTTAGCAAATATCAAACAAGCGCCGGAGTCCTGCAAAACGGCCTACAGAGGCAGATCCAGAGTGGTGCTGCAAATAGGCCCATGGATCCATCTGCATCGATTGTGGGAACAGGGCCAAAGATAAGAATGATCAGTTTAACTCTACAGAGGAAAGTCAGAGAGACCCGCCCCCTCTTCTTTCTCTTGCAATTGTGGATTAAATGAACCCAAAGTGGTGCACAAATGTGAGATCAAATAGCTTTTTCTTGTGATTTTCCTAATGATAGCACTGGATTCTGAAATTAAGCCCAGCAGGTAGGAAGATCTTGTGCAGTTTTTAAATTAGATCATTCATCCTTCCGCTAACGCATGTTTATTTTATATTATTTCTTTCAGATTTTTAGCCCTGCTGTGTTCTGTAAAAAGACTTAAAAGTGCTTTGGAGTAAATCCTAATGGCTGCATTAGCAAATGCTTCCCCACATAGGCATGTGGAGTTTGGTTTTATTATTTTCCTGGTCTCTGACTCCAAACAGCTTCTTCCAATATAACATGGAATTCATTTTTCCATCTGAAGTGCCGTTGCCCTTCATTTGAGGCTTTAACTTGATGCTGCCTGCTGCTCTTGAAAAGCAAAGATCACAATGGTACAAAGCTCAGGACCTATATGCCTATGGGATATAGATTGAATGCAGGGGATGCAATTGTGCCAGGCCTTTAAATGGGTCATGGAAGGAAGATAAAGGCCCTCTCCACGCAATGCAGATCCAGGTAAAAACTAGGCCAAATCCAGCCAAAGAATCAGGGCGATAATATGCAAATGTCTTTCTAAGCTCCTTGAGGCATCGACTGTCTTTTTGTTCTGTATTTGTACAGCACCTAGCACTGTGGGGTGCTGGTCCCTGACTAGGGATCCTAAGCACTATGGTAATACAAAAGAGAGTTATTAATTACACAGCGGATACACTGAGCCCTAAACTTAGCCCAGAGGGAGAGATGGCACTGACCCTGAAAGAAATTATAACTCAAGGCCTGTCTACACCCTGGGCTCCGCTGGTGCCGCAGCAATCGAAGCTGTGGCAATCGACTGACTGGGTCTGGTCGCGCAGTGGCTTGCTGAGCCGTAACTGGTACTCCACCAGAAGAGTAAACCCCTCTCTCAATGGCACAGCGTAGTGAAGACAGCGCGGCTGCTCGAGGCAAGGCACGTCAGCGGCAGTCACGTTACTTCCGTAATGTAACCTGCGCACCTTGCCTCCACGGCAAGCAGTGTAAACAGGCCCTCGCCGGTACGATTCCTTTCCTGCTTCAAGCGGGAGGGAAGTAATTGCAACCTACTTACCCCCTTGCATTTGACTAGCAAGTCCTGGAGGCGTGTGCAGCCATGTCTCCACCCTCTCCCTGCTCCCTTGCTTGCAGAGGAGAGTGCTTGTGCCCTGAACCAGAGAGGGGCTTACACTCCCTCACTCCCCTGCTTTGCAGAATAAGACAAAGCTGCAGTCTTAGCCCACAGTTATCATTATCTATTGTTTATGTGCAGGATCTTTATGAGACATATTCACTCCTCTACAAGAGCAGAATTTCAGCAGCTCTCGTTCTCTCCTTCCCTACATTTGGCAGAGTCTTTTGTACAATGGCACATGGGGGTGAAATATAAAGTTGGGTCTGATAATGATACAGCTTTAAGGTGTATTTCTTTCCCCTTGTTCATGGCCTGTAAGTGAAATACTGTAACTGCACTCGTTTTTATTTGTCTGCCTCCTTGTGCTTCAGCCTGATACAATATACTAGAGCACAGAGAGTCCGTGTACTGTACAGGGACGTCAGTCACGTAGCTTCAACGCTGTAGCCATGCTGCTTTGCCTCTAGTACAAATGCAGACTACAGCCACGGAAGGGTTTTTCCATTGCTGGAGCAACTCCACCTCTGAGAGATGGTAGCGAGGTCTTCTCTCAACCTAGCTGTATCTACACCAGGGCCTAGATATTGGCATAGATATGGCTGTGGATTTTTCACACCCCTGAGAGACGTGGATGTGTTGACCTACGTTTTAAGTGTAGATCAGGCCTGAGAGAGCAACTCATATGAGACAACAAAGATTTAAGGCTAAGTTTGAATATGGGAATTTTCTGCACTGCAACGGCACTGAGAAAAACTCCATTGCTCCCAGACAAAGGAGGGATAATTAAGATTTCAGTACTCATATACCTGGCCCTGCATGGTTTTGCTACTTTTCACCTTGGTCACCTTCTTCCCCAACACTTATTAGGTTAGGCACTCAATTGGGTATTTGAGAAATTGTTTTGCATCACTCCTTTCATGACTGCACTTAGGGATAGGTGAGACCGTTCACATAAACTAAAAGCTGTCCTGAACTGTCAGCTTAAACTCAAATGAAACCTGAGTTGAACATTTTTAGAGATTCATGAAAGTCAGGAGAACTTTGATCCTCCATTATTTTTTCATCTTTGTGGACTTTGGGACCAGAAGCACAGATGCAGAAAGAATTAGTTGTTATGGACCAGATTCTGGATGTCAAAAAGCTGACCCTAAGTATTTACTGGAAGTGCCAAGTCTCTCATGAGAAAGTCTGTTCTCACTGGATTTCCAACCTCACTTTGCAGACCCAAGAGCTGTGGAGAATATTGAGGGAATCATCGGACCCTTCACTGAGTGTTCAAACCAAACTTCGAGACTTCCCGCAGTTTGCGCTCCCTTCTTCTGTCCTCTTCAGTAGGTGCAGATTCCTGTTCAGCTGAGGATCAGCTTCTTTGAATCCCTGCCAGAATCGACATACAATTTAAAGCCATAGTTATCTGAGCTGCCCTCTGCCAAATTTGTTCTGATTTGTAAAGTGCTTTGAGATAGCCACAGGAGAGGCACTACAGAAGTTCAAGTGACTGTCTGCCTGCCTCAGAACCACACTGCCAACAGGTGCACGCCCCATAGGCTCAAGATGTGCTGTGGGGGATGTTTTGACAATTTCCTTCCTGGAGTATGCGCTTTCCAAAGTGCTCTTTTCATTTTTAGATAAGTCAGATAAGAACATACACATTGAACAAGGGAACTGAAGTAAAACGAGTGGGTTAAGTATTATTATCCAACACTCAAAAGCACTGAAGAATGTATGTACATGAACTGGAATATTTTTTTAGAAGTGGTGGCCCAGAAATGGAACTTCTGCCCATTTAAATCAGATAAGGATCTCACTTATTATGTGTTTTATTTCTGTGTGTCTTTTCCTCTTGCCTTATGCATACATGTATGTGGGGTACACCCACACATCTACAACCTCCTAATACATTTCACTAACATTAATGCATGGAATTACTTTCAGAGAAGTGATTGTAGAAAGCAACGCACAATGGATACGTGTAAAAACTCAATATGCACCCTTGATCCCAATAACCTTGAATCTTCTTTCAATCAGAGAAAGAGCTATTCTGGTACCATGTCCAATTTAGCATGGTAAACACCGAATTGTGAATGAAACTCACTGTTTAAGGGTTCCACATTTACCCTTTCTCAATAACAGTAATATCACCTTTGCTCACTTCAAAAGGTGAATATTTTTTTTTCCTAGTAGCTGCTACTGCTACAGACTCAAACCACAATCCCCCAGAAAAGCAGGTTCATTCTACCTCTTCGAACACCATGTATAAGAAAGGTGCTTCAGCTGTATCTAAAATGATCATTTTTCTTGATGAAGCAGGAAGCACAATGGACTCAAACTCAGTTAATAGCCACTTGAGCTCTGAAGGGTTAAGAGTGTAAACTAGTTTGTGGCAAAACAAGTGTAACCTATTGTGACATTGTCCTTTAGGGGAGTTACGCTGAGATGGTTTAAATAGGGCAAGACTACAAAGAATGGGAAAGGCAATTCCCAATCTGGTGGTATTTCTAAAAATTAGATTCACCAACCCAGCAACAGACTGCTTCTAATACCTTACTGGTCATCCAGAAGCCAATAATCCAGTTCCCTTAAAGTCATCCAGCCCTTTGGCTTCCACCGAGATAACCAAGTTAAATATAATGGGGATTAATGAAAATCTTGTCCATCATATTAAAAATTCTACCAATCCCAAAGGATTGGACACATTATATATCAGGTCAATGAATATTTCAGATCTTACCCAAATATGCAGTGTGGTAAAGTCAGGCCAGATGGCTACAGAAGAGTATACGAGGGCCAGTATGAGCGGTAGCAGAGAGAAAAGCACAGGAGGCCAATTGACGGCACCTGGGCCCAATGAAGGTCCAGGCCAGGGGTATTTAAACCCTGCCTTCCTTAAAGAAAGGGGAGGGAACACATGTGGGAAAAACTGCCAGAAGTTCTGGCAGCGGCGGCGGCGGAGGGGGAGGTGGTTCTCTCCCAGTCAGGAGGCAGAGCCCCGCTACAGTCAGGGGAGGCGAGGTAGCTGGGGGCGTCCTGACTGCAAGTGGCAGAGGTAAAAGCATGAGACCCACCAGGGGGAAGCTGGCAGTTTGCCACAGAGCTTACAGCCAATTCTTATTAACTAAACTAATATTTATTTTTTTAAAAAGGGAGAGTAATGGTTAAATGATTCATTGTTCATACAGATAAGAATAAAGTCCATAGGTCAGTTTCTTAGTAGAGATGTTAAGTTGAGTTGCAAAAGTTCTTTTAGAATCAGTTTCACAAGTTATAGTCCAATAGACAACTCATGTGTAAAATCTATGTAATTTCTTCCCTAAGAAATAGTAGGGTGAGGCAGTCTGATAACTTGAACCTTTGACTAGTGACTTGAACTCCCCCTGATGAAATCCAAGCAATCATAAGATGACAGAATTGAGGCCATATAGATCCTTGGTAAGCATATTGATATCTCCTTGATAGCAGGTATCTCCTTGAGCACTTTAATAGGTAGTTACGATGGCTTTGAAGTAAAAACCTCCTATTTCCTAGGCACACTGGTAACTAGCTACCTTAGCACAAGATAACTGGCTATTTACAGCCATTCACAGGTAGTTACTACTTAATCTTCAAAGAGAAATGAAAAAAGCGACATTACTACATTCAAGTCTTATCTAAACATTAATATTATCTTCTGATTTCTAAAGTAACAGAATATAATGACAGACAGGAGCTATTTGGTTACATCGATAGCCATTAACTAGATTATAGGTGAATCCAGACATACCTTGCCACTATTTATTTCCAAACGCCTAACAATATATGTTTAAACTTCAAAGTTCTAGTTATTCTGTGATGAATGGCTCTACTGATCATTTGTATTTCCTTTCAATGTCTTCTCAAAGGCTGTGTTTGTGCTATTCAGCCTGTTAGTAGCTTAACCCTTCCTGGCTCAGTGTCGCACCCATATTGGAAGAACAAGAGATAGGGAAAACTGGCAGAATGATGCCAGCATAGCCAAAGTTTCAATGACACTAAATTACTCAATGCTTAAAAGAAACACAAAGTACCTCATTCTCACTATCCCAATACAGTGTGAACGTAATTAAAGTCAACGGAAGTCATGACCCGGCACAGCTTTTTCTAACTCCTTAGACATTTAGACTTAAGACGTAGGGCAGGATGTTTATAAATCACTCCGTTTTACCTCCGGTTGCTTCTTGTGCAGGTTAAATAAAGAGTTAAGTGAGAATGGTGCTGCGTTCCTCCTGCATGGTGCTATTCTGTTCTCTTCAGTTATTACCCCACATTCATCATTGTACTATCTGAGTGCCTGATATTTCAGCACCCTCAACTCCAAATGACTTCCTGGGGCTGTTCAGGGCCCTCACTACCTCACAGGCTTGAACTCGAGAAGCCTCATCCAAAGCTCATTTAAGTTAATGAAAAGATGCCCCTTGCTTTCTATGGAACTTGGATCAGATCTCTTCATGCCTAGGTTCTAACTAAAATTTCTGACATGGGGGCCTACTCGCAATCCCAGGACTGAGCCCTCCAAAACGACAAGAAATAAACACGTCACATTTAAATTGTTCGGGTTTACCTAGCAGGGTAGAAATACATTAATAGGGATGATGACTGAGCAGTGTTAAGTACAGATACAGTTGCACATAAAACTACATTTCATTTCCAAATGTGACTGAAGATCATTTGAATTCTATGATGTATGAGTGGTATATTAGCAGCGTGCAAATGAACAGAAAAATGTTTCAGTCTCCAGCCTTAAACCAAAGTTATGTAGGCAGAAGGAGACACATCCGTGCAAATTGTTTAGCAACCCTCATCCTCTTCAAGGCCCTGAATCGCCATTCCAATGCACCAGCTTTAAGCTGAGGAAGCTCCACTGAGATGGAAGGAAGACACGATACTTGCCCACAAAAGCTTACAATCTAAGATGAGATACAAGGCTGGAAAATGGGTATAGACTCCACAGGGGCAAGTGAATGCTGTTATTTTACCATCAGGCCCTGTTCTGCAAACTCTGTGTAGGGAATAAACTATTTGAAAGTAAAGCTGGGTGTGAGTCTTTTGGTGGAATGGTTTTTCAATGGAAATGCATTTTCTGTGGAATGCAAATTTTTCATTTAGCTGAAAAAAATGTTTTCACTGGGAAACACTAAATGAAATATTTTATTTTGGGTCACTTTGACCCAAATTGAAATAATTCACTTTGTTGAACACAGCCAAATTTAGTTTTGTTTTGAATCAGTTCAACAAAAGATATAACTATATTTCCCTATGTTCCCCTATGTTCATTGTCGTATGACAATTATAGTTTGGGCCCCATTCTCTCCTATGGGCCAGGCTTCCTGGAGAACTACATCTCCTGTAATACAAAATGGACTCCCTTCTGACCAATGATGGTGCATCACTGGAGTCACATGACTCTGAATACATGATGGAGGATATAGTCTGGTCAGGGGGAGAGTGTGGACATCAGGTCCCAAAATTCATCTTCCATGAGGCAATGCCCAACAATGAGAAAATCCTGTTTAACATTGAACTGGCTTGAAATGGAGCTTCAGGTCAGCTCAACAAACCGTAATAAAACATTTCAATTTTGGCAATGTCAGTGTTTTATTTTGATTGAAAATGACAATACTAAATGTTTCTTCATTTCTAAATCAAATTTGCCTGGACTCTCTATTTCAGAAAGCAATCCATACATTTCACTTTTCAATTTGGGCTGAAAACCAATGTTGAAACTTTGGAATTTCTCATGGGATGGAAATGTCCCCCTTTTCATTCAACTCTATCTGCAAGACTGTCGTTCTGGAATCCACCATCAATAATAAGTCTAACTATGAGAAAGAAAAGACTGAAAATACATGTGGAAGGGAAAGGACATACAACAAAAAATGTATTTCCTTTGTTAGCACTTATAGATTATAAAAAAGGGCATTTCACCTATAGGGGACTGAACCCTGGGGACCTGATTCACCACTCTCTCACGCAAGCTCAACTCTAGTGTGGTTCCAGTGGGTTATCTTTTAGACACCAAATGGCATATTTAACACTACAGTCACCCACTCACATTTACATTCAGTGATAGCATGCTCTTCCAGGTACACCAGTACAGCAGAAATCAGAAGGAAAAAACCTACAGTGCATTGGGTAAGAAAAAAATGTCGCTCTCCAGAATCCACACTGCACAAGTTGCTAGGGAGGGGGCATCGTGAGGTGAAACAAAGTGGAAGATGCCATTATGCAAGAAAGCCAGTGCTCTGCATTACCAGTGTCTCTATGGAGACCTTCTACTGTGGCCAGAGTGCATTGCTGAAATAAGCAGTCGAGGGTCCTTTAACAGCTCACAGGTTGGATCTGTATGTGAAAACTCCAAGGTAATGCTGTTGGCAGCAGCAGCATTTTAACCTGTGACACCTTTTCCTACCCAAGTAAAGCTCCTGAGTGATTTCCACAGAGCAACACAGCCAACAGGTACTTGCCACCTCCAAGCTTTTGTAACATGGCAGATCTATGAAATGAATTATCTGGAGAAGCTGGTGAGTCTACACCATTTCAGGAGCGCCAGTGGCAGTGGGAAACTGAGACAATGTGGTAGTGGGCTTATATCAGACAGCTGTCTTTCCCCACCCAGTGCCTTTTAGAAAAGTCACTTATACAACCATTATGCTTTTCTTCTCCCCTCTACACCGTCTAACAGAGAGGAGTATAAAGGCCGTGTCCGAGACCAGCATTGAGAAGCAATTTCAATCCTTTCCATATGGGATACTTGTGACTAGACACAACAAAAACTTTTCAGGAGGTATATTAAAAACCAGATTGCCTATTTTCATTCTCAGAAATGCAAAAAAGGGCCACCACTCACTATGCAGTCTTCCATATACATAGACATCACTAGCCTTCTTCAACAATGCTTAGCCCTCTTGTGTTATCCTTCGCTGATTACACTCATGTAGCCTTCACAATATAAATAAATACATAATTCACAACTGCTCCGCCAACCTTGGGTGAATGGAATGACAGCTACAAATCAGATTAAATGGATGGGGCTTAAAAATGTCCCATTCTTTTCAAAACTCTAAAATTTTTCCTTATATATGGAGGTACTGATGAAATTAAATAAGATAGGGATTGTGCTGGTCTTGTCATTCTCATCCAAGTTGCTTAAGTCATGTGTTCACAATGTTCTGCTTTTAACAGGATGTGATATTCATCGCACCGAAGCTAATTATAGATGCATGTGAAAGAATATTACATTTGTCTTTGCAGCTCAGAACTTTTTTCCCTCGTTTTTCTCAAAGAGAATACTGATTGGTATATTAAGAAAGAAATTGATACTAAACATCATTCTCTGACGTGTGCAATGCAATACTGGAAAGATAGGTCACACGTATTTATCAAACAGGAGATTCATGTATTATGTACCATATGCAAAATGGGAGAAAATCTTTAATAGTTGTTTTTGTACAGAATCTAGCACACAGGGTTTCAATTCCGATGGGGCTACCATATTATAAATAATAATGGTCTACAGCTCAGCTAAACCTTTTTGTGCCAACATCTGCAAAATGTGTAGAATGATTAGAGCTGGTAGAACTATCCATTAATAATATTTTATATAATTTTAGCCCCCTTTTCGTTCACCAAATCATTCATGAACTTGCCTCATTTTCTTCCTGTGAATTCATTGTTCATAAAAAATTCAACCAATAGTCTGAACACATCATTGTCTGAACACTGCTGGCTTCAGCAATTCACTATTTGTGATGCATGTCTGGTTGCCAAAGATACGTGGTATGCTACGGCTTCCTGATTGAGTCAACGATTGTTATGAAATAGAAGAATAACAAATAGCAAATAATGGATAATGCACGTTGGGTGCAAATTTTAGGATAATATAATAATTTGTGCTAAAATGCATTCCACTTTTGGGATGTGTGATTATATCATAACTGTGAGTCACAGATAGAAAACAATATGGGCCATGAATTGCATTCAGTGCTTTTCTTCCTGAAAATATCTGGTACACACACACACACACACAATTTGATCAGCATACCCTAAACCTGAGGAAGCTCACAAACGAGATGTAAAGCAATTTGAACTTCACAATTGAGTCTATCTAGCTACTGCCTCACTTCAGCAATGCACTTAAGCAAGGGCTTTAAATTAAGCATATGCTTAAGTGTTTCACGAAATACGAACAAGTTACTGAATCAAGGCTTACATTCCCATTTATGAAATCTGTGGGCTTGATACTGTCCTGACTTAGACAAGATTTACACTGCTGTAACTACATTGACTTGCGTGAAGCTACCATGGATATGCCCGAGTGTAAGTGAGATCATAAACATGCCCTATATTTCCATAAATTCTCATTAATATCTGGCCACCTCTTTTATCACTTGATTAATTTTAATGTATGTCTTTATTTGATTAACTTATATTTTCCTCCCGTCCCCATTGGTCCCTTTATCTTGTTAAAAAGAACAAAATACCTTCCGAACTTAACAAAAAAGACATTTCAGTCTTTTTGTCCAACTCTGCTGATATTGACTTTAGTGAACATGAGACATAATTATGAGTCTAATTAAAACTGCAAATAAATAAACACTCCATATCAAAAGTCAAATGATTATAATTTGATTTTCACTGAAGTAGGGTAAATACAAAGCACACTGAACCTTTGCATGAATTATACATGAGACTTTATGGATGACTTGCCTTAATTTGAACAACCCAGAGAATAAAGAAAAATTCTGTACCTTGATTTCTGTGGGGGGAAAAGATGCAAGATTCAGATTTGTGATCACTCTTTTTGACACTGACATCCTTGCTTTGTAATCATGCTAAAAACGCTTTGTAAACAAAGCTGTTTCTGTCTTGATGTCCTTCTGCATGTTAACTAAACCTTGTGGGTTTTTTTCTCTCTATTTTTATTTTAGTATGTTTACGCCAGCCTTTTTATAATTTGCTTTGAGGAAAAGTCATTCTCTTTAATGGGAAACTGTAAAGCCATTGTGGAAACAACAAATAAAATGTTTAAAATCATGAATCCTGAAGACAAAGCACAAGAGATATGTTCTGATCTAAAAATTGCCGATCAAGCAGAAAGGAGTCATTCTGACAGTCATTTTACTGCTAGACATTTCAACTTCAATGTGCAAAGCATTAAGGCCCACATTTTATCATGGGCTGCCTCACTTTTGATGATGCAATTTGTGTTTTCATTTTTTTAACTCTAATTGTATCACAAATACCTCAAAATTACCCAGATTCCAAAGGATAGTATGTACTTTCTGTGGGACCTAAATCCAACCCCCAGCACTTGAAACATACTCAAGAAAACCATATGTAAGGAAACTTTACAAGTATAGAGTTCCACATGGCCCCTGTGAGAGGCAAAGGAGGGTGATCTTCACAGGAATAATGGTAATGTTAGGGCAGAAGTTACCAGATGGTACTCTTATATACTCTTACAAGCTTTTTTAAGTGCATGAGCATTGTACAGTCTTTGAAGAAATGCTTGCTCTTTAGTTTTGTGATATGGCTTCTTTTTGGGTGAGTTGTGTCAAGCAGCAAGGAAGTTTGTGTTCTGATTTAATCTCTCTAATTAAAATCAAATTTTGGAAACCAGGCATTGGTGTTTAGACAGAGATCAAAGAAAGAGGATATTGACTATATGCTGTTTGTGACTACCTCTGTTCCAGGACTGGTGTACATAGTGTAAATAAAATAAGTTAAATTAAGAATACATCCAGACTCCCCATTACTGATTTCTTCTCCAATAGGAAACCTAGCTGCCAGGTCCCAAAGTCTGCTATCACTTTGTGGGGCAATATAAAGCCAAAGTTATGAGTTCAAATTCACTTTCAAGGATCTCTGTGCCTTATCCCTGCTCTACCTATCAATCTCTCATTCACTATTGAAATGTCAACCTCCCCCTCACATCTGATTGGCTCACAAGTCCAACCTCCATTGCCTACCTGTTACATGTTCAAACAAGCACATTCTTGATTTCTCCCCGACTGCCCCAATGCGTGGGAGGAGTTTGCATGAGCATCCACAAAACCAGCTCATTATCCTCCTTCAAATCCTCAAAACTTTCCTCTGTTGTGATGCCTACAAAGAGCTTGAATACTTGAATATGGTCTGCTGGTATGCTGTGACCACTGCTGATTGTGGTGAGCTGGATTGTGTCTTTGTACTCCCTCCCCCATCTGTCTATCTGTTTCCATCTGTCACCTCATCTCTTATATTTAGAAGGTAAGCTTTTTGGAGCTCAGACTGTCATTTCATTCTGTGCCTAGCACAATGGGATCCTGGTCCATGAGTGGGGCTCAAATAATAATAAATAATAATAATATGGGTTAGAGCATGAGGAGACTGGACAGGTCTGATTGTTTTAAAAGAGGTAAATGGCTCAGTGAACCCCAGAGACACTGTGGGGCCCTCCCTCATCAGCTTGTTGCTGCCCCACCAGAAGGAACCTGGGACCACAGCAAGCTGCTGTCCACACCATGCTCTGACGTGTCCCTAACCTCTGTTTGCCAGAAGCTAGGAATGGGCGACAGGCTGACTTGATGATGACCTGTTCTGTTCATTTCCTCTGAAGTACCTGGCATTGTCCACTGTCGGAAGACAGGCTACTGGACCAGATGGACAATTGGTCTGACCCATTATGGCTGTTCTTATGTTCACCCAGTCCAGCTTGATTACTCTTCCTTCACCTGCCACTCCCCATAGTCCTCCGTTCCAGAGTACCTGTTGAAATTCTCTTCACGTTACTTCCCCCTATTTTAAAGGTTGATGTTACTATTCCTGCCTATTTTAAAGGTTGATGTTACTATTTGCACATCTACGTGATTTTATGCTTCATAAACACTTATCTTGCTTCATCCCTTTTCAACCAATGTTCTATCTTCTAAGGCTTCTTGAGTGATGACCTCATCTGATCTCTTCTTTCGTTTTACAGCATTTTTGTTCTGGTGGGGGTGGTGGATTTTGTGTCATCCTCTTTGAGGGTTTCTTTTAATATCTTGAGATCAACGTAGAAAGCCTGCCTGAGAAGTTGTGTATCACTGGTAGCAAGAAGAGCTAACTCCTTCTGCCACCCATTCACACATGGCTTCCGCTCTCCCCCCAAGAGTGCTGTGAATTGCCTGGGGGCTAGAAATAATGCAAAAATAACCTCTCTTGTGCTTCACTCATCTTCCTTTACATACAAAAACTGCAGTAACAAAAGAAAAGTTATTCCCTTTAGATTTCGCTTTGGAAGTCAAAGCAAGGATATAAGAAATTTGGTTTAATTGCTGATTTTGTTTATTTTCTTTAGCCCAAATAATATCTTTTCACAAGACAAGAGACTACTGCGGGAGTTCAAGCTTTTGTATGTGTTTATTACCACAGGATTTTACTGATTTTCTCGAATTACAAAGTGCTATTTGGGTGATTCCAGGGTCTATGGAAGTTGGACATACCAAAAGTCTCAAGGGACAGCCAGAATTTTTTTTATAGTTTTGAGAGCCACCTTGTAGCCTGTATCTGGGGCTTGGGTGGTCAGATGACCTAGGGTTTATTTTGCCTGGCTCTCAGCCCCTACTGGCTAACTGGCCTGAGCCTTTAAAGCTGGATGGAGGAGGATATGGGGACTTAGGCCCTCCCTCTCCACCAGCTCCTAGCCCAGGGCCCTGTGTGTGTCAACCCCTGGACAGGGGGTTGGTGTCCTTCAAAGAAGCAAGTCAGAATCCGCTGCCAGGGGCTTCTTCCTACCAGTCCATTAGCCCATTCAATTTGGGTTGTGGCCCCCCTAGTCCAATCTACTAGGCAGATTGCTTCCCTCAGCCTTCCCCCTTGTATTTAGATGGTGCCTTGCTGTGGTCCCAGGCTTCTTTGGGTGAGGCAGTGCTGGGGGTTCCTTCGCCATCTCCCTTGGCTGAGGAGCCAGTGCTTACCTCCAAGTGGCAGCCGGGCCGCTGCTCTGTCCCCTCAGGCAGGCAGACAGACAGACAGCTCCTGCCTCAGCACCAGTCAGCCCTGAAATGAGCCACTCGAGTTACACTGATTTTTAATTTTGTTGTTTTCGCTGTGTTTTGCACTGGCATAAAATTGAAGTAACACAATGGCGAACGAGGCCCAAAGTACATAATGTGGTACCTTGCATTGGAATCCTCTTGTTACACTGAAGAAGAGCATTTGAGACAAGGAGAGTAGGGAGGTGGGAATGAACCTGTAAGATCCTGTATGCCAGAGACAGGGACTTGAGGATCAGGTCTAGTGGTTGAGCAGGAGTCATGCCTATGGTTGGAGCAGCAGTCAGTAGCCAGGAATAAGAGCCAAGGGTCAGAACTGGAGTCAGATACCAGAGCCAAGGGAGAGACCTAAATCTGAAGCTAGGAATCAGAGCCAAGATAGAGCTGGACTACCTGGAATGAAGCAAGGCAAGGGCCAAAGCAGGAGCAGGGCTGGAACAAGTGGGCACAGGAGCTATCATAGCCATTGGCAAGTGCTTTGAGCAGCCTCCAGATTGCTGCTGCTCCTGGGCTTAATAGCTGTATCCTCCCAGTAATCGGGCAATGTAGCCCATCAGGCAGCACTTGTTAGGGTGCCCAGAGACTAGCTCTATTGCAAGCCCCAATTCCTGACAATTCAGGGGCAATATTCTTCTTAAACAGTCCATGGCTTCAAGTAAAAATAACATTTCTAGGCAAAAGGGAAGAAGAAGAAGGATTTCTCTATTCATGGTTCCAAAATGACTGCCCACATAATTGCCTCACAAATGGCTACCACCATTCAACTGAGTACGAATACATAGGCCAATGCTGTCCCTTATGTAACAGGGCCTATTACTATAGCAACAAGGGGCTGTAGGGAGGGACAGATGAAAGAGGAAATGAAGGATACAGGGTCCTTGTTGTCTTACACTGTACTAAACTTGGATAAAATGGAGCAGAATGCAGCTGTCGTCATTCTGAATACAATTTTTTGGAATGCGTGTCCCAGTATGCAACCTGGCCTTTTATCTTCAGATGGAGACATTTATAAGAATAATCTTCAGGCTTCTGTGTAACAATATGAATCCAATATAAGGTACCATGTTATATATTTTGGGCCTCATCCACCATTGTGTTACTCCAGTTTTGTGCCAGTGTACAATAGAGTGAAAACAAGAAACTGAAACACTCGTGTAAGTTGAGTAACGCAGTGGTGACTCCGCAAAAATTTTTAAAATTTGAGGAAATTTCAAAGAACTCCAATAGAATTTCTATAATTGATTATAAACTATGACAATTTTTTATGAAAAGAATAATTAAAATTTTTTCCAATTTTTTAAATCAAATTTGATATTCCACTGCAATGTTGTGATTTGAAAAAATTCAGCTAACTCTAGCTATTATTATTGCTACCTATTTAACGAAACCCAAGACTAAACTCTACCATATGACCAAATTCTGCTCTTATATATGTGCAATTCCAATTCACTTGAACAAAAATTGGATCCCTGGAGCTAAGAGCAGGGTCATAGTTTTCAACCCTACAAGATCCAAACATGTGACACTTCTACCTTTTTAATGAGCAACAAAGAGTCGAAGTGAGGTAGCAACAAAACATAGTAGGAGATAGAACTTTGCAGTGAGAGAAGGATGGGTGAACAAGTTGGGGAAATAAGAACTTACCTGACCCATTAGTCATTCTGAACAAAATATTTTCTAAGGGTTGAAAGATTTTGGCTATGATATTCATTTATTTTCATTTAGGAGAATTTCTGTTGTTGCAGCAGGTATCACATGGGAAAAGACTTGCTCAAAATCCTCAACTGGTGTAAATTAACACTGGACTCAATGGATCTCTATTGCTCTACAGCAGCTCAAGGAGTGGCCTATCTTTCCAGCCTGATATGAAGAAGGAAGTTCCAGAAACTTCAAAAGAAATCTGTCATTGCCGGCCAGATTTTGGCACAATCCTGTACAATTGCAAAGTGAAGGGATGGGGCAAATGAGTTGGCCATAAACTCATCAAGTGAAATCTTGCTCCCTGATAGATCCTATGGGTCATTATCTCTCTGAAAATGATTGGGGTGGGATAGTGCAGAGCTCTGTCCTTAACTTAGTCATGCAGATCACCAGTCACAGAGCCTAGAGCTTGCTGCCCTTGTGGTGGAAGAGCCCCAGTTCCAGGAAGTGCACCCTGAAGTTCCTGCTAGGGGCATACTGGCAACATAGCCCCTCTGCACCATTCCTCCTCTGGGGTGTATGAGGGCTCCAATTACAGGATCTTCCTCAATTTCAAACCAATTTTCAAACTCCAGAGGTTCAGTGAAATCCAGTTCAACTGAATTCTCATAGTGCTTAAACAAAAAGAACTAAATATCCAGTGATTAAACTTTAGAAGTTTGGTCCTTCCTGTGTCATTCACATTAAGGCAAGGAAAGCCTGATTTTAACAATTAAATTCCTTGATGCATATTTTATTTATCTGTAACACCTCATGAAACAGAGTGCTATGAGTCGTAGTTTCCTGTTGTCCTGTAAGCTTCAATATGTCACCCATGTCTCACAGCTATTAAGAAGAGTGGGGATGACTACTGCATTTAGACAGGGTCTTGGTTTCCATCCACAGATCTTTGTCAATAAAAACACAACAAAGCACCTTCCCAATGGATGTGCTGGCACAACGGATCCTATGTTCAATCTCCGTATCAAGACTGGTTGTCTGGGAGAGGTGGCTAACAAGGTAAGGGAAATGCTCAACATGTTCCAGGGGTTCACCGCTGATCACAATTTGTGAGAGAAGGGGGGCAACTTGTGTTTGGCTATGTTGGTGGAGCACCTTCATTTTCCCAGTTTTGAGGGAGAGTCCAAGGCTATGATAGGCACCTGAGAAGAGATCTAGGTTGGATTGCAAGTTAGCCCCAGTGTGTGTGAAGATAGCACAGTCATCAGCATATGGAAGGTCAGTAATAACAATTCTGGTGACTTTAGTTTTAGAATGAAAATGCTGCAGATTGAAAAGCTGACCATCCATGTGATACTCAATCTCAATTCCAGAGGAAAGGCAGTCATGAATAAGAATCAAGATTAGCGCAAGATAAGGGTTGGCACAAAAACAAAGCCTACCTTAACACCAGTACAGATGGTAAACGGGTCCGTCTCTAACCCATTACTGAGGATGGTGGCGGTCATTCCATCATGAAGTAGCCTGAAAACACAAATGAACTTCAGTGGACAATGAGACCTAGACAGCACCTTCCATAATGCTTCACAACTGATGGAATCAAAGGTCTTAGGTAGGTCATCAAATACCATAAACTATGGCTGTTGTTGTCCTCTGACCTTTCTTGGATCAGTCATGCAACAAAAATCATGTCAGTAGTGCCCCAAGACAATCTGAAACCACATTGTGATTCCAGAAAGATATCTTCGGCAAGAGGGAGAAGATGGTTCAAAAGGATGCGAGCAAGGATCTTATCGGCAATAGAGAGACGGTCAATAGTTCAGTAATTCCTGTACATTGACCTGCCCCTTTCTTAAAAATGGTCACAATATTAGCATTCATTAGATCAAGTGGAATTTCCTTATCAACCCAAATTTTAACCAGACGTTGATGGAGTTGATGCAGCCACAAGGACAGAGCAGTGCATGGTTTGTAAGAAAGTTCCACTTATTCAACTCAGTCTGCATTCAGTATCACCCTTTGTTAATGAAACCTACTGGCAGCATCTGAATTATGAATTTCCTCCAGTGCAGCAGCTGGTAGCATGAGCCATGGAACTCAGTCTAAAATCCCCCAGAACTCTAGATTTTGCAGATACAAAGCTAGCCAGCGATAGATCTAGTGAAAGGAGTACAAGCTGTACACAGACCTGTCCATACAGGAAGATGACACCAGAAGGAAAAGTTAAACTCTCTTTTTTTATCTTATTAGAGAACAAGACAGAGAGGTCTGCACCACGCTGAAGCTCACCTGCCTCAAGCCACATGGCACTCCTAGGAGCCCTGGGGACCTATTGTTCCTCAAAGCAGAATTAAACTGGATTGACACAGGTTTTTCATTAGAGACCAAGCTGAAGAGGATGAGAGATGACCCCCATTTACTGCCTTATGCACATCGGCTGCTACATGCAATTTTGTGGACTTGACAGACTCCCTAATTCGGGACAGCACAGCCTGTGCCACTTGGGGTAATAATCTGCAGGAGTGGCTGCTTTGGGAAGGTGATCTCACATTAAACAGATGGTTATACAGGTGTGTGCAGCGGATGAAAGCTCCAGAATCCACAACACCCTTCTGATGTGCATGCAGTGAGACACAGCAAAGGAGAGCAGTTGGTCAGTTTTCCATACCCGTAGCGAGATGTGTTTACTTTGGGAGGCAGTGTGAGCGGGTAAAGAAGAAGAACCTTGCACTAGCATTGCCAGGAAAGTGGCAAGTTGAACCTTTTAGCAGTGTGTGCAAGGGCAGAAGATCTCAGAAAGATTCAGTCAGACTTACACAGGTGGGGAATGGCACATCGGACAGCTGTGATGACATTTTGATTCTCTCCTTGAGTTCAAGAACATCAGGTTCAGCCTCTCAGAACAGGAAAGCAACAAGGACAATGTCAACCTTTGTGCATGCACCAATGTTAAAAGGGGAAAAAATGGTGTGATGTCAGCTGGATAGCTGGGTCTCCCGCAGTGTGATTCCTTGGGGTGAACTGGACTGAGATACACCCAAATGTTACCAGAATTGCCCGTCACCTTGGGGTGCATTCATTTACTAGGGTAACTTTCCTGGATGGGGTGTAATTCTATCAATGGACTGCTAGTGTCACTTGTGTTTTCATATGGCACATTACTTTTCCCTTCTGTAAGTCCCCTCCCAATGGGGCTACCCTGAAGGACCTAAGTTTCCCAGAACTGGATTCCTCCAGACTCAGATACATCCACATGTACACAAACACATTCACAGGTTAACAGAGCATCTCTGAGAGGGCCAAGTCAATCTGCACTCTCAAGATGACCACTTATAAGTCCCTGGATTCAGCAAGCTGGGTCGAACAGCACCTCTAAGCTGCACCCTTATATGTCACAGGTTCAGCATGTCCCTATACCCACTTTCATGTTACAATTATTCTGGTAGTAACCCCTTTGATGAGCAAACCTCACAGGATTTTTGGGCTTTACAGGGATCTTTGGCTTAGGTAAGAGGAGCGTTATTATAGAGCAAAATAGGGAAGCTGAGAACATGCAAGAGTAGACAAAGTTTGGCAAGAGTCTGGCAACCAGCTTTATTATAAAAGTTAGTTTATTGCCAGGTATATAAAATGTATGCTATTAATAGCAATAGCCATACAAAGAGAGAAAAGCAACCAAACAGTTACAATATACAAGATTTCAGTTGGGTATTGGGGAAATCTAGCCCAAGTTTGATTACAAAAGTCCGGTTTAGAAAGTTATACCTGGAGTAAGACAGAGAGAGAAAAAAAGAGAGATCAGATTAGGTCTGAGGAGGAAAAGTGGGCTTAACCAGAGAGAGCGAATTGGGGTCTCACCACTCAGCACAGTTTGAAGGTTCCCAGGAGACAGGCTGTTCAGCTTAGGGTCCAGAGAGCTTAAGACAGGCAGAACCCTCAACATGATCAATCAGAAAAAGGTGAAGTCCCAGTGGAACTGATGTAGCTTGTGGATCCAGGCATCAGAGCAGAAGTTTGAACTTGGGTAAGAGTTTTTGTAGGGAAGAACCAATGGTTCAAAGGAGAACACTAGATTTGTTTATGGTTAAACAATGACTCGGGGGAGTATACCAGAGTTGTTTTGTTTGGGCTGGCCAACAGGAACTGAACATTTCTGGCTATGGGCAGTGTTCCTTACAGGGAGCTCACAATGCAGTTAGGCAGATTCAATATTTGGATGCCAATAGAGGGTTCATTACTAGAATTGGTCTGGGGTGAGTTCATTAACATCGGGAGCAGAGATCCCCCATCATGCAGTGCTTCTCTGGTCCCAGAGTTCAGTGCAGTCCATGCCTTGGAATCTCTGGACTCCATTCTGTATGCTAATGGAGATGTTACCTTCTCACATCTTCTATGCAAATGAGGCTAGGGGAGTTGCTTTAATCCTGTCACCCTTGTCCGGAGAGGTTTAGATGTGTCTCCCACTGCCTTTTCATTGCTTTTCGTAAGTCTTTCTTCTGATTAGTTCAGGTTCAAGCAGAGACTTGGGGGTGGGGAGTTCTTCATGACTCGGACAGGCTGGGTACTGTGTTCTGGTTCCCCAAGAACATAGAGCTGACAGGTAACACATTGGAAAGGACGGGCACCGTCTAATAATGTACAATGAGAGCATAATGCAGCCCATACCAAAATGTGACATAATAACGGCCATACTGGGTCAGACCAATTGTCCATCTAGCCCAGTATCCTGTCTACCAGTGGCCAAGGTCAGGTACTTCAGAGGGAATGAACAGAACAGGTCATCATCACATGATCCATCCTCTGTCACCCATTCCCAGATTCTGACAAACAGAGGTGAGGGTCACTTCAGAGCATGATTTTGCATTCCTGCCTATCCTGGCTTATAGCCATTGATGGACCGATCCTCCATGAACTTATCTAGTTGATTTTTGAACCCCGTTGTAGTCTTGGACTTCAGAACATCCTGTGGCAAAGAGTGGACTGTGTGCTGTATGATGAAATACTTACTTTTCTTCATTTTAAATATGCTGCCTTTTAACTTCATTAGGTGACCCCTTGTGTTTGTGTTATAAGAAGGAGTAAATAACATGTTCTTATTTATTTTCTAAACACCAGTCATGATTTTATAGACCTCAATGATATTCACCCTTAGATGTCTCTTTTCCAAGCTGAAAAGTCCCAGTTTTATTAATGTCTCCTATGGAAGCATTTCCATACCCTTAAGCATTTTTGTTTTCCTTTTCTGTACTTTTTCTAATCACAATACATCTTCTTTGAGATGGGTGACCAGATCTGCACGCAGTATTCAAGATGTGGGTTTACCATACATTTATAAGGAGGTAATATGATATTTTCTGTCTTATTATCTATCCTATTCCTAATGATACCCAACATTCTCTTAACTTTTTTTTGACTGTCTATTCAGTGGATGTTTTCAGAGAACTATCCACAATGACTCCCAAGATCTCTTTCTTGAGTGGAAACAACTAATTTAGATCCCATCATTTTATATGTATAGTTAGGATTTAGTTTTACAATGTGCATTACTTTGCATTTCTCAACATTCAATTTCAGCTGCCATTTTGTTGCCCAGTCACCCAATTTTGTGAGATTCCTTTGTAACTTGTCGCAGTCTGCCTTGGACTTAACTGTCTTGAGTAGTTTTGTATCATCTGCAAATTTTGCCACCTCACTGTTTACCCCTTTTCCAGATCATGCATGAAGATGTTGAACAGTATTGGTTCCAGGACAGTCCCTTAAGGGACACACCTACTTGCCTCTATCCATTCTGAAAACTGATCATTTATTCCTACACTTTGTTTCCTATCTTGTCATCAATTACTGATCCAGGAGAAGATCTTCCCTCTTATCCCATGACCGCTTACTTTCTTTAACCTTTGGTGAAGGACCTAGTCAAAGACTTTCTGAAAATCTAAGTACACTATATCCACTGGATCACTCTTGTCCACATGTTTTTTGACCCCTCAGAGAATGCTCATGGATGGGTGAGGCATGATTTCCCTTTACAAAAACCATGTTGACTCTTCCCCAGCAAATTGTGTTCATCTATGTTGCTAATAATTTTGTTCTTTACTATAATTTCAACCAATTTTCCTGGTACTGAAGTTAAGTTTACTTGCCTGTAATTGCCAGGATTGCCTCTGGAGCCTTTTTTAAAATTGGCATCAGATTAGCTATCCTCCAATCATCTGGTACAGAAGCTGATTTAAATGCTAATTTATATACCACAGTTAGTAGTAATCTTCTAGTAACTAACCCAAAAATAACAGATGGTAACAACTGAAGTTTGTGGTAGTGGATGGTAATCTCAACAGACCCTTCCTGGAGAATAGAGAGACCATCACAGAAGAGAGAAACAGAGAACCACCTGGGGACCAAGTCCACAGGGAGCGAGAAGACTCCATAGAGAAAGTTTGCTAGAATTGGGGAACAGTGACAGAGAGACAGAGATAGGTCATTTGTGGTGTGGTTACCTGTTGAGGAGATTAAACTATCTGAAAGATTATATAATCAACTGAATCTATGGTAAAGACAAGTCTCCAACTCTCTTATATGCTAACAATCTCTAGTCAAAGGTATATAGGGTGGGTGTCTGGACATCAATTATTTGTGTTTAATGTTTATGTGGAAATGTTTGTAAAATGGTGAAGCTGTGTCATGATCAGTGGCACTTGAGTCAGAGGTCCAACTTCTCTGGAGGGACTGTTATTGATGGGACACCATGAGAAATGGAATTTATCCAGTTAGGCTGGAAGCAACACAGTCACATGGACAATGCAGTGCACAGGGTTTAAAAAAGTTCCACTTGTTCAACTTAACCTGCTTTCAGCTTCACTCTTTGCTAGTGAACCAATTCCCACAAGGTATCACTGTTTGAAGCAATGCTGACATATTTTTGGCTTATTAAAAGTATATGGAATACTTTCTCTCTTTTTTTATAGCCAATTTAATTTATAATGAGGGCTCAGTGAGTTTCCTTTCCTCCGTGCTGGATAATCCTTATTCTTCAGTTCTAGCACACTTTGTGTTGAGCCTGATTTGCATTTTTTATATAGGCAAAATCCAAACCACATTAGGTCACTTTCTGCAGGAGTTATGGCTGACATGTAAGAAGGCATTGTCCTCTGCTTTGCCTGCCTTTTTTACATCTGCATGCATCCCTTTTGCAAGTCAAATTTCCAACCTTAAAGGAAAGCATCATTAAGTTCTTATACCAGACAGATAATGTAAAGCTTTCTCAGCTTAAGATGCCCAAAATCTAATCCAAACATTGTATGCATACCTAGCTTTTTTAATACATTTGTAATTGCAGGCTGCCTCTCTGGATTGCGATATTTTTGTCCATTATTTATTAAAGATGAGCTATCAGCAGGTGAATGGCTTGGACTGAGATTTGAACCCTGATTAGCACACGTGACTCTGAGTAAGGAGGGTGTCAGGGAACCACATATGAATTAGAACTCATAAAATCTCACATTTGATGTGAAGAATGAAAACAAAGAAATTAAAACCACTCTCCCTCCCCTGCACCTCCCATCATCTAGGGATTAAGGAATCAGATAATGAATTTCAGTACTATTGCGAATACTAGCAATATTTGTTCATTTCAATTTTGGTGACTGCCATCCGCTGACATTTGGATGAACAAGTACATATCGTTCCATTTATTCCACTGTTTTCAGTTGCACGTTGGAGCTAGGACTTCCCGTTGCTTTATCACTGTCCAGGCACTCTTGTTCCTCCCATCCACGGCTGGGAGAGGATTCAAGATTCCTGGCCTGGAACAGCATTGCTGGATTGCTGTGGAGAGCAAGAGAAAGATGTTGGTTTTTCCCCAATCCGTGAAGGAACAAGAAAGGAAAAATCTCAATCCATTCTAGGCCCACAGGGATAGGGGAAAAGGACACATCAAATTGTACAAAAGTGAGGCAAAGATACGTATCATTCACATCCAGTTAGAATCCTCCTTGAGCACCATTACTAAAGTACTAGGGATTGGTGAACCTCAAAAGTCTGGCATTACATTTGTCTCAAATGAGCACCCAAGTGTTTGGATGTTTATCCAATACTCTCCTTGCAATGTTTCACAGTTATGGTTCTATTTTATAGCTGGAAACCAGTCTTCTCAACCTCAACCAAAGGACCAAACCTGAGACGCAGTGTCTGACACAAATGCAAAATAAGAGGCATAAAAATTCAGGAGGAAAACTTAAAAGTGTGCTGTAGCATTCATTCCTTTTGTGCAGACAACTTTCTATATAATCTCAGTTTCAAGAATCTTTATTTCCAGTGTAAGTAATTTTCAGCACTAAAAGTGAGAGGACACCAAATTTGTGTAGAATAGAGGCAACTGGGGGACTAAACTCATTGATAATGATAACCCTCCAAATGAGGGATCCTTGTGAGAGATGCCAGAACCTGGTGGTGAAACAAACCTCTAGACATGTCTCCAACTGTTGCCCAAATGAAAGACCAGCTGTGGGTGTTCGAACACATGGGACAATGAGTTTGCTAAAAATCACTTTCCCTGTAATTTCTGACTGATAGTTTCTAAGGGCAACCCCGTGCAATCATATAGGAGGGAAAGGGGGCATTAAGCACTCCCGACACCTCTCCACTGGATACCAACATTGTAGGTGGTAACATTAAGTGTGGAAGTGTCCTCTACAGAGTGGCTACTCCCTCTCCACACCATTTGTCAGGAAATGGATGGCTTAGCCATAGCCTGGATGTGAAGACCTAGAGAGAGATCTGAGCGACAGACAGGATGATGGTGAAAAAGGAGGCAGCAGGGAGGGCGGTGGTGGGAAGATTGGGAGTTCTGTTGTAGCGCTGTTGAGTTTGAACTGATGACTATACGTCCACAAGGAGAGACAGGCCAAGGACAGAAGGGGACAGGTCTGGAGCAGAGAGGTAGATCTATGAACCGCCAGTGAAGCGATGGGAGCTGAATTGGTATTCATGGCTGAGATCACCCTGAAACCAGGTGCAGTGAGAGGAGAGGACCAAAGACGAAGCTCTGTGCAGCCCCCTCAGAGAGCTGGTGAGGGATGAGGAGGACCCTGCGAAGGATGCGCGGAAGGAGCGATTAGAAAGGACAGGCGTGTAAGAAGAGCATGGCCAACAGCGGACAGGCTGGGGTGTGCGGATGAAGCACTGCTGCAGATGTGGCTAGGACAAGGACTTTGACAAAAGGGGTCTCAGTGGAGTGTAAGGGGCTGAAACCAGGCTGGAGAGGAACTCCAGATAGAGAGTGAGCCAGGACCAGAGAGTGGGCACTGCCCTCCCCTTGCATGCTAGCAGAACAGCTGTGCCAGCATACCGAGCATATATTTTGCTAGAGGTGCTAAAGGATATGTTCCCCCTTCTCAGAGCAGGGAGACACTGGGAGTAAGACTGTTCCTATAGGCTTCCCAGATTGCTCCAGGGGCAGTGAAACTATCTAAATTAATCCCTGGCATTTTTAAGGCCATAGGGGATCACTGTGATCATCGAGTCCAACCTCCTATGTAACGTAGGCCATAGAACGTCCCTGAATTAACTCCGGCCTGAACTAGAGCATTTTTTTTTAAAAAAAACAATCCAATGTAATTTAAAAATTGCCAGCGATGGAGAATCCACCACAACCCTGTGTAAATTGTTCCAATGGTTAATTACTGTCACTGTTAATTTGCATCTTCTTTCTAGTCTGAATTTGTCAAGCTTCGGCTTCCAGCCACTGGATCTTGTTACACTTTGTCTGTTACAATGAAGTACTGTTTATCAGCATTCATTTGTTCCCCAGATAGGTGCTTACAGATTATGATTAAGTGCTCCCTTAACACTGTCCTTTCTTAAACTCAACAGATTGAGTTTTGAGATTCCAGTTATTTCAGTGCAGTTTAATGCCAGTGTGAATTTGACCCAATATATTCCATAGATACAGTGCTTCTTTCTTTGACTGGAGTTGGACTTCACTTTGGTGTATATGCACAACCATTGTTTATCAGTATTATTACTATTAGTTTTATATTAGGGTTCAAATGCACTAGGTGATGTGAAAACATACAGAAATGACTGGTTCCTGCTCTGAAGAGTTTAAACTGTTATTTGTCCATCTAGAAACCTGTGGATTTTAGTTTGCAGGTGTGCCAGCCTCTGTTACTGTTTTCCATGGATAGAAATATGAATTGCTTGGAATATCTTGAAATACCACTGCTTTCTTCTTGCTTGCAGTTGTGGAATCTACAGGTTATGACACATGACTGTTCAATCTATCCCTCCATTATACAATGTCTTCTTTGGAGGTTGAGAGCCTAGTCATATTGGAAGTAAGATGTCTGTGTTCAGGTCTGGTTCTGTAAATGAGTGGAAAGAGAGGGGCCAGAGGTTCTAAACTTTTTCAGATTCACTTTTTCCATCACCACTAAACACCCAAGAGAAACCACAGGTTTTTTGCATTTTCATTTTCCCCATATGCAGTTATCTAACTTTATGTGTCTCAACCTCATTAAGCTTGGATTTGAGCTGACTTGTCTTGAGGAACATAGCGGCTCAGAATTAATGATGGCATATTGCTTTAAAAAGAAAGCAGACATATTGTTAATGATGACATATTGCTGAAAAACATACAGCAGTTCATAAGACTGCTGGAAATTTGAAATCTACTGCAGGGCTTCAATAATTTCAGAGGGCCAAGTTCAACCCCATGGAGGTCCATTTTAAGCCGCTCTGTGAGACGCGGTTTCCACTATTTATCATATCTGATATGCATCATTACTTTTTGCATGCTAAGGCTCAGCATCTAATGGGGCATTGTGATAACCAGCAACATTTGCAGGGAGATGCATCTTCCTCATCTCCCTTCAAATTTAATTTAGCTATGGAAAAGGTTAGAGCAAACGTATGGAATATCTACACCCCTGGCATACTTATGCTGTAAAATACCTTGATAGGAATAATGTGAGGGGCAGAGAGGCCCCCACAGCAGCAGGGAAAGAGTTAAAGAGTGCCTGCTATAGCTGAAGCCCATGCCAAGGCTGGATGGGGAATAAGTGGAGAGAACCTGGTTCAGTTCAGAGCTAGCTGGCCAGGAGGGAGGGAAAGCTCTGCTTTGAAAGCCTGAGCAGCCACTGGGTGGGGGGAATAGAGAGACCCAAAAGAGCAAGCTATGCTTGAAGCAGAGACTGTTTGGGAACCAAGCCCGAAGGAAAGGGTGTGAATACCCACCCACTGCCCCAGAAGACTGGGGACAGCCCTCCTAGAAGACAATAAAACTGAAGGGGCAATTTGCTGGTGGGCTGAAGTCTGCATCAGATGACTCAGAAATAGAGACTTTCTTTCACTCCCCACCCTGCCCCAAGAGACCTTCAACCACACTACGGTGGCTTGAAGGTCCACAGGGGGGGCGCTGCTCCATCCACATGATTACAAACAAAGAAATGGAACTTCAGTGCTGAGTGGGAAGGAAGGCAAAGGAAGGGAAGTGCAATCCATCCTTTTTTGAGATTAAAATGTCTTTTCTACCCTCCTCCCCACCTTAACAAAGGTAAGAAAGCTGTGTACTCAACATCTGTCCTTTCAGTCGGCGCTGCAGCCCACAGGCAATGGGGACTGGGCTTCCTCTCAGTTTGTTCAGGAGTAAAGAGGCTACAGGGAGGGAATGAGGAAAGGATTGAGAAGCCCATGTAGGTAACATCAGTGAATGCCATGTGAGTTTATATGTAATCCACATAGGCCTGGAACCTCAAAATCCTACCCATCCTGGTGGAAACCAGGAACTCGGTGTTATTTAATGGAATGAACCCTGCAGCACAGATGGAATTAATTTACATTTACGGGGGCTAGATTGTGCCAGGAGATGGATCACTTGATGATTATCTGTTCTGTGCCTTCTCTCTGAAGCACCTGCCGTTGACCACTGTAGAGGACGTGATGTTGGGCTGGATGGACCATTGTTCTGCCCCAGAATGTCCATTCTTATGTTCTTAAGGTACACCCCTAAGCAAGGGGCTAGTGAGTAAATTGCACCACCTCACAGGTAGTCCTGGGAGACATAGGCCTCAGAGGCATTCCTCTGAGGCCCAATTCCTTCCCTGCTCTTTTCTTGCTGTGTGTGGTGGGGGTGGTGAGGCAGATGTAAATTATCAGCAGGAGCATTTTACATCACTTCTCACACCAGACAAACTACTCTGACCAATGAGTAGGAGTGGTTAAGCCAAGTCTCTACCCGTTCCCTGTCTCTCTCTCTGCCCTCTCTGTACCTAATTGCTCTCAGTTTAGAATGCCCAGAATGGCAGGACCACACTCTGCACCAGACATGGACCCAGTCTCACCACAGGTTTCTCTCAGTCAAGAAAGGAGGCATGGGCAGTGGGTTTTACTTCATTTCTGGAGCACATCACTATCTCTGTGGAGGTTTTCACATCTCTCTGGTTTCATACCTAGTGAGAATGTTGGTCATGGGGCCCTCCTTCCTTTGTGTCTCTTCAAATTACAAGATAAGCACTAAGAGAAAATCATAATCTACCACAACAACTGGAAACGATCCCAAATTCTTGCTGGGCACGCTCAGTTTTCTCATATCACTTGTAAACTTGCCCATAACTGCTTCTTTGGGCTAAGCCTGAAAGGCCTTAATGAAACAGATATATACCAGGAAATACCAATATGAGAAACACCAGGGATTTGGCATTATCTTTTTTTTCAGGGGAAAGCTTTCAGGGCTTGTTTGGTCCCCACAGATTTTGTTCATTTTAGTCCAAGAGGGAAACATTTTTCTGTGCATTCAGTTTTCTGGATGATGTCAGGTGTTCTCATAAACTTTCGCTATGCTCATCTGCCATTCAAGAACAAATGGGAAGCCAATTCAATGACTAACACCTCACAGCAATGAGTACGTTATTGTCAGATAGGTTGTCTCCTTCCCTTGATGCTTAATTTTTTAAATATCATAGGCCACACGCTCCCATTGGTGCATGCTTACTTCTCCTGTTCTCATCTTGTGCATACATATACCTTGGTTCAGAATTTGGCCCCATAGTAACTGTAAAACTGCCGCCATTTGCTGTATACCAGAATGTTTCCCTGCTTCTTTTAACATTATTATGATTGCTGTTTAGTGGTGTGCTCGGAAAGAGACAAGGGGTAAAATTTCCCAAAAGCCTAGATGCCTTTGAGGATTTGGGCCTGAGTAACTTTTGAGCCAAAGTCCCATTGACTTTCTGTGAGATTTAAGCACCTAAGCCTTTTATATATATATATATATATATATATGGACTTAGGCACTTTTGAAATTTGCCTCCCAAGGTCTTTGCCTCAATTAATGTAGCCTGCATGCCAGATCCTGCATCCGCGTGTGGACTATTTGAGTCACTTCGAGGACTAACACCCTCTTTATCCTTATCTGCATGAACTGAAAGAGCATCATCGCCGTGGTATGCCTCGCCTCCTCTACAATTTAGTCCTCAGGGAGAGCAGTGTCAAGCCCCAAATTATCCATGCAGTACAACTGAGATACCCAGTGAGCTAGATGGGACCAAATTACCTCAACTCTGAGGCTCTTTTTTGAAAACCCACTTAAGCACATGTTTAGCTTTAATTGTGAGAGTAGTTTCTTGAAGTCAAGCTGACTTATCTTTAAGCACATGGCTGAGGATGTGCTTAATACTTTATTTTAAAATGGGGCCTAAAGGCAGTGCAAATTTACTGTCAGGGCCCAGTTCAAAACCCATTAGCTTCAATGGGAGACTTTCCATTAATTTGAATGGGCTTTGAGTCAGAGCTCAATATGCCTTGGTGCCTAAACTAATGTGAATTGAAGTAAATGGAAGAAATTGACAGTGGAGTTTGGGCAAATTAAGACAGAGGTTTAGTAGAAGAAGTGGAGTCAAACAAGATGTTCATTTGGTGCTAAAGAAGGGGAAGGAATTTTAAGCACAAGAGGCAGCATGGAGGAAGATATTAATATGAGAGTAGGAGATGGACATATAAAGGGAGTTAGTTCTTGGGAGCAGGTAAGTAGAAAGAATGGGAGTAAGAGGAAATGGGAGCTCTGATGGGAGCATGGTGGGACAAAGATCTGCAGAGACCTGACAAGAAGCTTGAACTTCATTTGAAATAGCTCACGTATCATTAATATCACTGCACATTATTTTTGCTTCATAGGTACTATGTTGCCTTACATGCTGAAAAATCTTCAGACAAAACAAAAGAAGAAAAGAAAGGACTCAGACTCCTGAGTCTTTTAATAACAGACCTCTTCCCCCAAGCTTCATTTTACTACTTACAAGTGACTGTTTCCTCTATTCACAGTCAGTGGTTACCTAATCAATAGAGTTGCATGAGTAATGAAAAAGGTCAGCACAGCCGGCTAAATTCCACCCACTGCCTAGCTTGTATTACTGAAACTTTCCGTCCTTTGTTTCCCATTGCCAGCTAAGAGGCTGTTAGTGCACTCTGAAAATGGCAGTCTGGCTGGCTGTGTGGAGAATAGTAATAATTATTATTATGATTAAAAGTGTCGGGTTTTGAGGCTTTTCATGGTGATATGAAAGTTTTCTTACTACAGAGAGGCAAAATTAAGATGAAATGAAGAAAAAGGAACATTGCGGCTGAACACTGGGAAAAGTTACTGAGATTTATTAGCTTGTAGAACAGTTTCCCAAAGGAAACCTCATTGCTAGGGGCATTCTAAATCAGACTGGATCATTTTTTTGTTGTGCTAGAATGCTTTCTTCTGTGCTTAATGCTATCTTCTATCTTCCCCTTCCCTCTACTCTTGGGAAGAACCCCCAGTCAAAATTTGCTAAGCCACCACCTTATCTTTGAAATCTGTCTGTAAAACCTACTTGGGCCCTGATGACTATACATTTTACTGTCAGGCCATGGTTAAGTTAAGGACCACCTGTGACTACTAATTTATGCAAAGACACCTGTGTCTCCTGTGACCATGTCCTCCTATTCCAATTCCCTCATTTGTTTCTGTTGCATATTACCTAAATCCTAGACTGTGAGCGCTCTGGGGTAGGGTGTGTAAAGTGCCTCATAAAATAATCCTTTAATCCCATGTTGGAATTTCTAGGCACTATGCAATAGAAATAATAATTAATAGGAACACAATTACTTTATGGAACAATTCTGCTTGATGGGGAATAGTCTAGGTATTATATTCTAATGCTTTTTTTACCCACCTCTAGTTTCTATGATCCTAGGATAATAATTGTTTCTTTATTGCAGTCTAGATCTGGGGAGCCTAGAAAAGTGGAACTACAGAGTACATGAAATTCCAAACATGCAGAATAGGGGTGGGAGTTTCTAAAGAGCTTCATGTTAGCCCAAGTCTGCCCCCAATTAAACTCAATTGTGAAACTTCCACTGACTTCAAAGGGAGCAGAGATAGGCTTTGCATCTAACTCTGTCCCCTATCCATTAAGCCTGTGTAGATAGTACGTTAAAGCAGTGGTTCTCAACCTTCCTTCATTTGCAGACTCCTATAAAATTTCCAATGGAGGTTCAGCCCTATTTGGAAATCTTAGACACAATCTATAGACCCCCAAGGGTCCACGGACCGCAAGCTGAGAACCACTGCATTAAGAAACCTGCATTCATATTTTAATAAATACTCTAAGGTGTTCAGCGTGTCTATTTCTACATCTGTGTCCCATGACATGACATCAGACAGACCTGAGATCTAGTTTCACATTTCCAAGTTAAGCCAACTTGCTCAGTGGCCTAATTCCCATCTGAAATTGGGTGGTGTTTTTGTCCACTACTGGAGCCCCTCAAAAGACAGGTGCTAACAATGGAAACATCTGAGCTACTGTATGCTGGCTGAGGAACATGGGAAGCCCTTGTGAGCCCTAAATTAGAAAGACCCTGACCAGGTTCAGTTTGCAAGTCACGCATCAGCATGTTCAACCAGGCTCCTTGTCCTCTATGACCAGTCCAACAAGCTCCACTTCAAATTTGTAAAAAAGACTAACTGAGCCCATCCTGTGGGAAGGGATTCAATGTCTTTTCCCTTTCAGGGGACAACGTATCAAAGCTGGGTGGGTGCACCATCTCCAAGTGCACCTTCTCTACATGCAAAAACCACATACAAAACTGAGCACATAAGATGCTCACCGACACGTTGGGCATCCACATGCAGGCCTGGCATGTGCAGCAATAGGCACCGTGTTGTGAGTGCATCTAATGCCCTAAAGGAGTTGTCAAGAAGTCAGAGGAGGAGCAATGGGAAATAATGATTTCATCTCTTGTGCAAAGCAGAAGTGTTTGTCGCAGCCAGAACACTGGCTCATTTTACACTCACCTTAAACTGCACTATGTGTATGTCTACAGTGCAGATGGAGCTGTAATTTCCAGCTTGCGTAGGTATACAAATGCTAGCTTTAACCCTTTAATTTGATAAAAAATGGCAGTGCAGCAATGACTGTGTGGGCAGTGGCACAGGCGAGTCATTCAGGTACGTATCTAGGGTCTCAGATAGGATAACTGTAGGGCAGCTAGCCTGAGCCACGCCTGTGCTGCTGAGGCTATACTGATATTTTTATTTTCTAGCTTGACAGAAGCTAGTGCATGTTTGTCTCCCTGTGCTGGGAATTATATCTCCACCTGTCGAGCAGAAATACTCTTAGAAAACTATCTATAACTTTGCTGCAGTTGGCTGGCATAGCACACTCGGGAAACTAGGCAGCTTGTCTTACTCTCTTAGCACTGGACATAGCTGCAGAAGAATGCAAGTAAAGAAGCCCCTTTGAGGTCCCCCCAGCTTTAGCTGCATGACATTCCCCTGTGACACTCTCACATGGTAGCATGGCAGGGAGATAGCTGCTGACAGATTCCTCGTCTTTAACATGTTGGTCCTGTCCCTCCATTGGTCCTTTGGAACAGGTACTTGTAATTGGTGTAAGGAACAGAAGGGAGTTCACAAGAAAGCTTGGATAAATAGGTTGTATATGTTTATGGAGCTGATTTAAGGCCTACTGAAGTCAATAAAGAGATTTTGATGGTCTTTGGATCAGACACATAATACTGTGGGTCAGTAATTAAGACAAGTAATGACATTTGTAGTTTTGCTTTGTGTGCATCACGTCTCACAGGTGGTCCAACTTCTTCTCCCTGTATGTCATCCTCAAAGGTCACTGGGTTGGAAGGCAGAGCACAGATGGTGGGCCTCATACTCTGAGATGTGCCATAGGACTCTTTTGAAACCCTGTTCTGTACTGAATGTGAAGGAAGCTGATTTTTTCATGTCTGCTGTGGATTAGTCATAGATTCCAAGGCCAAAAGGGACCAGTGTGATCACCTAGTCTGACCTCCTATATAATACAGGCCATAGAATGTCCCCAGAATAATTCTTAGAGAAAATCTTTTAGAAAAAAAATCCAGTTCTGACTTAAAGGTTGCCAGCAATGGAGAATCCACCTCAACTCCTCGTAAATTGTTCCAATGGTTAATTACACTCAGTTTAAAAAAGTATATGCCTTATTTCCAGACTGGATTTATCTAGCTCCAACTTCCAGCCACTGAACTGTGTTTATACCTTTCTCTGCTACATTGACAAGTCCATTATTAAATAATTTTTTCCCAGGCAGGTACTTATGGACGGTCAACAAGTCATCTCCTAACCGTTTTTGGTTAGCTGTTATATTAACTAGATTGAGCTCCTTGTCTATTTCTATCAGGAGTGTTTTTTAATCCTTTAAACATTCTTGTGGCTCTTCTCTGAGCCCTCTCCAATTTATCAACATCCTTCTTGAATGAAGGACATCTGAACTAGACACAGCATTTCAGCAGCATTTGCACCAGTGTAAAATACAAAGGTAAAATAAGGATCAGCCTTTTTGGCAACAGCCTCACACTAGGAACTCACATTCAGCTGACTATCCATACATCCCATCCCCACAAATGCCCTTTCAGTGTGACTGCTTTCCAGGATATTGTTCCCCCAGCCTGTAAGTATTGTCGACATTCCTTGTTCCAAGATGTATACATTTACAATTAGCCATTTTAAAGATGAAAATGTTAAATAATGTACATCTAAGAACTAATCCCTGTGGGACCCCATTAGAAACATACTTGCTCAGTGATGATTCCCTGCTTACAATTACATTTTGAGATCTATGAGTTAGCCAGCTTTTAATCCATTTTATGTGTGCCATGTTCATTTTATATTGTTCTACTTTTTTAGTCAAAATATTATGTGATAAGTCACATGCCTTACAGAAGGCTAAGTATATTTCAATATTATTACTTTTATCAACCAAACATGTAGCTCATCGAGAAAAGAAAGTTTGATGTTATTAATTAAGAATTAAAGGAGAGTAATATAAAGTCTCATATCAGTCACTCCATTATCTTGCCCATGCTTACTGTCAGAATGATAGGCCTATAATTATCTGGGCCATGCTATTTATCCTTTTTAAGTGTTGGCACAACATCAGCTATCTGCCAGTCTTTTGGAACTTCCCTAGTTTTCCAAGACTTATTCTGTTTGCACATTATAAATATGATCAGTTCGTGACCACTTGAACTTAAGCTACCATTAATTTTTAGGTCGGTAATCAGTTCCTCTTTATCTGTCAAGACTTGGTCTAATGAAGAGTTCACCCATGCTGGCTGCAACACTTTTAGAGTTATGAAATTGTCAACTATAAAGATGAGAAATTCCAAGGATGTTTTAGTTCTGGTAGCAAGAGACCCCAGTATAAGCCACTCAAACTGAAGTCCCCAGTGATACTCAGATCTTTTCTTCCTACACATTGTAGATAGAGGCATATGGAGCGGTTCATCCTATTTCCTAGTTTTATTTGGTCATCTACAGTACACACCAATTAATACCCCACCTTCAGATTTATCTGTAAGGACATAGAGGAAAATAATGTTGAATGTTTATGAATCAGAGTTATCAATAACTCAGGTTAGGTATAGGTAATGCCATTTTTGACAGAGTGCGACCCCCCCACACACTCATTTTGCCTGCCTGATCATTCCAAAATAGGTTATAACCAGAGGTTTTAACATTCCAATCATGTGAATCATCCCATCAGGTTTCAGTATTACCAACTAGATTGACTTGATTCTCATAAATGAGTAATTCTAAATCTTTTTTGTTTGTTACCCAGGCTTCTAGCACTAGTATATAGACAATTAAAGAATTTCTGTTCTTCATGTTCTTTGGTTCCTTGATTAATTTTGTTCTCAACATCTTGATTTTTGTGCTCTGTGATCATATCTTCCCTCTTTTTACCCTCTTCCTTTGTTATTAGTTAACATCCTACTGACTTCTTTAGCCAGCCCTATCCCTGAAGACATTGGTTCCCCTTCTGCTGAGATGGACGCCATCCAAACTATATAGTCCACAAAATCCGAACTTTACATCCTACAACACTTACCTAGCCAGCAGTTGACTTACAGAATTTTCTGCCAACTATCTTCCTTTACTCACAAGACAGGACAGGACCTTAGAAGATTGCGTTGATGTTCTTCAGCATGTTTCCAAGTTCCCTGAAGTAGTCTATTATCTGCAAGATATTGGCACTAATGACATTGCGTTGCGCGATATTAACCATCAACAATGGGTCCTTGCCTATTGACTTCAGAAGCCTATCCAAATTTAGTGATGTCTCATGTCTCGGCTCTGTGAAGATTACACATTATCCTTTTGTACCTCAAACACTGTTCTTTTGACTCTCCAGCTAGGATAATCTATCTTCCTTTCATGGTTGGAGAACTCTTTGTAGGCTGGCTCGATTTTCTTACAGGTTGGGCCAAACTGCCATCCACAGGTGTGTTCTGTACATCTCTCCATTCCCTTGGAGCTGCTGGTTCTTGAGAGGTCTCTCACAGTTTCCATGTTGAGGACATGGTATGGATTGGAAACCTTCAGCTGTGTGGAATCCGTCGTGGTCGTCTTCTTTCAAGGGGCTGCAGCCTGCTCATCCTCATTTGTCATTAGACGTGTAGAATGGTGCTGTGACCTTTTGCCTCTGATAATTACAAACTGCCAGGCCTCCCCTGACTTCTTCTTTCACGATTCTTTGGTGGCCAGTTCCACCATTCTTTGCAACTGGGGTACTGATGTTTCCCAAACCTGTCTGTCTAGGAACTAAGCAGCTTCCCCACTCGCCTTTCCAATCCAAGCATCTTTTCCTCCATCACAGCCACCAGCTTGCATTTTGTGCACAGGAAGTCCCTTCTGTCTTCAGGCCTGAAAGAAAATGTGGTAATCATTCCCTGAGTTACTCTTAAAGGGAGTCATCAGTTACCTATAGGGTTCAGTCAATCCATAGGCGAGGTCCCACGCAGGTGATTCCAAGGCAGGTATATAGGCTCTGAAGGGAAGCAGACTCTCCAATCTGTTCAACATCACTACCTGGCTGTTGCCAGTCATCTCAACATACTACCCTTTCTCCTGCTCCAGCCAGCATCTGCTCTTGACTCAGTTGGCCACCTGGAGACTTTGACAACAACATCACATCCACTGCAGTCATCACCCTTGTTCCATCACGGGCCATCTTGAAATCACACTTTGGGGATGGGAAGGATTATGACAACAGCAGCTAGACAATTCGTTTTTTTTACAAAAACAAGTGCTGAATTTCCAGGGAAGAGCACAAGAGTTTCAGTGAGGTGTCTGTAGGATAGGTGGGCATGGACTAGCTGTTTCTGAACATTGGCAGAAGGGTGGTTTGGTCAGTGAGTTTGAGAAGAGCAAGATAAAGGCTGCTTGGAAATATTTGGATGAAAAGGGGGTTCATCAGAAAAGTCCAATTAATCAAACCCCAAACTTTCTGCAAGGGGGTATCAGTTTTGGTACAAAAGATTTCTGAGGTCCAGGAAGGAGTTTTTGGTGAGCAAGAGCCAGATGAGTACTTGAACCACTGGACAAGTGGGAGATGCAGGTTTAAGTCCCTGATCTACCAGATTTAGACCTACCCAGAGTGTACCCAGGCTCTAAAATCAGTCTCTTGCCAGCCCAAGGGATGGTCAATTATTTAAACAAAGTGGAAAAGCTCCAAGAGTAGAGACTGTGAAATCACTACTCATAAATAGCAAGAAGACTGGTGGCTAGAGTGCTTATATTAAAAGTAGGTGCAGCAGGTTCAAATCTGTGCTCTTGCAAGGTCTCTGCTTTATCCTAATGTGGAAAGTAAAATTTTTTTTGAAACCTCAGCAAATTTTCACCAGATGGGAAAGCTTTTTCCCACCCCACAAGCAGGGGAGGGCCTTTGGAGAGAGGGAAACAGGCGCATCGTTGTGCTGATCTGACACGGGAGGTGGTGGGGATGGGAGGTTAGCACTCAGAAGGGAACAGGCGAAATAGCTTAAGAGCTGTCACTTTTAAATATGCCTACTCATGTTTCTCAGCATGTCCAGGCATATTTTCCAGCACTCGTAAGCCAGGCTCTCCATATGTTCCCAAACAATAATTTTCAAATGCAAGCTTACACACCAGGCAAGATTCCCCAAGCTTTTGATCGCTCACACTGTTTGCTTCATTTATGATGACATTTCATTAAACGAACAAGGACAGAGTTTGTTTCTCCATGGTGTACACATGCATGTAATGGCTGGATGACTTGGGTTTTTTTTTAAAAAAGGGAAGAAATTAACTTTTTTTACCTTTTCAGACATGAGTTCTTCCAGATACCAGCATTGAAGTGGCATGAGTAAAATACATGTGACTTAACACTGGTTCTGCTGCTATCATTGAAATCCATGGCCAAAAAACAAACTCCTACACAATCCTTTGCCAGCTGTGCTAGAGTCAAATAGATAAATTTTTGCGGGGTTACTTAGAGAGGTGACATTATTTTGTAATCTAAGGTGACTGAAAAGTTTGAGGGTGATAGAACACAGAAACTTCAGAAACTGAAGATATTACTTTTAATGATGTTTGTTAGGGTGTAAGTATATAATTCAAGTTTGTGTAAGTATTTAGACCTGTGTATCTGACTGAGATGGTATTCTCGGCCTGCTTGCCTGCCTGAAAGCTAAAGTCTCTGACATAAACGTTAACAAAGAACAAAGATCAAGTGTGTTCCTGTTGCCTGCCTGAAATTAGATGGGTTTTCTTTATTACTGTGGGAAAGAGAAGGGATGTAGTTAAAATGTTCAAGCCATAGTGAAGGTGTAATATATGAATGCACAAATGAGGGAAAGCTCTGACTCCTCTTCAAGACAGACGCAGAGCAAGGCCAAGCAACTAGCTGGAAAGGTGAGGGAAGTGAAGACAGGTGTTAAAAAGAAACAAACATAAGGCCATAAATTGACCATGGTCAAGATGTGACCCTGCTCCCTGCCCCTCTGATGGGGTACAAAAGGGGTTGTACTAATTCCCTCAGACCCAGACTCCCCAAAAGAGAATATGATCATCTATTGAAAGGGGTGGTACTGGGGAGCCTACAGGTATAATTCAGACTATGAAGCAGGAAAAGAAAGAGAGGGGGGTTTCCACCACATACGAAATCATCATCAGGGAAAGAGGGAGTTCTACGGGCATATAAAACTGCGAGGGGGGAGAAAGGAAGTCTACCGGCATCAAGAGAAATAAGCCCAACTGGTGTGAAGGGCTTAGAGGTATGGTTATGGTTTTAAACTTGTCAGTGTGACCCCGAAGAAACCCACCACGGAGTGCCTGCAGATTGGACTCTGGACTGTTGCTTTCTGATGAACTGTGTCTGGGAACCAAGTGGGGACAGGGTGGGGGAGCCCGAACAATTTTCACATGCCCCTGGGGAGTAAAATAAGCAGTACTGTCCCCATTTACAGATAGGGAAGTAGAATCACAGAAATATTAAGTGACTGTGCCAAGACTGCACAGCACATCCCTGGCATAACTAGAACTCAGACGTCCATTCCCAACCATCATACCATATTTCCTCACCACCGACTTCATCATCCCTGAATGACCTCTGCTCCAAATGCTTTAACTGGCCAAATTTTGGGCCAGATTGTGCCCTATGGGTCCATACCTGACAGGGTACATCCATACATGGATTTCCCCTACAGAAAGTGGGGGCATAGCCACTTCTGGGGCAGTGTTCCCTCTAAGCCCAGCAAAGGGTTTCCCATGGGTCTGTGTGAAGAAAACACGTCACATCAGGGAGTGGGAGACGGGGGTTCAGACCCAATGTAGAGGCACAGACTCTGTACGAATAACACTGTCACCAGCAGATTCCTGCGATCCATTGTGTTGGTGGCCTAGACCTTCCCTTTTCCCCCTCAGGGAAGTGCCTTGCCCATCCTCTCCCTGGTGGCAGAGTATAGAGGACATTCAGTGAAGGATTTGTTTCCCAGATCCCCTGTAAATATCACTGTAGCAGCACATCCACACCACCTGAGTACACTCTCATCTCTGGTCACAGTGATGCATGGAGTCTTTGTGTCTGGCACCCGTAACTGGGATCTACCTCTGACCTGCAATGGCTTTTCTCAGCCTGCACCAACCCAACCCCCCTCTGAGTGTCCTGTGACTTGACCCACCGATCCAGTCACATGAAAGTCTAAAACTCCTTTCGGAATAGCACAAATGAATTCAAATGAAAGTCCAAACAAATCTTCAATCTAAATGAGCCCTTCCACCCCCAGTAAGGCTTCACTTTAGTTCCCTTGTTGGCCTTACCTCAGGGCTTCTGCTGTAGGAATCTGACTAGGTTGCATAGCATTCTTCTTCCATTGTTTCCTGCCTGTTAAATCCTATCCCAGGGATTCTCTTCACCCAAGAGACCTATCTCCTCTCCTAATCTTCTCCCCAACTGCACTCCGTCAGTCTAATTATAAGGTCTTGCTCCACCTCTCTGGCCAAGAGACAATTAATTAAACACCCTGTTGGGGTGGAGCATGACCAGTTGGGACTCTTTCCCTTCCCATTCAGGCGATGTGGGGAACCCCCATCATTACCACGTAAGGAAATTAAGCAGTCCTGAATTATTTCTCCGCAGGACATGAGTAAGAGATGTACTTGCTTTCACCTGCTCGGGGTTTACCACATGCTCGGGGTTTAGCTGAGGTCTTCAAATCTCACTTTTGAGGATTTCAATAACAGTCATGGGTTCGGGGTTGTTATAAATGTGTATGGGTAGGGTTTTGTGGCCTGCCTTGTGCAGGAGGTCAGACTAGATGATCATATTGGTCCCTTCTGACCTATGAGTCTATGAGTCTTTGAGTCTACCTTATGCTCTCTTGGCAGAAAAGAGTGATCAGCTTTGTGGTTTTGGAGGCTTTTGTGCATGAGAAAAACATCACAATTGTCTTGATTTATCATTTATTTACTGGGGCTAAGCCAACGGGAAGGGCATAAATGACATTTCATTTAGTCACACGACCATTGAGCTGCCATTTTATTCCCCATTGGCAAGCTTCTGATTCTCTTATTCATGTTGAGTAATGTCAAGCTATGCAAGTAGCACCTATGACATTGATGGCTGCATCACAGCTCTACTGAAGTCAATGGCAAAACTCCCAGCAACTTCAACACAAGACTTCTGGCAGAATCAGTGACTACTCTGGCTGAGTAAGGGTGACAAAACCTCGGCCTCTGTAAGGAGCAGGTACAATTGTTATGGGAATCACAATATGTAAATTAGTCTTTAACATTTGAATGAACTGCAGCAAAACACTAGGGCTATACATACACATATCAATGCAAATCACAGTGGGCTGTATGAGTTTGGGCCATGCTCTGCTTTCAGTCATACCCCTTGAATTCAGAACTCACCCTCACCAACAGTCAGTGAAATTCACCTACATTTACACCTGTATAAGTAAGGGCAGAATTTGATCAGATGCATTTCTTATCAGTATTATTGCTTATTTGTTCTATAGAAGCAGCTAGAGATCCAGCCAACACTGGGGCCTCATTCTTCTATGCTCAGCACCAACGCAGTGAGAGATGTTCCTTGCCCTGAAGAGCTCACGGTCTAAATAGACAAGCCAGAGAAAGGCTATGAAGGGAAATGGAGAGGTGGATGGTTTGCACAGAGCAAATCCGTGGCAGAAAAGAGAATAGAGATCACCTCTCTGAGCATCCAGTATAGTAACCACTAGACAGTACTGCCCATTGTTTTAGCTCTGTATCCCCTTTATCTAAAGGAATCACAGTGAATAGGGACTTGGAATGGTTCTCTCATTACAAGAAGTAATTGTCACTGTTCACACATTCTCACCTTCTAATCAATGGTTGTGAATAGGCCTCAGCTACTCTAACTGTATGGACTTTGCTATTACCTACCCCCCACCACTGCTGTTCCTTCCCCTTGACTGTATATATGTACCACGTATTTGATTTCCATTCCCTGCATCTGACGAAGTGGGTTACAGCCCATGAAAGCTTATGCTTGCAGAAATCAAATTTGTTAGTCTTTAAAGTGCTACAGGACTCTCGTTGTTTATGCTGTATACAGACTAACATGGCTGCCCCTCTGGAACTTTTCACAGCGCACTCTACAAACTCTAAACATGCAGTACCTCCCCCTTTCAGAATGTAGCTACTATGGGAGTCGATGACAGCAGCCATATGATCAGAGCACAGCTTAACAGGCAGGGAAGGTGTAGGACACCATGGAATAGTTCATGTGCCCCAGGACCTCTAGGGTACGTATACACTGCAATTAGACACCCCCAGTTGGCCTGTGCCAGCTGACTCAGGCTTCAGGGTGGTTTAATTGCTGTGTAGACTTCCGGGCTTGGGTTACAGCCCAAGTTCTGGGACCTTCCCACCTTGCACATCCTAGAGCCCAGGGGACAGGCCTGAACCTGGACATTTACACTGCAATTAAACAATCCGCCAGCCTCAGCCCTGCTTGCACAAGTCAGCTGACATGGGCCAGCTGCGAGTGTCTAACTGCAGTGTGTAGACACACCCTTAATGCATATGCAGAGTACATAAGACTTCAAATTTAAGTTCAAATCAAAAAGGCCCCTACACAGTCAACTGTATACCACACATACATACATATAGTACCAAGGATTAAAATTAAGTCAGCCCCACTAGGATTCTAGCCTGTGGTTTCAGGGAGTCAAGTTATTTCACACCTGAATGCTTACACCACTAATCCATTGCCCTCTGGCTAGAAGCTGTAGCTTCCAGGAAGACAGCACGGTACAGTACGTCCAAGATAGCATGTTTGACTGATCTTATTTCATTAAAAAAAAAAAAAACCCTACCTGAAAGAAGCTGTCGAGACACCTGCCATCCTGATTACATACTGTTCTGTGCTATAATTTAAAACAAGTTGCACACATCTGCTTTAAAGCAATTAATCGCATGCTCATAACAACACATCCCCCAGCTGTTCATGGCTGGCTTTAACAAACTGTCATATACTTTTAAGTTTAAATAACAAAATTTCCACACACAAAAAAATCAAGGAATTTGAGTAAGTTAATTTAAATGGAAAGATCCATGTGAGTGAAACAATAGGATCAACCATATCACCCGAAGCAAATTAGCATTGCACATTCCCTTTTGGCTGTGCAAAAGGGAACCCCATGCTGAGGCTTCATCTTTCAGTGGTGCAGAAACAGACAGTGAGCAGCAGGCCTGTAGAGCAGAGTTGGAGGAGGGCCTTTTTTCTACAAAGGCAAGCTGAAAATAATTTGATGATACCCCACAGTCAGTTTGGTTTATTACATTAGGGCAGTATTTAAACCTGACACAGATAAAATACTTAGACCTCCTTGATCTGAATTGGTTTTCAAACTCTGCTGTCGTTGATTCTTTGGAGTAGACTGCCTAAACACTCAGTGGTCCATAAAGTCTAAAAAATTAGCCACTTAAATCCTTCCGATAGGAAGACAGGTAGGGAAGGGAAGCGCTGATTAGACAGGCTTTATTTTGACACTAACAGTTCTTTTTCTACTCTCATGAAACCGAACTCAGGCATAGTGTCATTAAACTAATACCTTGTGCTTATTTAACTCCTTTCTTCCAAAGAGCTGAAAGCACTGTCAGATGTCAGTAAATAAAGCCTCAAAACACCCGTGTGTACTAGTACATGTCAGCACTAGACTAGACTCTTTAACTAATTAGAGACTAAGATGCGATCTAACGTGGGGCACAAACAATCCCACAACAAGTAGCTGTGGGATCCTTACACCTTCATCTGAGGCACTTGATGCTGGCCACTGTTAAGATACTCATCTAGATGGACCTCAGGTATGATTCAGCTGGGGAGTTCCTACATTCCCGTTAATTTTGTATCTATGGTTTTGGTTTTCTGCTTTATAAAGATAAGGACAATTCACAAGTATGCATCCAGATCTAGTTTCAGATTCTGAGCACCCCTACATTTCAGATGTGTTTGCACCCAGGGTTTGGAGGTGCATCCATTTGTTGTAAAAAAGAAACCCAACCAAACAAATAAGTTAAGATCCTCATGCAGCTTGTCATCTATGCTCTGGTGCTGGTATGGACTTACTTCAAAGAATTGTGGTCCAGCAGAATTTTATCAGCAGTGAAAGCAGAGCTGCACAGCTTTGCTGTTTGATATATGACTGGAGATGTTCAGGTGGTTTAGGTAGTTCTGAAGCTAACAAAACTATGCCCATTTACATCAGCTGTGGAGCTGGTCCAGTAGTAACTAAATCTAAAAACTGCTGAAACTTCCCTGTTTTTTTGGCCTTCACCTCAAACACAAAATCCAGCCTGGGTCTGAGCAGTTCATTCATCTTTTGATGAGCTCCCTAATTAAGTTCCTAACAAACCGGACCCCTTTTATTCTTGAAAGGCCTTATCCAAAGCCCACTGAACTCCAATTGACTTAGATTGTGGCTTATATCAGGTCTTTAGGTGGAAACTACAGGAAACTTAGTGGTCCCATCTGGTTTTGATTCAAAACAAGGCAACCCTCAGCAGTTTTGCTTTGAGTTTTAGGGCTGTCAAACCCTGAAACTCAAAATAAACCCTGCAGCACTTCCCTGTGGCCTTCCCAGTAACTGTTGAGTTTGTAATGGTGGGTGATTAGCATGGGTACCACACGTGGTGGTATGTGGAGGCACACTGCATTTCTAGAACAAAGGCAAGCAAACAGCTTCTTGGGATACTAGGGGAGTATATATGGGAGCAGCAATTACAGCATCTTCTGAGGGTCAAACTTTTCTGAAAAGCTTTTGCAGACGTTGTTTTGAATTCCTCAGCTAGCTCTAGCTGTGCCACTATAAGAGTGCTTTTCCCCACACTAGCCCCTGACTGCCACCTACTGCATAAGAGGCTGATGTCTAGGGTCTTGCCTTATTTAGAACTTTACTCCACCTGTAGTCCTTTTGACTTCAATAAGATACTTCGGGTGGGAGGTGCTATTCAGGGTGGGTAAAGGTGTCAGGATCCAGAGCTAAACAAATCAAAGACAGATAGGAAACAATATACAGTAAAAACAATAAAGAAAAAATATGTACACTAAAATCTTACGAGATCTTTCAAGGGACAAGATATCTTGAATCTGTGTCAACTCATTTCTTTCCAAACAAGGCAATAAAGTACTCCTGCAGTCTAAACCAGACTAGCCACTTGCATGAGAGAAAAGCATAATCCCCGGTTTCCTAACCCTCAGGTTCAATTCTTTGGTTTGCAGGAGACCTCCTATGTGACTGTTAGCAAGCCACTTTCTCTCTCTGTGCTCAGGTTCCCCATCTGCTAAATAATAACTGCATTTTCCTTGCTTGCTGGGGTGTTAATAAAATAAATGTATGAAAGATTCAGAGGTGTTCAAACACTACAGTAATAGGGGCCATATAAAGGCTGAAGAAAAAATAGATAGCCAGAACAAATATTGTATGGCAAAGAACCGATGAACAGTTTCATTTTTTGTTGTTCAGATGACATAAAACAACTGGAAACTTGATTCTAATTCTAGACTCATTTGCATATTTCAGGGTATTTTTAAAAAAGGAGATGTAAATGTTTCTCTATATTTAGATAATGTAGGTATAAATGTGCTCCATATATATGGAATTAGTAGAACACAGTGACATATAATATTCAATCTTCAGTGTTGTGTTAGGAAGAAATTAGCAAACTGTGAGATAAATGGTTTCTAAAGTCTCAATACCTAGCAACTCTTTGGAATATTCAAGTGTCAAGAGTATAAATCCTGCTTAATTCAAATTTTTTAATTGGTGTTTTATATACTTCAATATAAGCAGCATCACACATACCCTGGAGAGCCGAAAGAAAGAAAGAAAACTCTCCTTTTCATAAGAAACATAAAGGTGCAAGTGCATTGTAATTTGGATCTGAGTTTACAGACATCTCATGGTGGTTGTCAGTTGTTTCAGTTCTGTTGATGTCAGCTCCCAACAATGTCAAAAATGTAATGTAAAAAAAAAATCACTTCACTAGAGAATTTACATAATACTAGAGCTGAGGAATTGAAAAAAAATCCCTCATAAAAGGAGATTAAATGTGGAATTCATAATCTTCTAAAGGATTGCATACGCATGAGTCTGCATGCCTCTGTGTTCACGTAATACACATACCCTGTAGCTCTGTGCATGAGATGTAGCCTTATTTTCAGCGTGGCTCCCAAACAGGTCCTAAATGACTTAGGCCTGGGGCACAAAAGGAGCTAGGTGTTGTGACACTCAGAAGCATGATGTCTAACTTTTAGGCACATAGAAAATCACCATGATTCATAAGGCACCTCGGCCTCCCCGGACAGTGAATAGGGAGGGAGAGGGGCCTTCAAATGGCATTCAGAAAACACAGCATACTAGGCGGGGAGCTGTCACAGCTAGCCAATGGGAGATGATGCTGATGAGGGAAATCAAGGTTGCAGGGAGGCCCCTCAGTACAGGTTGCAGAGAGACGACTCTCTCGGCAGGGGATTCTCAGATGCACACCCTCTCTTGGAGTTACGCACCTAGATATTCACGAGAAGCCAGCATGGGGGAGGACTAGGAGACCCTCTGAGAGGCGTGCCCACTTTTGGAGGGGCACACTCTGTGCCCTGCCCCCTATGACCATAGGGACAGAAGAGCTGGCTGTCACCCTGCAGCCCCGGGGCTAGAGGAATTCTGTTCCCCCGACGGGGGTGGGGGCCACCAGGGGTGCTGGAACAAGTTTTATAGTGGGGCTGCTAAGAGCCATTGAACCAAATGGTAAGCCTGTATATGATGGAAACCACTTCAAGCTAGCGGTTCCTCTAGTTCCAGCACCTGTAGGGACCCTCCTCTGCTTTCCCCTTCCCTCCCTCCCCCCCCCCCGATCCTCTCTTGTAACTTTCAGCCCAAAGGTTAGGGTACTTAACCAGGAGGTGGGAGAAGGTTGGTTCAAGCCCCCCCCCCTTTCACCTGAGAAGGGATTTAAACAGGCGCAGCCTCTGAACACACCTGGCAGATTGTGTCTGACACACAATTTAGGTGGAGGAACACCTGTTTTCCCTGGAGTTGCTCTGGGTCTTAACTGTTATAAAGATTTATTGTTTATTGTATAACAAATTTTTTGTGTAACAGATACAATCCACATATTGTAGACATACATACACATCCCTACTGAATACCTCACCACATACACATACACACCATATACCTCACCTGAGGTTCTTCACAGACTTTACAAAATATACACAAAGTTTATGTTATTGGCTACTGAAATGCAGCCAATTCAGGAGCTATATTCAGCAACTGTTTAACACTGTAGAATAACTCGACAGTGCTTTGGACAGGAAGTGGGAAGCCCATATCCTGTTGCAACTGCAAGGGGAATTTAGGTAGGGAAAACTACCCAGTCTGGGCTTTGGCTAGGATACCAGAGGTGACTACCCCTAATTTTGTGAAACTTACCATTTCATATTTAACGACTCCACATGGTCTTGGAAGACTATGGCATGCCCTGGAATCTAGAAGGAAGCAAAATACGCTTCATCACCATGCTGAGAGGATGTCGACTTAATTCAAATTTGTAGAGAAGTGATCTCCCATGTGGGGGAATGTATCTCTGGGGCAACGCATTCTGCTGCATCAAAAAAAATTGTCTGGCTTAACTGAAAGTTGCTGATCGTAATTCCAAATGGTGAAGAGTTCATTGGGAAACCAAACAGAATTGCAAGTGACTCTGTTGATCTGGAGATCAGGAAAAAGTGGAGGGTTCAGGCAGGTTTATTCTTGAAGGTGATCTGAGATGTGCTTACTCTGGGGGGTCAGTGTGGTAAGGAATCATGCGAGCAGACAGAGATAAAGTTGTGTTTGTATTTTGTATTCAGTGCTATCGATGAGTCTGAACACCTCTTTATTTCTGTGCAAAAGAGGCTGGCCACATATTGGCATTAAATTACTTTAATCTTCTCCGCGGCTGGCTGCCTCTGCTAAGGGAGTGCTGCCATTTGCCAGTTGCTAGAAATAATTGCTGTAAATGAAGTTTCTCAGACTTTTTCAAATCAGCAAATATAGTGCAGTAACGCATGTACCATGAATATTTCCAGCTCTGCTCTGTTTTGTAGTAAACAAATTTCATGCTCCCCCCATCTATGTTCCATCATTTTAACTTTTGTTATAAAGGAACTTCATAATGGGTGCATGTAGCCTAACATTTATTTCCTAGAAAGCATAGTGCATTGTACTGGAGTAAGAAAGATCTGGGGTGGCTTTTTCTTCCCTGAACCAATACAAACTGGATGAACAGGTAGCAGCAGGATAATGTATAGTTTGAAAACGTCTAAGCCCTTGATTCATGTAAGGAGCCCTTATCCCTTGATACTGGTGGAATTACTCACACAAGCAAAGGCTCCAGGTTTGAGGCCACACCCACTGAAGTCAATGGCAAGTCAGAAATTAATGCAGGGAATTCCTATGGCCTGTGTTATACAGGAAGTCCAACGAGATGATCCCAATGAACCTTTTTGGCCTTATCATTTAGAACTCAAAATTCCCATTGACTTAAATGCAAACAGGATCAGGCCCCCAGAAACTATATAATGGGTTTGTCCCGTTGTGATGTTCCCCTCTGCAATCTGGATTGGTGAATCATTGTCACCCCAATCCATCATACCCGCAGCACGTTTTACTTTGCTTTGCTTTGTGAACTCCCACTCCTGGGAAACTCGCGCACAGCCACCAGGAAGCAAGTTGTCCCCAGCTCAGTCAGTGAATGCCTCTAGCCAGCCACTTATGGGATTATGTAATGATATGACCCCAGTCATTATCCCCAGTCCCAGATGCAATCCTAAAAACTGCTGCCTAAGAATTGATGCTCATATGTTCGTCAATTTATCAAAGAAATTGATTGCACCAGCCTTATCATTTCAAATCGAATCTCTTACACACCTTCAACCAAATGCACTGTTTTAGATAAAACAAACAAATGTATTAAATACAGAAAGATTTTTAGGGATTATAAATCAGAGGAAAATGAGTCAGATTTGATCAAGACAAAACAAGAAGCAAAACACAATCTAAACTAAGCTTAACACTTTCAGCAATTTTTACAGGCTTAGATGATGCTCAGTGCAGGCTGGCCGGTCTGCCACCAACCAGGAACTCCTGCTGTGATCAGAACTTCAATTGCCTGGTGGTGTTTGTAGATGGAGGTGCTAGAGAGAGTGAATGGCAAAATGTCTCCCCTTTTTAAAATGGTCCTTCTTCCTTCTGGGGTTTCACCCTCCCCCCTTCAGGGTCAGGTGATAAGCGATGTCTTTGTATGGGTTCATCCATGCCCTGAGTTAATGAGCATTACCTTATCATGGCTCCAAGCTGGCCAAGGAAAAGGAGGGTAGATCACATGAGAGTCCCTTTGATTCTTTGTTGATACCTAGGCCTGTCCTTTTTTCCTAGAATAGCTGGTTTGTTTTATGCATGCTTTAGTGAGGCAGGAACTACCTCTCTGCCCTAGGAGGGTTTTGCCTGAATCTGCTTCAAGCTATGAAACACCTTTGGGAAAATGACATAGCAAAGCCTCATAACCACACACATGACATTGCAACAAAAATCACCATAACAATAAGGTTCAATATGTCTGAGAATTCCAATAACATCTTACATGAGATGCTTTGCATTGAACAATACACAGTGACGCTATTAGGGTGATCATGGGGGGTGTAGTATGTCACACCCATTGTAACGGAAGTCCCCGAAAAGACTGTTATTGACTTCAACATAGGGTTGCCAACATTATATTTCAAAAGCTAAGGACTGTTTTCTTAACACCTCCACTCCACCTCTCATCTTGATAATAATAATAATTAATAATAATTAATAAGGAGTACTCATCTACATTCAACAGGGGTATTTCTTGCTGATTTTTGCAGCAGTTTTCAACTCCTGATTTTATAGTATAAAGAAATAGATATAATAGAAATAGTTTGTTGTACACCTATAATAGAAATTGATTTTGTTGTACAGAGATTGAAAATATTAGAGATGTCCCTTGCAATAAAGGACTGTTGGCAACCCTAAAAAGACCTGAATCAAGCCCTCTTTTGATGACAAATTCTGCCAACAGGTTTCCGTGAAACACGACTGAATTCTTCTGTACCGGGTACTGCCACACCTGTCTGTTCCTTAGAGAGCAGCCAGTCTCATCTAGGATCACAGAATGAGATAGTCTGACTATAAAGTTTTCATGTGAACTTTTATAGCCTAGGTGTTCTCTCACTTATCTTGTTTTACACTGATGTAATTCCAAAGATGTAGCATTAGTCCTGCATTACGCCCATGAAAGTGAAAAGCGAATCAGTTTCATGGGTTGGACAAAATGGATGAATATTTTAAAATGACTGAACATTAATTTTCTTCTTCGTATATTAAACGTTTACCAGTTCCTCTTACTGTTTGTAAGTTGTTCCTGTGCTCGTACAGCTGTAGAATCAAAGAGCCGTCTGTAATTTATAAATGGGCACCCTTGTTTTCACTGAGCTGAGACACTCTGTGTAAAAATATGCACCATGACATGGGGGAAGGTGAGGAGGGGTGAGATTACACAATTGGTGTAAATCAGCAAAACTCTCTTGACTTCAATGGAGCTACACCACCTGAAGACAGAATCTTTTATTTTGATTAAAAAAAATCCAGTTTCCTTGGTTTTGTTTTTAAATTACAATATGTGTCCGACAAGCAGATCATTTTAGCACCAGCCTCCATTGAGAAAAGTCGCAAAGTTATTAATGCCCATAGCATCCCCCACATCATTACTGAAGCCCACATCTGAATTGTAAAAAGGAATGCTTTTCCGATACAAATCTTGGACCTATTTTCATGACAGTTGACTAGGTTCTCCAGAGATTGTTCATGAAGGCCTCTCTTGGAGCCACCCTTAGGTACCAGGCCCTCTTTGTCAGGTCAGTTCAAGAGAGTCCCAACATGTGTTTTAAAAACCTTTCCGAGTCAGCACATTCAAGCTGGGGCCAGTAACAGCAGTTCCGTAGTGGTGATGTGCTCTCTGCAGAAACAAATATCAAAGTTCCCTGGAGGTTAGAGGGGCCTCCAATTTTCTAATGGAATCCAGGAGATATTTTTGGCATCTGTTTTGCAGGACTCCCTACCCTGTACATTATAAGTGCAGCGGACGAGGTGATAGGAGGCTAGAAAGCTAAGTGTTAAGCAGCGAACCTGTGGTTTCTTTTCTTTCTTTCTTTTTTCATCCTTTCTGCTTCACATAACTCTGTCAGAATTTCAGTTTGACTGGAGTAAGAGCCAATTCAATTGATTCCTTGGTGGCTATCTAGACCGTGATTCATATGGAGTTATTCATAGATTATTGTCCTTTACAGAACCTCTGTATAGGTTGATGCCACTTGTTCCTGGATTAAATCTATGATTTCAGTGGCTAACGGTGACACATCTCAATATAACTCTCATTCATTTAGGGACACTGGTAACCACTAAGGGAATTATTGAGGGCTTGAAAACAAAACAGCCCTCACAAGAACTCAGAGTCAGCCTTCAAAAACCTGCACAGCTCTCCTGCATTTATTTTGACAGAATCTAGACTTCGTACAGACAGTAAAGCTCTGTGAATCTCCTAGATATTTTTTGCACCATATGAAACAAGAGAAGTAAAGGGAGACACAACCCCATACACACTGGCTTGTTCAAACAAAGCTCAGCTGTTAACTTAAAGTGTGGCATATGTTCAGCCTTTAATCTTCTGTTTCCTGTTGAGAGCAATACCAACAAACCGAGTAAGGACAAAGAACAGCATGGGAATTTCAAATGAAAGGCTAGGGATTTGAACGTTATCCTACAAGACAAAATGAATGTATGAATGGCCTTTGAATGTACCATATGAATATAGAACTCTATTACTATTTTGCTACTAGCAAATGCACCGATTTCTTTCCAAGAAAGTTGTTGATGTCTGCTTGAGTTCCACCTTGACCCAATTCCTTTCTTACCTAGATATTTATATAGTTCCAATCAAACATGTGCTAGCAGTACACAGGACTGGATTGTGAGGCCCTTAAATACATTTGTCCAAATTCTTTCAGGTGCAGGGAGAATCTTAAGGCCTTTTAATTCTTTGTCCCAGCTCTGCAACAGTTTAGAGCAGCCTTGGGAATAATTCAACTGTATGATAGTGCATATGTACAAAGAGGCTGATGTAAGGTTGCATAGGCAATCTTAAATTGGGCATTTTCAATTTTTACATACTTGATTTCTCAACCTTGATGTTCTTTTAACATAGATTTCTTCAGATTTAGTTTCCTAATTAAAAAAAAATGAAGAAACAGAATCTTTTAAAGCCCAAATGGGGTTATGAGCAGGCTTCAGACATAGAGATACACAACACAGACTTCTGCCACTTACTTTAATTGATAACTGGTAGCAGTAGCAGGTTATTATCCTCTATGTGAACCAGTAGGTTTCATGGCTATTTTTTGACACCAGATTTCCCATGCCTTCAGACTGGCTCTCTTTGTTCCTATCCACCAACCTTATACCGGCTTCTGCCCCACCCTCTGACACCTGCCATCCTCACCCCCCTCTGCTCCTTTCCAACCTCCCACCTTCTTGCTGCTGCAACCAACTCTGCTTCCTCCCCACTCCTCATCCTCTCTAGTCCCACCAGGCCGTTTCTTCCTTTTCCTCTACAGTTCATGGGCATAGTTTCCTTTGCTCTCAGTTCAGGTGCCCAGTGCCACAGTGGCTTTTGGGGACAGAAGGCGCAATTTCAGGGAAAGATCTGCTGACTTCCCACAGCCCTCTGCTGGGGCATGCCCTGGCCAGGCAGATGCTTTGGAGAATTTTTGTGATAAATTCTAACAAACCTCTACTGGGCATGTGTGTACTCAGATTTTTTTAGGAGGCTTATAGCTTACCAAAATTTGGGCAAACTGCGACAGGAATGGCAAAAGGCAAATTCTGACATCAGAGAAACCCTGCCAAATGTTAAGTCCCTGCTCCAAAGCATACAGGCACTAGACCTTCCCAAATGCAATGATTGTAAACAGTTGTTTTAAAGTGGACAAAATGGTATGCTTTCCCCTCCCAGGGTGACCAGACATCCCGATAAAATCGAGACTGTTCTGATATTTAACCCTTCATCCTACGTCCCAATTGATTATGATCAGGACACCATTTGTCCCGATATTCAGGTACAAATTCAATTCCTAGCTGCCGTGGGGGGACCTGGTGCTCCCAGCCATCGCGGGCAGCCCTTCAGCTCCAAGCCCCCATGATGAATAGGATTTCTGGGTCCCCCCCGCCACCTACAGGGACTGAGAGCTCAAGATCCCCCTGTGGCCCACCCCCATGTAACCCAATATTTTACTGTTGCGATCTGGTCACCCTACCACCTCCTCTCTTTTCAGAAACAGATGGACTATTTCAGTTGAAACCAAAAAAAAAAAAAAAAAGAGTCAGCTGGACACAGACACTCAGCATGGCGATGTTATCAACAGCTGAAAACACAGTCTGATTTACGAGGAGCGTCGGACAGCCTGAAGTATACGCCCCACTACCACCTCTAATAGAAATAGTGCAAGTGTGCTCGTGTGTTGGAGGCTTCTGACAGAGTCTCTCTGGGGCATCTCCCAAGCCCAGTTCAGGATTTAGGGCCTTAGTCCGTGCAGTGGGCCCCACCCGGCAGCCTGTTTACTTTCTTATGGGTGGGGAAAAGCAGAAATCCAAACTCAACAGAGACAAGCCCCTCCCAGGGTCAGCGGCAGCACCTTACATCAGGGATGCCTGGGAAGTAGCTTTACTGGAGTCCTTATGGCCAGGTACTGAGACAGTCTCTCCCTACCAAGTCTCTCCCTTGGGGTTCATTGGATCCAGGCGGGGGCGGGGGGTGTTTCTGACATAGGGGTTCCTCCTGAAGTTTCAGGAGACACTCCCTTCTCAGGTCTTCCTCCTCACTGACTGCAGCTTCCTCCTTTTAAAGCCCCCCTCCCTACCATGCATGACTGACAGGACTGGAAGGGCAGGGCTATCTTAGCAAAAAGAGCTTCCCTAGCTCCTCTCAGTGCAGGGTTTATATACCATGTCACAGGCTTATTGTGAAAAGTTTTGCATGTGTCTGCAGTGGGATTACTCTAGGAAATAACTGTTTACCATTGTGAGTAATGGGTTCACAGTCTGACCCTCGCTATATTAGCTGCCGCATAGGAAAGGTGTCAGCGCATAAAGCAAGATGACCCTCTTCTATTAATTTCATTTCTGAAAACTGTAGCCTTTTCACATTTTTGATCCCTCTGTTTCCTCACTAGGAATTCAAAAACAGCTGGAGAAATCAATTTAAATCTTACCAGTAATTACTGAAGTCTGCCATTTGCTAAATTAGGGAGTGAAGAAAGCAATAAAAATAAGCAATTGAAAAAATCAGTGTGTGGTCATTTGAAAGTCAATGAGATTTAGGCTTCTAAGACACTTTCAGTGCATTTTAAAAATGTACTCTAGGTTTAATAGATCCTAGGTAGTACCTCACTCATAAACCTCCATGTGTGGTTGGGCACTAGAGGAGACAAAAAGCATAGGTCAAGCACATGCCCATAATAATGGAACTTTATAATGGTCATGATAAGTTTTCCAATAGTCATATCTTTGTTAAATCAAAACTATTTTTTTCAAACTTAGCAAAGGTACTTGTCCTCAGTGAGGACTCTATCTGTGCTATCATCTTTATTCCATTTATATAGAAACATAAGCATGCATGGCCCTTTAACTGAAAAATATGACTTTGCCTTGAGGAATTTACAATCTACATTCAATGCAACACAGCAAGGGATGACTAGAAATAAAGGGTGGGTGGACAATGTCATGCGGACTGGATTGGGAGGGGGGGCACTTGTGTTATTTGACATCAGTATGTCAAAATCATAGTGACTCATGTGAGACATACCATGTCAGGTGGTTAGAAAGGTTATAATGTGCTGAGTAAGAAGATAATATTTGTGTTCATGTGTAATATGTGTGAGGGAAGTTATGGAGATCTTTGATATACCTGTATTTCAAATTGTGCTGTAGAAGACACACCGCAGACAGAGAGGCCACAGGACAATAGCCCGCTTAATGGCCCATTAAGACCTTTACAGAAGCCAAAGGCCTAGGAAGAAACTAAAGGCATACCTGAAGCGTTACCAGGATTGGCCCATGTGACTCTGGACTCCATTTTGGTTCCTGTAAAGATCCACAAACCGCATGGCCAGAGGCAGAGGGTATATAAGATCAAACCACAGAAACCATTTTGTCTTTGTTCCTGTCCAGCTGCGGACACACCTCTGGATCAACACACTGTGCAAATGAACTGAAGGACTTAGACCCATCCAGTTACTGGATGTATACCAGAGGGACTATACAAGCCTGCAACTCCACAATTGTTCTGGAAACCTGATGTATATGGACTTTCAAATCATTTGAATATATCTGATTGCTTTAATCCTCTAACACTTCTCTTATTGTTTGTTTTTCTTTTATTAATAAACCTTTAGTTTTAGTCACTAAAGTTTGGATTTTGGGTAAGATCCAAACTTATAGTGAACTGGTCCTGTGGCTGGTCCTTTGGGATCAGAGGGAACCTTTTAATAAAGAGCAGAGAGTTTAAATAACTGGTCTCTTTACTGGACCTAGTGTCAGTTTGGGAGCCAGAGACTGAAATGCAATAAAGGGGGCTGTGTGTATTTGCACAGGGGCTTCTTGATAACCAGTGTGGGGAATCAGAAGCACTGTTTGTGGCTGGTTGAGAAGCCTGACTTTAGTGTCACCCACCAGTGCTGGGAGAATCTGCTCTCCTTTTACAGCCTGCCCTGACCCTGGCATTATCAGTGGGCTACCCTGGGCACGGACGGGTCACAGACAAGTGTGGGAAATAAAGCCTTAAAACAGTGAAAGATCATGGGCTATGCTTATTAGTACATGTGCAAACTGGCATCATGCCAAGTTGCAAGTTTACTTAGCACCAGAAGCTCATGCAAATTAGCATAGCTCTGTTGAATCATAGAAGATTAGGGTTGGAAGGGACCTCAGAAAGTCATATTGTCTAAATCCCTGCTCAAAGCAGGACCAACACCAACTAAATCATCCAAGCTAGGGCTTTATCAAGCCAGACTTTAAAGACTGCTAAGGCTAGACAGTCCACCAGCTCCCTAGGTAACCCCTTCTAGTGCTTCACCACCCTCCTCGTGAAAAAGTTTTTCCTAATATCCAGACTATGGTTAATCATGTTGATCTTAACATGAACTGAGGATCTGGCCCTCAGAAATTTGTGAGCTTAACCCACCATAGCTTCAAACTCAGCAATGGTACACCTCCATTAAAACATATGGATGAATTTGTCCTGATAGGCTCAATTGTATGTTGACTGACACCACTGGGTTTGAACAGCAGAGTCTTTGCACCATTTTGACCAGTATTTTGAGCTCTGTTCTTCTCAGAATATCTGCATGCAGCTCCCATGGACACACGTGAGTGATGCACCGGTAGGGAGAGAATAAACTTCTCAGCAAAAACAGCCATAAAGTTCTGCTGTTTTTAAACTGGGATTAAAGTAGGTTGGCAATCAATATTGGTCCATATCTTCTGCTACTTTTCATTGTGTCATTTTTCAGATGGCTCTGCTGATCAAAACCGAGTCTGTTTCAATACAAATAGAATGTTGAAAATGGAAGAAAATGGAGTTTCTAGCTATGCTGAGAATCAGCTTTCCCATTTCCTGAAGAAGTCTAAGCCACTGAAAATATATCAGCATGTTGAAGGGTAGAGATGACCAACTGGTGAAAGGAAGAACAACACAGTGAAAGTAATTCATCGAAAAGACTTTTAAAAAATAATTCCAGGGGTTGTGTGGGTAGGGAAGAATAAAAGAAAGAAGGAAAAGTGAACTACCAGCAGTCTGGGAACAAAGTTTAATATGCTGAAGTCTGCAAAACTATTCACATGAAACTGACAGAGAAATTCATGCAGTATAACATGAAAATATTTCAAGAGGTCAAAGAGAAAAATAGAGGCAACAAAAGGATAAAACATCATCTGAGCAACAGAAAATCCCAGGTGACAGCACTCAAGGATAGAGATGACATATATATCACTGGCAGAACAAAATCTAGACAGGAGTGGAAGAATTCAATCAAGGTCTAGTTAACAAGAAGGTATATTTGTCACTGGAATCTGCTTGAGGAGTATAAAATGGAAGTAGGAAAAAGATTTCCATGAGGTACTGTGGAAAGGCTGCTAAATATACACTTAATGGACACGGAAATTATGGAATGTTAATGAGAGGAGAGTGCAGTGTTCAAATTGAATAATTTGCAAAGAGGATCCAGGAGATTTGAAAGGTGCTCAGGAGTGGATGTTGTGCCACTGGGATTTTTAAACACAGGCTATTTGGTGCATCTATAAAGTTCAAAGGAAAAAAGTATGCAAGCAGTTCTTTAAAGATCTCTGCTTGTCTGGCCCCAGTCACTAAGGAGGGAAGCAGTGATGATATCCAACCGGTTCGCAACGGTTCGCACGAACCGGTTCTTAAAATAGAAAAAATTCAGTGAACCGGTTCTTAGCGCTCCCCGCCGCCGAAATTGATGAGGGAGGGTCAATTTCACTGAGGGGAGTGATTCTCCCTGCCGCCGAAATTGATGAGGGAGGGTCAATTTCACTGCGGGGAGTGATTCTCCCTGCCACCGAAATTGACCAGGGAGGGTCAATTTCACTGCAGGGAGTGATTCTCCCTGCCACCGAAATTGACCAGGGAGGGTCAATTTCACGGTGGAGGGCACTGTGAAATTTGGGTGCTGGGTTGTTGGGGTGCTGTGTGCATGATGTTTAAGAACCTATTCAGAATAGGTTCTTAAATATCACCTGCCTTTATAGAACTGGTTATTGGAAATTTGGGATATCATCACTGGAGGGAAGTAGTATTTTTCTCATTTTGAATGTGAAACACAGAGACTATCCAACTTGCCTCAGCCCACACAGAAAGTCTGTGGTAGAGCGATGACCTAAACTCATTTCTCCCAAATGTATACTCTAGTTCAGTAATTCGCAACCTGCGGCCTTCATGTGCGACCCACAGTCATAAATAGATTGAGAACCACTGCTTTAACCACTGGACCATCCTTTATCTCTAACCCTTACTAACCCTACTTTGTCCTATGACTACAGAGATGTTAACTGCCCAGTTCATCTTGAATGGTGTCTTGCAACGTGTTATTTCCTTATGCTTAACAATCTCTTCCACTTTGTATTTAGCTTTGGCGTTCTTTCCCAGACCAGAAGAGCTCTGGATAAGCTCAAAAGTGTCTTTCATCAACAGAAGTTGGTCCAGTAAAAGATATTACATCATCCAACTTTTCTTTTTCTCTAGGGGTATGTCTACACTGCAGAGTGAAGTTGATTCACCTGCTGAATTGTACAAGTCGCAGGAGCATGATCACACCACGCTCCTTATGTTGGGTTCTTGCGTCCCACTCACCACACTTGGGTCAATATTCAAAGCAGTGGGTAGCTACCTCACAGTACAAGTAGCTAAAGAGGCTTTTGGGAAGCTTGTTGTTCTCCCATAATGCAATGTGTTCCCCGCCTCCTTCTTGACCCAAACAAACCGCACATGTTTTTCCATGCTGTTTCTCTATGCCATGCACGCACACTGATGCTGGAGAGGCATGGAGCCCGCTCTGCTCTCACTATCATTATGAGCATGACAAGTACCTCATGGCTTATCCTGAAGTATTTTCAAAGGAAAGACAGGAGCCGCAGCATGGAAAATAGCGATGTTACTGAGGCCGCCCTGCTACGAGCCATAGAGTGAAACAGTTCCCGGTTGCTGCAGACTGTCACGCATCATCTTCAGTCCATGAAGAGTCATTTCTGAACCAAGCAGAGACTGGTGGGATCACATCATTATGAAGGTATGGGATGATGAGCAGTGACTGCAGAACTTTCATATGCAAAAGGCATCTTCCTTTGAACTTTGCACGGAGCTGTCCCCATCCCTGAAGCATGTGAATACTCGCTTGAGACCAGCTCTGACAGCGGGGAAGCGAGTGGCCATTGCTCTGTGGAAGCTGGCAACCCCAGAGTGTTACCGGTCAGTTGGGAATCAATTCAGAGTCAGTAAATCCACTGTTGGAGCTGCTGTGATGCAAGTGTGCAGGGCCATTAATAGACTTCTGCTACGAAGGGTAGTGACTTTGGGAAACGTGTAGGACATAGTGGACAGGTTTGCTGCAATGGGGTGCCCAAACTGTCTGGGGGAATAGATGGCACGCATATCTCTATCCTAGCACCTGAACACCTCGCCACAGAGTACATAAACTGGAAAGGATACTTCTCAATGGTGTTGCAGGCCCTGGTGGATCACAAAGGATGTTTCACTGACCTCAGTGTGGGGTGGTCTGGAAAGGTGCATCTCTAGGAACTAAGATCTGTTCAATAAGATGCAGGCGGGCATTTTCTTCCCTGACCAAAAAATAAATATTGGGGATGTTGAAATGCCAATAGTGATCCCAGGTGATCCTGCCTACCCCTTGCTCCCTTGGCTAATGAAACCCTAACACCAGGCACCTGGACAGCGAGAAGGAGCGTTTCAATAACAGGCTCAGCAAGTGCAGAATGGTGGTGGAATGCGCATTTGGTCACTTAAAGGCCAGATGGAGATGTCTACTCACTAAGCTTGACATCAGTGAAAAGAAGATCCCATCAGTTATATCTCTATGCTGTGTGCTCCATAATTTGTATGAAACAAAAGCTGAAAAGTTCCCCGAGGGTTGAGCCGTTTTGAGCAAATTTTGAGCAGCCAAATTCCAGAGCTTCGCTCAGAGCCACCCATGGAGCGCTTCACCTACGGGAAGCATTGAAAAACTGGTTCTGCAAAGAACACCACAGTAATATATGTCTCTGTTGTGCCTTTCTTTCCCATCCTTCACCCTCACATCAGCGGCCTCCTTCCCTTCTTTCCCCGCCCAAGCTATGAATGAATAAAGAAAGATGTTTTTTAAAGCTGCAAAGTTTTATTTGTTTCAATAAAGTTTCAAAAAGTTTCAATGGGGCGAAAGGAGGATAAGTTAACATTGTAAAGTGTTACTGTGCAAGCAATTGTGGTTGCATGCAGTTCTGAAAGGGGCCATCACGTCTTTCTGCTCCCCTCCACCAGTGAGGAGTGCAGCACGTACTGTACCCTACTCAGCTTCCTCCTAGAATGCTTGGGGGTGGGGGCTGATAAAGAGGTAAGTGGCATTACTTCAACCTCCATTGCCAGTGTAGACCAGGCCTAGATCAGACCGATTCCTAGAACAGAGAATGACAAAATGTATGGGGTTTACGAAGCTGAACCCAGGTCTGACTTCTATAATTGCAAAAAAAAAAAAAAAAGAAAAAAAAGAAAAAGAAAAAGCCTACCTTCATAATAGGACAAATAAAAATTCCTATTCCAAACACTCCCAAATTCTTGCAATTTCAGGGTCTCCCTAGTTGTTTAGAAGTAAACACCTGTTAAAAATATGTCCCATACACCATGCCATATAATACATTTGTTCCATGTGCACAATCACCTTCATGCTAATGAAAGTTCAGTGTTTGGAGTAAGGGCAATTTATGACCCAGTATTTCCACTGTGCATGTGAATGAACACATTGAAAGTTATAAAATCATAAGCCACATCCTGCAGTTTTTAATCAACCAAAACTTCCTTTACTCAGTGGGAGTTTTTCTAAGGAAACTACACAATTTGGCCCAGTGCCACTCTTAGATGTGTTAATTTTGCTTAGGTTCGGGCCAGTTAGAGTTCAGCGGCACAAAGGGACATCACCAGGGATACCCTGAGGCCAGATCTTGAAGTCTTTGCTTAATTCTTTCTCAGGTCTTATTCAGGCAAACAGCTGTTGATATCAATGGCAGTTTGCTTGAGTAAAATAAGGAATAAAGGTGTCAGGATTTGTCCACAGAGTACCGTGGGAGTTTTGCCAGATTAAGACCTTGTGCTCCGCAGGGGTGGAGGGTTCATACTTTGTGATCTCGGGGGTGAAAAGGAGGGCAGCTGGACAAAAGAATTGCTCAAATATAGTGTTTTATTTAGCTGATGACCTAACAAGCTGTGCTAAAAACTCCTCCCACACCAGCATAAACACCTGGTGCACAAGGAGAGCAGTTATCAACACAATCAATATAATGAGCAATGTCATGATCTTAAAAGCAATAGCAAGAGCAGCCACACGCTACTGTAATCCCAAAGCATAGGAAGAAAGCACTTACCAACAACAACAGGGTGGGGAGACCCATCATCCACCTTACAAGTGAGTTGCAACCAGGGAACCGACCTGCCCGAGGCATCCGATAAGGCCTTGACGGATCCGCGGAGAGTCTCACTGGGTGGTTCCCGAGGGGTATCTAATATACCCCCTTTTCCCAAAGCCTAACAACGAACTTTACCTAGCAATGTGCAACATAATTCTCAATCCTTTTTATGGATTGGGCCTTAAAACTTGATTTTCATTAGTCTGTTGGCTACTAGCTCCAGACGGGTACATCAGCTGTCGAAAGCAGGAAGCTGACCTTATCATGGTCTAAGACTGGTCCTGTGGTTTATTCAACTGCTGACCTGCGGTTAGTCATCCACTGCTTATCTCAGGGTCCACTGTGCATAGTTAGGATGTTTATGAGCCAGGATTATTTCCAAGCTTTCTCTTTTCCTCTAGGGGATTTCCATTCAGCTATTTCCCAGCAAGGGCCTGCTATTGCTTTCAGAGCCTAAGATGGATTTCTAGGGCTTAGTCTTCCCATGATAAGCCATCCGCGTGTTACAATGTTCTTCCTCTCCCTACAGACCTGAGTAGAAAATTGACCCTTGGTTTACATACAATAAGAGCCAACCAAAACATTTAACACAAAAAACTCTAATTTCATTAGCATTTATTACTAATGCTGATTAGAGCTGTAGTGCAATATTTCTTGAATGGGAATAAAACTGTTTTTTTCCACCTGTACAATAGGTAAACCAGCATATATGGAGATATTTGATGGTATCATTATATAGGAATCACAGTCCATTTTAGGTCTTATCTACCTCTTCTTCCTCCCCTTCTAGGTATAAATGTGGTTCAAAACTGTACAAAACTGCGTATGCTCATAGAGCTTACTAAGTTTCACTGAAGCAAAATAAAGGATACTGGTATAAGCACTTTTATGCTGGTATAACTGGGTCTATACTTGGGCTTTCACTTTCACTAATTGACATATTGATGCTGATAAAATTTTTAATTATAGTCCAGGCCTTTAACAGGAGGTGTTTATTAAAGAAAAGAGATACAGTTTCAAACATGCTTCCACACACCTTGAATTCCAGCTTTGTCTGCTTTGTTAACCAGAGACTATATCTTACACAGACAAATCTAGTGGCTAAATAATATACTTCAGTCAAGTTTATCATTACAGAGGGCAGCCTGGCTAAATACAGAGTTAGAATCTAAAAAATCCCAACCCTCCAACAGGAAAGTGGGTGGGGGTATCGTTTCATAGCAATTCAATGCAATGGAATTAACGCCACAAGCCTTTTGGAGTTTCAAGGCTCCAGGACTGAACATGTATAAACAGATCCTGATCCAAAGAACACTGAAATCCAGCAGAATCTTTCCACTGACTTCAGTGGACTTTGGTGCGGCACATAGAGATCAACAACACTAGACAAAGAAGTCTTTGTAGGTAAAGTACAATGGGCCCTTAGAAGTTTTTCTCTCTAGTTCTGATATTTGTAATTCAGCAAAAGAGCAGCCAAGTTTTTTAGAATGAAACCATCTTCATGTCATTTGCTAAATCACAAGGAAATATTACTAGCTCCTGTGAACAATATTCATAGCTTGTGAAATATGAAAGAGCACCGAGGAGTGATGTTCTTCTGAGCACACACATCAAGCCAAAATGATACAAACCCATGCAAATGGAACAGTACCTTTGATATAAAAGCAGTGTCAAGGTCAGTGCTAACAGGGTTAGCAAAATGTGACATCTTAGATGCTGGAAAAGAACTCAGCAGAGTATTGGAGATAGAAACTCTATTTGAACTGTTTATAGTGCCATGACCAAATTCTACTCATAGTTTCATTGGTGTAAATCCAAGATCTTGTGACTAGAGCATAGGACTGGCATCAGAAGATGTAAGCCTCTTTCCCTTCCTTTCCACAATCAGGCTGTGTGATCTTGGATGGATCATTTAATCTCTCTGTCCCTCAATTTCCACATCCCTGACATGGGCTTTAATTATTTACTATTTGCATTTTTGTAGCAGGACCAGGATCAATTTTATTAGACGCAGTACAAACAAAGAAAAAAAAGGCTTTTAGAGGGGAGTTAAAAGGCCTAATTTAATTAATCATAACCTTCTGCCAGTCAGAGTTGGCAGCAACAAGGGTTGAGTTCAATATCTATAGTTCCTTTCAATAATACAACAGAAAATCAACTCGAGCCCCCACTCAGTAATGTGGGACAATTACACACCATCCCTTGGGCACCTCTAGAGGAAGTATTTCCCCTCCCACAAGCACAGAGAGTGAATGTAAAAAAGAGACCTTTAATAAAAAGGGGAAAAGTAACCCGGCATTGAGTTGGAAAAAAAGCCTCAAGCAGGATTCACTTGCATAATACCAAGAACAAAACACCCACCTCAGAGTACATGGGGCAGTTACCTTCTGCTTCAGGTTCTTGCCATCAAGGCGAAGAAGGGGCTACAGGGACTGGAATTATTCAGATTTGAAGAGATGACTAAAAGGGGATTTGAGAGAGGTCTGTAAAATCTTGACAAGTGCAGAGAAAGTGAAGAAGGAAGTGTTATTTACGCCTTTGCTACCCGTGTTCTGCCAACCCAGCATTCAGAGTAACTTTACTTTGTGCGAGGTGGTGTCAGGGAAAAAGCCAGATGAAGACACGACCATCCAGCCAAAAGATGGGGTGGTAAAAACAGTACAACACAAAAAGTGCTCTTACTGCAAAGATAAACTTTTACTTAAGCTCAAGCACTTACATACGTCCACAGCATGCTAACTAAATCATCCCAACCCTTAATAATTACCAAAGTCTGGGGCAGCTTTCAAGTGGAAACAGAGACAGCTTTCCATTTGGCCTGATCTTCCAGCTGCCATTGGAGAATCTAGAAGCTGTGATCCTGAAAGAATCCAAGCCACTTTCCACCATTTATCCTTGTTCGTAAACAATAGCAGGTCAAGAAAGAGAAATGATATGGATGTAAGAGTGTCATTACAAGATCATTACAAGAAGTTTCTTTATCTGAGCCTATGCTAAGAGGTCTGATAATTGTTCTTGCTAATAAAAGTAACCGCTGTTACTTGGATTTCAAAATATAATTACATGGCAGGAATGCTTTGCTACCATTTACTTAGACAACCCATGAAATAACCATATAACTAAATTAGAAATGGATGAGGTGGATAGCAGAGATTAAATCCAAATTCCCCCTGCTGATTGTAAGCACAGCATTCTCCCAGGATTGAGTGAAAGCAGCAAGAGAGAGCACCAGGGGAAGGACCGTTTGGAGGGAAACATCTTTTGCAGCACTACTATTATGCCCAGTTGATCAGAAGATGAATAGGATAGTTGCTCTTGTCAGATTGGTTAATGCACACATTGTTAATACTGAAGAAATCACCCATATATTATCCAGTTTACACCACTGAAGCCCGCAGAGCCCTTCTTCATGCCTGTATGCCTGCATTCATATGCACATTCATATGCACAACACACCTTCTGTCTGTCCAAGTGTCTTTGATGATAGTTACTTTCTGATTTCAGGATGTTATGAGGTTCACTCTCTGAGTGCTGGTTTCTTAAGTTGACAGTGCTCTTTTCTAATAGCAGGCACCTTTCTCCCATGTAAATAAACAGTTAAGAAGAAACACATGATTAATCTGCAACGCAGAAAGTTTATCTGAAGAGTGTGGGAAATAATGATATCGTTTATTAGCTGAGTGAATCTGCCATTAGTGTGTATAAGTACCATGCATAAAAAGAACACACTTTAGCGACAGGAACTAGGGTATAACATACATTTTATTTTGTGTAACCTTGAGTATGTCCACAATAGAAATGTAAATTGACCACCACAGTAATTAGTGCAGCGGTTCATGTCCACACCACACACCTTGGGTTGGTGGTGCATGTCCTTACCAGGAGCCCTTCCACCAACCTCAGAGGGGCAGTGTGGGCAGCTGAGAGCCTGGTTCCTCAGCTCTGCTGGCAGCTCCCTGCTGGAAGCCTGGTTGCCATGTCGTCACTCCCCGTTCCCCACGAGGAGCTATGGAAATCCGCCTGGGGCTTCTCACCCCCAGGGAACAGGCTATAGCTGCCCTGGCTTCTCCCTGTCCACCCCTCACCCACTCCCCACCCGGAGCCAGGCATCCTTAGCAATTTCATGGCTTACCAAGCCCTGAAATTGACAAGGCTGCCCGCTCCTGACCGGTAGCAGGCAGGGGGTGCTCCCCGGGCTTCTTGCCCCAGCTGCCAGGGGAGCCAGCTGCCTGAGCTTCTCGCCCCAGCTTCCAGCCTGGAGCAGAGTCCATTCACTCAGCTCTCCAGGAGAGCAGAAGGCAACTGGGTTCTAGCTGCCCAGCTTTCTTGTCAGTTTCATGGCTCCTGCCATGCAGTTGACAAGACAGCCAACCACCAGTGTAAGGAACGCAGGCGCTGCATCACCCCAGCTACAATGATATAAGTCTTACACCTGCCGTGGAGATGGAGTTATATTGGTGCAGTGGGGCAGTTACATCGGTGGGAGGAACACTGTAGTGTAGCCACTGACATAAGTAGGTCACCATAAGCTGCCTAACTGTGTAATTTAGACCAGCCTTTATTGCGACTGCATCACCCTTAAGTGGTGGTACAGAAATATAAAGTGAGCGCCTGTTTCAATCAAAAATGTATCAGGCCTCCATGACATACAAGAGCTGAAAAAAATGTATTTTTATACATGGATAATGATGATGTTTATGTAGTTCTGTCATATACCATTTGTGTATCTTTTCTCTTTCTGTCTCTTTCTCCAGATAGAAAGATATTGATATATATATTGTAGATAATTTTGATCTCACAGAGGTAGAGATAATTGAACTATCAATTTCCGTAGAAGACTAAGAGTGAGGGATTTTGAGAATCTATTTAATCCTGAAGGGAACTGAAGAAAGCCTGTAACTGATACTAATGTATCAGGGACAGTTATAGGCTAGAGCTTTATTTAGTGCCTTTATTAATGATCTGGAAGACATAGCACATTAATTCATCTTGTAGATGGTGCTAAACTGGGAGCTGTTGTGAAACACAATGGGAGGAGGGAGAAATAATGAATAGAAAAGGAGAAATTAGAAATACCGGCAGGAAAAGAGATTCAAACTGGAGAAATGCATTTGAGGTAAAAGAATCCAAAACACAGCTACAGCTTAAAACACAGAGCAAGGGGAGAGAAGAGGGAGCAGTTTAGGAACTGATCTAAAGCCTTTTGACATCAGCGGAAAGATTCCCATTGATTTCAATAGGCCTTGAAACTGATGTTTCTAAACAACTTTGAATTCCTTGAATTAAAGGTGCTCTGTTCAACAGACCTGATCCCGTGGCAAGGAGTTTGTAATATGGAATGTGACATGGTAGCAGACCAGATCCAGCAGATCTGAGGTTCCATTTGCAGAGGTATCTCGAACCATGGAGGTAACAGCCCCTTGTTTTATGACCTTCACATTCCTGCCAGCTACTCTGTGTAGACTACAGAGGGGTTGGGTCAATCGAAGGACACTCAAGGAAACTTCAGTACTCTATGGGAAATGCCAGGAACTGGTTATACTGGTGCTGGGTATGTGTATGCAAAATTTTCAGGATCCACCCGACAGACACATATGCTCTGTCTGTATGCTTTATCACGATACTCTATGGAATGGTTCTGCATTGGCATGAGGGCCAGATTGTAATTAATAAATTCTTATGTAAGGTATTTCTTTTGCAAAGCGCTTTACAAACATTAATAGAAAACCTAATAGTCTATGCTGTGTATGAAGCATTAATATTGTTCCTGTTCATCATAAAATTACACCGTGGAGGTCTTAGTTCTACAGATTCTAACGCCTCCATTTGATTTATTGAATGAAAACCACAAGAAGCAGATTGAGTCACGGACCTGAGTTATTCACCCAGTTCCTCTGAACACTTGATTTTTGTAATGAAACACACATACAAAGTGGAAAAATAATCTCCACTATTAACCTAACCACTGGCTCACCTGGCTGCTTGTAAAAGGTAATTAAAACTAATTTGTTAATCTGAATTGTGCTACATGCCTAGGCGTTAATGAAGCAATATAATAATGGTGCTTTAGGAGTCGGATAACTCTACAAGTTTTATATATATATATATATTTTTGCCTTTTGAATATAACTAACCAAGAAAAGGAAAAAAAAGGTCACAAAAATGGCAAAAATCCGAGTTGTTTTTGTTTCCTGGTGTTCTAAAAGGAATGATTTTTCATTTATTTGGATTTTTGGTGAAAAAAATCATTTTTAATGTTAATATTTGTGGATCTTTGGGTGATTTTTGTCTTCCTTTTCTGACTCATTTCTACCATGCTTTTTTTCAGCTCTTGGTTGCCATGGAGGAAGAGAAAACAATAACCAGGAGAGACAGCAAAAGGATAACAGAAAGAAACAAAAATGAAAACTGAGGAGTCGGGGGCGTGGGAGAGGGGGAGAAAACCATTCATTTTTCATTTACTAAAAGCCTAGACAATTTTGAAAAACAAACAGTTTTGGAGCACATAGCTGATTTCTTTTTAGAGGTCATTGTACCAGGGGCATGGCCACCCTGAGAAACTGATAGCAAAGGAGGGCCCAACCTCTAATGGGCAGAGCCAGGAAACACTTGCCCGCCCCACCGGAAGCAGGAGGGCAGGACAGGAAGTTGAAAAGGCTAGTCCTCTTGCTCAGTTTGGTGGGAGCTGCTGGAAGAGGAGGACATCTCTCTTCTGTTGCTGGTACCCACGCCTGACCCCTGTAGCACTGAGGTGCTGCTCGGGCAACCTGCCACCTGAAAGCCAGAGGGGCTGCCGGAGCTGCCTGTGACATTGAGGCACTGTTGGTGTTAACACTTGTCATTTGCCCCAGGGCAACGGATGGCATTGTTTTGCCCCTTCCCTGGAGGAGCAACTTTCAGAGGAGAAGCAACCAGCCTATGTGGTGGTGCCTATCAAAAACGTGCCGAGCCTAATTTTGAGGCAGTGGGACCTAGTGGATAGCCCCTCGGTTAGGCCTCAGGAGACCTGAGGTTCTGTTCCCAGCTCTGCCACAGGCCTTCCTGGTGACTTTGAGCAAGTCACTGCCTCACTCTATGCCTCAGTTTCCCCATCTGTAACTGGGAGGATAATTATACTGACCTCCTTTGCAAAGCACTTTGAGATCTAGTGATGGAAAGATCTAGGTATAATTTACACGAAAGCCACTTCCCACAACTCTGGCAGTGTAAAGGGGCCTTAAAGTAAAATCCACATTTAAGTTCCTTTACGTGTCAGAGTGGTGTAGAATGGCCTTAGTTGTCCACATGGCAAGTTTTCACACAGCAAGCCAGAGGGTGAATCTACTGCGCACCAGCTTGCTCCTAGTAATGTCCCGTGTGGACGCTATTTCCGTGCAGTGACCGTCTGGAGGTGTGGGTTGACATGCGGCCAATGAGCAGTAAGCTAAGCGTCACACTGGGACTTTCACAGTGCCATAGCCGTGTCCACACAGGACGTTACTGCGCAGCAAGCTAGCAGCCTGTCGATTTACACATCTGGTATCCTGTTGTGTAGACAAGCCCTTAGTGTAAATGAGGATCGGGCCCATTAGCTTTTGTGAGGCATAGATTTTGAAGGCAGGTTCTATGAGTAGGACCAACGAGTGGTCAGATTTCTGGAAACGTATGGGCACAACAGGCACACACGGGGTCTGATTACAAAATTAGCATAGACATCCCCTCTCTAACATTCCCACATCACCTTCGTTCTTGTTCTTTCACTATTTTTTTTTACAATTAATTGGATTCAGTAGTCCAAATCCGCAGATGGTGTACGTAGCAGGTCCATACAGGGCCCCTTTTCTGCTCCCACAACCCAAGCACAGACTTCTGCTTTGTGCTCCCATCAGCGCTCTTTATTTACCGGTTGTCACCCACCACAGTCTATTGACACCCCTAACAGCCTCAGGGGCCTCACAGTTTCTGCCACTGACCAAAGGGACTTCCCCTCCTGCTGTGGCTATTTGTCCCCCTGCACTGTCTTCCTGTGAGCATTTATAGCGCCTGGCTAATGAGCCTGGCAATGGCTCCTCCTCAGAACCTGCCGTGCAGGTTCACTTGGCCGGCTCCAAGTCCCCTCAAGCGAGGGCTCCAGTGGCAGGGGGCTAGGTGAAAACAGGCTGAGCCAGCCCCCTGTCACAGCGCAAGTCTGTTAAAGTCACTGAAGGTTTATCCATTTTCCCCAGAAGCTTTGCTAAACACAGCTGCTCAAATTTTTCAGACAAAAAATGTGTTTGCCACTAAATGACTATAAGGGGTTGGGCCCTCCCTCCCTGTCTACCTGGGAGGGAGACCAGGCCCGCTCACCATGGTGCTCTTGTGCGTGTTGAAGCCAGAAGGGGAAATTAGCATGCAGGAGGGAGCCAAGCAGACAACAAGCAGTCTGTGGCCACAGGCGCTCAGCCAGACCAGGGCAATGAAGCAACTTGTCGGGGCTCACAGTCAGGGGATGAGCACCCACGGCATGCCGGGGCTCACAGGCTGAAAGGATAGAACACTGGACTTGCACCGCTGATTTCTCAGCTGATCTTTTTTAGTAGAGGCACCTGCTGGAAATCTTGTCACTGACTTCGGAGAGCAGGAGCTGGCTCAGAGAAACAGTCAAAGCAACTTGGCCTTTGTATCAATCTTTCTCAGGCACAAGAGGCTGAGCTGAGCTCATCCTCTTCCGCAACCCACGCGACCGTTGTAACGCGTAACGTTTCCCCCATCACCATTATGTCTCCTGCACTGTAAACCCCTGCTTTTCACCCCATCCAGGACACCTTGGGCTAGGATCTCGTTCTGCTCCCCGACCCCCAATGAGTCTGTACCCACCGATAGCCCGTACCCCCGCCTGGATGCCTCTTTCTCTTGTGTTGTAAACCCTGTATTGTTCCTTTGAAACATTAACTTCCAATAAAACCTTTAAATCATCTGTGAGGCAAACAATGGCTCACTACCCATCTGCGATGCTCTCTACTTACCTTGCACGCTCTGTATGACAATGGATTGTAGAGTGTAGGACTTGAGTGTGGTGGGATGGGTGGGGAGCCAGGTGTCATTGTTCTCCTTTCCCAACACTTTCCTGTATCTCCATTGCCTGGTTAGAATCTGTATGGGAATGTGCTTAGACGGGGGAAGTGGTCTATGCTGCGTACGTAGAGAGCTGTGTTTGGAGTCATTGTCATATTCATATTGTGAGCATTTCCCCATGGCTGGAGACACCATGGCAGTGATAGCCACAGACAAAGCCATGTGAAAACAAACAGACAAAGTTGCCCCTCTGTGTCACAGTGCAAAACCAGGATAAAATCTATTACAGAGCAGATGAGTGTTGTGAGATTTAACTAATATTTTTAAAGCACTTTGAATTCCTTGAATGAAAAGTTCTATCAACACAGGCCAGATTCCAATCTCTGTTACCGCAGTGTAAATCCAGAATAACTCCACTGAAGTCAATGACGCAGAAATGGAATTACTCTAGATTTATCCTGGAGTAATTGAAAACAGTATCTACACCAGTAAGTGCAACATATTATTATTAAAACCCCACCACAGGCTAGATATTTTGGAACATCATTTCCATCCATGTGGGAATTGTATATAAAGAGCTTGGGGAAGTTCCAATGGCCACAGTCTTATTTAGTAACACCTGACTCCATGAAACTACTGAAACAAATGGGAATAATTACAGAGGAAGGTACTACTTAGAATGACTCTAGACCAGGGAGCCAGGAGAGATCCCTGTCCTGCCCTAGGGGCGCAAACACTGTAAGAGGACCCTTCTTTTATTTAGGCTGATCTATGTTCACAGTGCTTCAGTGCTCATCTTCAACATCCCATCTGCCTGGGAATATGCCATGGAGGGGGCAAGGGGCTGCGAAGAGCTGTGACTGTTGGGAAGTGGGGAATTGGTTGATTTGTTGATGTGTTAGTACTCATTAGTTAACCCTAACCCTTTCCTTCCCTTTTCTTTGGTTTAGCCTAACCAAAAGAAGGCTGAGAGGGGGATATGATTGCTTTCTATAAATAGAGCAGAGGGATAAATATCTGGGAGGGAGAGGAGTTATTTAAGTTCAGCACCAATGTGGATACAAGAACAAATGGATATAAACTGGCCATCAGGAAGTTTAGACTTGAAATTAGATGGTTTCTAACTATCAGTTCTGGAACAGCCTTCCAAGGGGAGCAGTGGGGGAAAGAAACCTAGCTGGCTTCAGGACTGAGCTTGATAAGTTAATGGAGGTGATGGTATGATAGGACAGCCTAATTTGGCAACTGACTGATCTTAGATTATTAGTGGTAAATATGCCCAATTGCCTGTGTTGGGATGTTACATCAGGTGGGTTCTGAGTTACCATAGAGAATTCTTTCTGGGTGTCTGGCTGGTGAACCTTGCCCCACATGCTCGGGGTTTAGCTGATCGCCATATTTGAGGTCATGAAGAAATTTTCCCCCAAGGCAGATTGGCATGGGCCCTGGCGGGTTTTTGCCTTCCTCTGCAGCATGGGGCATTGATCACTGACTGGTGAATGCTATCCCTTGGAAAACTGAATAAGTTACTATTGCTATCCGGGAGTATAAATTGCAGTACACAAGAAACAAATAAAGTACATCAACACATACCCCAGCAAAGAAATGGCACACCCCAAAATGACAACAAAACAAAGGGGGACTTTATTTGGACTAGGAAAATAGGATAGACTCATAGACTGCCCACAAAGGATCAAGGAAAGGCCTCTGGAGGACACGAAGGAGGTGTTGAGTACAATACAGCCATGGTTTTGATTGTCTGGGGACTGGATGCTTTCAGTGGATGAAGTAGATGAACAGATAGGTCTTCCCCATGTCTCATTTCTAAGATAAAAGCTAACAGAGGCTTTTCAGGTGTATGGAAGGGGTTCCCCCTCATCAAAGAGCAGGATCTTAGATGGAAGGGGGAGCAGGCTCAGAAGCTGAGTTTGCAGCTCCACTGCGGTCCATAGACTCATAGACTATAAGGTCAGAAGGGACCACTATGACCATCTAGTCTGACCTCCTGCACAACGCAGGCCACAGAACTTCACCCACCCACTCCTGTAATAGACCCTAACCTAAGACTGAGTTATTGAAGTCCTCAAATAATGATTTAAAGACTTCAAGGTACAGATTATCCACCAGCCAATGACCAATGCCCCATGCTGCAGAGGAAGGCGAAAATCCGCCAGGGCCCATGCCAATCTGCCTTGGGGGAAAATTCCTTCATGACCTCAAATATACTGTATGAGTATTTATGAAATTTAACGAATGGGTTTCCTTTGGAAATAAAAAGAAAAACTCAAAATCAGGTAAGTATATCATTCATTCTGGAACTTGAAATAGAAGAAACTGGCAGGTTTTACACAATTTGCATTTCTGTAGTACCATTCAACTGGGGGTCTTAAAGTGGTTTAACCTACCTTAATGAATTAAGTCTAAATTACAGTCAGACTTAATTTACTATTTATTAGCACTGTTATTTGGAGATGGAGTCATTTTGAGGTTAGACTGCTGAAGTGGTTAGGAACAGATACCATGAAAAAGGTATGTTCCAAATCTTCTTTGTACATTTATCTCCTTAACTTAACCAGTGGGCCAAAATTAAAAACTTGGACAAAGTCGCGGGCCAACCTTGATATTTATTGAAAAAATGTCTACAATTGAGGAAGTTTTTCCTTCTCATCAAATATAACGATGAACCTTTTCATATGGAAACAAACTTAAGTTTTGTTTAAACATTGAATCTGGAGCAAGCAAAGCTTAATACTATAAACACATGTGAAATCGGTGCATGCGCTGTCTACCGGCGGGCCAGCTCTAGTAGACATTTGGTATTTTCTCGCGGGCCAAATATAATTACACTGCGGGCCAGATTTGGCCCGCGGGCCTGAGTTTGACATCTATGACCTAAGGAAAATTTTGGGACAGGTTTTGGAGATATATTCTGAAATCTAAATTTTGCCCTATGCTGTGTTTGCCTCTCCCATGGAATGTCAGGTGTCTCATGCACTGGAGGGTAGAACTTGACTCTGAGTTTTAAAGATCTCAAGGGGTGCCCTCTAATGGCCATGGATGAAAATATGATTTTCTACAAAAAAGTTCATTTGCAAAATGTAAACACACATGAGGTATTATCTGAATAAAAATTAATGACTGGATCCAAAGCCCACTAAAGTAAATGGAAATCAGGTCCTTGTTTTTGATTAACCCATTTTTGGAGGTAAAGAATTGAAGAAATGTCCATTCTCCACATAGAATCAAATTAGGTGCCATAGTTCTGCTCTCTGCCCTGACACCTGAAAAAATGTGTACTCACATTCCGGACACATTTCACACCAAACTGAAGAATTCAGAGAAAAGTGCTGTTAAGATGAAAGGAGCATCCAAATATTTGACTGTTGTTGCACTGTAATGTATGTAAGTCCAATGCAGTTTGAACGTAGGTGCTGCTGCTCTTATTGAGCATTTTACATGCTTTGTGAAAGCAATTCATGGAAATCCTACATTGAATTTAATTTTGGAGACATTGTCACATTTATTTACACCTTTTTGCTGTCTCATCTGACAGATGCAGCAATTGCCTCGGCCAGTGGGGTCTTGGTACAAGACTAGGGTGCTACTGTAATACAAATAATAGATAATTCTATCATGTTTTGATTTGTATATCCAGGAAATATGAGCTCAGCACAAATCTGATTTTAAAAGTTCCCGAAAACTACACAGAGAAAAATCCTTCCCTCATACCCCATCAGGCCTTGGAATCTGACTCTTGGTACTAATGTCCTATAATTAGGGCTGCTGATTTGTAATGGCATTTTTTTTCCCCAAAAAATCACAGAACAGTCATGGTTAATGTAGTAAAAGTCATGGATCTAGTGATTTTTGATAAAAAAAAAAATGCTGTGACAAATGAGGCGGAGAGGACCAGGGACTGGAAAGTGAGCCGGTCATGCACTTATCCCACAGAGGTAGATCTTTTGGCTCCTGTCCCCCATGGCTGGACCTGGTGCCTTGCTCCGACCATTGGGATCTGGTGCACAGGTTTGCAGTGCTGCTTAGATGTGGCCCAGCTGCCCCTTCATTATGATGATGGAGGGGTGGCTGAGGAAAACCTAACCAGCCCTGTGATGCTGTGTGAAGGATCACAACATCACTCACTCAGTTTGAGCCAGCCATCCCATCCCATCATCGCAAACAGCGAAATTATGATATCCTTGACACTTTCCACCACAGCAAACCTGCAGAGCTAGCTATAATCAATGAGCAACCTGTACACTCATCCTTTTCTAACCTTTCTTCTGCCTTTCTCAAACCGTTCTTTTGCTATTTCACCGAACCCATTTAAAACCTGCTTTTTCCTAGCATGCCAGGTTTACTGATTTGATTGTGATGTGGTTGCTAAGGAAATGACAGTTGCTACAGCACCAATATTATGGTTGTGAGGAACTTGCTCATTAGTTATAGCTGGTTCAATTTCTATCTTAAGAAACTTCATATGAGTGCATTTAATATTCAGCCTTTCGATTTTCTTTTTTCAGTTCATTACTTTGAACAGTAATCTCATCCATTTCAGCAGCGAGCTACTATCATGCACTGTCAGGGTAAAATATTCTACTGATAAATCCAATAAAGTCATTTTCCTTACTCTAGCTATTTCGGCTATGAAGTACACATTATCTTACCCTTCAGTATACTAAGACGCACCTGCTGTGTTAGATGCTGAAAATTGACATGAACATGGACTTTCATTTTTGGACATCGCCATGAAAATCTTTAATTTTGACCCTGACGTCATTACTTCTCAAACCAGACTCCCAGGTTTAAGGGCCTCAGATCTCAAGATTTTGTCACTTTTAGTTTAAAGAAGATTGATGGTCTTGTTTATTAATCTTTTACATTGCTGAGCTTCTCTAGGGTTTTCCAAAGGAGATTTTTCTCCCCTTGCCCCATCTTTGTTTGTTTTTTCTATTAAATTTCTGGAAACTATTCTGACTTGCTCAGTGAGCTGATGGGAATTCAGTCTCATATATTAACATACACTATAGCTAGAAAAAGAGAGTGTTGTGGCTAAACATGGGGGGGAGGGGAAGGGTACACTTTACCGCGGCCCGGAGGCCCTGGGGGACCCTGCCCAGGCTGCAACCCCCATGAGTATGTGTGTGGAAGGAGGCCCATGTTACAAGTTTGTACTGGGCCTGAAAAAATTATGCTTGGGCCCCGACTGGAGGATCTGCATTTATGTCTTAGCTCTACCAAAAACTTCCTGTATAATCTTGTTTAGCCTGAAATCCTGACCCTATTGAAGTCCATGACAAAAGCTCTCAGTGACTCAAAGGGGCCAGGATTTCAGCCTTGATTTCTCTCTGTGCCTTCCAGCCCCCACGCCATCTGCAGAACGGATATAATAAAATTCCCATTACTTCACAGGATTCCTGTGAGGATACTTTTATAAACCTTTGTGCAGCATTCACAAGTGTCTGAGGGCTGCATACCTCAACCGGGCTGGGTTTCTTTGGGGGATGGGATAGTGGGTACAGGGACTGAAGAATCCCTGTTTGGGAAGTACTTTGTTTTCAGTGTGTTTGTCTCAGAGGTGCATGGACAACCACCGGAAGTTGTCCGACCTAGAGCACCAGGGTCTATGGTTAGCGACTGGCTATTATCGAAGCTGTTATATCTGTGTTTAAGTCTGTTTATTGTAAATTGATTGAACTCATTCACATTATCCAAACCAGACTGGGAGCAAAGGCCCTTGTTTATTAAGTGAACCCTGCATCTGAGTGCTGTGAACCCACCAAGAGTCAAATTGCTGTCCTCCCGGCTGTAAAAATTGGAGTGCCTTGAGTGCTTTCTGTTATGTGGTGTAGGTGTCACAGTTAATGACGTTAGCCAGGTTGCATGCTCCACTGCCCACACAGGAGCAGGGAAAGGTCTCTGGAGGATAAGAGGGAGGTACTGGGTACGATACAGCCATGGTTTTGATTGTCTGGGAGCTGGATGCTTTCAGTGGATGAAGTAGATGAACTGATAGGTCTTCCCTGTGTCTCATTTTTAAGATAAAAGCTAATAGAGGTTTTTCAGGTACATGGAAGGGGCTCCCCCTCATAACAGAGCAGGATCTTAGACAGAGGGAGGAGCAAGCGCAGAAGCTGTGTTTGCAGCTCCATAGACTCATAGACTATAAGGTCAGAAGGGACCATTCTGATCATCTAGTCTGACCTCCTGCACAACGCAGGCCACAGAACCTAAACCACCCACTCCTGTAATAGACCCCAACCTAAGACTGAGTTACTGAAGTCCTCACATAATTATTTAAAGACTTCAAGATAAGAGAATCCACCAGCAAGTGACCTGTGCCCCATGCTACAGAAGAAGGCAAAAAATCCCTAGGGCCTATCTAACAGCTCTGTCTCTATAATGAGCATTCTTTTCTTTGATACAGGGACAGGGTTTTGATTTCATACTCCTTCTTGGGGTAGGGCCCGTGTGTGTTTGTGAGTGGGTATCAGGGTGTAAGATTATGGCTTTACTCAGCTATTCCTGGTTTCTTTGTGGTTTTCTTTTGATTGTTACTAGCCCTTACCAACCTTCACTGTTTTAACCAGGTTTTTTGTACACACGTCTACTACACTTTCTTAAATTTTTGTAGAGCTGATGCCTCACAAAATGAAAGAAAGATGACCCCGAAGAACATTGCATTCAGACATTCAGGGACTTTCATTCCTGTACAAAACAGCAATTCTGAAGGTTTTTAAGTGCCTTGAAGTCTACATTGCAAACTGGCAGTAAGTCATTTACAACAACCTGTTCTGAAGCTTAAATGGGCATCCCTCTGTTATTTTAATAGCTTTTGTTCTTCATTCCATGTAGCAAATATTTACATGATTTTTTCAGATATTTAGCAAATAACATATACATAAGAAGTCAGTATTTTACAAAACATCTGTTTGGCAATACATCTGTATGGTGTATTTTAGTCCAGTAAGGGGTGAATAAGGGGTGAAAAATGTGTTTTCTGTTTAGACATTGAGGAAAAACACTAATATTGTATTAGTGATTTGAAAAAATATTGTTGTTTTTTAAGTTATATAGTATTTATAATTTGCTACACATCAGAAGGTGTTTTATATCATAGATTAGATGCTATAAAATGCTAGTATGCTACAATAAATGTGATATCTTACTATTTTAAGGGGCCATTATGTGAGGATATTGAATGCTTCCTGAGAACTGGGCCCATTTAATACATTTTGTACACTTGAGATGCTGTAAAACTGCTAGTGAACTACAACAATTATTATATTTTACAGCTTAACGTCTTGAATACCTCTAGGATGAGACCAGTGAACATATTTAATTCCCAATGATCCCAAAGTCATTTGAAAACTATATCCAGCAGAAAATGTTTGGAATAGAAATATACCTGCTTCTTTAGGGTGAAACTGAGGCTGTTTAACAAGGCCAGCAATTATATGCAATAATTTAGACCAGGGAGTTAAGAAGAATGCAATATCCAAGTGAAAATGCAGCATTATTTAAATAAGCAAAATGCAGTTACTAGGGCTGGTAGAAAATTTCCTGTCAAGAGTATTTTTTTTATGGAAAACTTTTCTTTATGGAAAAAAACTGTTTCCAACGAAATGATTTTTTCTCAGAAAATGTCAGCTGCCCTCAACAACAACAACAAAAAGATTCTTTTATTAGAAAACTGAAAAACAAATTCTTTTATGTCACAAAACTGAAACATTTTCAGCCAAAAACAAAAAAAACAAAAACAAAAAAATAATTGTCCTAGCTCTTGGAGTTTTGACCAAAAATTGAAATGTTCAGAACCAGAGTTTTCAGTCTTCCAGGGAAAACATCTCTACAAGCATAGTGCCCCTCTCATGATTAGCTTAGTACTTACCAGTAGTGAAGAGCGCCACCTGCTGATTCGTCACAACCACCTCCTGTGCACAGTAACGATGAGGTGAAATCTCTATTAGGTGCCATCATCAAACTGTGTTAGGCTTTTAGTTAAACTGCAAATTAAGCCCCCCGTAGAAGACCTTCTCAGAACTGCAAGATAATTTTCCTGTTGCACATGAAGAGAAATATTGATGGGAGTTAAATGGCCAGCCTTGAAAAACACACATTTAAGGATGAGACAGATGAGAGACAATAAAAAGATAGTCTAAATTTTAGTCTATCTAATTGACTCAGATTTATTTCAGCCACATGACTATTTCATCTTACTGGTAAGATCTAGTGTAGCATTGTAGTTCTCTTGCAAAAAAAAAGATTAGATGAGCTCTTAGTTAAAATTATGATGACTAGGGAAATATGAAAGAGTTTAGTGTAATCAGTTTAAAATATGCCCTTCCTTTCTAATAGAGTGTAACATAAAAGAGGAAACAGAGGGCTAAGTTAGTTGCAGCAATTAGAGTTCAGGCCAAGAAATCACACTTCTAGTTCCTCAAGATAGTTTTCCAAAAAAAGAACTGATCAGATGAAAAGCAGACACTATTGAGCAGGTATTGTGGAGACAGAGCTGATTAAAGAAGAGGCGATAAAGCAGGTATTTTATTATGGCCTTGCCTTATCATTTATTCAAAGGTCAGCAGAAAGTTACAAGGAAAATCAATTCATCACATGCTGCTCTGCATAAAAGTTTTTGCTGTCAATGAACTTAGAGTGAAAATGCCCCACAGACAACGTGACAATAGCAAACACTCACCTTGGACTGTTCTACCTTGCTGAAATGGCTTCCCCCCTCCATCCATTTAATTCTGCCTCGGTGATATCTGCCAGGTAGTTTGTGGGAATGGAAAACTGAAGTCTTATTTTTGAGGCCAAAAGGAAGGGAATAAGAGAAAGATAAAATCTGATTCATACTGTATAGTATCTACAAATTGAGAAAACTGTGTAAATCAGTATCTCCGCTAGCCTTTTACTATAGTGGTTTCTGCTGGTACCACTTTAAGAAGCAGAGCTCAGTGGATACTACAACATATTTTTCACTTATATTATTTTGAATTTATAAATACATTCATTACTTTTGTGACCCTTTTCAGTTCTCTTTCTGTGAATGTCCTAGCAAAATGAATATGTTGGCAGAAATACACTGAAATAGTGTATTTTAAATGGCCTTTGCCCCTTTATGCGTCTTTATGATGGATAAAGAAAGCCTGAAAGGTTTTTAAAAAGTTTTTTCCTTGTATTTTTTTTAATATTAGAAATTCAGGGCCTGTCCAGACTAGAAGTCTCTGATGCCTGGAGAACTAGTGCAACATTAACAACACAAGAGCAAAGAAAGTAAAAGCTGATCTAACAAAAAAGGAAGGGATTTTTAAGCAGACTCTTTAAAACTTTGTTTACTGGGTTTTTTAATTAATTCCTATTAAACTTCAATGTCTAAAACATGTTTTGGATAAAGGAAACCTTTGTTAATAATCTCAGACACTTAATCATATAGTTAAGGTGCTACAGTTCATAAAAAGTATCTATGACTTGAGTTTCCAGATATTTCTAAGGTAAAAAACAACAGATTTTTTTTTTAAATTAGACCTTCTGTAAACATTATAAAGAAGATTGTGCTGATAGCAGAGAAGACAGGAGCAAGACGTCCCCCTACCCCAGCCTATCTGGAGACCTTTCATTGTTAATAATAATAAATAAATAATAAAAATAAACCATGTAGTTTATTTAGATTGCTTTTCCCAGCAGCTTTATGGACCCATATACCACCCTCTTTACAACATTAGTTTCTCCTCAGGTCTCTTCCAAGGAGGGAAGCGGTCTTTCCACCCAGACAGCCTTCTTGAGTCTGGCTTTCCGGGCCAGACTCTCCCACAGCACTTCCTTCCTGTGCCTTCTTCTACCCTCTGCGTTAATGGGCTAATTCGCTTGTTAGTCCTCCCCAGCGCATTCTAATCTGCTAACTAAACACCGTCAGGTCCACCCTTTGGGGATTCATTGGTGTTTATGTGATCAGAGTACTGGCTCAGCTTTCGGTTGCTGCAGGTAGTCCAGAATAGAGCACATTGGCGCACGCCTTCCTCTACCACCTCTGAGGTCGGCCATATGTCCGGCAGCTTTTTTATCTCCATCCGAGAGGTCTTCCGTAACACTTCTCTGAGCTGCCGGTATTCCACTAGGCCCTCCTCCAGACCTGGAAGCTGCTTTCATCACCAGTTTCATAGCGGCTGCTGAGGGGGCAGATCTCCTTGCATCCTGCTACACAAACTTCAACATGGTGTGCATGTCACGGAGTCCCTGTTGGGGTGCTGGCAGGTGCCACAAAGATCGGACACCTCCTGGCCTACGACTTGGGGCTGGGGTGAATCTCCTGGCACGCTGCTGGTGCATGGGGCTCCCCACCCCTCACACTTTCCTACACGTACTCCAGGAGGTGAGGGCAGATTTAGTGCCTGCCTCTTGGGTTTTCCTCAAGCAGCTCCTGTGGAAGGGTACTCCTCACCTGCCCCTCACCCCTGTCCATCCAGACCTTTTATCGGTCCTCTGCCCTGTGAGCATCCCCATCCTGCCCCCCTCCATAACCCGAGCTGGCTGTTTGACCTGCTGTTGGTTCATTTTAGAATCGCACCTAGGATACAGTTGTACATGCTCGTGCTCTACACTTTTTGTTTCCGCACCCACATGTCTCACTCCAACACTAAGAGGTAGGACCTCCTACCATCTGTCGAGGGTAAGGCAAACTGGTGGGTCAGAATGTATTTTAACTTGGTTCTATGACCTGCTGGGGATATCACTGGGTAGATCCTTCATGAAGCCATGAGCATGGGTACATAGCTGGCGCGGTTCACTCCGCTTCCCCCTGCCCCTTCTGAGACATGAGGGAGATCCTGGCACACATATTTGTTGAATGTGCCAGGTTGTAGCCCCTTCTCTGCTTCCTCCCGAGCCTTCTTCTTAAGTTCTGGCTGCACTTTTCCCCACACCTCCTAATTTATGCATGCTCCATCTGTGGCTCCATGGAACCACAAGACCTCCTTGTCAGCTTTCTCTGGGCACTGGCCAAGGCAGCTATTTATTCTACCAGGAGGAGAATTCTGGATGGGGAGATGATCTGTGACTTTGGAGCCTGATTCCTTTATTCCCTTTGATTACATATCTGGACAGAGTTCCTCTGGAATGCATCCACTGGCTCCCTGGACACCTTCAAGGGGCAGGGGCGCTGTCTAAGGTTCTCTGCTTGGTGTCCCCTTCTGGATCCCTGAGTTTAGCCCTATGACCTCACTCCTGTCCTTGTCTTCATTGGTTGTCCCCCAAAATTGCTTGAGCCATTGGTTCAATAGCTCCTCCCCTTCAGCTGAGGGAGGGGCCGTCAGCCTGCCCACCTCCTGGAATTCAATATGTGTTGCTTCCCAGCATGCTGTCAGAAAGATAAAAAGAGTATAGGTCCATTTGAAAAAAATCCTTGCCAGGTTGTAAATAAAGTAGAATATTCCTGAAAAGTGAATTTGGGGGCCCCCACTGTGATATCAGCAGCTTCTACAATTAGGAAATTGAACAAAATTTTAACAAAATACATTTCCTCTCCACTCCCCCTTATGGATGTTTTGGAGAAAACACTATTTTCCTAAAAATTCAAGAAATTTTTATTCTGAAATGGGACCAAATGAACCAGCTGTGGTAGTGGTATATAGCTGAAAGACATGGGGAATAATCACCCCTTTATTAGTCTGATCTTAATTCTCACATCCAAATTAGCCTGAATTTGGAGAAAGCTAGATTTAAATTACAAGACCCTTTATAGTTTGGGTCCTGGATTTCAGAGAGTTCATCCTGCATTATACCTCAACAGCTTCCTGTAACAGGGCAGCTTGCCCCTTAAAAGGCAAAGAAATTTTGGGTCAGTCAGTCCTGCTTAATTGACCTCATCCTGCCAAACCTGTGCTTGGTGTTGGATTTCAAAGGAAGGAAAGAAGCACAGCACTGGAGGGATGTTTGGAGAGCAGCTGGTTGTGTGGAGCCATAGGAAACCACAGGCCTGTGGGAGGCCCCAAGGAAGGAGGCTTGGAAATAGGTGCTCAGGAGAGAACAGGGAACAACCCAATGGTGCCCTGGTGGAGCTGAGGGGAGAGATGAATTAGAGAAGACCAGACAAGCAGGTCCCTTGGGCAGACGAAAGTGGGCCCAGTTGGTGACTGGGACAAAGACTTTGACTGTTGCGTGTTTTGGACTTTCTTACCCTGAAAAAGGTGGATTTTGGTTAATGACTTAGCTGGAGGCCAAGACACTGCAGCAAGTCACCTCTGTGGATAAAGTAGGCTGGAGGTTGTTTTGGGGATACAGAGGCAGAGCAGTGCAAGGGCTGGTCTCGCTCTGTGGGGTGCTCTGTGATGGTGAGTCCTTTAACACTATTGCTCTATCTTCATGGCAAAGCAAGAAGTACCCTTACGTAGAGATAGCTATCTCAAGGTAGCCTGCTAGTAGAAGCAAGGCACTGTCAGTTTTCCATGATGTAGCTACTTGAGAGAAGCCCCAGCTTTGGAGTGTGAGGATGAGTTCAACTAGCTATGTTTAGAGTATACCCACTTGGAGCTGGGTTTGTGATTCCCAGTTTGAGGAGAGGTATCCCCGCTCTCTCTGATGGAGTTAGCATGCTAAAAATAGGGTGTGGCTGTGATAGGCAGAGTGGCGGAAGGGGCTAGCCCTACCCCCCAAGTGCCTGTGGTCTTGGATGGGATCTTACTCATGGTGGCTAGTCCCTTGAGTTGCTTCACCTACACTCTATTTTTAGTGTGCTAGCATGGGTATAGCTGGGAATTGACCTCACCCCCCAGCTGAAAGCATAGACCTAGCTTGAGATATAAACTACCTGTCCCTTCTCTCCATTAGGATTTTTCATTGAGATAGCAATCTCAAGTTAGCTATTTTGTGTGAAATCACTTATCTTTCCAGTGAAGACAGCCTGAGGTCAAATGGGATGTTTACAATGAAAATTCTGGTTGTGTACATGTCACTTACCATTCTGTTTTCGTCTTGCGCTTCTCTCAACTTAGCAAAAGGAAGTTGTTTCAGCCATTTTCACTTTTTAGTTCCTAGTGTGGATTTCAAACGTTACAGGGAATTTTGATTTACATGAAAAGCAATGGTTTTTACAAGGTTACTATTTAATTGCAGAGTTATTTTGATTTGGCTAAAGTTTTATAAAGGACTATTAAAAAATGTATGGGTCAAATTGAAGCTGACAGTGTCCTCTAAAGCAGATTGCTAAGTACATATATATATATATCCAAACACTATTGGTTGCACAGGATAAATAAAACCTGACAAATACATTAATAAATAATGTGATGATTAAAAATCTCTTTTAGACTTCCCATAGACTCTGAGGGATCTGTATCAGGAGCCAAATGTTGAGGCCTGTTTCTAAACTGTATTTCAGTAAATAATATTTATTGTGTTTATTAAATGATTTCTCTTTCTGTACATTTAGTAGAGCTGGTTGGATAAGTCTTTTTTTCCCTGTGAGAAATTTCAATGAAAAATTTCCATTTTCTCTGAAACTTTCAGAGTTTTGTCAAAAAACAAATATTTTTGTTTTCACGTTTCATTTTTCAGCTTTAATATTTAATGTGTTAATAAATACACAGGGAGAGAAAACAAGAAAGCCAAGACTAAATTATTATAATAGTTCAAAGCATGGAACAATGATATAGGGCTGTTGATTGGAGAGCTAATAATAATAAGTGAAAACTTCATCTTTGTAAGCATGTGTCACTAGACAAATAAATATAAAAGGGAAGTGGAGGAGAGAGTAAGAAGCATTCCACAGTGGTACGCAGACCAGGTGAAGATACAGAAAGGACGGCAGGCATCTTAAGTTAGTGGCACCGTGTTTATATTGAGATTTCCTTAATTACAGCCACAATATAGCTGTGCAATCTGTAGAGATGGTCAACATCATTCAAAGCTTTTTTTTTTAGGGTGAGAACATTTTTCTTTTTCAAAACTGGAAACTTCGGCCAATTTATTTTTTACTTTTCCATGTTCAAGGCAAAAGTGTAAAATGAAAAATTTATCCTTTTGGAGGATGGGCTATCATTTTACCTTTGTTTCTCCCTTTCTATCTTTTTTCCCTTTTCCTCCTCCACCCTCCATTTTCTGTGACAAAACAGTCAAAAGGCTGAAGTGAAAAGCCTGAATAACTAACTAACTGATGAACAAAGGCCTGACTAACAGTCAAAAGGAGAAGGGGGACAGAAGCGGTGGAGGAAAAAAGAAACTGAAATAATAAAAAATTGAGACTAGAAAATATTTATAAACATTTTTGCAAAAATGTTTTGGATAAAAGAAAAATCACTCTTTGCTAAACCAGCCAGATGAAAATAACAATTTTTGCGAAAAATATGTTTTTAATTTTCCAACCATGTCTAGCAAGATACTGCAAGTTGTAATTTGCACAAGTGCAGTTTATGCTAGGTTCAAACAGGAGTTCACTCATTTAGCGTAATTAGAACCTTTGCATGTGTACACAGGCCTGGTCTACACTTATCTTTGGGATTCCGCCTCAGTTGATGGGAGATATGCAAGTGACATAAATCACTTGCATATCTCCTGTCGACTTCACTGCGTCTCTTCCGTGAGCAATCCACATTGCGCTGCACCAAAGGGAAAAGCATTCCCTTCGACGCAGCGCTACGCCACTTACAGGAGTGGTTTTCCTGTGTCAATTGCTGGATCGACTGAGCGGGTCTACACAGACCGCTCAGCCGATCCAGAGCAATCAATCTGACAGCAGTGAACTTGCTGTAAGAGTTTGAATTACTAGGTCATCAATGGGCAAAGCTCCAGGGCAGGCAAAGTGACAGTGATAGCTCGTGAAGGCAGGAACCCTCTCCTCATATTCATAGGTTCTAAGGACAGAAAGGATCATTGTGGTCATCTAGTAGCATAACACAGGCCATAGAACTGCCCTAAAATAATTCTTAGGCCAGATCTTTTAGAAAGAACATCCAATCTTCATATAAAAATTGTCAGTGATGGAGAATCCACCATGACCCTTTTAAATTTGTTCCAGTGGTTAATTACTTTCACTGTTAAAAATGCATCTTATTTTCAGCCCGAATTTGTCTAGCTTCAACTTCCAGCTATTGGATCATGTTATACCTTTCTCTGTTAGACTCAAGACCCCATTATCAAATATTTGTTCCCCATGTGGGTACTTCCAGACTGTAATCTAGTCACCCCTTGATCTTCTTTTTATTAAGCTAAATAGACTGAGCTCTTTGAATCTGTCACTAAACGGCATGCTTTTTAATCCTTTGATCATTCTCATGGCTCTTCTCTGAGCCTACTCCAATTTGTCAACATCCTTCTTGAATTGTGGGCACAAGAACTGGACAGGATCTTCCAGCAGCGGCTGCACCAGTGCCAAATACAGAAGTACTGCATGATTGTACAATATCTTGCACACCTGGGACATGATCCTGATTGGACCCTCTGGCTGCTTCTGTAATGTGAATAATAATTAATAACTGACTGCTGAAAATGCAGTGGGTGAGGCTGCGTGGGACAGCCAGTCAGATTCCAGAGATCTAGGGACATCTGCCTGCTGCCTCTCTGTCTTGGTACATTTTTTACCCCATTTGCCAGCCTAGCAGTATGGTTATCAGTTTCTTTGATATCACTGGTTGTCCCACTGCTTGCATTTCTTTGTGATCCCCGCTGTAGTGTGGGATCACTGACGATCTTATTCAGTCAGTGCCTGGTGAAATCAGTGGGAATCAATCTACTGGTGTCAATGGGCATTGGACTGAGCTCTGAATGGCTTGTGTGAATTACAGCTGCTCGGGGTTTGTTTCGGCTTTGGGAGCTGTGATTTTCTGTTGGAGACATCTCACAAAGAGCACCATATTCCATGATACCAATCCTGTCTGATCACTGCCCTCTTTATCCAGGTATTGCCACAGGGCTGGCAAAGGGTCACTCTGCAGTGTAAGGTTTAAACATAAGGTACATGATCATCTACTCTGTGTGTGCACCCAACTGAGTTGACACATATTTGCCCCAGTATTGTTCCTCTCTGTGGCATGTGATGATGGGAGAAGCATGTGGCTCTTGGTTCATAATAATTAAACACAAATAAGATTGTTTTTTTTAATGTCCATATTCTCAAAGCAGCTTTAACAAAACCTCCCAGTTGGTGTGCTGACATATTTTGGGCAAAATCGGATTTGCACAGGAAGTCCTGACTGCTATAACGCTGTTCCAATGCTACGTCAAAGGGAAGTCTGTTCATTAGGGAGAACGGAGTGTAAGTCATCAACATCTGTCATGCAGATCTGCTGGGAGAATTTTACCTTTATTATCTTCCTCCTAACAAACCGGGACGTAGCTCATATCAATGAGACTCATTTGATGCAGTATAATGAGAGCTACACTTGTGCATATCCCTTACAAATTGAAAACGAGGTCAGATGAGCTTCCAAAGGATCATACTAATGAGTTAAAAGAACCTGGATGTATCAAATAAAAAAAAAATTAAGCCTTTTTTCAGATTTTTGCAGCTAGACTAAGGGTTTTTATTCTTATGCCTCTTACGTGGCTCATAACTCTACTTTTACTTACTTAAAAAGATACAGTTATGTAATTGTTGATAATCCATGGGGACCACCAGGGATAAAATGGCAGCGGAAAGCACTGTACCTGGGGGTAAAGAAAAGAAAGGTAAGGCTAAGCCAAGAGTGCAGGACTGCAAATGTTTCTGTTGTTGTTGAGGATTGCAGAAGAGGCTGATAGTTCACAGCTTGTTTTTCACATTTCTGATGGAGCTTGCTGCACTGTTGGTACTAGTCACATGGGTATAGCACCCAAAGGTGACAATCACAGGACTGACAGCACCAAGCTTTCCAAAACCACCATCAATCAGGCCCTCAAAGTTCATGAGATTGGCTGAAAAATCATGACACTTTTAAAAGAACATTGGGGTTCTTTTTCCTAGCCTTCTGGCCTTTGAGTCATGTTTTCTAGTGTTTCTCCCCAACTAGAAAGATGAGAAACATACTTCTTTTAAAAAATTTTAAAATCCATAGTTGAGATTTTCAAGGCTCCAGGATCTGAAGCTTTAAGAAAAGAATACCAAATAGGGAGAGACTTGCGATAAAATCAGGGGAGTCTCCAATACTGTCTTCAGGCTGAATCTTCCTTGTGGTGGGTGGTACAAACCCACTGATAGACACAAGCCCCTGTCCAGAACGTAGAGGGCCATCTCTTGACCCTGGTAACTGAGCAAACTTGCTCTAGACTCATTGGGTTACAGTCCAGTCTATGGGGTTAGTGTCAGTTCCTGCAATGCTAATCCATTTCAGCCAATGGAATTACTCTGGGTTTCTCTCAGTGTAACTGGGAATAGCATCTGTTCCAGTCTCTCTTTTTCTCTCTGTTCTTATCCGGTCCCAATTACTCTACAATGAGCACCTCACAACTTTAATGTATTTAATCTCACTCTTCCCCCATAGGGAAGTTCTCTTATTCCCTTTTACTGACGGAAAAATGAGGGACCAAGAAACTAAGCAGCTTCCTTGAGGTAACTCAGTAGGTTTACAACAAAGCAGGGAATTGATTCCCCCTTTCCCAGCCTAGCACCAGAACCACCGGACAGCCCTTCCTCCCTTACTGTGGAGAAATGAGAACCTGCAAAATATCACCAGGTCACCAGCCTGGGGAAACATGGAGCTGCACATGAGGCATTTGGCCTTTTAATGTAAATATCTCTGGCCACCAGCAAAAACTGGACATCCACAAGTTTCTGGGTAGATTCTCTGCTTCGTTTGAGAGGAAGGGGGAAATGGAGCCCCATACCTCTGGCAGAACAATATGGGAGAACAACTCTCTTCCCCCTGAGATCCTTCCTTTGGGATTTCCTATGGAATGGGGTAATCCAGCATGATCCCGAGAAATGAATTTCTTATCCAAGATCCCTCATGGAGCAGTTAACTTTGCAGGGAAACAAGATATTTAGGGTTCTAGAGAGATGTGTTTCTTTGCAGTATCTTCTCACTTGCAGTCTCAGAATGTAAGCACTTTATGATCTTTGCAGAACATCCTTGATTGCTTAATAATAACCTACCAGCAGTGGGCAAGATAAAGGATTAAAAGAGCTAAATAAAGATCTTTTAGGGTTGATAATTTCCTGTTTTATGGGCAATGGAAATGTAATTTCGCCTTAGGAGGGGAGGAAAAATAAAAAATAAAACCACTCAGACTCTCAATGTACATTGGCAACAACTTGTTTGATCAAGTTGTATGACAGACAGCCATGTCTATATTTAGAAAAACATCACTCTTTATACCTGCCTCATGAATAATTTGCCCTCTCCTGCAACCCTTCCCTACCAGGGGGCCTCGCTCGATATGATCTCATTCTGTCAATATAAAGGCATCGGTATCTCAGTGAGAATGGGCGCCTTTTTAAATTGTATTCCAGAGTATCTACAACATGCTCCAAAAATATCAGGCAGAATTCAGAATCTAGCTACTGAGGCCTCCCGTGCATGTAATGCTTTGACATATATTGTTTTCTTGCTACAGATTTGAATGGCCTGTAACACACACTATGCTGAGCGAACTTTGCACGGTGTCTAATAGAAGTAGTGATGCATCCACGGGCATGCAGTAAGTGTAGAGATCCCGTCGGACCTCTTCAGCTGCTTAGGGTTAGGCCACTCAGTGCTGAGAGGGTTAGCCCTGCAAGGAACACCTCTGGGAAATGCGGCACAGATGGGAGTTGGTGATTCAGTTAGTGGCAGCCTTCTCTGTCACCGCTGATCCAGAGTCTCAGGTTAGTAGCACCCTCTTTCATGGGAGATGCAAAATCAAGGTCCTGACACCTTGTCACCGTTGCCAGCTCTTGGCTTCATTTCAGGTTGGGCAAAGACCTTCTGCCACCAAACTCCCCTACAACTTTAGATCTTCGACCTTCTTGTCCAGTTCTTTAGAGCCTTTAAATCTTAGACCTTCCAGTCCAGTCCAGTCCTGCTCGTGTGCATGGAAACTGTGGCCATCTTTCACCCCACAGATGGCTACACTCCAGGGGGCAGGTGGAGTGATGGTTATACGTAGGGGCAGACTGTGATACGTTAGCCACTGGCATGTACTGGGGGGCAGAGCCACACCAGCCTCTGGGAGCACTGGGAGGGACAGTGTCAGGATGCACAGTCCATTACTACGGCTTCCCTGCCTTTGGATGGTGCAGCATACACCCTTCTCTCCAGCCAGCCAGCTCCGTGGGCCAGTGTGTGGCAGGGTCATGTCTCCGGAGGCCTGCAAAGTGAGAAGTCCTTGTGAGGCCCTGCAGTGCATTATTGCTGGCCCTCATGCAGTGTACACAAAGCAGAAGGAACTTTCTTTTACCCTCTTGTACCCCGTCTATGCACCCATACAAAGGACAAGGCCCATCTAGCTCATAGTCAGCACATAGCTTTAGGATACTTTAATAGCTATTATCTGCCCCCTCCCCTTCAGTCCACAGATTCCTTATATATCTTAGGTGCTTTTAAGGCCTCCATTACTGCAGTATCTGAACACATCAGTCTTTAGTCTGTTCATCCTCATGACACCTGTGAGGTTAGGAAGTGCTGTAGCCCCATTTTAAAGATGAGGAACTGAGACACAGAGAGGGTAAGGCCTGGAGGGATTTAGGTGGCTAGAGAATCTTTGGAACAACACAGCCATCCACAAAGCCTGGGTTCAGTTCCTTGGCTTCCTCCGTGAGGAAGAAGAAGAGATAGGTGCCTTAGAATGAGATCCATATAAGTGTCTCATGGAGAGTCGCCAAAATTAGCCAATGGGAGATGCCCACAAGAGAGGGGGGTGCTAAGCCCAGCCCCTATCCTGGAGATAGGCGTTAAAGTCTGAGCAGAAGGGACGTAGCTGTCTCTGGTAGCGAGCCATGAACGGGGGGAGAAGCTAGGCACTCCTCTGCCTATGTGATGTGTGCCGATCCCGTAGGGGCACTCATAGGCCACCTAACTCCACACAAAACAGCTGAGGAGGAGGTGGAGGCGCTCCTTTGGCTAGGGACATGCTCTGACCACTCGGCTCTGGAGTGAGTCTGACTCTTTCTCTGTCCCAATTCATATTTATTTATTTTAACAAGAAACAATGTCAACAGGAGAGACTGAGGGAGCCCTGCGTCAGAGTAGTCCATAGCTCTGTGGCTAAAGCACTCTCCTGAGAGATGGCAAAGCCCTGTTCAAGTCCTTTTCTCCTCAGATGGGAAACCTGAACCTGAGTTCTCCCAGGGGTGCGCTTTAAACACTGGGCTAAAGTTATAAGACAGTGCCTTCTCGGCAGATTTGCATGGAGTTAGGCAGGTTCTGAGCACACCTACTAGATCAGGCCCTGCCCGTGACTTAGGAGGTAGAGTACCTAGTCTCTTCCAGTCAGTGGGTTGCTCTGGGACTCAGGTAGGAGATAGGCACCCAGGCACCTTCAGGGAGCATAGACAGAGACAAAGGAGAAACGTAGGTGAGTAAGGAACTCTGACTGCAAAAATGTGGTGCCAAAGTTGTTTAGGAGGCAGCTGAGTGAGAGTTTGGTTGATTTCAATTTAGGTACCTAATCATCTGTGAGGATCTGGGACTAAGTGACTTGCCTAGTGTCACACATGAAGTCTGTGGCAGAGCCAGGGATTGAAGATAGTGCCCTAACCACTGAACCACCCTTCCTCTCCATGCATGCCAAGAAATCAGAGAGAGCTTCTGGTATTGGCCACAAAGCTTTCTACTTACACTGCAACCTCTTTGGAACAGCGTCTGCTTTTTCCATATGTGTTGGTTCAGTATTTAGAAGAAAGGCACCAATCTTTAGGCACCACCACCATAATAACGATGAATAAGAAATAGGCAAACGTGGAGCCAAACTTCTCTTTCGGCTCTGTCTGTCTGTATACTGTGTTCCCATTACAAAGCAGACAATAGCAACTGGCTGGCTCTTAGGATCAGCACATGAAAGCATTTTGAGATATGCCCTAGAATATGGGGAGATAATCCACACTGACTAATTAAATCTTGCCTGGAATGCAAATATAGCGATGCTGGAAATATTTCCTTTCAATACAAAACAAGGGATATTACTTTAAAATAGCATGTGGGCCTGGGGCAGGGACAAAGAAGAGTGATTTCCACAAGCTTAATGGTATCTGTTTATTAAATATAATTTATTTTGTTATTTGAATTATTATTTCCCATATTTTGTATTCAGACCACAAAACCCAGCAGAATGTAAAGTTGCATACATCAGCAAGTCATTTGCAAAAAATAGCATCAGTGCACATTAATTTGTGTTTATTTGCATACATTTGTGTCTTTGTAAATGAGGCAGCAGGCAGTGGAGAGAAAGACCCTAGCTTATCTTTCTCTTCCTGTTGCAACAGTGGAGTTTTTTCTCCCATCCCCTCTCACACAGTTCATCACCTCCCCATTTCCACATCCCAGCCCAAACCTCTTAGACTCTAGAGAGAGAGCAGCAGGACAGGTTTCTTCACCTCCTCATTGGTAGAGGGATGGGACATCTGCACGTAGACCTAGGGGAAGCTGTGCAAGGATCTTCTGAGAGGAGCTGCTTTCCAGTGGTTCTTAGCAGGGTGTTACATGCCCATCAGTGTGAGGCAGTGAAAGCAGGAACTATGACTGTTTCCCTGTAGTAAAGACCTAAGTTCTTGAAGTAGCTCTTAGTGGCTGCCTTTCTGTAGGGATGATAGAACCATAGGGTTAGAAGGGACCACAAGGGTCATCTAATCTAATGGTTCTCAAAAGGGGTACGTGTATCCCTGGGGAGATGCAGAGGTCTTCCAGGGAGTATGTTAACTCATGTAGATATTTACCTAATTTTACAACAGGCTACTTGAAAAGCACTAGGGAAGTCAGTACAAAATAAAATTTCATACAAACAATGACTTGTTTATACTGATCTATATACATCAGTGTTTCTCAAACAGGCTGTTGCAATTTACTTTAAAATTATGTGGTAAAAAGGAGAAAGTAAGCAATTATTATAAACAAATCAGCCTTCTTAATGGGGTACAGTAGTCTGGAAAGGTTGAGAACCACTAATCTACTTTAACCCCTCCACCTGCCAAGATGGAGGAAGGAGCAACATGGGGAACAGCAACTTATCCTATGGGATTTTCCCCACAAATTCTGACATTAGGAAAATTTGGAGATCGGCTATGGAACAACTTTATTATTTTTATTTTGGTGAACAATTTTGTGAAAAAAGAACTTCCTCTTCTTTTTTTGGTCCAAAATCAAAAGTTTAAAAATGTGGAAAGTTTGGACTCACTCTCGTTGTGAGGTTTTATGAATTAAAGTCTGTAATGAAGTGGGAGATCGTTAAAAGCAAAGCCACATTTAAGTATAAATTATTTTCTTATTTTTCTCTTTCTCTCTATTCTTCTTTCTCCTGGCTCCTCTCCCCATCCCCAGCCTTCCATAAATTCATAGCAGACAGGGAAAATGGTAGGAATGGTAGGTCTGTCCTTATCTCAGGGATCACCCAATAAAGTGCTAGGTTCTTTCCAGAGAAATTAGAACACTCCCTGCCTTGCAGAGCTCAGAATTTACAGACAGAATAAGGGGACAGGGTATATGTGGGTTACTTACTTATCAAGGATTAAGTGTGATCCCTGCCTCCATATCCCTCTTCTGTGCCTCAGTTTCCCTTGAGTGGTTGCAGATATCCAAAGGCCTCTCATTATGTCCAACATAAACCAGCCCTTCACCCCTTCAGTGCAGGGGTCAACAATTTAGCCCTTCACCCTTTCCAGATCACCATTAGCTCTCTAGGTCTGAGTGACCCCTTGGTCAGATGAATATTAGCCCACACTTCAAGGTAGCACAGCTGAGTTGTAGGGGCTACTCTGTCTTGCCTTGGCAGGGAAGAAGCCCTCCTCGCCTTTCTCAACTATTCCTCTTCATTCTTTCCCTCACCCCAGCGCTACTTCATATCGGAGCTTGCCTATCAGCCTGATTTTCAGGCCTCATTCATTATCCCTTCCACAGAAGGAGGTGAAGGCTGCTCTCCAGGTCTCTCCCAGTTCTGAGGAAACAGAGTTTCTGTGTAGTCCTGACCCTTCCCGATCATTCCTCGTCACATAGCCTCTGGGACTGCAAGTCCCATAATTCTTTTAAACAGATAGTCAACAAGGAAACAGGTCAGATCTACAGATTGACACCTTCTGTAAAGGCCCAGTTCAGCCTGTGTCAGAGCACAACATGTTCATAACAGTACTGCCAACCCCAAACAAGCAAAAATCATGAGTCAGGTCCCCCAGCAAATGAGGTTGAGAAGAAACAATCACTACATTTTAGGTTCTCTTTATTTGACTGCTAGGATTTGAACCTGAGGGGGTACATTGTGATCACATTTTCTAGCTTTTATCCACAACCATGAGGGCTGTAAATTTACTTTTATAAAAAACAACTGAAATTGTCATATATTCATCTGACTCCAGGAGATGGGGGTTAAAAACACCAAATCGCAAAACTCCTGATAAAAACACAGGCATTGGCAGCATGGTTTTAGACTAGATAGATCAGGATGGAACTTTGCCACATGAAGCAACCAAGTAAGGTTAGGTTATATACACACGTATTATTTACTTCATGGTATATGTAAGCTAGGCTCCCTGTAGGAAGTACTGCAGCTCTTAAGATAAGATGTATATATGGAAAAGGCTGTTCAATGAGGACTGAAAGTTACAAGAACAGTATTTTACAATGCTAGCCTCAGAAGTACTGTATTGTGGCAATCTACAGATTAATAGATTTTTAAGATCAGCGGGGACTGTTATGATCATCTAGTCTGACAGTCCATGTAATTCCTGTATCAAGTCTGCAACTGGTGGTCAAGCTATGGCATATTTCTTAAAAAGTTATCTAAGCTAGATTTAAAGACTTGTGATGGATTCTCCATCACTTCACCTGTAGGCAAACTTGTTTCAATGCTTAATTCTCTTGGTATTACATTCAGCTTTATTACCAGCATAAAATTGTCTGGCTTCAACTTCCAGCTGCTGGATCTCATTATAACTTTATTCTGAGAAATCTTCTCCCCATTTAGGGACTTACTGACAGTAATCAAGTGAACTCTTAATTTTCTTTTTTTATAAGAGCAGTAGATTGAGTTTCTGAAATCTCTCGCTGTGTGGCAGGTTTTCCAGGCCTCAAGTCATTCCTGTAGCAGTTTTCTAACCCCTTTTGAATTGTTCAACATTGTTTTTGAAGTGTTGACATCAGAACTAGAACCAATATATTAGCAATGGTTTCACCAGTGCTGAATATGAATTTGTTACCATTCCATTAAAGGTATTAAGCTGTATCTAAATTGGAAATACAGATATTTAGCAATTTTCCTTGTTTTTCTTTTATGTTACTGTGTTGCAAACGCTGCAGTGATGATCTCCAGGCCAGTATCCATGGATATGTTCAAGAGGTCAAGGGCCCATGAATAAGTGATAAGTCTAGTAATTACACAGGTAGAGTGTCAACAATAATCTTTTTTAAAATGTCTGAGTAATTGTGGCTGATTACAAAGTTTTGTATGCAATAGAATGAATTATATGGATTTATACTTAAGCATTTATGGTCTAGTTCATCTGTGAGGCTTACAATCCATTAAACTCAAGTTAAATAACAACTAGGAAGATAGTGTAATGAATTGGTTAATGTGTATGTGAGGTCACTCCTGTCTTTTACTGGATGGAATCAGAAGTGCCACACTTAGACTCATAGACTCCTAGGTCAGAAGGGACCAATATGATCATCTAGTCTGACCTCCTGCACAAGGCAGGCCACAAAACCCTACCCATACACATTTATAACAACCCCGAACCCATGACTGAGTTATTGAAATCCTCAAAAGTGAGATTTGAAGACCTCAGCTAAACCCCGAGCATGTGGGCAAGACTCATCAGCCAACACCCAAAAAAGAATTCTCTGCAGTAACTCAGTTCCCATC